>JAJHZJ010000382.1:2730840-3330840 GCA_023548195.1 Bettongia penicillata ogilbyi | reverse complement strand
CCAGCTCTTTTTACAGATGAGGAAACTGAGGCAAATAGGGTTAGGTGACTTGCCTATGATCACACAGTAAGTGTCTGAGTGCAGGCCCTGCACTCTATTCACCTTGCTGCCCGTGTTTTTATTAGTGAAGAGAAAAGATCATTTTGAGGCTGCTTCAGTGACTCTTTGCTTTCAAGTGAAGCTAACTTTCCTGCCAAGGAGGACTGTAACTAGTCTCCTGAGATTAACTCAGACATCCCCTATTCTATGAGAATCCTTTCCTGAGCCCTTTCAATTCTAGTGCCTTCCCGCTAATTTATCCTGGAGAGATTTTGCTCATACTTGGTTGATACAAAGTTCATGCACAGAACATTTATCCATGCTGTCTCCTCATTAGATTGTGAACTTCTTGAGAGCAGGGACTGTCTTTTGCCTTTCCTTGTATCCCCAGCACTTAACGTATTGCTTGGCACATAGAGGTACTTGTTTGATGTTCATTGACTTCTCAGCTTTTCTCTGATTTCAACCCCCTCCCCACAATCAAGCTTTATATAGCACTTTGTTTTGTAACTTGCTAATGTAATTGTTCTGCCCGTTTGTGTCTTGGAGATATTTGTGTTAAAGCCCCCACCTCCCACTCCTGCTAGACTGAGTAAAGGTCTGGGCCATGTCAAATGTAGGTTAAAACTTTATATCTCTCTACTGCCTAGCATAATGCCGTGCCCATATTAGGTACTTAATAAATAGTTTTCCATGTGTGTTTTCTAAAACTTTTCTGTGGAACTGGGAGTATGTTGTTGAGTTTTGCTGTAGAATTTAAGCTCATTGATAGCAGGCAGTATCTTTTCTTCATTCCTTTGCATTCTCAGTGCCAAGCAGAGTGCTTGGCATAGAGTAAGGAACTGAAGAATGCTTTATGATTGATAGCTGTTGCTTAACATTTATGAAGCAGTTCATCCAAATAAATGAAAAGAATTTCTTAGACTCTGAATTTTCTTTTCTTTCTTTCTTTTTTTTTTTTTGGAGTGGGATTGGTGGGTGGTTAGAAACTGTTTTGTTTTTTTCATTCTTTTTCAGCACTGGTAAGAGCATCTAGGGTAATATTTAAGACTACTCTTTGTTACTTCCTCCCCATTCAGTAGCTTTTAATTTTCTAATACTGTTTGGGCACATGTTGTTCTTTTCCATAAATCCCTTTAAAATTGGAGCATACATTCCTTTTTTTTTTTTGGTGCAGGTAAAATGGAAGGGTGGGGTAGAAAACTTCTGTGCAAACCAGAAAACTTGGAATTTTCATCATCAGCACATTATGATGATGAGCCTTTTGCAGTGTTTCTTTTCTGCATTCCACACTTTCCTGATGTTTCAGAAACAGGCTATCAATGTGACTAGAAGATGGCAAGTGACCTACCACTCATAACTATTTTACTTGATTATTTATTTTTGGAGAGTTCCATGAAATATCATCTTGCTATGTGGTTGTTTTACTATTTTTAGGTGACACATTACTTGTGTAAAAAAACAGAATTGCTATTTTTCTAGAGCCTTCCAATCAGGGACAGCTTGATGCATTGTTGGGGGATCCTGTGGGAAGATTATCTCACAAGTCTTTGGCTGGTGGGGGATAGAAGGAAAAAGAAATTAGGAATGTCAAATGGCTCATTTCCACTTTGCCTAGCCTAATTCCTTGGAGTAACAAAACTGACAGTCTTTAGGAGCTCTGCTTGCCATGTACTTTAAGGATGGTATAAAGTAACTCCTATATTTAGATATAGGTCCTGGCCTCTGTCATTAGCAAAGGCAAGATAAAGAAGAGGAAGAAAGGATAGGGAGGATGGATACTTCAGGGAGTTTTCTACTTCTTAGGAGTGGTAGAGTCAAATGGAAGCTCACAGAAGAACCGTTTAGATATGCCAGCAAATACTAGGCAGGGAAAAAATTCACTTTTAATTGTTCCTCTAGACCATGATTTCTTACATTGATAATTTGGTTGGGAAAAGTAGTCAGACTGAATCAGGAGGACAAGTGTTATGTTTTTATGTGTCCAGCAGTGACACACATAATAGGGGATTAATCAATGTGAAATTGATTTAAACTGAATTTAATTTCTGCAAAGTGGGGTTCAAAGCAGACCTTTGGTGTTAACTTCTGTAAAGGGTGGGTCAAGAAAAGAAAACTCACCTCTTTTTCCTTTACTTCTAACTCAGACTTTAAAAATCGGTGTGCAGAGTAGGGATGAGAGAGCTGTTAGTAAAGGAATGATATGGGACAGAGGGTGCTGGATGAATGAAAACCTTAATAGACTATGTCTGAGACTCGTTTCTGATAGCCAGGTATCATTCCTGCAAAGTCTCATTAGGAAATGGTGATGTTTAGAATGCTATTGCACTTCCTAGGTAAACCAGAATTTAAGCTGGCAATCATCCACACCCTTTCTCACTAGAGGCCTGAGAAGTAGGAGTCGTAGAGGGTAAAGGGAAAATTAGTGAGACTTAAAGTGCTGAAGTGCCTTATTCTCTGAAGACTTGGGGCTATGCATTATTTTATTTAACTGCAGATTTTTGGGGGGATGTTAGTGTTTGTTTTGAAACAGGACTAGGCAGATGGATATATTGCCTTTACTTTGCATCCTTCATTAAGAGTCAAAAGCTTTCAGGGAAACTATGTTATAAGCTAAAATGAAAATGGAAACTTAAAAAAAAAAGATGTCTTAGGTCACCCCCTAACCCATCCTATTAAAGAAGGCCTGCTTCCCACTGAGTGTTATCCATGAATTTTCCAGTTATTTAAGTGACTCAAGCAAAAACTTCATCACTTCCCTTTGGAGACTATTACACAGTCCAACAGACATCCTTATTAAGAAACTTTGCCCAATTTGCTGAGGAAAAGAAAGATTTGAAAATTGAAATTTCACTGGG
The DNA here is from genome assembly GCA_023548195.1 of Bettongia penicillata ogilbyi. Lineage (NCBI taxonomy): Eukaryota > Metazoa > Chordata > Mammalia > Diprotodontia > Potoroidae > Bettongia > Bettongia penicillata. Next base: position 3,327,943 of record JAJHZJ010000382.1, on the reverse strand, counting down.
GAAATGATTCATTGACCCAAAGGAAAGAGGCCCCAGAAGTTTTAAAGAGATCATTGCGTCTCTCTCTTCTGTTATAGCAGGACACATATTCCCATATGACAACATTGACAGTTTTATCAAGGTAGTGGGAGTGGGAGAAAAGTAGTTTTTAGATTTATATAAGTCAAAAGAAAAACTCAGAGAAGTCCTTGGAGTATAAAAGCCAGGATGGTAATTTGAAACAGTATATAGAAATGGGTAAAGAGGTGATGAGTGGTGGAAGTTGGATGGAGAAGCAAAAATATTATTTGCTCTCATCATTCAGGGCCTCCTAGACTTCCAGGAAGATCATAAAACTGGAAATTGCAATAGTTGGGACAAGAAATGACTCAACTGGAATAAAAATTTCCACAGAGTAAAGGTGAAAACAAATTTTGACCATTATTGCTTGTACAGGAAGAGCTGGATTTTGATTATTTCTCTTCCTATGTGTATAACTTTTTTGATATTAGACATGCATTATGAATTACTTAGCATCATGGTCCCTATGAATGTCTCCATAAATGTGCTTCTGGTGAGTGGTGAAGGAGAAAGTCAATGGCTCTGTGTGGTCCAGACTGGAGAGGTTGGAGAGCATAATGGTTGGAGAGCTAGCTTTGAAAAACAGAAAGAACTGGGTCCACATCCTCCTTCTCATACATACTATCTCTGTGACCTCTCAGTGTTGTGGGCAACTCTCTATAAGACTGAGGTACGGAGAGAGAGTTTCCCTTCCCTACCTATTCAACCGTTCCGTATAGCCAAATTACATATATGTATACACACATATACACATATATACATATATATACATAGTTTTATATATATATATATATATATATATACATACACACATATAGATAGATGTATTTACATAGAGTGGAAAAAAAGCAGTTTAGCCAAATTAATCACCTATGTCTGATAGTACATACATCCATAGTCCATGACTTCTACAATGAAGGTAGGGAGGGGCATTTTCACCATTTTTGCCTAGGGCCAAGTTTGGTTCTCATGTGTTTGTTAACTTTAATAAGGGAATAGCAAAATTATCCTGTTTGTATCCTTGTCTGATTCTGAACGTTTTTTTCCCCCATGTATTTTCCCAAGTTGTATTGTTGTAATAGGAATAATATTAACAGTTTTTATTATTAGCTACTCTGTGTAGGTATGGATGTATATTATGTACATATATTTTATATGTGTGTATATATACACACACACACACATACACACTCACAAACACATATAGTTGTGGTCAGTGTATATATTTATTGTCTTGATTCTGCTTTCTTCACTCTCCATCACTTAATTTTTAGTTTCCTTCAAGATTAAGTTCAAGTACTGCCATTATGTAAAGCATTTCCTGGTTTTTTTTTCAGTTGTTAGTGAATACTTTCTCAAAAACTCCCTTGCATCTACTCAGATATGGACATTTTGTCTCTTAGAATGTAAACTCCTTGAGGTCAAAGACTGTTGAATTTGTCTTCCCATCCCTAGTGCAGTGCCTGACACATACACAACAGGTGCTTAATAAATGCTTGCTGATTATTTAATTCATGTTCATTTTCTTTATCACATCACACTCATATACCACAATTTGTTTGAAGGTTTCTGTGTGCACTGTGCCTACAACTTTTAGACTTGCCTCCCTAATCACTGACTATTCACTCTCTTCTGAGAACTTGACAATGTGTTAGGAAATGGCTTTCAGTGCCTTTAGCCCTTTTCGTTGTTGTAACTAAAGGCTCAGTGATCCTGTGTTTTCTCTATTAACAGACATCTTTAAGGTGATCTTGTTAAGGGAGTACAGGGACCTTGGGGAACTGTGGCCACTACCATGAAACAAGAGCTGTGTCTGAGACTGTGTTGAACTAGTGGAGAAAGCTAAGCCTCTCAGTTTTATTTTAAGACACTTGAGTGAATATAATAGAAGAACATGTTAAAATGGAATGCTGGGTGAAGAAGACAAGTAGCTGCCATGAATGAGAGTAATAAATTCCATCCTCCAAAAGTTTATTAACTGACAAAAAAGAGAGAACTTTTATTACCAATTTGATACCTCTCATTGATAAAAAGGGAAAGCCCCATGGAGTTTCTGATGCTTAAAAGATATGCATCTAAATAATATTTAAATAGTCTTGTGTTTTAAGGACTCCCTGGGGGAAACTGTGTTTGACTTAATTAAATGAACAGAAATCTCCTAATAACTCTGTATTAATGTATTAGAGTACAATATTTTCTGTATGCCAACTTCATAGGGCTTCATTAAGACATTAAAACCCAGAGTCCCCCCTTTAATGAAGTTTGTGCCTCACCATTTTTGGTAGTTGGCAGCTTAAAGCACATATAAAGTAGAGCCTCTGTGTGATCATTAGGTTTTCATTTTATTAAAAGGGAAGGGTAAAGGAGGAAAGAAGGGGTATGAAGAAGGCATCCATGCTGAGTGGTGAGGAAGAGTTCCTAAACCTAGTTTAACAGAAAAAAAACCCCTTAGGTATCTTGGAGTTTTGAAATCATGAAGGGCAAGTGTGGTGCAATGGAAAGGATATTGGGTTTGGAGACAAAGGACCAGAGTTTGAACTCTAACTCTGCTGGTGACTTCCTATGTGACCGTGGGCAATTAAGTAACTTAATTTTTTTGAGTTTGTCTCCTCTCCTGTAAAACGATGGAGTTAGACTACATGACCTGAGGTCTTTTACATTTAGGATTATAGTAGAGGTCCTACAGAAAAGCACCCACTATGAGCTGTCTCTTGACCTTTTATTTGATGGTAAAAGGAGATATTAGAATATTAAGAAAGGCAAGTTGGATTACTCATTTGCCATAATGACATTTGTAGCAGCCTGCCTTTCTGCCTGAGTTAATTGAGATCTGTGTGCAAATACATTAGGATGGAGTTGAGGTGTCCTACTGGAAAAAAAAAATTCATACATCTTTTCTCTTCTTTGTTTCCTATTTGTAGCAGAAATTGCTTTGCAGTGGGGTGATTAAGGAGAATCTGTGTCACCCCTCAGGGAATTTATTAGCTAGTATTAGCAACTCAGATTATCCTTCTCATAAATAACACATGCTAAAATCTTTAAAAGCATTTTGAGATTTTTTTTCAAGAATAACATTTAAGTGTGGTGAATTTGCTATTAGATTTTTTGCCATCATCATTAACTCTTATGACAATAGACAATTTGAGAATGCCACTGTCTACAGTTGGGTCTTGTGAATTCCTAAACTGTCTACAGTTGGGTCTTGTGAATTCCTAACGTACAAATGCTGTAGTTGTATGAGCTAAAGCTTAAGTTCTGGCTTTTTAATTGTACCACCGCCAAAAATTGTTTAGCAAAGACTCGACTCTGGTCTGCTGGGACATAGAACAAAACAGAGTGCTACTGTTTACATCCTCTCCCCAGAGCCACCCATTTTCTGTAGCAGTCAGGATTTCCTCAGGAAGCTTTCTTACTGTAGGGTGGACAAGTTGCATCAGGATGTGATACATGCACCTTCCCACACCACCCTCGACTTCCCGGACCCAGCACTGGTGTAGAACCTTCTATTCAGGTTTACCTTGATGGGTAATGAGTGTACCTCAAGACAAACACACCACAATTGATGTCCAAATTCTTTGAGGTGTTGAGGGGCATGACCAAGTACTTGTCCTTCCATTGTGGTCAGTTTTCCCCTTCTCTTGTCATTACTTGTAGTAGTAGGATAAAAATGAGTGAATGAGGTTTTCGCACTGTAGTCTTCTGCCAAGGGTGTTATTAGCAGCTGTAGCAAAAGCAGCAGCTTTAGAATGTGCATTCCAGCCACGTCTCACGATCTCCTAAAGGTGAGGTTACTAGTGATCAAGGATTAATGGTAAGGCAAAACTAGAGGAAGTAATCATGGCAAGAACCCTGTGATGACTTTTTTGGTGTGGCCATGCATACTCAGATATACATGCTTTCCTATTTTCATGTATGGGGTGTTCAGGGAGGACTAACCAACCTGTGGTGTGAGGGCTTACTAAGTCCTTTTGAGGCTGCTTATTCATCATTAGTGTCCACCTGTCACCCAACTCTCACCTGTGGTTCCAAGATGCTGCAGCATGCACGACAGTCACATCCCAGTAAACCATCTTGACGGATGGACTAAACAGACTGAGAGTAACTGACAGAGTTCAAACCCAAAGATGAGTTGGGGGGCAGGGTGTCAACCCCAAGCATGTAAAGACTTCCTCTGGTGGAATGGACAGTTGAGAACAATTAGTTCCAGCAGCATGAAGGCTTCTGAAGCAGGTACTGTGGAGCACTTAGAGCTTGATCAATCATCAGAGCCACAAAAGTCATCCACTGCATCCTGGACCATTGCCAGCCATTTTGACTTTTGTCTTGCCACTGGACTTCAGTGACTCAGAAAGAGAGAGAGTGAAGCTGATGACTTGGTGTGACTCTGCCTTACTTAAATCCAATTTATCCTCCAATCAGTACATCACCTGTGATGTCATTAGTCACCTTTGAAAACAAAGGGGAAACAATAAGAAAATAATTTTTCCAATTATAAAGGCAATGGGCATCCCCCTAGTCCAAATGAATTTTGTTTAATATTAGTAACCTTCAGCTGGAGGAGGAAAAAATAAAACACAAAGCTTTCAGTTTGAGTTTGGTTATAACTGAATAGTTTAAGTGACTGGAGTTAGGCTTAGTTAAATTTATCAGCTACCTATGTGAGTTTAGAGTCTTAATGATACAGTTAATCTTAAATATTTTTTGTCTGTCCTCATAAACAAAGGAGTTGGACTAAATAAATTTCAGAGTCTCTCCCTGCTCTGAACTTAATGATTTTCTAATCTGTATATGTTTCAGTACACAAAGTCATTAAATTTCAGAGTTGATGACTTCCATGACAACCCTAAAAATGACCCAACTTTTTCTTGAAGATCCTCAATTGGGGAAATCCCCTACAGGCCGTTCTATTTTTGTATAGCTCTAATTATTAGGTAAAGTTTCCTTTTGTTGGGCCCAATATTTTTTTGTAACTTTTACCTACTGTTCCAAGTTTAGTGGTCTAGGGACATTCATTTTATTAAATTCTTGCTATGTACCAACTTCTGTGGTAAGTACCAGGGATAAAAATCTAAAGTGAGGCTATGTCCCTGCCCTCAGGGAGCTTATATTTTGTCAATCAATAAGCAATTATCATGAGGGAGAAAGAGAGAGGGGGAGAGAGAGAGAGAGAGAGAGAGAGAGAGAGAGAGAGAGAGAGAGAGAGAGAGAATGAATGTGTGTATACACAATATATGTACATATACACAATATATGTAAAAATATATATGTAAATAGATATAGATGTATTTTACATGAAATATATTAGAGAGATAGGGAAATGGTGACCAGGATGGATGTTTTCTTCTGGAAAGTAAGCCTTAGGGAAATACTGTAATGTATAGAGTACTGAACTTGGAGTCAAGAAGGCCTGACTTTCAATCTAAGACCTTTAACTAGCTTTATAATCCTGGTCAAGTCACCTAACCTTTTACACATCTGTAAAATGAGGGGATTGGAGTGGATGATCAACTTTAAATCTATGATCTTATAATCTTTCTAACTGATAGACAACCCTTCAAATATCTAAGGACAATTATTAATTCCCTACCTGAATATTCTCTTTGCCAGCTTAAACATTGTCATTTCCTTTACCAGTTCTTATGGGGCCCTTCACCATCCTGGTGAAAGCCTGGAAGAGTCCCTGATCCTCTCCTTTGAACACTATACTGCATGATAGAGATCTGATGAAAAATTAAGCATTTATCAAATAAGCCTAGCCTTCTGAGTACTGATATGGGGGGATGGATACAGAAGAAGGTTAGTGTCCTATTAAAATTTTTGATCTAGTGTGGAAAACAGTTTTCTAGTTCTGGATAAGTAAATGGGACATGTTTTGGGTACCTGAATGAGATGAGAACAGGGGAAATTTTACTGTAGGATTGAATTGCCCCTAAAGACAGTGGTTGTCAGCTTAGATGAGAAAAGGGACTTGACTTGGAGTCAGAAAACCTCAGACTCTAGGAGATAAAGGCCACCTATTCAGAGAATACATGTGTTCTGCTGGATTTGTTCTTGAACTTGTTGTATACCTCATAATCCTGTCTGCTTTACCTGTCTTTAAGAATGTTTTTTTGCTGAAAGATATGATGCTGCTTGTTATGGTGGTTAAAGAAAATTCCTTCCTTAGGAAGTGTGGAAATATAAGATGTGGTGGAAAAAGTACTGGATTTGGTGTTTGTCGACCATAGTTTAAATCCTGGTTTTACTTTTTACTTGTGTAACCTTGGGCAAATGGTTTAATCCCTTTAGGCATTGGGTTAAATATCCATAAAATGAAAGGGTTGGACTAGGTAATCTATAGTCCTTTCTGGTTCCAAATCTACAATCATATATTTGTTCCTGGGATTGTCATTATAAGAAAATGGTATCCTCAGTTCCCAATACATTGTTTTGTACTTTGGGTCTGGACAGATGATTCCAAAAGTATGGAGAGCATACCTACCAAAACAAATCAACAGTTTATCTGTCTTAAGAGTCTTAGAGTTGTCCAGGGTCCTGAGAAGTTAAATGATTTGTCTAGGTCACATAGATAATAAGTTAGGCCAAAATTTGATCCCATGTTTTCTGACACCTATTTGGTCTACCTCTCATATACTATGAACTTTATAAATAGTAGGTACTAAATAAGTGGTTATTGAATTGAATTTATTACAGATGGGATCATCCTGCCTCCCCACCATTCATCTAGATAGATATCCATGAAACTGCTAAGAACTTACTTATGATGTTATTGCTCAGAGAAAATGATATATCCTGTTAGGAAGATGGCATTGGAACCAATGAAGAGTGGAGGGAGGGGAGAAGACTATGCAAGATGCTCTTTTGGAGGCTTTTTACATATTATTCTATAGATCTACAAATATCTCTTGCATACATTTGATTAAAAAAAAAGTGATCAATGAATATGGTCAAAATCCAAGACAATTGAAATAAGACTTTTTTTATTCATATATTTTGGAATTGAAGCTGCATCATTTTTGTATTAAGTACTATAAACTATGGAAATTTTAAGATAATTAGACCCAACAGCCTTTTGTCTGTCTTCCAGGTTCCACAAATAAACACATTATCCTGAATTATTTAGTTTTTAGGCCTTATCAGTTCTTGTGTTTGGGCAGTACCACCATGCCTTTATTTTGAGAGATGAATGTGAATTGGATTGCATTGTTTTGGGGCTGTTTAAAAAAAATCCTTTTCAAGAGTACATTCTTTCTGAAGGGAATATAGTCTATAAGATCAAATGTAGTATATGCCTTGGTTGTTGTTCACTTGTTGCAGTTGTGTCTGATTCTCCATGACCCAGTTTTAGTTTTCTTGACAGAGATGCTGGAGTGGTTTGCTGTTTCCTTCTCCAACTCGTTTTACACATGAGCAACTGAAACAAACAGGGATAAGTGACATGCCCATGGTCACGCAGCTAGTAAATGTCTGAGGCTAAATTTGAACTCAGGAAGATGTCTTCCTAATTCCAAGTGCTCTATCCCCTTTGCCACCTAACTACTCACAATATGTAACTGCTGTTTAAAAAAGTAGGACATTAGCATGGCCATAGAAACATATTGCCAAAAAGCTTTAGCCAGTTTATTATTATTATCCAGGTTATCATGAACAGTGTTGCCACATTACCATCCTTTACCCAAATCCATTCATTGTTCAAGGATTTGTGAGCTGAGTCTGGGTCTTTTTGTCATTCCCCACCCCCCCACCCCTGCCCCACGTCTCAGTGCCTGCTAATATTTGGCCCTTTGAGTATTCCTTAAAAGTTTCTCTAGAAGGTAGTTAAGAGAGGAGTGAATTCTGTTCAATTCAACTAGTATCATTCAGCCCCTTGCTATGTGCAAGATTCTGTCCTAGGCTCTGGGGGATGCAAAGACATTAAATGGCACTCTGTTCTGTAAAGGAGTTTACATATTACTGGGAAGAAGACAGAATTTGAACGGATAAGTAAGTATACGAATCTGAGAGAGTTCTAACAACTAAGGGGATCAGAAAAGTTTCCTGAGAAGGTGGCATTGGAATTCAGATAAAGGTGGAAGAGAGATTGCTGTTTGGGGAACAACGAGAGGATCAGTTTGGCTAGATCACAAAGTAGGTGAAAGAGTGTAATATGAAGGAAGTCTGGAAAGATGGACTGGAGGCTGACTTTTAAATGCCAAGCTGAGAATTTTGTATTTTATGTATGCTGGAGGCAAAAGGAAACTGCTTAAGACTTCTTGACTAAGTGAGTAACATGGTCAGTCTGTATCTGTAGTATTTATGATTGAGAGGTCCTAGAATGGCTTTAGATATCCTTTAATCACTTTTACAAAATAGAACATTGCAACTAGCTTCTGATTACTTGAACCTTCATTTAGGCAATGAAGTTTTTTAGGTTCTCAACAAGAGGTTTATGATTTAAAGAGGAACTGCATTAGCCACCCTGCCATAAATTCAGATATTCTAGCTTGTAAAAAGATGTTTTGAGCTATCTTGTTTTTTCAATTTTAGATGTAAAAACCAGAGTTAGTGAGCTTTTATACCTTACAGTGTAATCATTTACCCCTTGAATGAGATCTATTTTGCAAGGTTGTGCTTTCTGGATTCAACTTTCCTCTGCACTTATAAAATGAATAAACTACACAAACTTAAAAGTACCAAGTGTTAGAACTTAACACCTCCAGTTCTTTGTTTTTAATAAGCCTCCATAATTAACACCTTGAACTTTGTCTTATTTTCTTCTTTGAAAATATACAAAGCAGGTAGGATGATGCACATAATAGTGGCACCAGCAGTTAATATTTGCTTTTTAATTTTAAATATTAAATCACTAATGTTTTAGATGTGAAAACTTGGCAGCTACTTTTAAGTCTTGGCACTGAAGAGCAAGCAGGTATATATTATATAGGGAGAAGGTTTGAAATATGAAGCAATACATATTTTGGATATACATGTGCATATAAGCCATCTTATTTAATATGGATAATTTGATTTCTTAATTTAAGAATAGTTTTTTGAAGTGAAATTGTGAATGGGGAAAACACCAGTTCTAACAGAAGGATAATGTCAGCATCATTTATTAACTAATAAAATGTTAAATTTTTTTTGGTCTTTGGGAACCCTTTATATGCTTAAAAATTAATGAGAAACCTCCAAATAATTTTTTGTTTATATGGGTAATATCTACCTACATTTATCATATTAAAAATCATTATGTCTTGGTAGTATTATGAGAATACTCTTTACATCATGGGTCTTCTGACAGGATCTTAGGTACTTCCATCAGTCCTCTGACCACACTTTGAGAACCACTGAATTTAAAAGCAAATGCCAAAGAAGCCTAATTACATGCTTAGTTTACTTTGTAAACCTTTTTTTCCCCAATATAGAAAAAGACTAATATAAAATATCTTTTAAAAAATCCACATCATAGGTAACAAGTGAAATTACCTTTTTTATAGAGCAATTGAAAGATATATAAAAAAGTTGGAGGATGTAGCATTCCTGTTTTTTACTAGATCATTTTCTTTTATGAGATAGTTTCCTTATAAATCCAAAAGCATGGATGGGAAGAAAGGGAACATCTACAAGCACAGCAGACTGGTCACAGTGGTAAAATTCCCATATGAAAGTTGTATGGGCTGGTTATTTGATAAATATATTATTTCTTTGAGAATCAAACAGGGTTATGTTTTTTATTTTTACTTTTGTTCTACTTTGAACAAATATATACTGTTGAGGTGTTGAATTTTTAAAAAACTATTCCTGGGAGAGCACACTACAACTCTTGTAAATTCTGAGCTTGGGAGAAGGGAATTTGAAAAATAAATACTGTAATTCTCATGGTAATTTAAAATCATTCGTTTGACCTGTGAATTTATCCTGTATTTTTCTGTTCTTTTAGGTCTGATGGGAAATGACCATCAGGTTTACATTATAATGTGAACAGTTTAGGGGGTAGGGTATGAAAGCTCACCATCCCAAGCTCTCAAGATGTTTTTAATCTACAAGTAAGAAATGAATGCATATGCTTTAGGATGCTTCTGCAGAGATGCTTCATTTTATATTCTTGGCAAAAGGAAAAGTGTTTTATGATGAAAATTGAGATCATCTTGAGAGGAAATGATGTAGCTCAAAAGGAACTTTCCAGAAGAAACTGAAATGAAAGAATATGTGCAATTTATATATTACACATGTAAATATACACATATGTATTATATGTTACACATATATGCAATATGCATATCATCTCTCCATACATGTGTATTCATGGACATACACATGGAAAAAGTGGGGGAGAGTGGTCTAATACAACAAAAAGTGATTCTCTTTTGTGGAGAATGGGCTTCTATAGATTTGATTTTTCTTCTTATATTTTTACAGAACTAGAATGTAAACTACATGGAACGAATATATAGTACACAAATCAACAATTACCTAATTTATGGAGGGAGTGAGTAGGAGGGGAGTATTAATGCTGCATTGCAGAAACCTGTGTAAAAATTGGGATGGTGGAGAAGGATGGAGAGATACAGGATTTGGTTAGAATAGCATTTCTGAATATTAGATGTGAAGAATCTTGGAGACAGGTGTGTAATGGACAAGCATTCTTGGTGGTTTGATTTTTTTTTTAGGGCAGTAGGCAAGCCAGATTCTTTCTCCTTGACCTTGAATATAGGTCAAGAAATACAGAGGTGGTAGCACACTGCCCATGGATGGAATCCTCTTGAATAAAGTATTTTTTTTTAAAGTGAATAAACAAGTCACCTCTTGAGCTTCAGGCATGTGAATCATTATATTTCTCTGCTGTTTCCTGGAATAACCAGATTTGCTATGACCCAATTGTTACCTTTACAAATGTATCTTAGAGGATTCAAACCTGAAATGTTAATTCAGTGAAGGAGATCATTCTGTGTTTTGTTTTTTTTCTTTTTTTACTGGCCTTCTTGACAAGCCCTAGGGGCCAAAGATAATTACTCCTACTCAGAATAAGTTTTTTCATAACATTTCTTTATTTGAAAAAGATTTCTTTACAATAAAATATAGAGTGTTAAAGGAGAGGTTCTTTATCCTTTCTACATAGGCCCTAAGCAAATATCTAATCATGTTTAATTTAGGTAGGTAATTCCCCTTCCTTCCACTCTTCCCCCTTTCTGGCTTCAATAATTGAAGGCTCCAAAAATTCCTGACAAATACATTTATTCATTCTCCCTCTTCTGTCCCAGTAAGACACTTGGTGTCATGACGCTGTACTTTATGTAGTCAGATTCAATAGAACCCTCACTGTAACACCACATTTAACTTTGACTCTTGGCACAGGAATGAACCCAGCTTGTGTAAAGCAACCCTAGTGTCTGTGCTCTTGCAGGCTAGACCTTTTCCATGTAATATCTTTTCACTGGGTAACTGTTGCCATACTAATAGAGAAGATGGTCTTGGACTGGAGGCTCCACAGTGACTGACATATATGAGGTGCCTATTAAATGCTTCTTTCTTTCCTTTCCCTTCCTTTTCATATTCCTATTGAAGGTATATATTACCTCACTCTTCCTTACCTCCATCAGCAGTCCAAGCAACATAGCAGACTCTTGGCACTGTTCTACAGGTCTTGGGAAAGACATCATGTAGTAGGTGATACTTGAATTCCATCTGGAAGAAAACAAATGATTCCAGGAGGTGAGGCAGAAGCGATGCAGGAATGCTTTCCAGGCATGAGGGATGACCACTGTAGAAGCATGGAGATGGACCATGGAACGTGGCATATGAAGAACAATGACTATGCAACCAGGCGAAAAGAACCATAGAGAACAAAGCTGACAAGAGAGAGAGCATGAGTTGTAGACACTTATCTGGTGGTATTATGTATTACAATTGTTTTCTCCTCCTATGAGACACAAATTTCAGAAAGATAGGGAACCTGCCTAGCGTAAATTTTGTATCTTGCTTCAGGGCGCACAGCTACTTAATAAATGTTGGATTGAATTCTACATGCTAATTCCCTAAAGTACCACTCACTGTCTACCACACTGGGAAACAGTGTTTTCCTGGGACTCAAGGAATAAAGCTGGGAGGAATTAGAGGGTAACTCAGTTTCAATAAATAGTTACAAAGCACATACTTAGTGTTCCCAGCAACATACAGTGGAAGGAAATAGGATATAGAATAAACCCAAGTCATGGTTGCTGCCTACAAGAAGCAGGTGGTATTGACTGTGCATATAAAACAAATGGCAATACATTGATAGAATATAATGCTAGGTTCGAATTTGTGGCACAAGTTTTTTCTTCTGTAATAATAGTGGCAGCTTCTGTTTATATAATGCTTTGAGGTTTACAAAGCACTTTATAAATATCTCATGTTATCTTCACAACAACCCTCGGAGCTATTATGATCCACATTCTACAGATGAAGAAACTGAAGCAAACAAAGGTCAAGTGACTTGCCCAGGGTCACACAGCTAGTAAAAATTTGAGGCTGGATTTGAACTCAAGGACTTCTTGACATTAGGCACAACACTATCACTGGTGCCATCTAGCTGCCTCAGTTACAATGGAGAGTTGGGTTAGATGATTCTGATGGTCTTTTCTATCTCTAACACTTGTCCCTATGACTCTAATTATCATGAAAAGTCAGGAGGGGGAGAAATTCTTGTGGACTAGAGTTGGCAAGGAGGACTCATGAAGCTACAGGTTCCCCACCCCTGGTCTAGAATAATGGGTAAGATTTTGACAGGTCAGGAGTGAGGAGGACTTACTGTGGATACTCATTATATGGGGTTTGTTACATTATAGCATTTTAGGCTCTCTATTTGTCTATATGATCAATCTATCTACGTTTATATTAGAGGTAGCTAGGTGGTATAGTAGAGATTTCAAAGGTCATCTTGTTCAACCTGTCCCTGAATATGAATCCCCTCATAGAAGTGGTCATCCAGCTTTTACCAAAATATTTCCAGAGAGTGAACCATAGTAGAATGGAAAGAACACACTGCCTTTGGTGTTGAAAGATGATATTTCAAATCCCCTCTCTGCCTCTTTCTGCCTTTGTGACTTTGAACGTACCACTGAAGCTCACAACCTCAGTTTCCTTATCCGTAAATGAGAAGGTGGAATAAATGGCATCTAAGGTCATTTTGAGCTCACAGTCTGTGATCATATGATCTTGCTATCTGAGTTAGCCCAGTCTACTTTTAGATAGTTATAATTGTTAGAAAAGCTTTTTTTTTTTAAATCTCAGAATGTATGAAAAGGTAAAGGAGGCTTGCTTAGAAAAACAGGAATGACAAGGTGGGCTGTCATATTGTGATTGAGCTTTTTATGTGAGTGAAGTGGAAGCGTGTTATGGAGGGATGGGGGTGAGTGGAGCAGAGACATATTGGTATTCCCTTCAGGCCTTCCTTGCCCAGACAATCTAATAAGTCGTGTGTGTGTGTGTGTGTGTGTGTGTGTGTGTACGCACACACGTTTTTATGTATGGGGTTTTTTTTCCATGACAGACTATGTCTTCAGCTCTATAACCATCTGCAGGGAAATTGAGCATAACATTCTTGAGAAAATTGCAAATCAGTTACTATATGTTTTATGAAATTCTTTTCTCAAAAAGATTTGGTAGCATGGTACAATACAGCTGTTATAAACATCTTTGATTGAAGCCTAGAACTAATTAAATGAGTTTTGAACAAGGAAATTAAAATTGGTTATCTGCTTAAATTCCTTTACATGCCATGTGTAAATCTGCCTGAAAAATTTTGCTAAGTTTTAATCCCCCCAAGATCTTTAACATGCCCCCTGAGGGATGTAAACACTGTGAAGTTGTTTTGGCTTCTCTGTATTTTAATATTTTATATTTAGTGTTACATTTAGATGATACTGATAAGAGAATCTGCTTGGAGAAGGGCTGCAATGAGTCAGGGAAGGACAGGCCAACAGACTCCATTTCCTTCCTTCTGTCCACTCTTGGGACCCTCCCTGCCTTTGCTCTTTGGCAACCAAAACAATATACATCTTACTTTCCTGAAGTTTTCCCTTTGGGCCCAAATCTGGATAGAGATATAACAGAAAAGGTCCGTATGTGTTTGCATATATTATTAGCATTTAATTTGCATATTCACATTGTAAAATATCTTCAGATTACCAAAAAGTTGTTCTCTTTTCCTCTTCTGTTTTTTTTTCTCTCTCACATATTAATGACTAACCCAACTGACCCACATGCACTGTGCCAGAAATGTACTGTCCAGAGACAGGGACCCTTGAAATAATTAATAATAGTAACAACTGCATATAGTCTTTGCAGTTTTCATAAGACCTTTCCATCTGATCCTCTCAGCAGTCTTATGACAATAGGCAGCATAGATTTGTGAATGAGTTTCAGAAAGGTCAGGGCACCTGTGTTTATACAACTACTAAGTGATAGAACCAAATGAGGACCCTTGTCATCCGATTCCTAGTTCAGTGCCTTTTCCTGCTGTGCCATGTTGTTCAGAGATTGGGGACAGCTGAAAGATGGGCTTGACCAAATAGGTGAGCTTTCCCCCACACACACTGCCCCCCATCTGGCTGAGGGGCCCAGATTTCACATTAGGAGCAGCCAGTTCCCCTTCCCTGCTGCATTTCCAGCATCCTTTTATGTATGACCTTCCACTGAGAGCAGAAATAGTCATGCTTATATTTGCATGCCTCAGTTCCTGGCATATTGAAACTGCTTAATAAATGTTCTCTCCCTCTCTCTTTCTCGCATGGGAGAAAGCATTTAGGACTTGCCGGAACAATCCATATATTTAATAGTGAGAAACCTGAGGGTCTGTACCCACCCCTATGGCTTAACTAAAAAACAGCAGAATGAGTGCCAGACCAGTAGGCAGAAATTTGGGCTCAAATTGTCAAAGAAAAAAATATCCATACAGTATTTTGCATAGAGTTAAGTCTGCTAAAAACAATTTTTTGTCATTTGGGGGAAAATCTTGAATTGAATTTTAAATGGAGAAAATATTTTCAATTAAACTCAAAAGCAAATTGTTTTTTTAAAATATGCTTCCACGTAACCATAGCTCTGACATTCACTGGTCGTGTCCTTAATCAAATCAACTTCACCCTGAATTTCAGTTTTCTCCTCTCTAAAATGAAGGGATTAAATTAGCTAATGATTAAAGCCTATGTCAGCTCTAAAATGTTGAAATTCTATAATCATGCCTTCTTTCTTCTCACCACCTCACTAGCCATCAACATATATGCCTTGATATTTACTATGTCATTCAGTCATTTTCAGTCATGCCTGACTCTTCATGACCCCATTTGGGGTTTTCTTGGCAAAAATACTGGAGTGGTTTGTCATTTCCTTCCCCAGTTCATTTTACAAAACTGAGGCCAACTGGATGAAGTGACTTGCCCAAAGTCACACAGCTAGTTAGTGTTTGAGTTCTCATTTGAACTCGGGTCTTCCTTGCTCCAGGCCTGTTCTCTCTACAGCACCTGTCTGCCAGTATTTACTATACCTGAATCTTACTCCTTTCCTAGGACCTAAAAGTATGACATGCCTCTTTAAAAAATTTCAGTCTCCATCCTGCTCTCTGGTGCTAATATCTTTGATTTTCTGCATGTTTTATGCTTAATAATAAGGCTTTTGTAGTTTGCTACTGCAGTGTAGTATGCAGAATCCTAGATTTAGAGACAGAAGACCTAGATTTGAATCTTGATTGTCATTATTTAATACTGTAACTTTGGGCAAACCAATTCACTGTCTGGAACCACAGACTCTTCCTCTGCTAAATTGGGATAAAAATACCTGCCCTATCCACCTCTTGTAGTATTATAAAGTCATATGAATTTATGTACACAATAGATCTTTGTCACCAGAAAATATTATGTAAATGTCAATTAACATGTGAATTTTGCAAATTAATTTTTATATGGATACTCGAGCCCACATTTATCAGTTTTCCATCATGTGAAATGAGGAGTGCATGTCACCTAGTAAAATCAGAAAAAAAATCCCATTGAAACACTGAGCACTTGACCAAAAATTGTATTGTGTGTGTGTGTGTTTAAATAGGTGATAGGAAAGTTTGTTAAAAGTTAAACTGATCCAAATATTTCACAACAACAAAAAATGAAACCTCTTCTTGGTGGGAAATAGAGTTTTCATGTCCCAAAACTGGAACCAATATTACTTTAGTAAAGTGCATAAGGGCAAGGTTGAAAGGAAGAGGAAATGAAATTAATCAGCTGTTATATGGGTATGAATTGTAGACCAAAGTTCATTGAGTCATGAAATCTCAAAGTTAAAGGGACCTCAGAGATCATCTAGTCTAACATCTACCTGAAGAAGGGTCCTCTTTGAATCATAGCTGACATGTAATCCTTTTTACAACCTAGCGCCAATCTACCCTTCTAGCCTACTACATTGGTCAGTCTAAGTAACCACCTTGCTGTTGCTCACTCATGACTTTAATTCTTATCTCTGTACCTGTCTTTATTTCTTGTGTCTTTGGGCTGACTGTCCCCAACACCTGGGATGCAGCAGGATCTTTAGTATGTTTCAAGACTCAGCCACATTTCCTAATTGTCATGTGGTTGACCTATCCTTAACTTGAAAATCTGTGGTGAAGGGAAAGTCATTCCCTTCCAAGGTATCCCATTCCTTTTATTGTTGGGATATTTTTCCTTAAATCATCTCTTCTCTCTTCCAATTTATATTTCTTCAGATTCTAGAAGAGTGAAGGATTGTATTCTTTTTTTATCAGGCTAACCATCCATAGTTCTTTCAAATGATCTTTATATCAAATGATCTTAACTCTCTTGATTGTTCTCCTTTCAGAGCTTAATAGCTTATCAACTTTGGACACCTGAAGTAGTGCACAATGCTCCAGATATTGTATGATCAGGGCAGATTCCAGTATCACCTCCCTAAGCTTGCACATGAATATATTCTAAGATCACATTAGGGTTTTTTGCCTGCCATATCATATTTTGGGGATCAAAGTGCATTTGTAGTCTGCCTAACCATCAGACTTTTTTTCAGAAATATTTTTAGATTGTTTTTAAAGAAAATCAGATAAAAATTTACAAAACATTTTCAATAACTGTATCAGTTGTAGCAAAAGTAAGGAAAATCCAAAGGTGAGTTTGATAGTTACATGCCATGCATTTTAACGTTATTAGAGTTAACATATAGGATATTAAGAATGAAGGCAGATGTGGAATCCTTTGAATGCCGTAGAAGAAAAATATTGTAGGTGTGGTGTTATTAAGGATATCAATGTTGGCAGGTACCTTATTTAACTACAAAGTAATGTTACAAATATTTTAGGTGGATCCAGATATTTTCATTGGCTAGATCTTGTAAGAACAGGCTGGGTAAGAATGGTGTAACCTATTTATCAATCTTGAAAAATGTAAGGATTTAGATCTAATAAACCAAGTAACTTTTTTGTTGCTCCGTAGTTCTATTTGATGGTGGCCATAATAAACTCTTTACAGGGGTGGAAGACAGGGCAAGCTTCTCTGTAATAATCATTTTCCTTTTTTTGTTTGTCTTTTTTAGGGCTTAAATCAGCAAGACTTAATGTGACATGGTAATTATAGGCATTTATTTCACATCTGGAGAAAGCATAAGGCAGATGTGCCATCCCCTCCCAAATTATTATTTGCTAAGCGTCAAATGGAGGAGGATATTGCGGGGTGTGAAATGTTTGCTGTCTTTGGCTGGGGTTGAATTATGCAGCTGTGTGTGTGTGTTGTTTTTTTTTCTATCTGCAACTGAGATAATTTCCAGACCCCCAAATTATGGGTAGTTGTGTGGGTGGTTGTGTGGGAGTAAAAGATAAATAATTAAGAGAAACTCTTCACTACCAGAAAGAATTTTTTTAAAATTAGCTACCTTTTCCCAGTTACTCAGAAACTCTGGCCTGAAGAGCCACTTAGATCTGAAAGATTTCCTGGGGATGTGGCAGAGGCAGAATAGATAGGAGTAACTGGAACCCAACAACATAAACTTTTGTTTGCAACTGTTTTGTGACTTCAGGTGAAGGCATTTCCCTTCATTGTTCCAAGGAAATAGGCCCCTTCAAGGGAGTCTTTAAAACTTCAAAAGTCCTCTTTGCTCATGATGCTTGGGAGAGCTCTGGGTTTTGAGGTTGCAATTTGGTGCGTTCTCAGTGTTCCCTTTTCTATGGAGTAAGTAGGTGACCTCTCAGGAACTCTAACTCCCAGAGGAAACATGGACAAGTGGTGCAGATATCATCTCAAGAGTAAATTAACTCGAGGATTGTAGGATTTTGATTTCCGGTATGTTTGTGAAGTCATTGAAAAGCCAAAGGGAGTTTCCTTCTACTGTCATAGTATGTACTACTCTATCTCATTTCATTCCACCCAACAACCTTGTGACATAGGTGCTATTATAATCATGTCCTGTTTATAGATGACGAAACTGAGACCACGAGAGGTTAAGTGACCTGTCAAGGGCAAGTACACATTTGAGACAGAATTTGAACTCAAGTCTTCCCAATTCTCAGTCCAGTACTTTATTGTCTATGCCTCCTAACTTTGTATCTGCTATAGCTAAGGGGGAAAAAAACCAGTTCCCTGTCCTCCTGTCTTAGGTTTCAGGCCCTAGATTCACTCAAACTGAGTTGACTGGGAGCTGAGAAGAGTAGCGTGGCCACAGTATGGACTGCTGCTCTAAAACATGAACCTAAGGGTGAGAGCCTTGCTCTCCACACCCATTCCCCAAAAGGGAAACTGATTTTTCTCTTCAGTCACAACCTCTCCTTGAGACATCTTTTGCGGGGAGAGCCCTGGAATTGAGAACCAATATCACCACATCTAAGGGATATTGGTGATAGAGCCCTGGTTTTCTGCAAGCCGACCTGAACTGTTATCAGGAGATATTCCAGATTTAAGCACATCTGAACTGGGCTTTTGTCTTTATTGAACTGGCATATTTAAACAATAGAACATGGTATAGTGCATCTTAATAACAAAGGATGATGGGTGGGTTATGAAGGTGAAGCTTCAATTTTAATAAAGAATAGTCTTATGGCTTCCCTTTTTTTCCTATTAATTTTCTGTGGTTTGCTGAGCAAAATTCTTTCCCCGAATATGTGAGATGAATATGTCTCCCCCACCTTACTTAATATGAGGGCACTGCTTCACTTCATTAAACATCAGACCAATAAAGGCAAGACATTTGCAGCCTTTTACTAGTCAGTCTTATACCTAGCCACTTGCCATTCTCTGGTACTTTCTTTTTTGATCAAAATCTACTCTTTGGTACCAGAATCTGCTGAAAGCAGATCCACATTTTGTGACAAATAGAACAGAAAATGGCTTCAACACAAGGAGATAACAGAATAAGGTACTCAGCTGGGAACCAAATAATAGACTGGAATCTTCCCCTGTTCCCAGATGTTTAATTAATTTATCTTTTCCTGTAGAATAGAGATAAAAGACATTAAAAACAAACGAAAGGAAAAGCCTGGGAAACTCTACTGATAGAGGAACCTCTTAACTGAATCATATCTGGTATCTCTGAGGTCAAGGTTGGCTAGACCCATACATGGAAAAACAAAAGTTGGGACCTTGGCTTTTTTAGCCTGAGTGGTAGAGCGGATGGGGCTGCCTGGTCCCCACCGCCACAATGTCACACAATCTTTCATTCCCTCCTCCAAGCTTATGTTGTTGTGTAAATCCCAAACAGAAGTCTTTACTTCCCGATGATAGGAAACAAATCTTTTCCCAAATAGAGTTTCTAGTTAGTTAACATTCTTAAGACTGTTAGCTTCATTCCTGCCAGTATTTGAAAGTTCAAATACTTTTCACAGTCATTTTTAAAAAATGCTGTTGAATATACTTGAAGAGTGTTTTAGAGAGATGGCAAGGTAATAGGGTGTTTTATTCTAATAAGTCACTCAATTAGCCCTGCTATGTGCTAGACTGTCTTCAAGGGAGATGTACAGTATATGCAAACTATTTACAAGTTAGCTATTATATTTTTTTGAATTTTTTTTATTTTTTGGTGAGGGAGGGTAAGCATTAGCAGGTAGGGCAATTAGGAAAGGTTGGCTGAGTCTTGAAAAATACTAGAGATCCAGCTACATTTCAGGCACAAGAAATACAGACAAGCATTAAATTAAAGAAGGTGTGTGTGTGTGTGTGTGTGTGTGTGTGTGTGTGTGTGTGTGTGTGTGTGTAAAAAGGTAGGTTGGGGCTAGGTTGAAAAGAGAAAACAGAGAAGTTTACATTTATCTTAGAGCTCCTAAGGAGTCCTCAGAATTTATTGAATAAAGAATGATACAATCAGACCTGTGCTTTAAGAAAATAATTTTGGTAGCTGTGTGGTGGATGCATTATTGGACAAGGAGAGAGATTTGAGGCAGAGATCCATTAGGAGGCTGTTTCAGTAGACCAAAAGAGAGATGGTGAGGACTTGAGTCAGGGCAGGGGCTGTGTGAGCGGAAAGGAGGTGATGGGCACTCTCTTATTGATGTAAGACTGAGGGGAATATGTGTACATGCTAGAGAATGCATATTTTTAAAAATCTCACCATGCTGCAACTTCTCATTTAGATTGTCAACATAAGATACTCTCTGTGGTGTCATGGACCATGACATCTTCCCTGATCTCTTAACTGTTCTTCTTTCCATCCCTGCTGAAGGTACTAATATCTCTCCCTCCCATTGCCTTAAGGCAAATACACTTAGAGTACTCTCCTTATCATTTTGTTGTAGTAGTGGCATATCCACCTTTTCATGATCCCATGGACTAAACAGTATCTTTCTTGGCAAAGATACTGGAATCATTTGCCATTTCCTTCTCCAGTGGATTAAGGCAAACAGAGGTTGAATGACTTGCCCAGGGTCACATCCCTAGTCTGAGTCTGAGCTCCCCCTTAACATAGTCTAGCTTTTCTCTTACTTATCTGCTCATGTATCATATCTTTTATTATGTTAAAGCTCTTTGAGGGCAAAGACTGTTTTGATACTTTTTCCTTTGTATTCTCCACCCACCCGAGCCTCATATACGCCTTTATGCATGGGAGGAGCCAAATAAGAATTTGAATTGTCTTGAATATGTATGTGATAGTTAAATTTTTGTGAGTAAAGGGCATTACTTCAACTTACCCTTTAATTCATCTCAAACTACATAGGATATTAAGATATCACTGGCTAAAACTTAAGCTTTGTCCTCTTTTTTTTCCTCACCCTGCCCCTTGGTTGGAATAAATGAAATTTTATACATTTTTACTTTTATTCCAAATGGATTTACTAAAAGAAGCAAATGAAAAGCAGACAGGAGTGCTAGTTTTCAGATTTATTTATTTTTTCCAGTGTCCAGAACCCATGTAAACTTTGAATGCTGTCAGTTTCTTTGCTAGAAATTGAACAAGAAGTATTTCTCAGCACTTCTTTAAAAAAAAATTAAAGAGATGGTAGGTTTTGTCTCTTCTAATGTCTAGTCAGCCATAAGCTAAGTAAAAACTGACAGTAGAGTTGAAGACCTTTGTTGTGACATGTTGCAAGATTCTGTTGATTTCATTTCATAATTAGTAGTTCATTCATGTTCTCCCTTACCTGCAAGGGGAAATATGTGAGTGTGTGTGTGTGAGAGTGTGTGTGTGTGTGTGTGTGTGTGTGTGCATATATTTCCATTTCAGAGGGAAATACATACACATTCTTTATAATAAAGACATTCTTTATAATAGAGACACACATTAAAAATAACTACAAAGTCTCAAATAAAGAAGTCTAGGGAACTCTGCTGAAAAGGGACATGTGGTACCAATCAAATAATATCTGGAATTTCTTAACTCTCTGGGTTTAATGATGGCTAGAACAGTATTTGGAAAAACAAAACTTGGTATTTTGGCTTTAAGGTCACTAGCTGGTGCACATTGGCACAATGCTTCTAAGTTGACTCAGTCCATCTTTTAAATAAATGCTGTATAGCTCTTTGCTAGGTCCAAAACTTTTTAAATAGAAAGTTATTTACTGTGAAAGTGATGAGATTTTTTTCTAACGATATTTCTTCTAATTAGAGATGTCATAATCTAAGTAATCATAACATACTGGACTGCAGCATAATAATAACAGTGATAAAAATAATTATAGCTAACATTTAAATATGACTTTAAGGTTTGTAAAGTGCTTTTCAAATGTTATCTTATCATTATCACATCTAACACTTTTATTCTACATCTCATGCTTTCAATGAATTACAGACCTGAGAAATTTTGGGTCTTTTCTCTTGAAGTTGATGGTCTAAAATTTGTGGTTTTTCATTTTGTGCATATATGTAATTGTTAGTCGTTAAGAAGTGGCAGGGTTAGCTGATCTCTAAAGTTCTCTCTCCCCCTTCAAAATGCTGACTCTTCGGTTTCTAAAGGGATCCATTTTTGTTTGTTTTGGTTTCCTCTATTCCTTGATTATTTAGAAAAAGAGAAATATAGAAGATTGGAGCTAGTTTTTATTTATATTCCACTAAATACTGATACGTTACAATAATTGCTGACTACAGTCCTTCAGAAGAATAATGTCTGTCTTTTCAAAGGTCAACTAGTGAAAGCTGCCATTTGCAATTAAGAGTCCATTACGAATATTTGACATGCTATATACTTATACCACAGGATCATATCTAACATAAGTATCCTGAAAAGCTAATGTTCCATGAAAGTTCCCAAATACCCTGACCTAACTATGGGAATAACATTTTAAAATTATATTTGTTTCTTTCCTGACTGACTTGGTAATTTAAGTTCTTTACATTAAGGTGGGTATGGAATAGCTCTCTGTATGCTTTACATCAAATGTTAGCCATCCTTCCAATATGTTGTTCTTAGGATGATAGATTTCAAAGTTAGAAAGGACTGAAAGGTCACCCAGCATAACCCCATTTTACAAAAAAGGAAACCAAGGCCTATGGAACATAAAACAGGTCTTAACCTGTTGTTTATGAACTTAAAAAAAATATATAACTATTTCAGCATAATTGTTATTCTTTATAATCTTATATGTTTAATTTCATGTATTTAAACAGATTCTGAGAAGAGGTTCATTGGCATTACTAAATTGCCAAATGGGTCCATGACTCAAAAAAAGGTTAGGAACCCTTTGATTAAGGAATGATATTGGCCTTTATGCTAAAAATGTCAGATACGTGTAGAATCTTAGCTTCAACATATTTATGTATTAAGATATAATAAAAAGAATGATTAAGTTGACTTTTTTAATATTTCAAAATGAAAGTATTCTTGTTACTCCCTTTTAAAAATAAAACTAACCCATCACCCAGTCCTCACTATTCCTGCAATTTTGCAGATCCTGAGTCCCTCAGTTCTGCAAAAAAGGGATGGAGGTAAATTTGCGCATCACTTCAGAAACAGCCTTGGTCAATGTATACTTATACAGTGTTAGGTTTTGTTGTTGCTTCTCATATTAGCGCAAAAACATGTTCCCCTCCATATCTATATTCTTCACAAGCATTATTTCTTATATTTTATTACATTCCTATACCACAGTTTCTTTCACTGTTTCCTAATCAATAGCAACTCTTGATTTTTGGTTCCCTACTACCTCAAAAAGTATTGCTTGTGAATATTTTGGTATCTTTTCTATCCGTCTTAAACTTCTCGTGGTATATGCCTACCAGTGCAATTTCTAAGTCAAAAGATAAGGGCATCTTAGTCACCTTCTTTTGGACTATTTCATAGTTCCACCAATCATTTCTTAATGTGCTAATGTTGAGTTCTTCTAGAAGTGACTAAACTCATGTCTTCCGGTTTTTCTGTGTGAGATAAAACTTCAGAATAGTTTTGGTTTGCCTTTTTCATAGAAGTAGTGATTTGGAGCAATCTATCCTTTGATTGTTAACCGTTTGCTTCAAGAACTGATCCTACTACCCTTTAAATACTTATTCATTGGGTTATGGCTCTTGGTCTTATTTAGTGATTTCCTATGTCTAATATCTTTCCTTGTTATTTTAGTTTACGTTATTGTGGTCATTGTATAAGTGGTTCTCCTGCATCTGCTCTCTACAATTGGTGTCACTTCTTAGAAATGCTCCCAAGTTTCCTAGAATTCTTTTAAAAAAATTTTTTAAACATTTTTATTTAAACTTTTGAGTTCAAATTCTATCCCTCCCTCCCTTCATCCTTCCCCTTCCCCTCCCTGAGATGGAGAGCAATCAGATATAGATTATACATGTGCAATTATGTAAAACATTTCCATATTAGTTATTTTGTAGAAGAAGACTAATAAAAGAAAGTGAAAAATAGCATGCTTCAGTCTGCATTCAATCAATATAATTTCTTTCTCTGGAGGTGGATAGTATGCTTTATCCATTAATCCTTTGAGATTGTCTCAGATCATTGTATTGCTGAGAATAGCTAAATCATTCATAGTTCTGCATCGAGCAATATTACTGTTACTGGGTACAACATCCTCCTGGTTCTACAATATACATCGGTTCACATAAGTCTTTCTGGGTTTTTCTGAAGTCATCCTGCTTGTCGTTTCTTACAACACAGTAATATTCCATTACAATCATGTATCACAGCTTGTTTAGCCATTCCCCAGCTGATGAGTGTCCCTTTGATTTCAAAGTCTTTGCCACCACCAAAAGAACTATTATAAATATTTTTATACCAATAGGTACTTTTCCATTTCTTTTTGGTTGTCTTTAGAATATAGCCCCAGCAGTGGCATGATTAGATTAAAGGGATGCAGTTTATTAATTCCATTCATTTTTTTCTTTTATTCTATAACTAACATTTCTAATGCTGTATTAAGTAATAGAGGTAATAATGAACATCCACTTTGTATTGGGAAGGATTCTAACTTATTTCCATTACAGACAAATGTTTGCTGATGGTTTTATATAAAACTTATCATTTACTTATCATTTAAGTAAAGTTCCATTTATTCCTATGCTCTGTAGTGTTTTTAATAGGAATGGGTGCTGTATTTTGTCAAAAGCTTTTTCTGCATCTATTGAGGTAATCATGGTATCTGTTGGATTTTGTCATTGATATGGTCAACTATGCAGATAGTTTTCCTAATATTGAAGTAGCCCTGCATTACTGGTATAAATCCCACCAGATCATGGTGTATGATCCTTGTGATATATTGCTGTATTTTCTTTGCCAGTATTTCATTTAAAGATTTGGCATTAATATTCATTAGAAAAATTGGTGTATAATTTTCTTTCTCTGTTTTAGCTCTTTTTGGTTTGGGTATCACCATCATATTTGTATCATAAAAGGAATTTGGTAGGACTTCTTTGTCTATTTTTCCAAATAATTTATATACTGTTGGGATTGATTGTTCTTTATATATGTGGTAGAATTTGCTTGTGAATCCATTTGGTCCTGGGGATATTTTTCTTAGGAAGTTAGTTCACTGATGGCTTGTTCAATTTCTTTTTTCAAATACTGGGTTATATAAGTATTTTCTTTCTTCTATTAACCTGAATAATTTCTATTTTTGTATATATTCATCCACTTTATTTCAATTGTCATACTTATTGGCATATAACTGAACAAAATAGGTCCTAATAGTTGTCTTAATTTCTTCTTCATTGATGTTGGTTTTACCTCTTTCATTTTTGATACTAGTAATCTGGCTTTTTCTTTCCTTTTTTAAAATCAAATTAACCAGTGCTGTATCTATTTCATTTTCCATTATCTACTTTTCCCCATAAAACCAGCTTCTAGTTTTATTTATTAGCTCAATGATTTTCTTACTTTCAGTTTTATTAATTTTCTTGATTTTCAGAATTTCTAATTTGGTATTTAATGGGGATTTTTTATTTGTTCGTTTTCTAGATTCTTTTTTAGTTGTGTCTCCAATTCATTGATTGCTTTCCCCTATTTTATTGATATAAGAAATTAGAGATATAAATTTTCCTTTGTACCCCTTTGGCTGCATCCATAAATTTTGGTATGTCATCTTGTCATTTTCTTTAATGAAATTACTGATTGTTTCTATGACTTGTTCTTTGACCCACTTAATTTTCTTTTAGGATTAGATTATTTCATTTCTAATTAATTTTTATTCTCTTTCCATTATCCATTGTTGAATGTAATTTTTATTGCATTGTGATCTGAAAAGGTGTATTTACTATTTCTGCATTTCTGCATTTAGTTATGAGATTTTTGTCCTAATACATGGTCGCTTTCTATGTAGGTGCCATGTACTGCTGAGAAAAGGCATGTTCCTTTCTATTCCCATTCAGTTTTCTACAGAGATCTATCATATCTAACTTTTCCAGAATTTTATTCACCTTCGTAACTTCTTTCTTATTTATATTGTGGTTAGATTTATCTAGTTCTGAGAGGGGAAAGTTGCAGTTCCCCACTAGTATAGTTTTATTAACTATTTCCTCCTGTAACTCATTCAACTCCTTCAAAAATTTAGATGCTATATCATTTGGTACATATATGTTTAGTATTGATATGACTTAATTGTCTCTATGGTACCTTTCATCAAGATAATTTCTTTCTTTATCTCTTTCCATTAGATCTATTTTTTGCTTTTACTTTATCTGAGATGATTGCTACCGCTGCTTTCTTAGTTATCAGCTGAAGCATAATCGATTCTGCTTCAGCCCCTTATCTTTACCATGTGTGTCTCTCTGCTTCACATCTGAAGCAGTTTACATGTTGTTGTAAACAACATGGTGTAGGATTCTGGTTTTTACTCTATTCTGCTATAAATTTCTGTTTTATGGGTGAGTTCATCCCATTCACATTTACAGTTATGACAACTAACTATGTATTTCTCTCCATGCTATTTTTCGCTTGTTTATCCCCCCCTCATCTTTTCCCTCCTCACAAATGTTTTACTTCTGATCATTGCCTTCCCCAGTTTTCTCTTCCTTTATTAGCTTTCTGTGCCCTTCCATTATCTCCATCCCTTTTTACTTCATTATAGGGTAAGGTAGATTTCTGTATCCAACTGAGTGTGTATGCTATTCTGTCTGTATCCAACTGAGTGCGTATGCTATTCTCTCTTTGAGCCAATTTCAATGAGAGAAGCTTTTAAGCCAGGAGTGGGAACCTGCCGCCTCAAGGCCACATCTGGCTCTCAAGTGTGCCCCCCTTTGATTGAATCCAAACTTCAGAGTACAGATCCCCTTACTAAAAGGATTTGTTCTGTAAAACTTGGGCTCAGTCAAAAGGCTGCACTCAAGGATGTAGGAGGCCACATGTGGCCTCATGGCTGCAGATTCCCCGCCCTTAGTTTAAGCTTTGCCCACC
Organism: Bettongia penicillata ogilbyi; assembly: GCA_023548195.1. Classification (NCBI taxonomy): domain Eukaryota; kingdom Metazoa; phylum Chordata; class Mammalia; order Diprotodontia; family Potoroidae; genus Bettongia; species Bettongia penicillata. Next base: position 3,300,622 of record JAJHZJ010000382.1, on the reverse strand, counting down.
ACTTTCTCCCCTCATCTTCCTCTCCCTTTTAATAGTTCTTTCATGCCTCTTTTATGTGGGATAATTTGCCCCATTCAGTCTCCCCCCTTTTTCTTCGGTGCATTTTCTTTTTCATCCCTTTATTTTGTTTTTCTGGGGAGTATCATTCCATGAAATTCACCTTATAGCCATACCCTCCATCTACATATATTCTTATAGTAATAAAGTTGTTGAGTTATAAATGTTATCTTGCCATGTATAAATAGAAACAGTTTAACTTTATTAAATTTCTTACGTTTTCTCTTTCTTGTTTCTTATTTACTTTTTTATGTTCCCCTTGAGTCTTGTATTTGGAGGTTAAATTTTTTATTCAGCTCTGGTCTTTTAATTAGAAATGTTTTAAAGTCCTCTATTTCATTAAATGCTTTTTTTGCCCAGAAAGATTATATTCAATTTTTCTGGGTAGGTAATTCTTCATTATAATCCTAACTCCTTTGCTTTTTGGTATTTCATATTCCAAGCCCTCTGGTTCTTTAATGTGGAAGCTGCCAAATCCTGTGTAATCCCGATTGTAGCTCTATGGTGTTTGAATTATTTCTTTTGGGATGTGTGCAGTACTTTCCCCTTGATCTGTGAGCTCTGGAATTTGGCTATGATGTTCCTGGGAGTCCTCATTTTGGGATCTTTTCAGGCAGAGATTGGTGAACCTTTTAATTTCTATTTTACCTTCTGGTTCTAATATATCAGGATAGTTTTCTTTGATAATTTCTTGAAAGATGTTGTCCAGACTTTTTTTTTTCTCCTTTTATCATGGCTTTTAGGTAGTGCAGTAACTCTTACATTATTTCTCTTGGATCTATTTTCTAGGTCAGTTGTTTTTCCAAAGAGAAACTTCAAAGTTTCTTCTGTGTTTTTATTGTTCAGTCATTTTTAGTTGTATCTGACTCATAACTCCTTTTTGGGGTTTTCTTGGCAAAGATAATGGAATGGTCTTCCACTTCTCCAGCTCATTTTACAGGTGGGGAAACTGAGGCAAATCAAGTAAAGTGACTTACTTGGAGACATTCAACTGGTAAGTTTCTAAGGCACAATTTGAACTCAGGTCTTTTTGACTCCAGGGCCAAGTCTATCCACTTTGCCATCTAGTTACCATTTTCTAATATACTTGTAGTTTACATTTCTTTTGAAAGTTATGTCTTTTTAACACTTCTCTGTTGGGGGCATTGGCCCTTCTCCGTGTGTGTATTTGTGTATATTAAGCTGCGTATATGTACATAATGTGCAGGCAGCTAGATACCACATTGGCTGGAGTGTTGGGTTTGGAGTCAAGGAGCCCTGGGTTCAAACACTGCCTCAGATACTTACTGGTTAGTTACCCCTGGGCAAGTCTTTTTATAAGATGGGGATAATAAAAGTATCTACCTCACGGAATTGTTGTAAAGATCAAATGAGATAACGTGTATAAAGTAATTTGCAAACTTTAAATTGCTTTATGATCGTTAACTATTATGGTTAATTGAGCTTTTATTTATATCAATATCCTCATAAGTCTTGGAAATCAATGATTTTTTTAAAATCAAAGATATTTGCTGCAATGAGTCTTTCTTCCCCCAATTAGCAGGTTGTCTTGTTTACTTGTATTGACTTTTCTCTTGGAGAAGGTTTTAAATTTTATATTAAAAAATGGTCTGTTTTATCTTTGAAGATGCCCTTGATCCTTTGTTTCCTTAGGATTTCTTCCTGTAGCTATGGTTGTACCAAGTACCTCCTCCATTCCTCTGAAGTGTAATGGTTTAATTTACATGTACTTTAGCAGCCATATAGATGTACTTTTTCAGGCTATGTTTCTACACACATGAAATTAAAAATTTCTTAAAAACTGTCGTGTTCCATGTGGCTTTGGGCCAGGGTCTAGTGAGGAACTTGGTTGTACCTTCTGCACCAACAAGGGAGGGCAAGGAAGGAGAAAGTTACAGAGAGATTGTTGTTCAAATTCAGTTTGGGCATGCAATTCAATTAAATTACACAAGTATTCATTATGCAATGGGTTTATGCAGAGACAAGTGTCCTGGGTATTAAGCTGGAAAGGGCCAGAGGCTTCTTAAGCCTCTGTCATCATAACAGGAGGCTCATAGAATGCATGAGAAAAGAATGATAGGAGGTGAAGTCCAGGCTTTTAATAAGTTTCAGTTTAGTGCTGAGTGATGAAAAAGGTGTAGGCGGACAGTCTACCAGGAGGTACCTCAGCCATTCCCTAACCCATTACACAGTCAGATGTGACAGGTCCTCAGGTTTGGCCCTTTGACTGAATCCAATCTTCACAGAACAAATCCCCTTAATAAAAGAATTTGCTTGTAAAACTTGGACTCAGTCAAAAGGCTGCACCTGAGGACCAAGAAGGCTACATGTGGCCTCGAGATGTCAGGTTCCCTGCCCCTGACCCACACTTTTGTCAGGAAGAGTTTTCTCTGCATTCTATCACCCTTTATTATCCTCCAAGGAATTCATGGGATAGTGCACAAAATGTCACGGGACATAATTCTATACTTACATAATTGATTTTAACATTATTGATGATGCTGATCCTTAGGTTCCTTACTACACATGTGCCCCTTTTTTAATTAAGGGTATCATAAAATTAGCACTGTACAAGTAACTTTTTAAGTCAATATGTACTGTATCCATAAATTTTAATTCAGTGAAAGTCATTTAATTAGTGAATACTCATAGAGTAGCCTACAATTGACTACTTGAATCTTCGCATTTCTAGATCTGTGTACTGAGAAGGTAGGGGAAATGAATTTTAGGGTTTTAAATTGATTACATATTATGTGAACTTTCCTGATGTAGCAGTGAGTTGTGGCATATTAGTAAGAACTCTGGACTTGGAGCCAGGACTCTTTGAGTTGCATCCTGGCTCTGCAATTGAGCAGCTATCTAGGCTTTGGGTAAATCACTTGACATCTCATTGTGCTGGTTCCTTGATGGAAATGCTATTTATGTTCCCTGCTTCACTGAGCTATTGGAAAGCTCAGATGAGATAATGAACTTAAGGGTTTGTTTGGTGAACTGTTAAGTGATAAAGAAGTAGCAGCTATTTTTGTTGCTGTTATTATTAGAAATGAACTCCTTTGTTTCTTTGTGCTCTTTTCTTCCTTCGCCTCCAGGATGGTTCACTGGGAAACATTGATGACCTGGCACAACAATATGCAGATTATTATAATACCTGTTTTACTGATGTATGTGAAAGAATGGAAGAGCTACGGAAACGAAGAGTTTCTCAAGACCTTGATTTGGTGAGTGAAGTGGTCCAACTAATTTCTTTGTTGTTGTCAATTTTATAATAGTATTTTATTTTTTCCAATTACACATAAAGACAATTTTCAACATTAGGGTTTTTATAAGATTTTGAGCTCCAAATTTTTCTTTATCTTTCCCTCCCTCCTCTCCAAGACGGAAAACAATCTGATATAGATTATACATGTACAATCATATAAAATCAGTTTCTATATTAGTAATGTTGTTAAAGAAGAAACAGAATAATTAAAGAAAAAAACCCACAAAAAATAACCAAAAAAAAGTGAAAATTATATACTTTGCTTTGCATTCAGACTCCATGGTCTTTCTCTGGAAGTGGTTAGCATTTTCCATCATGAGTCTTTTGGAATTGTCTTGGATCATTATATTGCTGAGAAGAGCCAAGTCTATCACAGTTAATCATCCCACTGTGTGGCTGTTACTGTGTACAATGTTCTCCTAGTTCTGCTCATTTCACTCAGCATCAGTTCATGTAAGTCTTTCCAGGTTTTTCTGAAATCTTCCTGTTCATCATTTCTTATATATAACACAATAGTATTCCATTATATTCATGTACCACAACTCATTCAGCCATTTCTCAATTTCCCAATCTTTGCCACTACAAATAGAGCTGCTATAAACATTTTTGTACATCTAAGTCCTTTTCCCGTTTTTATGATCTCTTTGGGATGTAGACTTAATAGTGATATTGCTGGATCAAAGGGTATGCACAGTGCCGCTAATTTCTTATTTGCCATCATAGTGGATTCCTTTTCCAGCTCAAATAATCCCCATTTTATTGTCATTTATTATCAAAATTTTACCTGAAACAGTTCAGCTGCTAGACCCTCACTTAAGGAGCTTGTATTTAAATTAAATTTTAAAGGATCAGCTCAGGTTTATAGGGACATAAATTGAATAAATTACAGAGAATGGAAATCAGTTCATCCCTCCTAAGCTAATGTTCTTTATACAAGATACTAACAATTCTATTAGCACTATGAACCAGAGATTTCTCATTTCTCCTCTCCAAAAATGTCATACTTAAAATGGAAAGTTTGGAATTGCAGTATTTAAAGTTGGAAAGGACTTTAAATATTTCCAGTCCCATGATTTTATAGATGGAGAAACCAAGCTCTGAAGAGGTCAGGTGACTTGTCCAAGGTAACATGGGTAGTAAAAATCAGAGCCCATTTGAACAAGGTCCCAGGAATCAAGTTCAGGGCTCTTTCCATAATTTTAATATCAACTCATGTGACTAGTAGAGTATTTTGGAATTCTCTGTGTGGATATTGAATTTTTATATAGCTCTCTGTATATGTACTAGCATTTCCATGCTAACCTTCTGTAAGCAAATATCCAAATAAAAGTAGTAGTCACTAAATTGTGACTTTCCCCTCCAGTCATCTTTTAATTTATTTTATTACTTCCTTTAATTAAAAAAAAAACCACATTGTATTGTATTTTTATGTCTATATTAGTCATTTCCAGCCCTCAGTAGTCTTTCTTACGATGAAAAAAACCCAATTATGCAAAAACAAAATTAACTTTGTTTGACAATGTTGCCATGAAGGAAGATTCTTCCCTTTCCACCCTAGAAGAGTGGGGAAAAAGAAAATTCAATAAAAACAAGTTGTCAGAATATTGAGTCGGTTGCTCCTTTGTTTGTATAGAGAGACTCTATGGTATAATAGAATCAAGCAGTAAGTCAGTAAACACTTTTAAGTTGCTGCTAATTTGGGTTCAGGGAAGATCTGAGTTCAAATCTTGCCTCTCGTATAAGCTGTGTGACCATGGGCAAATGGTGGAATCTTTCTGAGTCTTGCTGTGCTAGGCAGTAAAATCAAATCAAAATGGCACTTATATTGTGTAGATCTGCTAAGAACAAGGTAATGCGTGTGAAGTGTTTTGCAAAACTTAATTTTGTGAAAATACCGTTTGCTAATTATTATTTTTATGCTTATATTATTTAATCTTTTTACCTATTTATACTTATTTGCGTTTCTTTAGATTACAGTTATATTATTAAGTATCTGAAAATTCTTTTTTAAAAATATTAACTTGTTAATTTTTCTAATAGAACATTAGACCTTAAGTATAGTTGAATGAAATTTTCTTGGATCCGGAGTAGTATTATTTCAGGGTTCTCAGTTATAAATCGATTCTTCTTTCCTTCATTCACAGCATTAATAGCTAGCCGGACAGTCATATTTTAATAGAATAATTTTTTTATCCTTACAAGTGTATCTAGTGGGAGATAAAATATGTGTCTTTGGAGCATGACTCAATAGACCTGGAGCAGCTACTGCCCAAGGGGATTTCTTTCCTACTGTCTTTGTTTTGTAGCTGGTGTTAATGATAGGGGTCCTTTCTTCCTTTTAAGAATGTAATCTCATAGGGCAAAAGACTCCTGTGCTTGGTTAAAATTGCGTAGTGCCTCCTACTGGGACATTTTTAATGAGAAGATACTTATTTTTTTGGTCATCTTAGAGCTGCATAACAACTTAAGTATTGGATCAAAAGAAAATCTATAATGCTGTTGATTTGAACATGAAAGATTGTCTGGAGACTTCACTGAACATGCCCCCAAGGCAGAGAAACTTTTGCTATGAATCTATGAATGGAGCAGTCTTGTCTTTTTTTTTTACATAACATCGAAACATCATTCTTGTAATTATATAATTATTGTCCAAATAAGAGTTGGGGATAACGCAGTCGTCTTCGCAGTGTTAGGGAATTTTAGAAGGAAGCTTCTGTTCAGGGTAACGAAGCATGCCTTATGATGGGAAGGAACATAGTTCCATTTAGACAGATGGGCCTAATTTGGTGTGCTCTGTTCCAGAGCTGCAAAAGACAGTCTGGGGAAAAAAACCACATGAGCTTAATTAGTTCGCATCAGAGGTGCAAGAACTTGGTGGTGGGTTAAATTGATGGGAGCTAATTTGAGCCAGACTTGTGATTCAACTGTTCATCCTCCCAACTGCACTCTTAGTCAGGAAAGCAACTCCGTCAAACTGGCATCTTGGAGCTCACTCTGTATTTTGTGCAATCCAATCAGTCTGGCTGAATTTACCAAGACAAAGGGGAGGTGTCTCATCTCTGTAACTACCTTCCAGTTTGCTCTTTCAGCTTCATATGTCATTCTGAGCAATGAGGACTCTAAGAGTTTATCTGAGGCTTTCTTTGTGGTTATCAATTACTCAGGTTGTACCTGAGAGTTAACACCTCTTTTGTTTGATGGATCAGAAGAGTAGTGGATCCAAGGCAATTAGTGAGGTTTCCAAGGCTACCCACTCACTTGATAACAGAACTACTGGACTGCAACCAGGACTGGATCTCAGAACTGCTGCTACTTAGAAAATGCCTGTTTTTGAATATAAAGAAGCCCACTAGCACAGGTTATGTCATATTTCTTGGAAATATAAATGAAGGCAAAAATTATGATTCCTTGAATCTCTTGATGAAGGAAAAATTAATACTATATTCTGTGTTATATAAATTAATTTACAATTATTTGGCAAACATTTTTCTTAGAAAGAAAAATGTTCCAACTGACAGTCCCCTCTTGCCCCTGGACAGGGTTCTAATATGAGGCATTTTGAAGTCCTCATAGGTGGGATTCTTGAACAAGCAATATTTTGCAATATGATAAAACAAAGTTAGAGAATAGTTTGCCTTATCACATAGAACAGCAGAGTAACATTTTCCTAAAAATCACTCAGTTCTTTGATCATTTGTTTCAAGGATTCCTCTTTCCTGCTGCTCAGTACCTTGCTACCTTCTATTAATTTATATGTGTGTCTGTGTGTGTGTGTGTGTATGTATATGTATGTATGTATTTGATGTAATAAAAAACTTTCTGGTTCACTTACTCTAACTATTACCTGAATCTGATTGTTTCAGAATTGATAAAGAATGATAGAGTTTCTCTTTTCACTTAGCCCAAAGACTTCAGACCAAGAAAATGCTCTTTATATTTCTAAAAGGGGAAGCAGGAATTTGGGGGAGGCTTTAACTGGTTCCACTTTACATAGACTCTCTTCCCCTTTCTCTCCACTCCCATCCACCCCTTAAGAACCCAAAGCGTTTCATAGACAAAGAGCATTGGTAGCATAGATTTAAGGCTGAAAGGAATCTTAGTGGCCATCTATCTAGCCTGACCCTGTCTACCCCTATTTTTCAGATGAGGAACCCAAGACCTGGGGAGCTAAATCTCATGGGCCTGATATAGTAAAAGGGCTTTAGAATTTCCCTTTTTACAATTCTGATTCATGACATGGATAGAGCTGCAGCTGGTTAGATTTCTCAGATGCTAGTTGAACTTAGTGATGTGAAATAATATGTAGTTGCTAGTGCCTTGTTTCAAATAAATAGAAGAGAAGTGTTGTCATTTAGACCCAATTACATATTAACTAGAGAAGAGTAAGTAGTACTTTTACCATTGTTATCCAGCGTACGAAATACCTTCATTTAATTATTTGGGGGGAAAGTTTTGATAAGTGCATCACACATTTTTCTCAGTGATTAACTTTCAGAATTGGTTGGACCAGCTTAGTGCTGTTTTGATCTAGTTGCTCTGACCTAGACAGGGATAAAATATTGTATCCAAAGGCTTTTAAGTCAGATATTTTACATGGTGGGAACTGTAGGTACAGATCGGTAAAAAATATATAACAACATAAGAATGTGTTATTTTTCAAAATTATAGTGATGGCAAAGATTTTTATTTAGTCCCCAAATGGACCTTGAAGCCTTTTTCGAATTTGGAGTTAGGCCTCTGCCTGGGCTGAGGATTAAAGCATTAATATCTGTGAACATCAGGGGCGTCCCTCATGTTTCTCAACATTTGGCTCATCCCCATGCGCCATGTGTTTTTTTGGCTGGGAAAAATTGCAATCAGAAATGGCAACAGTTTTCCAAGTACATAATGGACCCATCTCTGATGATATTAAGTATGATATCTGTCAAAATGATACTGGCCAGGAGAGGGACTCCCAAAAGGTGGCCTCTTATTACTATTTTCTGCTTCCTCTGCATCTTTGACGTGGAATTGGTTGGTGTCTGGCAGAAACAAATTTGTATGGCTATCAGTTGAGCATCATGGCAGTGATGTACAGCCTAGGGGCTATAAGCTGTACTCTTTTTCTTACCTGTCCTTCATGAGCCAAATCACTGCTACAGTTTGATGCTGGACTTACTCATTTACATGTCCAAAGTGGAAGGATTCCAGGTTGAGATGGACACTTGGTTTTTCTTTAGGGACTGTAAGAAAGAACATTTAGGTAAGATAATATGTTTTTAAATTACTCTGTTTCTAAAACAGAATGCAAAACCACACTAGATAGGATATGTAGAATGACAATATAGCATTGAGGTCATTGAAGTTTCATTCATTCAGTAGAAGTGTACAAATATCTTCTATGTATTAGGCACTGGTTTGCCAGGGTCTAGAGGAATACAAAGAAGGATCAGAATCTATCTCTGCCTTCAAAGAGCTTACAATCTAGAAAGGATGAAAAGAAATGGAGAATGTAGTAGAGCTTGCTAGGTAGATAAGAGGTAAATGAAAAGTGTGAGAGTTCAGAGAAAAGAGGAATCACTTTTGGTGGAAGAGATGAGGGAAGGGTGCATGAAAAGGTAATGTATGAACTAGGTTCTGATGGGTGCATATCATTTCAACAGGCAACTAGGTAGTAATGCAGTAGATAGAGTGCCAGTCCTGGATTCAGTAAGACTACTGAGTTCAAATCTGGCCTCAGATACATTCTAGTTGTGTGACCCTGGGCAAGTCACTTAACCCTGTTTGTCTCCATTTCCTCATCTATACAACGATCTGGAGAAGGGAAAGGCAAACCACTCCAGTATGTTTGCCAAGAAAACCCCAAAAGGGGCCATGAAGAGTTGGAGATGACTGAACCACAGCACAGATTTCAATAAACCAAGCTGGTGGAGGCAAGAGCATGGAGGTGAGAAATCATGGAATATGTTCTGCCAATGTGAATTTTCCAAGTTGGCTGAAATATGAGGGTATGCAAAGGAGATCAATGTAAGATAAAACTGTAAAGGTAGGCTGGGACCATATTGTGAAAAGCTTTCAATGCTAGGTTAAGGAGTTTTGATTTTATTCAGTGGGTGATAAGGAACCATTGAATATTGTTCATAGGAGCCTGATGCATTTAAGTAGCGCATTTTGAAAGATTTATTTCACAGTGTTGTGCAGGACTGATTTCAAGTAGCTCTGAAGTCACTTTAAGCACATTTCGAGTTCAGTAAAAATCTTGAGTATTACCTCAGAAATATCTGAGATTTCATCAGTGTGTTTTGTTCACTAATGCAGAACATAATCTTCTCACATCTTTGGATTGTAAGCGGCCATGGACCGAAAGCAAAATCATCTTTTGGTGGTCCATTTTTTGGTGGTGAGCCCCTCCAAATGTAGCTGAGCTGCTTGATCCTTAGATAATGATCTGTTACTGGGTTTATATTGGAGGCTTTCCATCTTGGAAGAGCTTGCACTTCATTGACATGGCCTTTGGAAACCCAGGAGAAGCTCCATTACATGATTGAAATAGAATTTTGGCAATGGAATATTTGGTATAGCCGATGTGAACATTATACGAGAAACTCATTTTACCTTAGCCTTTTTCTTTAAAGTATTGTTTTATTAATGACATTAAAAAGCTATTACAGGATATTCTCTTTCAATTGAACTCAACTTATAAGAAGAAAATGAGTATTTTATTGTTCAAGTTGGAATGGTTCAAACTGGACTTTGCTTTGCAAGGCTATATTAGACTATATTAGAAAGTCACTAAAACAGCTTTCTCCTCTTTCTCTTCTCTCCCCTCTCCCCTTTCTACTCTCTTTCCTTCTTCTTCCGTTTCCTACTTTCTCCTCCCCTCCCCTCTTTTCTCTCTCTCTTCCTCTCTCCTTCCCTCCCACTTTTCTCCTCTCTCCCTTCTCTGTCTTGGTGTTTCTAATTTGCTGTAAAGGTGAAGTGTGGACAGCAGGATTTATGTACATCCTTAGTTGTTCAAGAGGCCCAGATACACAAATTAATAATTGAGATGACTTGCCTCAATCTCCAGCCTCTCTCCACTCTCTTGGTTTTGAGAGATCACTGGAGTTCAGCTGGGGGTGGATATGGTGGTGGTAGTGGTGGTAGAATTAGCACGCAGAAAAGCCTTCCATCATGTTGATCATGGATACGTCACCGTATTTTCTCAAATTCTTCATGTTTTTGTTTTAAACACTAGAAAGGATAAGGGTGAGCATTTTTTTTTTTCAAGTTGTCTTGAGTTTAAACGCTGTTCTGTTAGATTGTTGCTTTTGTGTGCGGGGGGAGGGAGGTGTTTCTTAACTTTTCGAATAGTTTCCTTGACTTTGGAGTCTTGCTGAATTTTCAGATTGGTCCTTTGCACTGAGCATCAGATAGGGATTCTGAGCTGTAGCCTGCTGTGGCCTTCCATTTGAACACTAGACAAATGAGTCCTCTGTAGCACTCACTGTAGAGCTTGCCAGATGCTAATAAGTTTCTGTGCCTAGCCCCCCTTCTGACAATGCAACACTTGTAATTAAATGTCTGATCCAAACTTATTCAGCACTTCTGTACATCCCACTGCCATCGACACATAAAGAAATAGACAATTTTGCCACCTAATTTTATGACAAGATGCTCTCATATTCAGTACCATTCTGCTTATCCTGTCTTGTAATTTAGTAAGAATTTTTCTTTGAACCTGACACGCATTTCAATGTGCGTTCTCTCTCTGCTGTGAGGAGGACCTGCAGAGACTGACTGCATAATTAAGGAAACCAATAAATTAGGTCTGTGTGTGAAGTGTGGAGTATAATATCCTGATAGCTGGGAAGGTCTTCAAATTATAAAAATATTGCTGAACAGCTTTAGTGGCGTTTCTGTAGTTTTTTCCTGCACCTGGCCACTGTGAAAATGACTTAATTTTTGTCCTGGGAAAGACTATCCAGTTAGTTTGTTTTGAATATTGTAATGTGCTTGGAAAGATAAATATTTGAGAGTATGCTGCTTGAAACATAGGTACCTACCAAACATAAATGTGCTTACTTTGTTTTTCTCATATTGCATAGTGGAATTGTGACTTGGCTGTGCTCACAGTGAATGTATGTCTAGAGTAGTATGTGAACCCAGATCCCGTGCTTATTCCAGTGCATCTAGAAAATTATCATGAGCAAATCATGTGCAGGTATTCCAAAAGAAAACATCCAATGAGAGAGCCAAGTAGAGCTAGGTCATACAACTTAGAGCTGTCAGGGATGTTGTAGATAATATCATCCAATCTTCTCATTCTGTTCATGAGAAAACAGTCCTAAAAAGATAATCCAGAAGAGTCTGGGTGTTGCAGATGGCATATGGTTTAGTCTCCTTTGAAAATCTTTCAAACATGGAACTTCTGTGAAGTTAAATGACTTTTCCAAAATGGCCCAGACAGTGGTGATCCTTTTGTTTGTTTTTGTCTGCTTTTTATACTTTTCTGTCTTGTTCTCAGCCATTTTTTTTAGTTACTATGCTTACTTATAATAAAAATAATAATAGTTGGAATTTATATAGTATTTTTCAGGTTTGCAAAGCACTTTATGTATGTTAACTATTTGATACAACAACTCTTAGAATTAGGTACTGTTATTCCCAATTTGTAGTTGGAGAAATTGAGGCTAAGTGACTTTGCTAGCATCACACAGCTAGTAGGGGTCAGGAAACAAGATTTAAAATTATGTCTTTTGGAGTCCAAGTCTTATACTCTCTTAATGTAGTAGATCTTTAGCCTTTTTATTTGCTATTTCTGATATGTTCTTGGTTTGTATAAACTAAGAACAAATAGAGTTTAAAGCTGAAAGAGACTTTAGAAATGATTTAATCCCACAACCTTATATTATAGTTGAAGAAACAGAAGCCCAGAGACTGATATAACCACATTGAACAGATAATAAGTAGCAGATTTTCTTGATTCTTTCTCTTTGTGTTGATATAGTGATTTTGTCAAAATAAGTGTAAGAGCCAAAAAGAAGACAAGTTGGCCTGTGATGAAGATGAGGGATGAACCGATGAACAACCACTGAGTTCTGATAGTTTTGCCCTATTAGGAGATAATGAGGAAGATGCTTACAGAAATGAAATCATAGATCTATTTCTTTTACATTCTGAATTTTAAAAAATTGTTGCCTTTCTCAAAAAAACCAGAATCATTATTTATTTATTTTTGACTTTCATTTAAATACTTTTTTGAGTTTTGAATTCTCTCCCTCATTTCTGCTCCTCCCCCACTCACTGAGAAAGGAGGAAATATATCAGTTATAAAAATTATGTTTATATTCGTACTCAGACTTCATAAATTTTTTCTCTGGAAGTGCATAGCATTTTTCAGCATAAGCCCTTCAGAATTGTCTTGAATCATCATTGTATTGATTAGACTAGCTAAGTCATTCACAGTTGATCATAGTACAATATTGCTGTTACTATGTGCAGTGTTCTCCTGGTTCTTCTCATTTGACTTTGAATCAGTTTATATAAGTCTTCCCAGGTTTTTCCGAAACCGTCCTGCTCATCGTCTTATAATACAGTGGCACTCCATCATAATCATATACCGCACCTTGTTGAGCCATTTCCTAATTGGCTATCCCCTCAATATCCATTTCTTTGCCACCACAAAAAGAGTTGCTAAAAATATTTTTGTACATACAAGTTATTTTCTTTTTTAAGAAAATCTCTTTGAGATTTAGACCTAGTAGTAGTAGTATTGCTGGGTATGTACAGTTTTAGACTCCCTTGAGCATAGTTCCAACTTTTTCTTCAGAATGGTTGGACCAGTTCACAGGTCCACCAACAGTGCATTAGTATCCCTATTTTTCCACATCCTTTCCGGTGTTTGTCATTTTCCTTTTCTGTCATATTAGACAATCTGATGCATGTGAGGTGATATCTCAGTTATTTTAATTTGCATTTCTCTTATCAGTAGTGATTTAAAGTACTTCTTCATATGATTATAGATAGCTTTGATTTCTTCTTCTGAAAACTGCTTATTTATATCCTTCGACCATTTATTAATTGGGGAATAATGTGTTTTTATAGATGTAATTGGGCTCTTTATGTAGTTGAAAATGAAGCCTTTATCAGACCAACTGGCAGTAAATTCCCACCTCTCTCCCACGCCCAGTTTTCTCCCTTCCATAGTTTCATTTGAGTATTGTAGAATGTCATTTGTTAACTTTGGCCTTTTCTAATCATTCCCTAGCTGCTATAAGCAGTGGAAGGGACCAACATGAACATGACAAGATCTTGGGAAAATGTGGTTCGGTATCCTCCTGCCTCAGATGTTATCCAGAAAATTGCATCTAGCTCTAGATGCCTTACATTGGAAAAATGATCCAGAAAGATAAAATTTGTAAATACAACAATGACAGTCTTTTCCAGATTAGAAAATAAGCTACTTTTGTTTTGGCTTTTACACAGTTTATATTTAAAACAGCTGTCACAAGGAATGGCTTAGATAGAGTCTTAGTGATTTGTAAGAGATACCCAATTCTAAGCAGTTGCAAAGACATCAATCTCATGGGCCACAGAAGAAGCTGATGGGACTTAATCAAAAATAAATCAAGAGCAAGTCCCAACCAAACTGGAAGCACATCATGAATATTCGTGAACATCTGGATGTTTGTGGATATATGCATTTTTTTCTTTTGATACAGACAAGGATTCTTACAAAGATGCCAAAAGGAAGACAGATTTCCATCTGTGATATCAAAGAGTTGTTTTCTTTTGTTTCTTTGTGTATGTCCTTTCTCCTCAGGGTATAGGATTTTCTTCTCTACAGATCTTTCTTTGATCTCGTTCATCTCTCTGTCTCTGTTTTCTGTTTTATCTGATTTCTCCTTTGGAATCAGTAACTCCAATAAAGAATAAACTTCCCTCAAAGAGATAGTGATCTTTCTTTCTTTTTTTTTTTTAGTCAACTGAAATTTTTTGTTCTAAATTATTTTTTTACCTGCAAGACATTTTATAATTGTCAATTGAGGCATTTCTTAGTACAACTTTATTTTCATATCATAAGACCTTACCTTACAATAAAATTCCTTTAATCACCTCAAGCTTTCCATCTAAACAAAGGCCCCTATTTTGAATTCAATTATTCCACCAGTGGTGCTATATGGCAGTGAAACATGGAATACAACTCTCTAGAGAATTAAGAATTATTATGACAAAGAGGGCAGTGTAGGAACATGATAGGTGTGATCAAGATGTGAACTATAGCAGCAAGGAACTATGAAAAGGAGTAAGTAAATATATTATCAAGGAAATATATGATAAGAAAAGAAGATGGTTGCTCATATGGTCAGGGTAATACATGACATCTAGAGTGTTCCCTGGGACCTTCTCAATGCTGAAAGAAAACAAGGAAGGACTTGCTTGTTGGATAAGCATCCTGTGGTAAATTTATGGGAAGATATGAGCAAGAGTCATGTAGGATGGACATACAAGGATAGATTTCAATCTCAGTTTTCATAGGAAACTCACAAATTGGTGTAACCATAGAGTTATTTGAGAGTAGCACTATTCTCCTTAACTTAGCTCTTTGACATATTTACCTGTCTTGAAGCATTCATAGCCAAGATCTGAGAATTAAGTAAAATAGACCTGACCTATCTAAATATAGGCCCCTAAATCTAAACTCTCAAGCTAATAATCTAATATCTAGGAGAATAATAGGAGGTTCTTACTTATTACAACTTATTTTTTGTTCATTTGCACACTATTTTGAAAAGTATGTCATTTGGTTTCCATGCCAACAGCTTATTACAAATAGCAAACTAGAAGCTTATTACAAATAGCAAATTAGAAGCGGGAAGCCCTACTGGCTTCCAGGCCAGATTGCTATCCATTGTACCAGGTACTTTCCATGAAAATTATTTTCTGTTACACATTCTCTCCTACTCCATTTCAGATCTTGATAATGTTTATTTTCAGGTTTTTAGATATCCTGATTTCTCTTTTCCAGGGAAGATGGTACTCATGGTACCCTATATAGAGCTAGCATGTAAATACTTAATAAAATCAGTTATGATTGAATATCTTTAAAAATTATTGACAATTTTTACATTTATATAATCTTCATTTATAAACATATCCTTTCCCCCTTTCTTCTCCAGTGAGCCAATCCATGTAGCAATGAATAAAGAAACAAGAGGAGAGAAAAGACCCAACATACCTACTAAGTGTAACAGTATATGCAATGCAATATGTCCATAGTCCCCCATCCCTTCAAAAAAAGGGAAGAGGTACATTTTCTCCTCTTTTCTTTGGCACTGAGCTTGATAATTATATTGTACAAGATTGCCTTTTATTTTTTGATTTTGTTTTTTATTTGCGTTATAGCAGATATCTTGTATTTTGTTTCCCTCATTCTGCTTATTTCATCTCACTGCAGACACTTGACACTCACTAGCTGTGTGACCTTGGGCAAGTCACTTAACCCCAATTGCCTCATCCTAGGTCATCTCCAGTCATCCTGATGAATATCTGGTCACTAGATTCAGATGGCTCTGGAGGAGAAGTGAGGCTGGTGACCTTGCACAGCCCTCCCTCACCCAGAACAAAGTCAACTGCAAGTCATGGCATTATTTCTTTGATGGCATGGTCTTCTTCGGCAACAAAGGATGAACTCACTTTGCACCAGTGCATGTGTATCTTCTTATGCTACTCTGTATTCTTCACATTATTGATAGGTATGTCTTATGGTGACAATCAGTCTCTAATGGTATGATTTCCTCACACTCACCTAACAAGACCTACTAGATTGAAAAAAAAAGTGATAATTAAAAAAACTGAGCCAGAGTTTCTTCAGGATCTTACTTCTTCCTTTCTGAGCTTCAGTCTTCCCATGTCTTAGAGGTTAAACTAAATCCTATCCAAAATCCCTTGCAACTCTAAATCCTCTGAAACTAGTCTACAGTGACTTGAAGGAAAAATTCCTTTATTGTGGATTGGAATTAGAGGCTTTATAAGTAAATGGTTATTGATATGTATAGGCTACTACACTCACTGGGGGCAGGAAAGATGTTCCTGAAATCTCATTTGAGAATTCAATAAGCCTTGCCCGCACCACCACCCTACTATGTAGTTTTCTCAAAGAATAGTAGCAAACAAGGATTTTGTCAGCAGCCCGTTGCCCTGAAATGAGAGCGTCGGAAAGAAAAACCAAGGAGCCAGCAAGGACAAACCAACACACAAAGCCAGGCTTCTTTGGAGTTTTCAATGGTTTGCAACTCCCATTAGCCCCAGCCTCCTCTGTGGCTGTTTGTGCTGTCTCCTGCTCTGGACTGGCTGTACCATCTGAGACTCAGTCAGCCCTCCAAGGCAGGAGCTTTTGTGCTTTGTTTGCCCTAGTTTGCTTTGTGTTTAGTCTCATGAAACCATGAAACAGCAGAGAGATAGCAATAGTACAAGCATTCAAGCATGGTGCTGTACTGATGACGTGAATAACCCTGTAAAAGCTATTTGTAGTCTAGGAGATGATGACTGGGAAGGTTTTGTGCCTATACTGAAACTTTACAGAAAACCATTTGTATGGTGGGGCATTCCCCGGCTTATGTTATAGGCAAATAAGTCACTATAGGAGTTCTTGCTTTTCCTCTCCCTGCCCTGCTCCTTGCTCCTTGACCACCTCCCTCCCCTCCCCCTGGTCCAAGTTTCTGGTTACTTACTTATTCCTTTTAGTGATGGGGATCAGTGACTATGGGGGTGGTATGGAGAAGTGAAAGAAAAGAAGGGAGAAGAGATCCAATGCACTCCTGCTACTTTTATCTCACACACACACACAGCATCTCACTCCTTCAACTACTGATCTTTCTTCTGCCCTCTTCCCTGGTGGGAAAGAAAAGAGGGGAAGGAGATGGGGAGGAATCAGCCGTTCTGCTTCCACTCATCATATTCAGAGCTTCTTAAGCTCACTTCAAAGAACCCTTTGCCCCTTGCCTTACTTCTCCCCCTGACTCACCTCTGATTTCTTTCTACCCAGAGCCCTGCTTTCCCTGTATCGCCATCTTAGCCTTCACCATAGACTTCTCACCTTGTCTCTATTTACAGTGTGCCCTACCACCGCTATCCTGTTTCTCTTTGCCTAGCCCAGTACCTTCAGCAGAGCACCTCCACAGTCCGTGCCTCTGAGGAGCTGAATCCATTCAGTTTTAGAATGCCTACCCTTGATTGAGGAGAAGGGATATGTGGAAGCTAGTTATTAAGTACCTACAACGTGCCAGGTTCTGTACTAAATATGTTCTAAATATTCTCTCATTTGATCCTTGTAACAATCCCTGGAAAGTAGGTGAGATCCCCATTTTACAGTTAAGGAAACTGAGACTGACAAAGGTTGTGATTATCTGGCTAGTAAGTGTCCGAGGCCAGATTTCAGGTCTTTCTGACTCCAAGCCCAGTGCTCTATCCTAGCTGCTGATTGGATACTGAGGGAATACAAATTTACTTAGCCTAATTTATTGTATCTTGCTGGCCTCAGACCAATATTTTGAAGTTTTGTGAAACGCTTTGTGCATTCTTTCATTTTATCCTCACAACAACGCTGGGAGATAGGTGCTATTGTTACCCTCATTTTACAGATAAGATAACTGAGGTTTAGGGAGATTAAATGATCCTCCCAGGATCCCATAGCTTATAATTGCCTAACACAGAATTTCTTAGGTTAACCTGACTTTAAGTCCAAAACTCTATCCACTATGTCTTAATATGATACATATATGACAGTAAAATTCTCTAATACTATGAGTACTATCCTTGAAGCATCTTACTATATGTTATCTGTGTAGTATATGCACATGCAAACACATGCATGCGCATATTTATATGTCTGTATATACACACATGTATGTATGGTATTAGAGTCAGAATGTCCACATAGCATAAAGTAGAAAGCTAACCTCTGGATGAGGAAGATCTGGGTTCACATCTTGCCTCTGACTAATACTGTGTGCCTAGATAAATAACATCACAACCTCTCAGTGCCTCAGGGACTTTCTAAAACTCTAAGTTCTTGATCTTGATAGAGATATGTCCCTGCCCAGAAATTTCTTTACAGATCAGATCCCAAATATATAAAAATGTGTATATGAGGGTGCATGTGTGTGTGTGTGTGTGTGTGTGTGTGTGTGTGTGTGTGTGAGAGAGAGAGAGAGAGAGTATTAAGAAGTATTAGTAGTTCTATCTTGGGAATACACATCCTTAAACTTTTTTTAATGACATGTATGTTGCTTCTGGGCGAAGTACATCCATCGTTCAATATAACCAATTTAGAGAAAGTTTAGGAACATCGTCTCTCTATTAGCTGGAAAATGTGTGTGATGTGGTGGCTCAGATCTTGTAGATGTTTTTCTTCCAGCAGAGTCGTGCATCTAGGCCATGATCCCACTGATACTTCTTCATGTGGTACAGCATCTCAAAGTGGCAAAGAACAGATGAGAAACAACAGTTGAGAAGGGCTTAGCTTTCATTGATCAGTTGTTCATTAGTCATTGTTTCTAACAAAGTGTTTCATACTCAGTGTAAGATAGAACGACTGTTTTGAAGACATACTTCTCATAAGAATAAGTCTCTTTAAAAAAATTGGTATCTTATATTTTTATCATTTATTTTCCACAGTGTGTTACTTCCTAAGAGAGGCATCCTTCATAAAAGAGACCCAAAAAAGAACAGTGTCAGGGAGGGGGCAGTTTAGCATAACTAGCCAACATGGCACAGCAACTAGAGGGCTGGCTTGGGTTCAAGCTGTGCTTGGGCAAGTCACTTAATCTTAGATCCCCAGGCAGCAGGAGAACAGTTACAAATCGCAGAGAAGCTGCTAATTCACATCAGTAGAAGTTCCTTGTTGAGACTCTCTACACTAATGAAATTACAGATCAGATTTAATAAAAAGCCCAATTCTGATATTATTTACAATGTTCCAAAGCCACAGTCCCCCACATCTGTAGAATGGCAGGTGGTGTCTGCTTATCTCTCCTCTTGGGGCTAGTTTGGCCAATATAATTTAACAGCATTTGGATTTGGTGACTTTGTTGTTGTCCTTTCTTTTCACTTTGCTGTCACCCTGTTCCACCTGCCTCTGCTATAACTTGTTTAGCCTTTCCTCAGTTAATGGACTTTTAATACCTTTGTAATTCTATGATACACATGAAAAATCAAGCTATACTATCTTAACCCTAGTAAGTAAGTAGTGGAGCAAAGATTTCAACCTTCATCTGACCCCAAACTTAGAGCTCTTCCATTGTGCCATGATATTCTTCTCTTTCTCTAAATAGTCTTAATAAATTGATATATAGAAAATGGGGGGGGGGGGTGTGGAGCCAAGATGGAGGAGTGAGAGCAGCGACTCACCTAAGCTCTCAGACAAACTCCTCCAGGTACTTCTGAAAGGAGAATCTGACCAAATTTTGGAGGTGTGAATTCGAGTGGGAGACAGACGGTGACGGGTTAGGAGCTCAGGTGGGACTGGAAGGTCCACAGGAAGGATCTGTTCCGCGGGGGTGAGCCCACAGCGCACAGCGCAGAGTGGCCAGCGCAGCATGGCCAGCGCAGTGTGGCCAGCACAGCGTGGCCAGCGCAGCGTGGCCAGCGCAGCGGAGCAGAAGAGATCCGAGAAACCTGAGTGGCGGGCAGAACCAGAGGAGCGGCACCGGGGTGGGAGACAAGCCGAACCGAGTCAGTGAGAGCCTCAGAGCGCCAGATATCAGCGCAGCAGCTCCTGAGACCTTCAGCCCAAAGATCAAACTTCGGTAAGTCACTTACTTGAACTTCTGGGAGCCAGGATGACGGAGTGATTAGTCAATGCTCTCTCCTTCCCCCTTGATGACCGTGAAAGAACCATAAAATATCTCCCCAGAAAAATCCCAGATCAGTAGAAATAGAAGAAGGAGACCAATAGTCTCATAACACCTGAGACGAGGAAAATAGCTAAGGGGGATTCCTCATACGGTGGCAGAGGCAAACCTGAAGGAGAGAGGACCCAGGGCAGAGAAAATTTGCACTAGGACCCAGGCAAGCCTCACCGCCAGGAGAGGAGACCCAGGAGGGTTGGGAACACGCATTAGCATCTAGGCGTGCCTCAGCTGTCCAGGGGAATCAGAAAGACAATAGGGCAGTTGGGATTACCAGCTCCTGAGCTTGCCTTTGCCTCAATTCAGCTGAGATCTCCTGGGACCAGACCACTCTTTCCCCACACTTAACAAGCTAAACCCAGAGCTGATCAGGGAAACACCAAACAAAAACCTGCTTTTAGCTTTTTCACACATCATCTCAGCAAAAAGTTCTCTAGCTTCTGACTGAAGGAACCAGAAGCCACAACACTCAATCAAAATCATGAACAGAAAAAGAAGAGGGCCAAAAGAACCATAGAATCTTTCTATGGGGATAAGGACCAAAACACAAACCCCAAAGAGGTCACAGCTGAGACTGTACTTCCATCTGAGACTTCAGAAGGGACTATGAACTACTCGCAAGTACAAGCAGCTCTCCTGGAACAGCTGAAGAAGGAAATAGAAGATAAACTGGCCAATGATTTCAAAATTATTAAGAAAGAATTCACTGATGAGAACATCTCCTTGAAAAGAAAAATTGAACAAATGGAAAAAGAAGTTCAAAAATTAACTGGAGAAAGTAAATTCCTGAAAGGCCAAATGGAAAAGGAAGTACAAAAATTAACTGGAGAAAATAGCTTCTTAAAAGGAAAAATTGGGCAGATGGAAAAAGAGATACAAAAGTTAACAGAAGAAAACAATTTGATGAAGATTAGAACTGGGCAAGTAGAAACTAACGACTCAATGAGACAGCAAGAATCAGTCAAACAAAATCTAAAGAATGAAAAGATAGAAGAAAATGTAAAATATCTAATTGGAAAAACAACTGACCTGGAAAATAGATCCAGAAGAGAAAACTTAAGAATTATTGGCCTGCCAGAAACCCAGGATGGAGAAAAGAGCCTGGACAATATCTTCCAGGAAATCATCAAGGAAAACTGCCCAGAAATACTAGATTCAGAGGGCAAAATAGTCATCGAAAGAATCCACTGTTCCCCTCCTGAAAGGGATCCCAAACTCAAAACCCCAAGAAATATAGTTGCCAAATTCCAGAGCTATCAAGTGAAGGAGAAAATATTACAAGCAGCCAGAAAGAAGCAATTTAAATATCAAGGAGATACAATCAGGATTACACAGGACCTTGCAGCTTCTACATTAAAAGATCGAAAGAATTGGAACCCAATATTCCATAAGGCAAAGGAGCTGGGACTGCAACCAAGGATCAACTACCCAGCAAAGTTCAGCATAACATTTCAGGCAAGGAGAAAGTCATTCAACGAAGTAAGGGATTTCCAGAGTTTCCTGACCAAAACGCCAGAACTTAATAGACAATTCGATCTTCAAATGCAAGTCTCAAGAGAATCATAAAAAGGTAAACAGTGGGGGGGGGGACAACTTGCTACTCAATGAGGGCAAGTTGTTCACCTCCCTATAAGGGAAGATGATATCTGTTTATCTTGAGAACTGTGCGTCTATTAAGAAATATAAAAGGGATAAGCATAGGGGGAACGGATATAAAGTAAATGATATCATGATAAAAAATGTGATTTAAGTATGAGAAGGGAGTGTAATAGGAGGTGTGAAAAGGAGGAAGCAGAAAATGGCAAATTACATCACAAGAAGAAGTACAAAATCATAGTAGAGGGAAAGAGGGGAGGGAGATGAGCATTGTGTGAGAGGTACTCTCATCGGATTTGTTTAAAGGACGGAACAATAAACTTAAGTAGAAAATCCTAACTAGCTCTATAAGCAGTGGGAGGGGAAGGGGGAAGAAAGGGGAGGGAGGCAAAAGGGAGGGAAGAAGCAACAAGAGTAAAGGGGAGTTAAAGGGAGGGGGGCTAAAAGAAAGAGGGGAAGGCGGCAAGAGGAGGTGGTGAAAAGTGAACTAGTGAGGAGGGGAAGGGAGACAGCAGAGCTAAAAGCACAAATGGTGGGAAAGAAGATGGAGGGAAATACACAGATTGTAATCATAACTGTGAATGTGAATGGAATGAATTCTCCCATAAAACGGAGACAGATAGCAGAATGGATTAAAAGCCATAATCCAACAATATGCTGCTTACAATAAATTGATATATACTTATATATGCATATATACACACATACATATATATTTCTCTTAAGTAGGTGTTAAATAAAATTAGTGAATTCCTTGATGACTAAGTCTTCATTTTAAGCATCCATCATTGAAAGAATGGAAAAGCTAGACCACAATAAAAAGAATATTTCATAACTTATAACTATGGACTATTAGAGTGAAGCAACAGTTGTTGAATGATAAAAATCTGGTCCATTTGATCCATTGATGGTATTTTCCTCCTTACCATTTGAATTTGAAGGTGGAATAATGAGGTTCTGTTTGAAGATACTATCTTGACAAATTGAACTTTAGATTATTGGATAGTAGAATCCCAGCTCCCCCCTCCAACATTTCAGTCTATTTCAGATATGTTTGTTCAGTCTTGTCCAACTCTTCTTAACACCACTGGGGTATTCTTGGCAAAGATATGGAAATGGTTGGCCATTCCATTCTCCCTCTCATGTTACAGATGAAACGGAGGCAAACAGAGGTAAGTGACTTGCCCAGGGTCACACAGCTAGTAAGTATGTGAGGTCAGATTTGAATTCAGGTCCTCCTGACTCCAGTCCTGGCAGTCTATACTAAGTCACGTAGCTGCTCAATTTCAGATAGATATAGGGATATTTATATCTATGTATCTAGATATAGAACCTCTTACTAAGCCACAAGTTGAGATCTCTCAAGTAAGCCTAATTAGAATGATGACAATAGTAGGTTTATTTACTTATTTTTTGGTTGGCATACTTTTTTTGACATGACAAAAAAATTGGCTCTAGAGTCAAACACCCTGGTTTCCAGTCACTCCTGTGACACTTTGAGTGACCTTGCTTATGCCTTCCAGGGCCTCAATCTCCTTGATTGTAAAATTAGAGAGTTTGACTAGTTAGCTCCTGAGATTCCTTCAGTTCTAAACCTATGGTTGTATAATCCCTGACGAGATACGTCTCAACAAGCATCAGTGAATCAATAAACATTTATTAAGGGATTAATAATCCCAAACAGTCTCTCACCCCCATAAAATCCATTCCACCGAAGCAAGTAAACAAAGCTGCAAGGTATTGTAACTGCTTCTGATAGTAGCATATAAAGATGATAGAATTTAGCTGCTTGAGAACAGGGACAAGACTGATTTTATTTTTGGAACCTCAGTTCCTTACCAAATGCCTATTAGTAAATATTTACTGAGTTGAAATTAATTAATAGTAGACATTATCTGCTCTTGAAGCACATAACAGAGGGAAAGGAAATATACTCTCATTTCGACAGCGTGGTTCCAACATTGTCCTTGTCTTTGATGAGGGGCCTTTAAAAATGGTACTAAAGAGGACTGACCTTAAGGAAAAAAATTAGTGAGCATTTGATGTATATTATTACATCATCATGTTAACCTGATCAAAATCATCTTGAAGTAACATCCTTACTACATTATGACCTAATTTCGCTGGGGCATGATCTCTTGAAACATGAATTGGATGGTTGGTGATGATCCAAATCCTTGTTGAACTCCAGAAATTATTAATTTCTCTCATCATTATTCTGTTTAATATCATATTACTTATTGGGTATTTATAAAAATTATTCCTAAGAAAATTATTGTCCCTATAATATTGTTCCACTTAGCATCATATTTTAATGGATCAGTTAGTGGCATTGAATAAGATTTCCAGGTATAAAAAATTTCTGCTTTTATGTGTGTATATGTATTCACATACATATGTATATCTGTATATACATGCATATGTGTATACATGTGTATGTGTAGATATATACATACAAACAGAGGGTGTCCCAGATGTCTTAGTGCTGTTTTAATAAGACTTTTGGAACATACTACATATACATATATATTTATATATATGTTATTGCTGCATATAAGAATATGAATTAATCTCCTTAAGATCAGGGACTATATTGGGTTTATCTTTGAAACTTCAGTTGCTAAAAGTTCCTTTGAGTAAATGTTCATTGATTGATTTTAATTGATAGCATATATATCACTTTCTGCTTTTGGTATTTGCTCTTATCAGAAGAAAAGGAAATATACTTTAATTTTGTTGGCATGGTACCAAAACTGTCCTTGCATTTGATAAGGGAGCTTTAAAAAAAGTGATGCTAAGGACGACTAACCTTAAAGAGAAATATTTGCTGAATATTTGATATGTAGCATTTAATTAATGAAGGAGTTGTGCTCACTCTGACAAAATGTCCTTTCAGAGTTACCATGGCTAATACATCATCTAATGTGGCTTTTCTTACCAAGGCTGGCCCTTAGGCTAGGCTTGTACTGTATTCTGTGCTTTTCCATCTTGGTAGGCTCTGACAAAACTTTGCTCTAACTGGAATAGCCTTTGAGAGTTCAGGATCACTTCCATTCCACAGTAAGATAGCAAAAAAAGACTTTAGTGGAAAACTCATGCTCAGATAAGTATCACTGATAGCAATATAACACTTTCCCTAATGGCCTATCCAATCACAGAGGGCTTTAAATATAGTCATTCTTTGAACAAACATTTATTCAGTGTCTAGTGTTTCATTGTTGAGTTGTTTCAGTCATGTCTTACTCTCTGTGATGTTATTGAGGGTTTTACCATTTCCTTCTCTAGTCCAGTTTACAGATGAGGAAATTGAGGCAAACAGGGGTACATGACTTGCCCAGAGTCACACAGAAGTAAGTGTATGAGACTGGATTTGAATTCAGGTCCTCCTGATTCCAGGGCCAGTGCTTCATCCACTGCAACACATATAATGCAAATATCAGTAGAAATACAAAAGTTAAATAAGATATAGTCTTTTCTCTCATGAACATACCACCTAGTAGATAATTTTCTTAACTCAGAAAACTCTTACAACTCTTTGTAATAGGCTGTGAAAGAATAATCTTCGCTTTCCCTGAAGTGGAAACTCTTCATCCTTTTCCTTTGGATCCCTTATTTTTGGGTGGCATTAAATTATTCTCCTCTCTTCCTTGTCAGAACTTCACTAAAATTAAACAAATGAAGAGATGAAATGAAAGATGGCACAAGTCTTTCTTACATTCTGAGAAAATTAGGTTACCAAAAAGAATTCATCCTGAATCAATATGATTATGACATTATAGTCTATTATTGCAGGTTCTCAGACTGTGCTTGATCCCAAATCCCATTAATACATTGAACTGTGCCAGCATATAAATGACAGGGGATACCGGTCTCTATGTCTTTTCAATTTGATCTTAAAAATGTCTTTTAAATATAAGCAATGTATAATTGACATGAATCCAAAAATTTTATATTACTGCTCAATCAGTTAAGTGTATTGTGCACTATCATGTTCTTGTCATGTTGGGTGGATAAAGCCCCTGTGGATGACTTCATGGATGGTCCTGGCAGGAGCTGAAAAGGATGAAATTATGTGGATGTGTTATAATCAGTACATTTGAAGGGATTGCCCATATCAAGGATATCGTGCCTCTCATCATGCGTTTTGAAGTACGTTCCCAGCCCTGGATCAGGGTTACAAAAAAGTATTATACAAGGTTTCTTATACTGTGTAGAATAGATATTTATAATCTTTTTGAGGGAAGGGTTTGAGAGGGGAAGAGACTATGTCAGTCAGTATTTTTCTTATATGACCGCATGGTAAAACTGTGAAACTTCATTTTAACCAGTTTCCCATTTATAAAATGGAATTAGCTGTCTCTTGTAAAATTATTTTGCCTGACATCAAGATTTCTCAAAACCAGTTAACAGCCTTAGACAGGGTATGGCTGTACAATAAAGCATTAAATTAAGCCACAATTAGAGAATTCTATGTACATAACAAGTTAGTTCTGTCTGCCCTACAGACAGAAAATGAAAAAAAGTAAAAGTTTTGGTTAATGCCTCTTCCTACTATAGTAAAATAATTTTTTTCATATTTGAATGAGTTGATTAAAATGGGGATATATCAGAAGGAATTGTTTAGCTATGCATTAAAAAATCAGCCAATGAAAATAAAAAATAATAATAGTTATTGTTTTACGAAGTCTGCTCAACCGCTAATCATCAGTTTTCTCATCCGTTTTGCCAATACTTAACATTTTTGCATTTTTTCCCCTTATCTTTCTTAATAATATCTCTGATATTACATTTCTCTGTGTGACATTAAGTAAAATTCAAATGACTCTACTTCCAAAGTTTTGTAACTTGCATTTGAGATTTTACAGAACCATTTTTCAGTGGCTACAATATATTTCATCAACAGCACTTATGTGAGCTAACGTTTGATTTAAGAAATCTTAAAAAATTGTCTTCTAAGAAATTATTTTTTTTTATAGTTTATATTTATTTATTTATTTAACTTTTTACATTCATTTTCACAAAATTTTGGGTTCCAAATTTTCTCCCCATTTATCCCCTCCCCCCACCCCAATACACCAAGCATTCTAATTTTCCCTATCACCAATCTGCCCTGTCTTCTATCATCCCTCCCTTCTCTTGTCCCCATCTTCTCTTTTGTCCTGTAGGGCCAGATGACTTTCTATTCCCCATTAATTGTATGTCTTATTTCCTAGTAGCAAGAACAATACTCAACAGTTGTTCCTAAAACTTTGAGTTCCAAATTCTCCCCATCCCTCCCTCCCCACCCATTCCCTTTGGGAAGGCAGGCAATTCAATATAGGCCCTATATGTGTAGCTTTGCAAATGACTTCGATAACAGTCATGTTGTATAAGACTAACTGTATTTCCCTCCATCCTATTCTGCCCCCCATTGTTTCTATTCTGTCTTTTGATCCTGTCCCTCCCCAAGAGTGTTGACCTCAAATTGCTCCCTTCTTCCATTGCCCTCTCTTCCATCATCCCTCCCTCCCTGCTTATCTCCTTCTTCCCCATTTTTCTGTACTGTAAGATAGGTTTTCATACCAAAACGAGTGTGCATTTTATTCCTTCCTTTAGTCAAATGTGATGAGGGTAAACTTCATGTTTTTTTCTCAGCTCTTCTCTTTTTCCCTCCACTAAAAATTTCCTGTTTGCCTCTTGAATGAGATATAATTAACCCCATTCCATTTCACCCTCTCTCCTCCCACTACATTTCTCTCTCACCATTTACCTTAATTTCTTTTAAGATATGGTCCCATCCTATTCAATTCACTCTGTGCTCTCTGTCTCTGTGTGTGCATGCTTGTGTGTGTGTGTGTGCGTGCATGCATGTACGTGTGTGTGTGTGTGTGCGCGCGTGTGTGTGTGTGTACATCTGTGTGTGGTCCCACCAACTACCCAGATACTGAAATGTTTTAAGAGTTACAAATATTGTCTTTCCATGTAGGAATGTAAACAGTTCACTTTTGGTAAGTCCCTTATGACTTCCCTTTGCTGTTTACTATTTCATGCTTCTTCTCATTCTTGTGTTTGAAAGTCAAATTTTCTTTTCAGCTCTGGTCTTTTCATCAAGAATGCTTGAAAGTCCTCAATTTCATTGAAAGACCATATTTTCCCTGAAGTATTATACTCAGTTTAGCTGGGTAGGTGATTCTTGGTTTGAGTCCTAGTTCCTTTGACTTCTGGAATATCCTATTCCACGCCCTTCGATCCCTTAATGTAGAAGCTGCTAGATCTTGGGTTATCCTGATTTTATTTCCACAATACTGGAATTGTTTCTTTCTAGCTGCTTGCAATATTTTCTCCTTGACCTGGGAATTCTGGAATTTGGCCACAATGTTCCTAGAAGTTTCTCTTTTTGGATCTCTTTCAGGCGGTGATAGATGGATTCCTTCAACACTTATTTTGCCCTCTGGTTCTAGAATCTCAGGGCAGTTTTCCTTGATAATTTCATGCAAGATGATGTCTAGGCTCTTTTTTTGATCATGGCTTTCAGGTGGTCCCATAATTTTTAAATTGTCTCTCCTGGATCTATTTTCCAGGTCAGTTGTTTTTCCAATGAGATATTTCACATTCTCTTCCATTTTTTCATTCTTTTGGTTTTGTTTTATGATTTCTTGGTTTCTCGTAAAGTCTTTAGCCTCCATCTGTTCCATTCTAATCTTGAGAGAACTATTTTCTTCAGTGAGCTTTTGAACCTCTTTTTCCATTTGGATAATTCTGCTTTTGAAAGCATTCTTCTTCTCATTGGCTTTTTGTTTTGCCAATTGAGTGAGCCTATTTTTTAAGGTGTTATTTTCTTCAGCATTTTTTTGGGTCTCCTTTACCAAGGTATTGACCCGTTTTTCATGCTTTTCTTGCATCTCTCTCATTTTTCTTCCCAGTTTTTCCTCCACCTGTCTAACTTGATTTTCAAAATCCTTTTTGAGCTCTTCGATGGCCTGAGCCTCCCAGACATCCACCTCGGATGTCTGGGATGGAGAGGCCCTGACCTCCACGTCTTTCTCCAATGGCAGCCATTGTACTTCGTCATCAGAAATGAAGGGGGAAAGGAACATCTCTTCCCCAATAAAGTAGCTCTCTATGGTCTTATTCTGCTTCCGTTTTCTGGGCATTTTCCCAGCCAGTTACTTGACTTCTGAGATTCCTCTCCACCCCTGCCTAGATCTGCCCAGCTAGTGCTTGGGGTCTGAGATTCAAATGCAGCTTCCCAACCTCAGGGCCTTCTGCGGGCGGGAGCTGCTGCTATTCAATGTGAGCTTAAGTTCTGGTGCTGGGGTGGGGGCAGGGCCACCTCCCAGGCTCAGTTCCCTCAGGGGCTTTATGCAGAGACCTTCAGTAATGGAGTGGGTGGGGGCAGGGCCGCCTCCCAGGCTCAGCTCCCTCAGGGGGTTTATGCAGAGACCTTTGGTAATGGCCCTGAACTTCTGCCTGCCTGCTCGGGGAATCCTGGGCCGCTGCTGCCTCTGCTGCTGCCTCCCGAGGGGGCCCGAGTCAGGGAGACACCCCACTCCCCTCTCGGCCAGCTCAGATGTCTCTCTCACTGACCTGTAGCGTCTGTGGGCGGAAGGACCTTACTGGCCACCGGAGGTTCCGTCTGTGAAGCCTGCTGGGATCTGCTCCTCTGGGGCCGGGGCCAGGGCAGCGCTGGGGTGGGCTTCGCTTTCCGGGGCGCAACGGACCCTGAGGACGGCTCTCCAGGGCTCTCTGGAACAGAAATCTCTTCCACTGTGTTTCTGTGTGCCTTGCAGTGATCCAGAATTTGTGGAAAGTTCTTCTTACAGGAAATTTATGGGCTTCCAGTTTGAGCAGAAGAACTTGAGATCAGCAGTTTAACCAGATCGGGGAACCAAAAAGTGATGAGGTTTGTTGGGTGATGGGTTGGACCCCAAAATACGGACAGTACGAGTCGTGCTCAAATGAATTCAACTCAAGCCTTCTTAAAGCCTTCTCAATCAGTTCTTTCTGGTGCAGTGGTCAGCTGGAGGGTGCCCAGAAGCTGAATGAGGGTCATCATTGTCCTGTTGGTTCGTCCTTATCTTCTCCAATGTATGGCAGACGTTGGTATCCAGATCATTTCTTCACCATTTCCGAAAGACAAGTCATTTTCCTGGATCAGGTCCCTGGTCCCTGGTTCGGGCGCCAGATATAGCGGACTTAACCGCGTTCCTACATGGCTCGGGTGATGTGGTTGAAAGAAATGAGTCATGGGAGGCGGGAAAAGATAGACCAGTTCCCAGAAATTATTTTTAAACATGTTCTGGATCTATGATTTCATTGGATAGGAAATTCCCAGTATCGAAACTCCACAGCCCTGCCCCCAAGAAAATCGGCAACTTACTTGCAATTTTTAGCCTCAGATGATTGCTTAGAAAAGGGACATTAAGTTACTTGCCAGGATCACTTAGCAAGTATGTGTCACTTGCAGGACTTGAGCTCAGGTCTTTCTTATTCTTAGGGGAAGTGGGGTTCTATCTATTATGCAGTGCTACTTCTTAAGAAAGTATTAAAAAATATAAAATTTCTTCGGAAATTATTTAAATTTTTTTATGTTTGTTTCTAGAAGAAATGCCCTGAGGAAGATGCTTCTGTCTACATTACAGATAGATTTAAAGCACATAACATATGAGTAGATTTTATACAATGCTGAAAATAGTTAGCATTTAATGATCACTAGTATGTATGCAGTGTTTTAATTTTTGCAAAGTTTTTATAAGTATTATCTCCTTTGATCCTTACAGTAATCCTGCTATTGTTATTGTCATTTTACATATGAGGAAACTGAGGCAGGCCATGGACTAGTGACTTGCTCAGGATTACACATCTACTAAGTGTCTAAGGCCAGATTTAACTAAGAGTTTCCTGCCTCTAGGTCCAGTGCCACCATTTGCCTCTCATAGTACATATCACTTTTGTTATTTATTCTTTAAATTCTTACTTTCTGTGCATTAGTTAATTTCAGTGATAGTGGTTCTCCACTGACCAAAGACACTTTTATAGGTTGATTATTGTTGTAGAAGGAAGACAAGAACTTATTAGGAAAACAAAACATCTCAGCAAATTGTAAGATTTGACTCTGTAAATCTCTACATGTGTAGCATGTGTGTTTTTAGCACAGCAGAGTGTGTATGGCAAATAGTTGTTTTTATTGCTAGGAATCTATATTACCAAGCATTCATTGAATGCATGTCCATATATACTGTAATATCCCTCCTTCCCTCAATTTTGAGGAATCAACGCATGATACATAAATACATGATTTCTTCTGTTCCATCCCTCTCATTCCCATTGCTTGCTGACCATTATGGCAGTGGCTGTGAAGTCTTGATGGCAACAATTGGGGTGATGTGAACTATTAATTAAATTACTATTAATCTGTTTTCTACCTTTCTTCCTGAGCAAGCTATTCTTTATTAGCAATTTATAAAAAAAGGGAAAAATGAAAGTAGAACCAACCAGCATATGCATCATATCCATACCCACAGACCCCCAAGTTCTGTGATTAATCTGATGGATGAAAATGATAACCAGAAGAACAAATATTTCTACATTGTTTTAAGATTTGCAGAACTCTTATTTTACAACAGTCCTGTGCAGTACCAGATAAAGGAACAAATATATAAAGTAGACTAAGAATACCTAGTCCTCAGGTTTCATAAGTGTCTCTTTTTGAAATTGGCAGCAAGAGGGACCTGTCCAGTGTCAACTCCTCCTTTCCCCTCCCATTTATCAGCATGATATTTACAAGGAACAGTGAATAAGTTGTTTTAAGACACCAGCATGGTATAATATTGACATATAAGCCCTAGCTAGAGGGAATTGTGTGGAAAGAATTACTATATTTCCTCTAGTGCTGAGTACAGTGCCTTGCACATAGTAGGTCCTTAATAAAAGTTGAATTAAATTTGGCATATGAATTTGAGCAACATTTTTTTTTTTGCTACATAAACAATGTGTTTTAGTTAATTAAATGGCTCCTAATAAAACCCAAAACTTGTTCATGTATTCCAGAGCACAAAGATGGGGATAATAATTTTCCCTATGTCTAAAAAAATTATTAAATATCTGGGCTTTGCATTGGCAAATAGATTGGGAAATCAGGACACTTGTTATTTGGTAGATCTGTGATCTCATGAATGTGACTGATCTGGATGTGGATAATGTGAATGAGCAGGCATATTGTCTCACTCTTGTCCCATAAGTCTTTCCCAGACCCACTCAAACATTTTAGGAGCCTTTATTTCTCTTTATATTCAGAAGATAGTAGCATAACACACTAACAATCTGTTGATTACCCCTTCTCTTTCCACTCATTTCACCTACCTTCTTTTCCAGGCATGGATTTCTCTAATGACATCCTTCACACCTTTACCATCTTTCAAAATTCATGCCTATATTCTTATATATCTATATTTGTTGACCACTTCTCTCATGTCCTTGGGTGACTTTCCATCTTAATCCTTTGGGGACTGGTATTCCTTGAAGAAAAACCATTGAAGTGTCACTGGAAACAAGTTATTACAATGATGGGCCTTTGTTTTAGGGAGGAGCTTAGAGTCACTAAAAGTTCTACAGAGTTCTACAAAGGCATTCCAGTCCACTTGTTTTTCCCTGTTCAATTCTTGGTTCGCACAGGGTCTATGCAACATCTATTGATGGACCGACTTTGTTGCTTTGTCATCAAACTAACTGCAGAAGTACGCCACACGTTCTTCATGTGCATTTTTCTAGTGTGAATAGTCAGGGTGAACCCTTTTGAGTGACGTGGGTCTTCTATAAAAGTCTTTGCAATGTTCTGATGATGAAATCAGCACAATATCATACCTCCAATACGGAATCCATCTTTCTTTGAGCTGTTTATTAGCCATCATCCACAATGATGGCCAAACATCTTTGGGAAAGATTCATCTCTCAGTTTTAGTCCTCATTGGTATCTATAGTAAGAAGTTTTGAGAAAGTCATAATTGGGTTTTACTAATATATGGGAAGAAGTTATATTTGATCATATGCATTTCATTTCCATTTAGATTCTGACTTTGTTCTGTGAAGTTTGGAATTGCTTGTAGTCTTGGAAATATTGAATCCCATAATAAACTTTATTATTTAAGTTTCTAGATATTCATCAGTGCTTGATTTTCATCTTCTACTAAATTACTAACAATGCAGAAAAACAACTTTCTCCAAGGGCTTCTCCCATGATTCTTCACATAGTGCCCCACCCCAAATAAAACTGGCAGTTTTCTACTGATACTTATGTTAAAGGTTATCTGTTTTCTTCCTTATCTGATGGGTAAAATTAGAATTAAGAAATATCTAAAACATGGGTTTTATAGCAGATTTATTTCAGTGTATAGAAACAGAATGCCTAAGCTTTCAGGGAGTATAGAAAACATCTCATCCAATTTGCTCATCTTGTAGATGAAATCTGTGTGCTTAAATGACTTGACCAAGTCACAGAGTAAAACCAAAACTTGGATCTTGACTCCTGGTTTATTTCTCCTTCCACTATATTATAGCATTTTGTAGAAAATTATTTGCAAACTGTTTTTGTTTGCATTTCCTCATTTGATCCTTATAACAATGATGCAAGGTAGATAGTACAAGTGTGGTTATCCCTGTTTTATGGATGAGAAAAAGAAGCATTAGTTACTACAGGTGTCTCTCACGACATGAGTAGAAACCTGAATTTGAGTGAGGATTTTCTCTTTCCTTCTCCAATGTTATCGCTCCATCATTCTGCTACCCAGAAAATACTAGTGACGTTTTCATTAATGGAATGAATTAAAACACAATTTCTTTAAAATTTCTATTGACCCCTGATTCCTTTATTATGGGTGCTCCACTCTCAGTCACAGCTCACAGACCCTCAGATGCCTCAGAAGGTGAAGAAATGTACGATAAAGCATTTAATGAATTCTTAGTTCGGGTTGGGCACCATGCTAAACATTAGAGATGTGAATGGGAAAGGGAATAGGTTTTTACCCACAAGGACCTTACATTTTAATAGAAAGGGGACCACATTTAGAGTTGTGAAACTGTGTTTTGTTCTGCTGAGTGCCTCTAAAGTAATTGATTGACACACTTGCCCTTTTTTTGATGGGCTCAGAATGAATATAAATAGCGATTGTTTCTATTTTGGCCCAAAACCGAGGGTCTTCTCCTACCAGATCAATTTTTTTGATTATGTGAAGAGGTCATTCTCTGCCTCATTTATTTTTAAGCCTTAATCATTGAATGGGTTTCCAGTCAAACTGAGACCTGTTAGACATCTTAGATGGAAAGGCCCAAGGTCCCCTACTACATCCTGGGTCATCTCCAGCTGTCCTGATGAATATCTGGCCACTGGACCCAGATGGCTCCGGAGAAGAAAGTAAGGCTGGTGATTTTGCACAGCCCTCCCTCACTCAAATTCACTTCACTTGCATGGCATGGCATCCTCTCCCTGAAGTCATGGTCCCCTTTAAGACCAAAGGACAAACAAAAACATTGATGACCACAACAGCACTCACCCTTTCCAGAAGTAACGATTACAGCCACTTTGGTCCCAGTACCAAAAGATTAAGACGGGGAGTGGGATGAGATGTGCAGGTATGGCAGGAAAGTGTCTGAGAAATATAGTCGCCATGTCAGGTTGGAAAGGTACAAATGGACAAAAAATGCAAATCAGAAGCCACAAATTGAGGAGGCTCTCGGAGCTTCTTATCTAGGCTGAGCCTTGGGCAACAGTAGGTTGCTGGACTTCTTGAAGCCTTTTCAGCTTGAGAACCTAAGGCTGTAGTCGTACCACTGTGGAACAAAGAAGGAAGGCCATGATAAATGTTTCCAAGTAAATGCTGATTCAGATCAAAGTGGGTACAATCAAGGCAAGATAAATTTCTTGATTAAATCCCATAAGGGTGACTCACATCAGAGATAAGAAAAATGGCAAACAGAAATAGGCCTGCTGGAGCTTGTGCATCTAGAAGGAAATGAACAGCTTCATGTATGGGAGACTGTGTGGTACAGTGGAAAAAAACTGACTCCAGAAATCACAGGACCTGGGTTCAACTCCTACCTCAGACACTTAGTCCCTAGGTGACCTTGGACAAATTATGCAAGTTCTCTGGGCCTCAGTTTCCTCATCTGCAACATGGGAGGATTGGACTAATTATCCTCTGAAGTGTCCTTCTGTAAATCCTTGAGCCTTGGAACTTGGCCCATCTCACCCTAAATATATGATTCTCTGACTTGTAAAATGTCTTTCAACTTTGAAATCAATGATCTACAAACCCTTAGGTCTGTAAGGTTAAAGCTTAGATTTAAAAGTGAGCAAAGTTCAGTTTTTTTTAAAAAGGATTATTCATTGAAAGAAACACAGCTGTTCTTGGGAACCTCTCTCTAACACCTTAGTCAAAGGAAGTTAATTAAGCCTACCCATTTATTAGTAGGGTTCCCCTTTGGCAGAAAGACAGCTTCCTCAGCACAGAAGGAATTACCAGCCTTCCTTCATTAACTGAAATTCTTTTTCCCCCCCTTGAAGCCAAAAAAGCTTTTTGAAATTATAGCTTATAAAAGTAAGCGAGATCCCACACTTGCTTGCCCTAGTCAAACCCCTGTGCATTTACCTGCCTGAGCAGGCCGTGGAGGATTTTAGAAAGTCTGCCTTTTGTTTTCACAGTCTTACACTTCAACTCAGAAGGCCTTTCACTCATGTCTGTCGGGCCTGGCAGGGCTTTGAGTCATCTCAGACACTTGCAAGTATCTTCTGCACAGGCAAGAAGCAATTTGTTCCTGGGGCTTTTCTATGTCAAGAATTTAGTTTAAAAAAAAAAAAGCAGATGAAACAGCTGGTTCTTTTGAGGTTTTCCTGGAATATCGAATACTATTTGGATAGTATTTTGGGGAGGAAAAGAACCTTTAGTATCTTATTCCATAAGCTCCACTCACTGTGTGCTCCCTCTATAGCATTCACAATAAATAGAAGAGTAATAGGTTTTTAGCCACCTATTGCCTGTATTAAGTTTTCTAAGGTTAACCCAACCTGTACTTATTGTCTTTGTTATGGGTTTGGGCTTTTCCAAGGTCATTGTCACATAGGGGTCATAGGGATAACATGCTTAATGAATTTTTTTCAGTCTGCCACAAGTGTTTGTCAGTTTAAGCCATATGACTCTAGCAATGTCAAGCTTTTTAAGAAATGGAGTCATAGGGTACTGTTGCCCAGACCCTCTGACATCTTGGAAAAATCCTTCTGAATTTCTGCACATATCTCTTTAGAGGCAGCTCTGTGACACAGTGGAGAGAGTAATGGGCCTGGAGTCAGGAAGACCTGAGTGTTTACTAGCTGTGTCACCCTGGGCAAGTCACTTAACCTCTCGTTACCTCAGTTTCCTAATCTGAAAAATGGGGATAATAATGCCACCTACCCCCCCACAAGATTGTTATGAGATCAAATGATGCCTGGCACATAGTAAATGCTATATAAACATTAGCTATTTATCATCATCATCATCATCAAAGTGCTCACCTCGAATCAGAAAGGTAAGTTCAGATATATCCTCACACCTTCACTACCTGTGTGACTATGGGCAAGTAACTTAACCTCTTTCTGTCTCAGTTTTCTCAACTATAAAATATTCTCCTCTTATAGTATCCTACTTGTCCTGCAGTTTAATCTTTTTTTTTTTTTTATATCAGCAACATTTGCTCTGATTTAACAGTTCCTGACCTGTACTCTTAAAAGTCCTCCCTGGAATTTTAAGAAATTTTCTGTTCTTCAATCCATGGTAAAATACTCAAAGAATCCTTTCCCTTTTCAATTCAATACAGTAAATATCCATTAAGCACTTACTAAGTGATAGCTACTGGCATGAGATGCTATGGATTAAAATGATGCAGTTCCTGACCTCACAGACCTTTCAGTCTAATGAAGGGAGTGTGATATAGTACAAATAAGTGTGATTCAAGATAAAATGGGATAGGGTGAAAAATAGATCCAGATAAATTCCTCCAAAAAATTTTGCCAGTGCACAGAAGTTGTTGACAAGCAAAGCAATGGATGAGGTTATAGGAAGAATTCCTTCTTCACTGGAGGAAACTGAAGATTCTATTTTTTTTTCAATTAATAGACATTTATTTTCTCTGTCTCTCACTCTTCTCCCATTGGAGAAAAAGGGGAAAAAATCCTTGTCATAAATATACTAACCAAGCAAAACAAATGTTCACATTGGCCAACTCCAAAAATGTGTCTTGTATTTTTCACCTTGAGTCCCTCACTTCTCTTTTAGGAAATGGGGAGCATTCTTTGTTGCTCTGGAATCCTGGCTGATTGACAAATTGATGAGAGTCCTTAAATTTTGCAAAGTTGTTTGTCTTTATATAGGATTTGATACCTGAAATAAGCCTTAAAGAAAAGGATACCAGTTGGGAAAGTTGAGTGGGAATACCTTCTTGTCTGGGAGATGATGGACTGAATGAGTGTCTGGGAGATGGGAAGGGTGTGCAACATTTTTGGCAAACTAGTTCTCTGGTTTGGAGCGTATCAGGGGAAGGAGTTTGAATTAAGGCTGGAAAGGCAGTTTAGAGACAGATTATGGAGGGCTTTGCCTTTATTTTTTCAAGGAAGTATAATATACACGTTCATGAATTATAGTTCTATGCTAATAGTATTCAGATTTGCAATATTAAAAGTCCCCAAAGCCCCCTCTTTGAATCCATAATGTGTGTCCATAACAGTTTCCACTTCTAATTAGAATTAAACGGTTTCTTACAATGGTAAGAACATGAGTTTTGCAACTTTGTGAGTGCTATCATATTGAATTCTTTTTATTTTAAAATTGGCAAATTACATGAAAAACACGTTATTGTGCTTAACTTAGAATGTATAGATAATCACATTGTTCTGTTCGTCTGAAGAAACCTGATTGTGCCATGTAAAATTCTTTTTTTTTTTATCCCATTGATTCTCTAAAAAATAACACAAATTTTTTAAATAGACCTTTTTTTTTGTATATTCACATGTAGGTCTTGGAACACATTCTATCTTGTTTCCCCATTCTCTAAGCCTGTGACTCCTTACCAATAAATCAAGCATTTATTAAATGCCTATTCTGTGGAAGGCACTGTGCTAAGTGCTCAAGATAGATCTATACAAAAGTGAGATAGTTTCTGTCCTCATTGTGCTTATATTCAAATGGGGGCGGGGAGGGGAAAAGCAACACCACAGATTCCCCACTTCTATCTTTAATCCCACTGCACTTACCATGAAAACTGTCATACATCTGCTTACTGACCTTAGAGACTAGGTCGTACTATACTTCCCGTTCTGTTCTGTTTCCTGTTTGCATTCTCCAGAGTTTCATGTTTGTGTTCCTTGAGAAAAAATGCTATCTATCAAGGAAGAGAAAAACTGGCTTCAGTCAGTGTTTATATAATACAAATTTTAACTGCACATATTATGTCATGTTAAATGCAAAGATTACTTTACAGTTAATAGTTGGGTTAGTACCAGGATAGCGAAAGAAAAAAATTCACCATTTAATTATTTTTCTTTCTAAGATAATTTACTTGAGGAAAGAATGAAAAAGGAAGAAAGGACGAAAGCATTTTGGTGGGGAAACTCGGACACTTCCTCTACTGCACAACTAAAACTATTGTTTTTCTTTCATTTTATGTAACATTTTTTAAAATACCAGGAGTCCCGCAGCATTTTAGACCATGCTTTCAGATGAAGCATTGGGTAGAAGGATACAGGTAGGAGTATACATTTTAGATTGCTAACTTTCCTTGATTCCCCATGATTTTTGGAATTGCAGCTGTCTTCTGTTCTTATCTATTGTGTTTCATATAAGGAATTTTATGATCCTATGTAAGGAATCTTATGATATGGCGATGCCATTAAAACATGATATTAAAAAGAGGCTTGCTGGCCTTTCACATTAGTCCTTCAGCAATGATAGCTCTTTGGAGAGTTCATCTTGGGTCAGAGGTCTAGTTCTTGGTTTCATGACCTCAGCAACTTGATTTTTTTTTCAGATGCCTCAGAAAGAATCAGTTCCAGGGGAAATGATTTCAAGCCAACCAGACTCTCAAGAGACTTTATTTCTAAACCAGAATGCTATTTTAATAATCTATACTGGGAGATAGATATGGTTATAATGATAGCTAGCTTTTATATAGTGTTTAAAGTTTATAGAGCATTTTAAAAATGTTTTCTCATTTAATCCTCACAAAAGCCCGGTGAGGTAGGTGCTATCATCTCCATTTTACAGAACAGGAAAAATAGGAAACCATAGGTTAAGTGATTTGCTCAGGATCACATAGCTAATAATTGTCTGAAGCTGGATTTGAGCTCAGGTCTTTTTGACGGATTCTAGCCCCCTATCCATTGCGCCAATTGACTCTAACTTGGATTGACTGTTTCCATAAGATGGTGAATCCTTGGTGAATAAATCTACTTAGAATCTCAAATTATAGACTGTAAAGTTGCTTCATAATCATAGACTTGGAACCAAGAGACATAAATATTCTCAAGGTATATTTTTTTGTCAAGGTATGGGGTCCTGCAGGACTCAGAGGTGGGCTTTCTAACCACTCTCTGGACCTGGCCCCCCCCATATGCCCTGGGACTGTGAGCTTAGGAAAGGCATTTAATCTCTTTCTACCCCAATAAAATTCATTTATAGACTTTCAGTTGCAGAACAAGTACTGATCTTCATTGGTAGACCTAGTCTTGTCACCTGGGAATTTCCTAGAACAATGAAATCTGAATATTACCTCTATATCCAGGAAGGAAATAAAGGAAGAAAAAGAAGGCTGGCTGATGACTTGGCCTTCTTGGTTTAGGATATTTCTGTCTGTAACTCAAGTAAAGATTTGCAATCAGAATGCCCTCTTTGTGTGTGGTGCTAGAGATAAGACAAATTGTTGTCTTGGACCCTCCCTTTTCTAGATTTCTTGGAAATGATTGCTGTCCTTGATGCGATAGCACTAAATGCATTGTTGAGTCATTTCAGTCATGTCAGACTCTTCCTGATCCCATTTGGGGTTTTTTTGGCAATGATACTGGAGCGGTTTGCCATTTTTCTCCAGCTCATTTAACGGATAAGGAAAGTGAGGCAAGCAGGCTTAAGTGACTTGCCCAGGGTCACACAGCTAGGAAGTATCTGAAACCAGACTTGAACTCAGGAAAAGGAGTCTTCCTGACTCCAGGCCTGGCAGTTTTACACCTGTATCGCCTAAACACTTTTGTAACAGAGCTACAGTGAGCTGAACCTCAAGTTATTTTTTATTGGCTGAACTTCAGTCTCTTCGTTGGGTTTTTGGGTGAATGCCTTGATCTTTATGATTGCTCAAGGAAGATGTCTCCTTTCAATCTCACCTCCCAAGAATTTGCAAAATATCTCTTAGAGCCGGTTGCTTCCACAAATTTCTAATCTCTTCTATTTATATTGATTTTTCAAATCTTCCTTTTCTGTTAGTGCCATTGGTTGACCTTGGCCCCAATCTTTCCTTGGACCTATTGACTGACTACACAAAGGTTTTGTTTTTGTTTTTCCTTGAGATCACTATTTACTTTCTTTTCATTTGTTTTTAATCTTTGATTGTACCTTAAATTATGATGGCTACAGCCACCTATCACCTATATATAAGGTTCATTGAAAGGTATTGAGAAAAAGACACATTGTCCCAACCCCCCTCTTCCTTCCCTCCCTCCCCCCACCCTTCAGCCTTCCCACAGCTGGAAAGAGAAGCCACAGCCTTGACACTTGATGCCTAACTTCCTACCAGCCCTAGGGCAGTGACAGGTTGGGACAGTGGAAACGGTGCCTTCTCTGACAGGACTGCAGCGGCAAAGCTGCATCAGCTACAGAGCAATCCCACAGAGGGGCTGTCACTATTGTTATCTCTGCTAAGAGGTACAGTAGTTATGGTGTGGCAGAAAGGGAACAACTTTGAATTCTAAGTCCTACCAGCTTCAAATATCCCACCTGACCCCCTAATTTAAGCTGGGGCCATAGTGTTCACATTTATTTTAGCCAGTTGTGATTTTCAAAGCACCTTCTTCCATATGAGTGAGAAGATACCTGTGTTTTTATCCCCATTTTATAGATGAGGAAACTGAGCCTGAATTAAAATAACTTACAGATGATACTCTGGAATTAAGCAGTTGAGCTGGAACTTAGATCCTCATTATCTGATTTCACATTCAACACCTGTCTCCATATTTGCCTCTTCAGTCATTTAATCATTTGTAAAATGGGATAAGAATGTCCTGTCTTCACCACTGTGTCCTATAAGGAAGCCCTTTGTAAACTTTAAAACTATACATAAATGGGAGTGATATGCTCTAAGGGGAGAGTGAGTATGCATGAAACTTCCAGGGGATGGTCTTTCATTGTGATCTTCCTTGTTATATATGACCTAAAACAAAATAGATTTTGCCTGTTGCCTATTTTAATCTCTGTTAGTGTTACAAAGCTTCATTGAAATCCAATTTAGGATTGCAACAAGAGAAGATTCGGAGCTTCTAAATTAGATGAATAAGCAATGTACAAAAAAATTGCTGATGTTTTAAATAGAAATATAAACCAAGTAGGTTTTTTCCAGATTTTAACTAAATAATAATGACAGGGTAAACAATTCAAAGAGGCATTAGCTTGGTAAGGTGAGCTGCCCTTACTAAAATAATGAAGGGCCTGGCTGACAAATCACAGCAATTTTAACATGGCCATAGTTTTGCCATCTATTAAATGGGTGCTTTAGATTTCATTTAGCTCCTGAACTAGGTTCAGTAATTTGGAGAGTAGGTTATTGAACGATTAATGCTCAGAGAGAAAATCACCACGTAATGATATAAACACATCACTTCTGTATATTACGTTGCCAATGTTTCCATTATAAACCTCATTTTGCAAGCATTTATGTTATGGCTGTAAAAACTTTGCTTTAGGCTAAAATTTGCCATTTGCTTTAGAAGGCAAATTGAAAACCTAGGTCTTTTCTTTCCCAGATAGCCTGACAACTATCAATTTAAAATTTTAAAAATATTCCCTGTGGTGGGCAACACTATTTACTCAAAAATGAATCTGGTATGTAGACCGGAATGTTGGTACTGATTATTCCAAATGTAATGAGTTATCATTAGGGCTGGCATTTTTGACGGTAATTCTCATTTTATAAAAGACAGACCAGAAAGGGTGGTGGCATGTCATGATATCATAACATGGTTATGTTATGGAGTAACATACTTCTCCATATGCCATAATGTGAGCTAACCTCATAAAAGGGAAAGTTCAGATTACTTTGTATCCCTCCATTATTTTGTAAAAATGTATTTACATATCCTGTTTACATGCTAATTTGCTCATCCATTTTAAAGATCAATCCATTCACTCCACAGTCCTGTGGACTGAGTACTGTGTTAGGTACCAAAGGAACATAGGAAGTTTAAATAAGATAGTTATTGCCTTCTTGGAGGTTAAATTCTCCTGGGTGATAAGCTATAAACCCATTAGTTAGAATGCATGGTAGTAACATGAGAGAGGCTCAGAGCAGTGCTATGTGAGGTGGGAGGAGGACTTCACATGCACAAAAAATGTCTTTGGTTTTGTTTCAATTCAAGAATTCTCTAGTTAAGAAGATATTGTGTTCCAACAAGTGTAAGTTGTTTGGAACTTGTAATACATTTTCCCAAAGAAGCAGTGTTAAAAGAATAATTAGGTTTCCAAGTCAGCTCACTCTGGCCCACTTCACTCATATTTAACCCGTAGTGTAGCAGTTTGCTAGTAGCAGAATCAAAGGCTGAGTTGAAAAGGATCTTAGAAATCTTCTTGTACAGTTCCACAGACCTTCTTGGTCAACATTCCACCCAATAGAAGCACCACCGACTGACAGATACTGTTCTAATACACCTTGTGATGTACAGTTCAGTATCTTGAAGAAGGAGCATGATGTGGTTTATCAGCATAAGATTTAGAGTTAGAGGTTCTAAGTTCAAATTCTCTTGACTTGTCATCTGTTTAACCTTGGGCAAGCTGTTTAAGGACTCAGCATTTTTTTCTCCATCTGTAAACAGAGAGAGTTTGGTGAGGTCAGCTGCAGGCCCTTGAAGCTCCAATTTGTTCATCTAACAGTAAGACCAAGTTCCTTCTGTTGGTAGGCAGCTCTGATTGGAAAGTGCATTCTAATGATGTTGAGCTGAAAATTTGTCTCCCTATATCTTCAAATCCATTGGCCTTGCCTGTGACTTCTAGAACATGCAGAACAAGTCACTTTTCAGCATCTATGGTACAAAGTGGGCTGCTGGTCATGATCTAGCACTACGATGGTAGACTTGGACAATGTAGAAAAATATAGTTCCTTGGTCTCGGGGTGGGGGAACCTCTGACTTTGAGGCTGCATGTGGCCCTTTAGGTCCTCAAGTGTGACCCTTTAATTGAATCCAGACTTCACGGAACAAATTCCCTTTCAGTCAACAGTCTGCGCTTGAGGACCTAGTGGGCCATATGTGGGCCAGAGGCTACAGGTTCCCCACCTCTGGCCTAGTTTACCATTGTTAGTACTAGGGACTGTTTAGAATTCTAGTTTTAGATAATGCTTCAAAGTTTGTAATATACTTGATATATACTATCTCATTTTATGCTGGAGCAGTGCTATTATTATTCCTATTTCATTGATGAAGAAAGAGTCATTTGCTGAGGTTCTGTCATCAGATGCCATGCTTCTAGTCTACCTGAGATTTTCAGGAAGTCCACAGCTACTGAAAATCCAGAAAAAAAATTCTTGTTGCTATCCAATGGTTCTGGTTTGACATCCGAAACTGATAAAATTTTTATCCATGGAAATGACATTTAAAAAGTGCTACCATCTGCATTGCCACTTCACTGTTAGGATCATAGGACTTTGCTATCTGACTTGCAGCTCAAACCTTCCATGTGTGTTCTTTCCCCCATTAGAATATGAATACCCTAAGAGCTGGAGCTCTCTTGCTTTTTCATTTGAGTCTCCAGTTATTTTACACAATGATTTGCTTCTATAAGTGTTTAATAAATGCTTCACTCATTCACTCATTCACTTACATGCTTCCCACAAAGTGGGCACATGCTATAGTGGAAAGAACCAGAAGAGTTTACACCTTGGTTCGATCTACTGACTATCTGCATGAGCTTGGTCAAGTTACTTCGATTTTCTGGACCCAGCTAGTAAGTGTCTACAGTGGGATTTGAACCCAGATCTTGCCACTATCCACATTGCTGCACAGCTTAGGTAGAGGAATGGCTGTGCCTACTTTGAGATGAATACAGGTAGGTGGATGCTGACTATGAGAACTAGCTTTGCAGCCTTGCCTTGCTGCCTTCTTGTCATATACAGGCACTCTTTCATTGTGATGATGATTTCTTTGCATCTTTGTAGCAGGGTATCTGGTCAAGCTCTTTTAATCGCTTTGAAGTATTTTACACCACCTCTCTGCACCCCTACCTC
Organism: Bettongia penicillata ogilbyi; assembly: GCA_023548195.1. Taxonomy (NCBI): domain Eukaryota; kingdom Metazoa; phylum Chordata; class Mammalia; order Diprotodontia; family Potoroidae; genus Bettongia; species Bettongia penicillata. The sequence goes on along the minus strand of JAJHZJ010000382.1, from coordinate 3,256,360 downwards.
CAACATACAACTGATGATCCAGTTCTTCAGGAGGTAGCTAGGTGGCTTAGTGGATAGAGCACTGGACCTGGAGCCCACTCTGGCCTCAGGCACTTATTAGCTATGTGACTCTGAGCAAGCCACTTCACTTCTATTTGCCTTTGTTTCTTCATCTGCAAAATGAGTATAAATAATGGCACCTACCTTGCAGAGTTGTTGAGAAGATCTAGTGGGATAACACTTATAATGTGCTTAGCATAATGCCTAGTCCATAGTAGGCACTATATAAATCCTAGTTATTATTTATCATCATCATCATCATCACCATCCTTATTATTGATGTGGCTCTGGGAAAATCATTTAACCTTTGCTTGCTTCAGTTTCCTTATCTGTAGCAATGGGGACAAGAGTATCTATGTCCCACAACTGCGAGGATCCACGCTTTATCCCATTATCCTTTCAAATATGACAGTTATCTTTTCTCTCATTAGTCTTCTTTTCTTCCCAAGTTCCTTCACTCATTCTTCATTGCTTCTTAAAAGTCTCATTCTTTTTGGTTCACTTATAGAAATTGTCTAGTTTATCAACATCTTCCTCAAAATATAACATCTCCCAACTAAACACCATTTCAGACTGGCACCAAATAGAGTGGCACCATTACCTTTCTTAGTCTAGTGCAAACTGGAACCAGAGAAACCCTGTACCTGGGTCTGCCTCTGCCCATAATTAGCTGTGCTGCTTTGGGCAAGGCTCAAGACTTGTTTCCTCTCTATGGAAAACTGTGAAGCATCGTCTTGGAGACAGGTAGTGCAGTGAATAGAATACTAGGACTTGGAGTCAAGAGGTCCTGATCTAAGATACTCATTAGTTGTGTCTGCCTGGGTATCTCATTTAATTTATCTTTACCTAAATGTATTCATCTGTAAAGTGGGAATAATGCTGGTACCCGCCTTGCAGGGTTGTTGTGAAGACAGAATGAGGCAACAGGTGTAAAGGACTTTGTAAATTTTAAATTGCTATAGAAATGCTAGTTACTATTATTCATTATAATTATTATCATCATCAAATAACAGGGCTGTTAGGTGATGGAACATATAGAGCACTGGGCTTGGAATCAAGAAGAATCATTTTCATAAGTTCCTGTCTTGCCTCAGACACTTACTAGCTGTGTATCCTGATCAAGTCACTTAGCCCTGTTTGCCTCAGTTTCTTCATTTGTAAAACAAGCTGGAGAAGGAAATGGCCAACCACCCTGGTGTGTCTGCCAACAACACCCCAAATGGGATCATGAAGTGTCAGAAATGACTGAATTATTAAATGATAGCGTTGGAGTGGGTGTTCTTTAACATTTCACGTTTCTGTGAGGTGTTAGTATAATGAGATAGGTTTTCTTGAATGACTCATGGAACAAATCTCATTATTTTCCCCACCATACAATAGTTAATGTATCCTGAGGTTGTATTTATTTAGTTGTTTAGGGTTTTTTTTGGGGGGGGGTTGAGTGGGAAGCAGTCACATCTCACTACTGTGACATGTTAAACTTGCAGCAAATCCCCTAGATCTTTTCCATGTGAATTCACTGTAATGCATATGTGAAACTGATTTCTTAAAAATTCAAAATGAGACTTATGTTTTATTCCTTGTTAAATTTGCTCTTGCTCTAGTCTCTGTCTCGTGTTACTGCCTACTGAAATAATTTTGAATCGCTACACTGTCATCCATTCTGATTTAGTCAGTTTCATCTGAAGTCTTGAAAGTCATGTCTTGTAGTTTTTCATCTAAGCACTTGATAGATGATGTTAAGCAGGACAGGACTCATCCTGTGACAGGCTACCAGGGTTCCTTCCAGTTTTTCCTGTTATCATAATTTTTGGTATGGCTGTTCATGCAGCTATGAATCCACCGAATGGTGTAATCATCCACCCCTTATTTCTCCCTCTTGCCCTTGAAAGCATCCTGAGAACATTGATCATGTGTTGCTGCAGCTGGATAGGTGAGAATATATGTTACTTCCTTGATCACAAACCTAAAAACACTTTGAAAAAAGGAAGTAAAGTTAGTCGTAACAGACATTCTTAGTAAGGTAAATTCTTAAATCTTTCCTATAGTTGTTATGATAGCTAGGATTTATAGAGTGCTTTGTAAAGCACTTTATACATGTTATCTCATTTGATCCGCTCTATCAACCCTATGAGGTAGACACTATTAGTATCCCTACTTTACAGATGGTGAAACTGAGGCCTAGAGAAGCTAAGGGACTTGCCCTGGGTCACACAGCTAGTAAGTGTTTGAGGCTGGATTTGAGCTTATACCTTCCTGATTTCAGACTTAGCAATTTATCCATTGCACCATCCAGCACCTGTCAGAAATGGTGTGAGTTAGAGGAAAGAACGCTGGTCTTATTCAGAAAGGCAGGGTGCTTTTCAGAGCTCTGTTACCAGCTTTTGGCCCCGGGTAAATCACTTGCTGTTTTGAATCACTTGAATCTGTAGTCCAGGGGTGGGGAACCTGCAGCCTCAAGAGCACATTTGAATCCTCTAGGTCCTCAAGTCCCCTTCAGTCAAAGGACTGCCCTTGAGGACCTAGAGGGTCACATGTGGCCTTGAGGTTGCAGGTTCCCCACCTCTGCTCTAATCCATCACTAAAATAGGCACACAAATAATCCTTGTTCTGCTTATTTTATAGGGTTGTTTTGAACATCAAATGAAAAGGCTTTTAAAGCTGTAAAGCACCAAACACATACAAGATATTAGAATTGACTTAGAGTTGGTGGTGGTGAATGTAATGATCATAAGGTTATACGTTTCAAGATATCTCAAATTCATTTGAAGGACATTTTGTAATTCAAAAACTTCTACCGCCATAAGTTCTACAAATGTTACATTATTAGTCTGTTACTGAAAAGAGTTTTAGAAGGCTTTAGAGTGGCTGCATGATACGTCTCATTGCTAACCATATCTGAAATTAACCTCTAAGAATAACGATTTTTCCATATAAAAGATAAATGCAATGGAGCAAAGAGATGCAGCTATAACATCCCAGTACAAAAGTGGAATGACCAGGGCCACCGAATTTATTCTAACTAAAAAGACTACAAATCTGCTAATCAGCTTAATCCCCCATATATGTATGAGGCTGTGAAAATGAAAATAATAACAACTTCTATTTATAAGTAGCATAGAGAATGTAGCATTGGGCAAGGAGCAAAGCCCCAAAATCTCACCAGCTTTTTGACCCTGGGCAAGTTACTTAACTGTTTTGTGCCTCAGTTTCCTCAAATGTAATATTGAGCAACAGCAACTACCTGTTAGTGTTGTCATGAAGTTCAAATGTGATAATATTCATAAAGTGCTTAGTGTAGAGCTTGGCACATAGGTGCTTAATAAATGCTTTTTTCTTACTTTCTTTTAGAGGCCTTTCAGGTTTGTAAAGTGCTTTCTTCACATTGACTGCTTGCCTGCTTACCTCAGTGGAATGGCCATTGGAAAAACAAAGCATTAAGAAAAATACAATATCTGGCTTAAAAAGAATCTGCTTATTTCTCCAGCTCTTACCCTTTTTTGTGGCATTGGAGTATCTTCTGATTCTCTGAATATGATCTAAAAATATTTCTCAAGTGCCATGTTCTTCTCTGCTTTTAAAATTCTGTTATCCTAATATATAATGCTAAATTCTCCATGGACCCAACAAAACACTTATTAGTAGGCAAATTTACTTTTTTAATGTTAATTATAAAAATTGAGGCATAAGATTTCCTAAATGTTGAGGATAGAGTTGGGAATATGTTCCATTTATGACGTTTGTGTTTTTTTTTTTGCTTGTTTTATTTTGTTTTAAACAGAAGGGGTTTATAATATAAATTGCTTTGAAGTTTTTATAGACATAATTAAGCAGGAGAGATACAAAATTCTTTTTTGACATGGCTTATTATTTCTTGTTTACTTTTACTTTTTAAAAGACCTTTCTGACTTTCCAAGATGAGGCATTCATTGAACCAAAACTTTTCATTACATATCCCCACTCACAAATTTTGTGAATCAAAATGCTGAGAAAAGAGTTTGATTAAGTACAAATCAAATTATATTTATTGAATGCATATTATTCATTATGAAATAGGTATTGTGAGTCCTACAAAGAAGTCCTCATCTGGCCCTTAGGTAGTTGAAATATACTGGTAGAGGTGGAAGAAACGTATCAATTTACAAAGATTTAAAAACCACAAAAAATGAGGCATAGATCCTAAAGCTAGAAAGGGGAGTCTTACATATCATCTGTCCAAAGAGGTTAAGTGATTTATCCAAACTCCCACAGCTTGACAGGGCTGGAACTGGAGTTCACCAGTCAGTGTAAAGAGCACTGACTCTACTGGCAAATGACCCTGGGGGGGTGTTAGGTGACAACCTCCTTCACCTTCAGTTCTCTCATTATTAAAACAGAAGGATTGAACTAGATGGTCTCTGGGCTCCTTGACAGCTCTAGATAGGATTCTGGAATCCTAATCCCATGTACTTTGAACTAAACAGAATTTTAGGCATGGTTATACCCTCATAAGAATAGGGAATTCTGGAGGGAGAGATAATTGGGGAGGAAAAGATGAGTTAAATTTTAACCACTTTAATTTGTAGTGGCAACCAGAAATTCAAATGAGAAGCGTCATTTGTATTGATCTGTGGAATGGGAAACGGAAGATTTCTGAACAAAGAAGCAGAATGGAACAGTGGGATAGCGTTTTTAAAAAAAATTGTTACATTTTGAATTCCAGTCTTTCTCTCTCCCTCTCTCCCAACCCTTCACCAGAGAAGGCCACCATTTTTTTTCACATTAGTCATGTTATAAAGAAAGATTAGAACTAATGAGAGAAACACAAGAAAGAAGAAACAGCAGCAACAAAAAGAGAGAGCAAATAGTCAGCTTCCATCTGCATCCATACTCCATAATTGTTTTTCTGGGTGTGGATAGCATTTTCCATCATGGACCTTTTGTAGTTGTCTTAGATCCTTGCATTGCTGAGAAGAGCCAAGCCTATCAAAGTTAGTAATTACCCAATGTGGCTGTTACTTTGTGTAATGTTCTCCTGGTTCTGTTCACCTCACTTAGCATCAGTTCATGTAAGTCTGTCTAGATTTTTCTGAAGTCTTCCTGCTCATCATTTCTTATGGAACGACAGTATTCCATCACATCCATTTACCACAACTTGTTCAGTCATTCCCCAATTGATGGGTATCCTCTTAACTTCCAATTCTTGACTACCACATAAAAGAGTTGGTATAAATATTTTTGTACATGTGGATCCTTTTCCCCATTTTTATGATCTCTTTGGGATACAGACCTAGAAGTTGTATTGTTGGGTCAAAGGGTATGCACAGTTCTATAGCCCTTTGGGCATAGTTCCAAATTATTCTCCAGGATGGTTGGATCAGCTCACAGCTCCATGTACATTGTATCCATGTTCTAATTTTCCCACATCTTCTCCAACATTTATCATCTTCCTGTTTTGTCATATTAGCCAATCTGAGAGATGTGGTACCTCAGAGTTGTTTTGATTTGTATCTCTCTAATCAATAGGAATTTAGAGAATTTTTTCATATGATTATGGATAGCTTTAATTTCTTCACCAGAAAACTGCCTGTCCATGAACATTTATCAATTGGAGAATGACTTGTATTCTTATAAATTTGATTTAGTTCTCTGTATATTGTAGAAATGAGGGAAGGCCACCATTTGACACAGATATTTATGTGAAACCATGCAGTGCATGCTTCCACGTATCAATTCTTTCTCTGGAGGTGGATAGCACTTTCCTTGATAAGTCCTTTGTAGTTGATTTTACTATTCATATTATTCACAGTTATTTTTGAAGAATATTACTGTTACTACTAATAATACTACTAACACTCATTTCACTCTTCATTATTTCATACGAGTCTTTCTAAAACAATCTGATCATCATTTCTTTTGGGCAGCTAGATGGCTTGATGGATGGTGCTGGACCTGGAGTCAGGATGACTCATCTTCCCTGAATTAAAATCTGACTTAACACTTTCTAGCTGTATGACCCTGGGCAAGTCACTTAACCCTGTTTGCCTCAGTTTCCTCATCTGTAAAAAGAGCAGGAGATTGAACTGGCAAACCACTCCAGTATCTTTGCCAAGAGAACCTCAGATGGGGTAATGAAGAATTGGTTATGTCTGAAAAACAATTCAACAACTTTCATCTCTTATAGCTTAGTAGTATTCCATCACAATCATATACTACAGCTTATTCAGCTATTCTGCACTTGATGGGCATCCCTCCAATTTCCTGTTCTTTACCATCACAAAGAGAACTGCTGTGAACATTTTGGAAGATATTTTTTCCTGATCATCTTGGGGAAACAGACCTAATAGTGGTATTGCTGTGTCAAAGGGAATCATAGTTTTATAACTCTTTAGACGTAATTTCAGATTATTCTCCAAAATGTTGGATCAGTTCACAGTTCTACCAACCATGTATTAATGTTCCAATTTTTCCATATCCCCTCCAACATTTGTCATTGTCCCTTTCTATCATTATAGCTCAACTGACAGGTGTGAGATGGTATCTCAAAGTTGTTTTAATTTACATTTCTTTAATCAATAAATGAGTCAGTACATTTTTTCATATGAGTGTATATAGCTTTAATTTCTTCCTCCAAAAACTGCCTGTTTGTTTCCTTTGACCATTTATCCATTGGGGAATGACTCATATTCTTATAAATTTGACCAAGTGCTCTATATATTTGAGATATGAGGCCTTTATTGGAGAAACTGTCTATAAAATCCTGTCTCCCTCCCTCAATTTTCTGCTTTCCTTCTAATCTTGGCTACATTGATTTTATTTGTACAAACACTTTTTAACTTAATATAATCAAAATTATCCATTTTATGTCTCATAATGCTTTCTCTCTTGTTTATTTATAAATTTTCCTCCTCATAAATGTGATAGGTAATATATTCTCTCTTCTTCAAATTATGGTATCTCCTTTTATGTCAGTCATGTATCCACTTTGACCTTATCTTGGTAAATGGTGTACAATATTGGTTTAGTTTCTATTAGACTGCTTTGCAGTGTTCCCAACAATATTTATCAAATAGTCAGTTCTTAAGTGAGAGAGCTTTCCTGGTCCTCCCATCAGGCCTTCACATTGCAGTGAATTCTCAGAACATGTTCATGTTCAAAACCAACCATGGAATTTGTGGCATTACCAACAAGTAAAGTTTGTTTTTTTTCTTTTTTGAGTACCTGCTGTTTTGAATGACCTATATGCCTGTTCTTGGGACAGATGACTAAGAATCAACAGCTGCTTTGTATGTGTTTGATTCTCATACTAGTGTTCAAATTGCAGGACGTCAACAAACTTTGTAGCATCCTTCCCTCCCCTCTCCACTGTCTAGCCTCTGTCTATATGTACTGAGGTAAATCTTTAATAAGTATTTCTTAAATTGAATTGACTGCATTTAAGATATTTAATTCCAGCAGTAACTTTCCAAAATAAGCAGATAGGGTTATAGATAATAGAGGCTTCAAGGTCACTTGATCGTATCCCTTCATTTTACGGATGAGAAAAATAAGGCTGAGAGAAATGCATTACTTGATGTCACAGGGGAGAAAATAACAGTAAGCATTTAAGAGAAGTTAACTCAGTTTTGTGATTGGATGGATTGGGTTTTTAGCTCAATGCACACATCTTCCAGTCATGACACATAAAAATCTTGCTCTGCCTTTGTTTCATATCCTCCTTCCTCTTGAAGAGAGAAGTTGGCTTTGAAATGAGTTGGTAGGTATCTGGTATGCTTCCTTCCTTTGGGCTTTTGGGTCAATAGAAGACTTTATCCCCGCTGCCTCTCCAGCTGTAAAACTCATTTGGCTTTAGTAATGGTGGCAGCAACTAAGGAAGGAAGGGAGGAAGGAGGAATCTTACAAAAAGTAGAAACAAAGTGGGCAAGAAGAATTGTTTTCCAGAATGCTGCTCCTTCCCTAAGGCTTTGATTTAGACTCTGGTATATTTGCAGAGGCAAAGATTAATTTTACCTGTAAAATGTCTTTAATTAGTTTCTGAGTTCTACTTTTGTCATTTAACCTGTGACCTTGGTGAGGATATAACTATGTTTGTAGCAATCAAACAGTTTGCCTCTGTCTTAGATATTTTTTAAATGCATCTAGAAAATGCTAACGTTTTTATAGGCATGTTTTCTAGAAATGGACCCTGAGTTTATAGAAAATGGATTTTGTGCCATCATTTTCAGCAATTTCTGGCAGTTTTGATAGATTTGTTTAACCTCTACTGAAATAGAATCTATCATTCAAAATATGCGCTGAGCACCATATTGATTCACTTTATTTTCTACTGAAATGCTTCAGATTAAAGGTCATCCATGGGTTCCCTTCACTGATGTGTTAAGATAAGACTTAGTTACCCTGCCCTACCCCTATGAAAGAAATAAATGTTATATTTTCCTAAGGCCACTTTTCACATTATGTGGTGAGAGGATTTATAAACATTTTCTTGGTCATCTCCTTTATATATTAGATGTTGACAATCTGAAGTTATCATGTCAAGTTCCTAGCATCATAGATTTAGAGTCAAAAGGGACCCCAGAAGCCATCTGTGCCAACCCCTTCATTTTACAGATGAAGAAACCAGAGCCCAGGGAAGTTAAATGACTTTGCTGATGTCATTGAGGTTGTACCTTTCAGAGGCAGAATTTTAAAATGGGTCTTCTGACTCCAGTAACAGTGATATTTCTGCTGTACTATACCTGCTTGTTTCAGTTTAAAGCTATCTTTATAAAAAGAGGTTTGCAATTCCAACAGTGGAAACTTCCAAGGTAAAAGTTAGTCTGAATTGCCAAATATTTTAGTGCTGAAAGGAACAATACAGTTTATTATGTTATTTTCATGAGTGATATTGAAAATTTCCCCCTTTTTCTCCCCTTTAAGAAGGGTGGAGCAATTTCCTCATCATTAAACTGTGAGGTTTTATGTTATCTAGTGACCTTTCCAACTCTAAAATTCTATGATGCCTCTGTTTAAATCTCTGATTCTCTACTCTAGTAAATTACCTAGATTCTTATCTGATAACTTTACACTCCTTCTATCTGACCTTTATATAATAGATATCGACATTTTCTTTGAATGATCTTCTGTACCAGTTACTTTGTCTTAGGAGCAATGTAGGAATGTTGGATTTGGAATAGTCGTTTAGATTTTAGTCTGAGTCACCCCTATTTTTTACAGATAAAAAATTTACAGATCACCAGAGAGGAGGAGGGACATGACAAAGCCACCAAGAGAGCCTACATTTAAAGACAGACCTTCTGATTTTGAGGTCCAGAATTCTTTCCAATTTCCATAGTCCATGAAACTTTCTAACATCATAGATGATTGATGGAATAGGCTTTAGGGATTATCTCACGTAAAATTCACTTTGCAAATGAAAAAAAAGACCCATAAAAATTAAGTGTCTTGTGCATGGTCGAATAGATAAAGTGGTAGGTCCAGTGCTCATTCAAGCACACTATGGCATCTTACTTAACTTGTTTTGAAAGTTTTTAATGCCATCATTCTGATTGGGATCTCTGAATTGAAGAGCTTTCAAATGAGTTTGGGTTTTATAAAAAAAACAAAACAGATACAAGTATATCTGAAATAAATACAGCACAGCCTGATCCAAAGAATTTTGCAAGCCTGTCATTTAGTCTGTCAGTGTTTCTCACAATGTTAAGTCTCTCTCTGTGTATTCTCCAAGGTTTGTGCTTCTTTCTTTCCCGTCCGTGGTTCTATCAACAGCGGTAAGTAGAGCAAGTTGGGCACCAGCCCTCTTTTTGACAAGGCCAGTCAGAGCTCTTCATCAGGGGAGTACATTAGGTTTTTGAGAACTTCAGTTGTTCGCTCCCATCTCCTCCTACTCTATTCTAACCTTTCCCCAAACCCTTCCCATCCTTCCTTACTCCTCTATTTGCCATTCTGTTGTGTGCCACGTTTGGATGTCTCATTAAACCCGCATCTGTTCTGTTTTAGGAGAAACCTGATGCCAGCCCCACGTCACTACAGCTGCGATCCCAGATTGAAGTAAGCACAATGACTTTAATCAGCTATTTTTGTTTCTGCCTTTTTTTTTCAATTTGCTATTCTGCACAAGTCAGATGAAGCCCTCTGCACTTACACTTACAGACATGAATCTTCTCTTATAGGAATCGCTGGGCTTCAGTAGCACGCTGTCAACCCCAGAGACGGAGAGAAAGTAAGTTTGCTTCCCTCCTTCTTCCTCTTCCCCCTACAGCTCCCTGAGAAAAACATGACAGATAGGAGTCCTCTTTACTCCATCAGTTTTGTTTTTTGCATTTCCATGCTGGAAATCTTTTTGGTGAAAATGAAATTGACTGTGGTGTGCATGTGTGTGATAGATGTTAATATAAAACTTTCCACACACTTTTGTGTGAGTATGTCTATGTGTCTAGCTGATGTAGTTAAGGGTATATTTTGTTATTCAAGTGTAGCTGCCTGAAAATTCTAGGCAGAGGTGTGGATTTCACACTTTGTTTAGTGAGTGAATTGCCCCTAGAAGATTTGGAAATCAATTCACAAAAAATGGGACAGATACACCTTCTTAAATCACTTTCTCTTATGTAGCTATGCCAACCTCTCCCCCATGAAAGAAATTAACTTTGTATTGGTGTGCTTATTTCTGTCGTACAGTGCCATAACTAAAAAGGTTATGCTCCTCCCCCCTAAAAAGACAACAAAACTGAACCCCAACTTAACCTTCTTCCAAAATTCAGTTTTATAATATGAGTGTGTAAATTTGTAGATAGTAATAAAGAAAATATAGATAGGAGCTTAGTAACCCTTTCTGCTAAAAATGTTTTTATTTTTGTAAACTGCCCATTTTAACTTGGAAACTGTAATTCCCATTCTTAACATACATAATTATAGGCTAAATTTCATATTTCTAGTCGTACCATTATGTACCTTGGTGGGGGTGGACTGGAGAGAGATATTTTTCATTAAGTTACCTCTATCTCTATTTTTCTTTCCTCATAATTACCCTCAAGTATTGAATGTATGAACCTTTTAGGTAAAGCAGTCTCTGAATAAGAAACAACACATCTGAATCTCCAAACAGTGTCTGCTTGGCAGAGGGCCACTTGGATTCTTTCATGCCGAGAGAAGCGTCTAAGTGGTTTAGAAACAAAGTATTTTAGGAATGAAAAGCCCACGTTGAAGGAGTGTGTGTGTGTGTGTGTGTGTGTGTGTGCGCTTTATAGGGCAGCTCAAGCTTAATCCCGCCACGTGTGTGTGCTGCTGGCACAGAGACAGTTCTATGTCAAGAAAGTTTGCAAGGCCAGAAAGGCTATGTGCTAGCCTTGAAGGTCTGATTCAAGGCTGAAAGATCTGAAAAGTAACGATTGTTATTGAGATATTTTTCTTCATGACCCCACTTGGGGTTTTCTGGACGACGATACTGGAGTGGTTTGCCATTTCCTTCTCCAGATGAGGAAAGCAAGTGACTTGCCCAGGTCACACACCTAGTAAATGTCTGAGTCCCAGATTTGAACTCAGGAAGATGAATCTTCCTGACTTTAGGCATTGCACCATGCAAGAGAGAGAGAGAGAGAGAGAGAGAGAGAGAGAGAGAGAGAGAGAGGTCTACACCTATCCAAGATGAATAAGGCTAAGTACGTATGAAATTTGAGTTTTCTTTCCTACTTTTGTTGTGACTCATGAATGCTGTGTCTTCATGACCACTACAACAATGGTGAATTGAATGGTTTTGGAGGTGAAGAAAGTAGGGTTTATGAAGAAGCATTGAACAGCTGTTGACTTTCTTCCAAAAAGGATAAGATTTTTATTATTGATTAAGGTCCAGTCCTAACATACTCTCTGACCTCCCCACATCCTTCAGACAACAACTAGTATGTTTACCCTTGGTCCCCAGAGGAAGTGACTCACTGAAGTCGGGCTGATCCAGGAGTGGGGTTTGGGTGTTTTTCCCACCCCACAATTGTGGGCAGTCATTCTTTCCCTGTTTATGTCCTCTTACTTAGAGAAACTGTGGCATAGATCTTGTGGCCAGAAAGGAGACTGACAGCCTCCTCAAAGATTACCACCAATTTTAGATGACACACACATTTCTGTCACTCCCATTTTTTCATAAGACTAGCATTTTCTCCTTGTTTTTCTAAATAGAATTCTTAAACCATTGTGTCCTTTCTGGGCACTTGGGGAAAAAAATTCATCTCATTTTGTCGTCTCAGTTTCCCAATTTAAAATATTGGTATATATCTAGAGCCTGACATTTGTGGTGCCTAAAAATTCCATAAGACATAGGATCTTTAAAAGAAATGAAATGTTACCCCTGGTGTCCTGGATTAGTCTAGTGTAGTAAATGTATTCTGGCTATCTAAATCCCACTAAAGCTGTGACTGTTTTTTTTTTTTTTTAAACTTAAGCTATTATGTAACATGGATAAGTTTTGGATGCAGACTGTTCTCATTCAAGAAGTGGTTTGTTTTGGTTTTGAATCCAGAGTTTCCTCAACAATGAATGTAGGATTTGGGTGCTACATTTCATACACACACACACACACACACACACACACACACACACACGCACACACATGCACACACGCACATACACGCACACACATCTTTAAATGAGAGCAAGAGAGGAAAATACAGAATGGATATTAAATTATCAGAGAGACAGCTGGCAGCCTGTTTTGTTTTTTTTTTCTTAAACAGAATTTAATTTTGAGTGGGTCAGCTTTACTCTGGGTGACCAACATTTTTGAGTCAAATATTTGGCTATTGACATCACAAGTAATATTAGCAACCAAATTCTAGGTAGGACAAAAACTGACTTCCAACCCTGTTTTCCACAAGTACTACAGAAGAACCCTCCACTTCCTCTCTCCTTCTCCATTTTTCCTTAGGTCCCCTGTGCCCACTTGTTATATGTTCCCTGCTATCTTCTTCCTATCTCTCCTTATCAAATCCTGCCCTCATGAAAGTCTCTTAAAAACCATTCCTAATAAGATATATATCACTGATAACAGCTTTTAGTATTACATATTGAAAAACAAAAACACTTTGGATGTTCTACTTTTTTTCAGCATAGTTCCTCCTTGAGGTAGGTCTGACCCTTACTACATGTCGGTAGGAATTCTTGGTGATTTGCAGTAGACAGTCTTCTTTCTGATAAATCTTTTCAAATTTAGTTTGACAGGCTCTCAGGTAGTAAACTTGAAGTCCATTCCTAAGCTCTTGCTTGAAGCCTTCCTAGCTTAATGTAGGACCTACCAAAACTCATGATATGGATCCTGCTAGAACCCAGTTTTACTTTCACACCATTATGGGGCATCAGAGTGGGACTTCAGTAGCCTAATAGGAATAAAAGCCCTTACAAGAGTCATAGAATTTAGAAGTGGGCCAGGACTTAGAGATCATTTAGTACAATCTAATTTCAGGAAAATGACCCCCCACGGGTTTAAGTGATTTATCCAAGATCACACAGGTAAGTAAATAACGAAGCCAAAAAACAAAGATCTAACTGGTAGCCTGCTGTTGTTTTGTTGCAGGAGCCAAGTATACCTTGAAGTTATTTTATAAGCAGGTATATATTCTGTATCAGTCCTATTGATCTATCTGCTCCTAAAGCCAGTTTTGTATTTAAGGGGGGTTGGCCATCTGTCATTGCTTAGTTTCTTCTGTTAATGTCATTTGTTGTGTTTTATATTGATGTCACCCTTTGTTCCATAATTACAGAAAATTTCTGTTTATCAAGTCAGCAGGTATTAAGTGCCAGTTAGGTGCCAGGCACTGTGCTAAGTGCTAGGGATACAAAGAAAGGCAAAAAAAAGTTCCTTTTCTCAAGTTGTTCACAGATCTATGCGGGATGATAGTAGGGGACAGCATGCAAGCAACTATGTACAATGAAGCTGTGTACAGGACACAGCTGAGATACTCTCAGAAGGAAGACATTTAAGAGTAATACCCAGAAGAAAAATTAGATTCTGTGTGGTTGCAGAGAGCAGAACTAGAAATAGTGAATGGAAGTTCTGGAGAGGCAGATTTTGGTCTGAGTTAAGGAGAAGTTTCCTACCAATTAGAGCCCTGCAAAGTGGAGTAGTCTGGCCAGGTGCTGGGGGTGCTCATTCCCAGAGATCTCCAAGTGGAGACTGAATGGCCATTATAGTTTTTGTAGTACAGGGCAGGCCTAAACCTGTGTTGATTAGCAGATGGCTTCTGAGGTCCTTGCCAACTCAAAGATTCTGTGGTTCTGTTTACTTTTTGAAAAAAAATCAATTTTGGCTAGGTATTTGAGGCAGCTAGATGGCACAAGGGATAGAATACCAGGCCTGGAATCAGGAAGACCTGAGTTCAAATTCAGCCTCAAACGCTTGCTAGCTGGATAACTTAACCCTGTTTGCCTCAGTTTCCTCATCTGCAAAATGAGCTGGAAAAGGAAATGGCAAACCACTCCATTATCTTTGTCAAAAACCCTAAATGAAGTCATGAAGAGTCAGACATGACTGAAACAACTGGACAACAGCAATGCTAGGTATAAATTGAATCATATGATTTTGGACTTGGAAATATGGAAATCATGTATCTAATTATCACCTGTTTCAAGAACATTTAAAGAACAGATATTTGCTAAGGAACTGTCTTTTTCTTGGGGTTGAGGAAAAGTTAAGGAAAATATACTGAAAATGTCAGTTAAACTTTAATTTTAATTTAAATAAATTATTTTTATATAAAATGTATTTTATATAAAAATTAATTTTAATTTAATATAAAGGGGCAACTTGACAATTGAGTTAGACTCCAAATGACGTATCCTGATAGTGACATATCAACATACTTTATTGCCTAGGATGTCATATGCAGTTGGACACATCTATTTAGCTGTAGATAGAAATCTAGAGACAACTATTACTATAATTGTTCCAGGAATTGAATTTTAGGACAGAAAATATGACTAACTTCTCATAGGACAAAAAAAAATCCACCATGTAGCAACAGTTTACTTATGACTGTTTACTTATGCATATGGTGATTTTAAAGGCATCTTGCATTCATTACTATTAATTGAAAAGCAATGATTAAAACCCAAGGTTTATTTGATCTTATGGTAACATGGATAAGTGGTGTCCACTCATTAAAACAAGCTTGAATGAGACTTTCCTCCTCTGCATTTTCAATGTTCTCAGTTATCCATACTAAAGGGGAGTAAATTAAAACACATGGGGAAAATCCAAAATTCTTCAAAATCTTTATTTACTAGAGGTAGGAACATTTTTCTTCTCCCTTAAGCCCCCATTAAGCTTCTCATCAGAACTCCAAATGTGCTGATATGAATTTTCTCATCTTTTCTTTTCCTTTGTACATCCCTCTAAAAAGTTGTGTATCTGACACAGGAAAAGAAGGCAGAGGAGAATTCTAAATGAACAATTAGGCACTAAACAATAGTGAGTAACCAATCTCTTGTATATTTCGCAATCAAATGCACGATTTTTCCATTGCAGTGGTAGGGACAGAGTATATGATCATGGAGGATAGAGTCTCTTTTCACTCTTGTCTGTGTATCCCCAGCGCTTGGCACAGTATATGGAAAATAATAAGCCCTTAATAAATTATTGTTGAATTAAATTAAATTGAAATAAACAAAACATAGTTAAGAAGTGCTTTTTTTTCCTGCCCAAAACATAATTTTTTATTTCAAATTATATTAAATTGAAATAGATTTCCTGTGGAATGCTAATGGATTTTTGAATTTTAGGCAGAAAGGTAGTGAAGAGGATAGGACATCAGACTTTGAAGCTGGAAGACCTCAGTTCAAATCCTGTTTTCACACTTATGACCTGTGTGAACATGGACAATCATTTAACCTCTCTCTGCCTTAATTTTCCTATATATAAAATGAGACTAGTAAGAGCGCCTACCTCATAGGTGAGGATCAAGTGAGATGGCATGTTTAAAATACTTAGCAAACACAAAAGCAATATATAATCACTGGCTGTTGTGGTGGTGGTTGTGATGGTTATTTTGAACATGATCCCAAGCCCTACAACATGCTTGGAGACAAGGGTATAAACTGGGTTCCGTATTCCTAAAACTGTTAGCAAGGAAGCTCTGCTTCTCATCATTGTCCATCAATTGACTTCTATTTTCCTCTCTTTCTCACCCCAGCAGTAAAGTTGAAACTCTGAAGTTCCTTCTTGGAAAGTTGTTCAAAGAATGAGTCCAAGTTTCAGTGTTGCTTAATTTTTATCAGTCACTTCCCTCTTGAAGCATAACTATTATTATTAATATTTTACAAAAGAGGGAGCTGCCTTACAGAGAAGTAGAGACTTGCTCAGGGTCAGCTTTAGACCCTGAACTCACATTTTCTCAAAGACCTTTCCTCTTTTCATTATTCCACTAAAGAGAAACCTAAGTGAAAATTAAGCAATTTAACAGACATGGACTACAAGCGAGAAATCCTAAGGTCCATGTTGAGGCTCCCACTTTGGCTCTGTAATCTGGTTTCCTATATCCAGTTTCCTTATCCATTAAAAAAAAAAGATTATTAATTACCTGAATTTTGTCCTTAGCTTAAAGTACCTCCATCAAATTATAGTTCTAATCAATATCACATTTTATTTATTTAATTTAATTGTTGAATAGTATTTTTTCCAGTTACATGTAAAGATGATTGTTAGCACTCATTTTAAAAAAGGTTGTTTCAAATTTTCTCCCTAAAATGGCAATCAGTAGATTACATATGTGCAATCTCTATTTTATTTATAAAGCTTTTAAAAACCAGAACATGATCAGAAGTTGTATTTTTTTTTAAATGAAAATTACTTCGGTCATACGTAATTTCTTTTGTTATAACCGTGAAAATTTGGACTTTGAATTCAATCTCCACTGCCCACGGTATTACTGGATATAGGAAGGTACTTCCACTGTCTTTAACATGGTGCTACCTTTCACTGATAATACAATATTGACATAAGTGTTCTTTCTCTAAGGTTGCTGCTCACTGAGGATACAGATGGAGGGTAGGACAGATCAGGATGTAGGGAGAGAGGAGGCTCAGATCCAGTCATTGTAAATCTATAACAATGCAAACCCACTTGGCTCTCTTGCTCCTGAGGAGCTCTGCATTTTTGCCAGGATATCCAGGTCAAACCTAATCGCATAAACTGAGCCTGCTGTATCCTGTCTCCCATCCTGTTTGTCACAAGGACTTAGGAATCATTTTGTTCCAGTGAGGGGAGTGTGTGTGTGTGTGTGTGTGTGTGTGTGTGTGTATGTGTGTGTGTATGGTTTCTATCTCATCCAGAGTCTTCTGTACTTATTTGATAAGGGTGCCTTACATATCTACCTATAGAATCTTTGAGTAGTATAACAGAAAGAACAGTGGTCTGGGGGAGTCAAGTGACTGGATTCTAGTCTAAGTTCTACTGCTAATTAGTTGTGTTATCTTGGGCAAGTCATTTCCTCTCTGTAGGTCACATTTCCTCATTGATAAAATAAGAGGGTCAAACTAGATGAGCTTTGAGATTCTGTTTCAGCTGTTAGATTCTGTGATTCGTTGTTCAGTGTGACCTAAGTTAATATAGTGGAAAAATAGTTTTTGGGTCCAGAGACCTACTCTTGAACTTTGACTTTACAAACACTCTGTGATGTTGGGCAAGTTACTTAACCCCCACTGACTCTTAGTTTCCTCATCTGTAAAATGAGGGGATTGGACTCCATGGTTTCTTCTATTTCTGAAGTCTCAGGACCCAGCCTACCATTCAGGATTTGATTAGCATTTACGGCAGCAAGTGGCAGTGATGAAGCTGGTTACTCATGCACTAATGAGACCAGGGTCTGGAGTGCCATCTTTCATTCACACCACTGGATTTTGCATGGAGAAGGATTCTTGGTCATGTGAAATAGATAATTGCAAGATAATGGATTTATCCAAAACATGCTGGAGAAGCACATGGTGAGTGTGTGAGCGACCTAAAAATGTAATACTAGTAGAGACGTTATCATGAGAGATACATTGAAGGAGATGTGTGATTAATTATGGAAATGAGCTGTTTTAAGAGCCAAAGGATAGTAAATGGACATCCCACGTGCTCCATTGGTATGGACACAAAGTTTTAGAACTAGGCCTCTAGCATGTTGGGTAGGAGCTTTATGGCAGGATATATGAAAGAGTTTCATTGAAGGGAATGGCCACATCTATGAAATCTCAGATCCATTGAAGTCATTGCAAGATCACTGAAAAGAAACTTTTTTCTCATAAGTTATTTGTTTTTGTTGTGAGGCTGCTATAAAACTGACTGAGACAACATTGGTATTTTGGACATAAACTATTCAGGAAAAGAGAGAGAGAGAGAGAGAGAGAGAGAGAGAGAGAGAGAGAGAGAGAGAGAGAGAGAGAGAGAGAGTCCGTGTGTGTTCCCTATCATGCTTAATATCTGAAGGGCTCAACATTCCATATCACAGGGGCCCACTAGTCTGAGCAGCTGTGAATTAGAATCTTCTACTTCAGCTGTTCCTAAGTTAACACACTATTGCATTAAACTATGTCTGCTTTGCAAGTCACCAGCTGACCTCCTCAGAGCTGCAGCCCACATGCCTAGGCTGTGTCATTGGCCTGTGACAAGAAGTACCCACCACTGTCACGACTTCTGCAGAGTAAGGAGCTGTTGTGCACATTGAGCTACTGTATTATTTTACTCTCTCCTTTATACTGGCTTATTCTCTCCTTGCCATTAGATAAGAGCACAGCATCAGGCAAATTGGAAATGTCCTAGAAACCTTTATATACATATACACACACACACACATACACACATATATGACAACAGCAGAAATGAAAAAGGCTTTACTTGGGTTCTAGAGTACAGCTGTATTCTATGTGTACAGTAAATGCTTCTTTTCCTAAAAAACTATTTCTCTTCTGGTTATTGCAGAATTTCCTAGCTAGTCCAAGATAAGAGTATTGTAAACGGAGTTTTAACTAAGTAATTTTTGTTGAAATTTTTCAGATTTGTTTTTTGGGTGGGGTGGGGAATAGGAAGGTAGAAAAGAAAGTGAATCTGAAGGACTCTCAGAATTGACCACCTGGTCACTAAGATTCTCCATTAGCCATCAGCAATAATGCCATCTGACTTGATTAGAGGCAGTGTGATGGTAAAATGATCTAGAAAGGAACCAGGGTAATGATCTCCAAAGTTAGGCCTACTAGCAAAAGCCCCACCAGGGTGATATGCCTTAGAAGTTCTAGGTCACTTCACCATTGTGGTGACTCCGAGTTCTACCGTAGCTGATTCCAACAACTTTTCCTGTTCCCAAATCATCTGTGGTAGGTGATGATGAGCTCATCTACAGTAAAACAAGAGTGCTAACGGCCAGAGGATGTGAAGCAATCAGAGGGCAAGACATTAAGCATAACCAGTGGGAAAAAAATGGAAAAGAGCTTGGAATGACCAAGCAACAATTACCTACAGAGCAGACTGATAACAGTTTAATAAGATCTTTAAAAATCAGTCTTTAAAGAAGGATTGAAGAGAATGATTTAACCTTCAAATTTTTCACAGCATTTTTAATAGAAATCCACCGTCATCTGTGCCTGAGGAATCAAAGGATCTCCACAAAAGCCGGTATATAACATTGCGCTTGGTTAGTTCTTAGAGCCTAGATCCACGGGAAGCCAAATTATTCATGCTGCCTGACAGAAAAGCATCCCCCTAAGAGAAGTAGGGCAGGAAACTCCCACAATAATACTCACAATGGAGCAGGCAGCCTGCTAACCTCAGTCTCTAGCATGTGATGAGCCAGACCAGTGTGAGTCCCCAAGGCAGCTGGGGGAAGGGCCCTCACTGATAATAAGATGCCAGTGCCCAGAATCAGATGAGCTAAGCCAGAGCTATCCAGGACCACTCAGTAGCCATGAGTGAGAGTGATATGTGTGTGTGTATGGGCAGGGGTAAGGCCCTGGTAGCATACAGAGTCCTATGGCTGCCTGAGATTGGCTCCCAGCTGTGAAAGAGCATTTAGCTTCCTTAGAGGCTGTTTGACACCAGTATCCCCTCCTACTCCTTGGAGCAATTGAAGCAAAGAAAGGCTCTGCCACTCTTGCTCCTATAGGTCTCTTTCCTGGTTCAACTGGGCTCCAACAGTGCCAGCAGCCAACATGGCCATCCCTGTTTGGATGATGTTGAATGAGAACCGGTGTTTGTTTCCACTGAGAAAGTTTTGACCTGCTTAAAGAGCCATCACTATGGAAACGTAATGAGGAGATAATTGAATGGAGCCTCTTTTCCTCCCTTCTCCCCCCTCTGTCTTTCCCCCATTCTCAAGCTGATGCCAGTAAGGTCAGGGCCCTTGCAGCCCTGCCTTCCCTTTGGGTTCATGCAAATTTGATAAGAATACTAAGGGCCCATTTTCCTCCCTGTGCTAACTTCTGTTGAGATAAATTATCCCATATTCACCCTGTAACAGTTATAGTGGCAGGCAGTTTTCACACCAATTACGAAACTGGGTTCTGCATCAGGCATACCGATAACCAAATGGCCTTCCAAAGGAGCATGCAAATTTTTGTTTTTTATATTGCTTCATTCAGAGCTTTGCAACTGAGTAGCATTTTCATGTATAAAAGCCCTTCCTGAATTGTTCATTGTGCACATGCAGTAAATTCTGGAGAGAGGTAGAAACAGGAGGGTTTTCAACTCCATTTGTAGGATAACTCAAGCCCATTTAAAAATGTAAATAATGTAAAAAAAAAAAACCAAAAACACATGCATAGCTTTTAAAAAGCCACACAAAAACTCTATTGACTCTTACTTTTTGACTTCTGGATTAGTTTTACCATCTTAAATGACCTTTAGAATTCCTATGATCTTTAAAACCAAATCTGATTACATTTCCACCTATTCTCATTTATGGCAATGGATTCATAGCATTTCAGATACAAAGGGGTCATATTATCTATCCCTTAATAGGAGTTAAGGACTGCCCTATATTTGTATCGGTGTAAGGAGCTTCCAGATGAGCAAACTCCACCTATCAATGCAGGTAGGGACTTTTCTCTACAGTTTGTGATCTTAAAAAATTATTTGAGTGTCCTGAGGGGTTAAGTGATTTGCCTGGGATCACAATATCAATATGCGTCAGAAATAGGACTTGAACTGAGCTCTTCCTGCCTTTAAGGATATCTCATTGCTCATGTGGTATGCTGCAATATCTTATAAAATCTTCAGTGAGCACATAAGTAAAAAAAATGTGATTACCTGAAATCCAGACTGAAATAAACAAACACCTGGGCTAAGATCATTGGGGCCAAAAAGCCAAAAGACTATTTTTTTTTAAGTTTCTGAAGCTTGGTTCTTCCTTTATATAGAAAACAGCCCAATTCTGTAATCTGATCTCCATTGCCATCGTGCTCTGGGACAGTTTTATCCATAGTCACCAATGACTTATTAATTTCAGAATCCATTAATCCTTTTTCAATTTGTATCCTTTTTGACCTTTCTGGAGTATAAATGAGCACCACACCTTCTTCATAATACTCTTCTTGACTTCCGTGATGCCACATTCTCTTGGTTCTCCTATCTGACTGTGTTTTCTTGGTCTCCTTGGTTCAACTTTCTCTTTCTTCTCCCCAAACAGGAGTGTTCCCCAATGCACTGTTCTCTCCCCTCTTTTCTTTTTACAATTCATTCACATTACTAGCTCATATACCACTATCGCTTCAGTTTTCATCTAGTGACGTCCCAATTATGCATCCAAGCTGATCTGTTCCAAACTGTCTGCAGAACATTTCCATGTGCATGTCCCATATGGTGCCTAAAATTCAACATTTCAAAGCTGATCTTGTCACCTTCCTCCTAAAGCTTGCCCCTTCTCTCAACTTCCTTACTTCCATTGAAGGCATGATTTCCTAAATCTTGTTCCTCTACCTAAATAGCAATTGTAATATCAACATCTACTGAAGTCTTCTTCTAGTGTTATACTGGCACCTTCTAGTTGTCAAAGGCTATGCCAGTGTACAAACTCTCTCAGGTACTACTAAGCTAATTAGACACTGGGTACAAATGAAGTGATAAACATCATCTGAGGACTTGCGTAGCGAGGTTAGAAGAGGCTTATCATCAGATTGGCTGCAAGGTCATGAATTTTTCAGCCACGTCGATTCTCAAAATCCATCTCCCAAGTCATAGGAAGTTGTAACACTGATATCAGATCCTTTAAATATTAAAAAAGAAACCAAAATCATGTTAAAAATAATGCTTTTTGTTTCCACTTCTTAAACCCATAGAGAAACCCATGATATCTCAAGTGAAGACAGCTACAACCCACAGTGAGGAAATGGGAAAGCTGACTACAGTAGAACATAAATTGGATTTTCCCCACCCTGTCTGGGTCTACACCCACAGATCTCTCCAGCTGTGTGTTAATGCAGTCCTTAGAGATGTAGTCCTAATGAAGCTATATATCAGAGCATAGCAAAAATAAGGGGTCTGGGTAGAGAAGTAATGTCATTTGGCGGCCTTTTAGACATGCAGCTTTCAAAATTCTGCCAAGTGTCACTGCATCATTAACTTTCAGTACAAGTTACCAGGCTATGAATGGAAGAACACAAATCACTTTCAGTGCCCATTTGTGAAGGAGTTTCAGATGCAATGAATGTTAGAGTAACACAGTTGGCATATCAAATTAGTGGTCCGTTCAGTGATCCTGTAGAATCAACCCACCGTATGTCTAGAAACTGAACCATCTTTTTACTGACCATCATAAGAAGTTTGCAAGTCCAGAGGTGTCTAAAAGTATGCAATAGGGGATCCACCATTTTTTTTTTACTGAAACATTCCTGATTATCTGTTTTAGCAATTCCAGCTTCTACTTCTAGTCTCTCCAGGACACCAGACATCTCCAATAAGCAATGAACAAAAGAAAATGAGTTTCAAGTTTAGCAGGCTATTCTAGCCTTTGCTTAAAGACATTTAAGGAGGAAAACCTATTTTCTTATTAGAAAGTTTTTGTTGACATCAAGCTTCAGTTTGTTTCTTTGCACCTTCTATCCATTGATCTAAGTTATCCTCTCTAGGGCCAAGAATAACATGTCCAATCCCTATCCCATGTGACAGCTCTTTAAATATTTGAAGGCAGTTGTCAACTTTCCCTCTTCCCTTCTCCCAATCAAATCTTTTCTTCTCCATGTTAAACGTCTCCACCAACTATCCCTACATGACATAATTTTTGGACCTTTAACATCCTGGGAACCCTTCTCTAGAAGTTTTCTCTCTGACCAGTTTCATTTTAGCAATGGTGGCACTTGGTTGGAAGTGAGTACAATATTCCAGATATGGGTCACCATTAAATATTAAAATTGTTTTCTCAGATGTGTATGTTTCTATTTCTTAGTGTTTAAGAATGTGAGGAATACCTAAAATGATTTAGCTGTCATCCTACATAGAAAACACGGTCAGGACTAATCACTTCCCACATTTCCTGGTCCTGTGTTGTCAATATAAATAAAATATAAATAAAAGGGAAGGAGTTTTAAAAATGCTTAGAAACATTGAAAATGTTTAACTTTGATTTTAAGGATTTTCTTGCCAATTCATATGTGTGTATAAAACATGTGTATATACACATACACTTGTATATGTGCATATTCATATCATAAGGAGATATTTTTCTTTAATTTGGTATTCTATAAAATAATTTTTATTGGTATGTCTTGTTTTTCTACCAGTATCCTTCTCCCTCCCAGAGAGTCATCCTCATAGCACAGAATAATATTTTTTTGTTTTTTTGAGGAGGGAAGGTAAGCCAATTGAAGTTAAGTGACTTGCCCAAGGTTACACAGCTAGTAAGTGTCGAGTGTGAGGCAGGATTTGAACTCAGGTCCTCCTGACTTACAGGGCTGGTGCTCTGTTCACTGCATCACCTAGCTGCCCCTACACAGAATAAATTTTAAAGAAAAGAAAGGAAGAAGAGAAAAATAAATCAGCAAAACCATCAATGCATTGAAAAAAAATTTGACAATATATGCAGGAATTCCTACCCACAGACAGTCTCACCCCTGCAAAGGAGCAGAAGTAGGCATCTTCCTTTATTTTTTTTTTTTAGGGTCATGCTAGTTCTCTTGATTATTTTGTGGTTCTTTCCATTTATATTATTGTAGTCATTGTATATATCTTTTTTCCTTCTGACTCTAAGTACTTCACTCTGCATCAGTTCATGTAGGTCTTTCTATTTTTGTCCACATTCATCATATTACTGTGCTATAAAAAGTGATGAATGTGCTGAATAGAGAGAAGCACTGAAAGGTCCACATGAACTGATGCTGAGTGAAGTAAGTGCAGCTAAGAAAACAATAGACATAATGACTATAACAATGTAAATGGAAAGAACATTCATACACCTAAAACTGGGCATAATGAATTTTAAAGGATGAAAAATAATTCAGATGAAAATATGAGAAGACACCCCCAATCTGCCCTTTTGTGGAGGTGGGAGGTTCACAGGTGTTGAATGTTGCATGTGTTTTTGGACTTTTTCAATGTATCAATTATGCTGATTATTTTTTCTCTTTAAAAAGCCATACCTTGTTTTATGAAATATTTTTCCAGGAGGAGAGAGGGAGGAATATGGTGTTAAATTATGATGATGTGGAAAAAGAGACATCAATAAAAAGTTATTTTTGATAAAAAGAAGAGTCTTGCCTTTGACACATACCAATTATGTGACCCCTGGCAAGTCAAATAACCTCTCAGTGCTCAAGGCATAATTGTGGATGAGGTGCTGATCTGCACTGGGGGAGGTTTTATGCTCTCTGAGAGTGTTCTATCCTGAATTTCCCTCCCAAATGAAATCAAAGTCCAGATCTGTGGAGGGAGGGAGAGAAACAGTTATGAACATGAAATAACAACTTAACAGTCAAACTCACAGCATCGTATTGGACAGTTAGAGTAAGGTCCTTGTCCTCCAAGAACAAGGTTAATAATGATATGAACAAATGCCTGTAAAGATAAAATAGGCAGCAGTACAGTGAGAAGAACAGTACATTGCTAAAAATAAATTAGATAAAGAAACAGTTACACAGGATTTAGCCTTCACTGTCTTCTACAAAAAAAAATCATGAAGACTATATTTCAGGTTTTAGAAATCGCCAGACTCTCTAGACTTAGTTGGTTGTAGGAATTTTGTGAAGAAAAGCAGAACTTTGAGCAAATCTAGAGAATTGGCTAATTTCATGAATTTGGCTATGATGAAAAAAGACATGGAATCAGTCAATCAACAAGAATTGACGAAGTTCTTACACTGCCACCAAGTTCTGGGAATACGAATGCAAAGGTGAGATCATTTCTACCCTTAAGATGCTTACATTGTAATAGTATTCTACTAGTCAAGAAAGAGAAAATCATGCAAAATGAATGAAAACTGGTTGTGCTTTACTGTAGTGATCATGTGGATATGTGAAAGAGAAAAGGGGTATTTCTTTGCTTGAACTGACTCAGTGAAAGTTTTCATTTAAATTTCAAAAAATTTATTGACACCTTTTTATGTTTACATTGTAAAAACACATCACCATTATGATCACCAACCAATTGACTGTCCTTTATATTAGTGAAAAGTAGATGAATGCAACCAATCAGAGGAGAGACTGTCTGACATACACTGTCATATAGACAGCGTTCTGTACCTGTCATGCTTCACTTCTCTCTTGAGAGGAGGGAAGTGTATTTCTTTATCTCTTCTCCATTATCAAGCTTAGTCAGTGAAAAACAGTGCAGTTAAATAAGGTTTTTAAGTACTTTGGTTACCTAAATTTTACAAAGAGAGTAAAGAATCGGAATGATTTTTACTCATAAAAGTAGCTCTTTTAGAAAATACATGTGACCAGAAAAGGGAGAAGGGGGTGGTGCAGCAAAAGAAGTCAGATACTTGCATGAGAAACTACTTTTACTGTGATGAAGATACTTGCCAATCAAAAGCTAATCTTTTGATAAGAGATGGCTCCATTTTGTGTGTGTTTATGTGAGCATTTGGGCTTAAGTGACATGCCCGTGATCACAAAGTTTGTAAGTGTCAAGTGTCTTGAAGCCAGATTTGAACTTGGATCCTCCTGACTCCAGGGCTGGTGCTCTATGTATTGTGCCACCTAGCAGCCCTGAGATGACCCCATTTTTTAAGAAAGCACCAATCTTCTCCTGGGAATGTGATAGTTATAAATCATTGAAGACCATGTTCTCAGAAGAATCTTTAAAAAGCTGGTGCCCAGAAGGACAATGGAAAGATGCAAGGTGAATATAAGTTATCATTGCTGTTGCTGGCTGCTCAGTCATTTTGAGTCATGTCTGACTCCGTGTGATTCCATTGGTGTTTTCTTCGCAAAGGTACTGTAATGATTTGCCATTTCCTTCTCTAGCTCATTTTACAGATGAGGGAATTGAGGCAGACAGGGATCGCACAGCCAGTAAGTGTCTGAGGCCAGATTTGTACCCTCGAAGATGAGTCTGAGTCTAGACCTAGCACTGTCCATTGTGCCACCTACCTGTCGAATATGCGTAGATTGCACCATATTGTCAGAGATGGACAACAATTAAACATGCTTAGCTGGAACAGGACTGGGCGGTTCATGAATAAAAAAACAGTATGTGGCTGACCTAAGAGTTGCAGCAGCGTCCACAAAATACTAAAAAGCCTTGAGGGAGGCCTCCAGTCTTCTGGTTTGGTGATATAGGGCAGGGATTTTTAACCTTCTTCTATCACGGACCCTGCTTTGACAGTCTGGTGAAAACTATGGTCCTCTTCTCAGATTACTGTTTTTAATGCATGGAATGGATTTCAAAGGAAACCAATTATACTGAAATATTCATCATTTTTTAAAAATTATGCACCCAGATTAATGACTTCTCACTGAGAGGATTTTTGAACAAGTTACAACTAAAAATTAAACATAAGAAGCTGTGGATGAGTATGAACCTGTTTTAAGGGTTATTGCTGTTGTGTTCATCTTTTGTTCTCGAAGAGGACCATAACATCAGAGAAATGATGACATGACTTGCACTTGACTTTGTTTTGAGTGAGGGAGGGCTGTGCGAGGTCATCAGCTTCACTTCCTCACTTTATCCTCCTGAGCCATCTGGGACCAGTGACCAGATATTCATCAGAATGACTGGAGATGGCCCAGGATGCAGTGGGGGACCTTGGCCTTTTAGGCTAAGGCTTTTTCAGGTACTCACAAAAAGTGAGATCTTGACCATTCAGTGAATAGGCCTTTTTAAGAAGTAGTCAGAGGATGACCCCTTTAAATAGAAAAGAAAAAATAAATAAATCAAGCTAGGAGGGACAGGAGCCTCCAGGACCATCAGGGTTGTTGTTTCAAAGGGAAACAGTTACTATTGACATTCACTCTAAGCCAGAAGAGTCCAAGAAAACAGCCACTGAGTGAAGCTTGAGCAGGGACTCGTTCAATCTATGGGCTTCAGAGTTCACTGTGTATAAGGTTTTAGGGAAGGAAGGAAGGAGGGAAGGAAGGAAGAAAGGAAGGAAGAAAGGAAGGAAGGATGGACGGACATCAAGGACATCAAGCTTGTAATCCCCAGTTAACTGGGCAGCTTCTGGCCATCAAAATTTACCATCTTTTACAGAGGAGAAGGAAGGGGAGAGGGAGAGATTGAGAGAGAGGATGAGCTGAATTACCCAGCTAACTGGGTCCCCATTCAGGCGGCTTGGTCTACTCACAGGCTGTGTTTGTCCTTTTGTTTTAAGGGAGGGGATAACCATAGCACCTTCAAATAATAGTTCCATTAAAGTATTTATAATTTTTTTAAAAAAACCTTTATTAATGAAGGGGTTGAACTCCATGGGAGACATTTCAGTCCCCTTTTAGTTTACTTATGAGCCAAATAAATACAAAATTCTTCTTGATGAAAGAAAGCACAGTGCAGAACATGTATTCCTGGTAGATACTAGATGGTTTCTCATAAAACAAAATATTGTAAATTGGAGTTGATTTCCTCACTGATTTTCATTATGTCTGGAGAAAGGAGATTTTTTTTTTTTGTAGAAGGAATATTGGACTTAGCTGGGGAAACTTGGTTTCCAAACCATAACAAAATGACCTTTTAATAACGTATCAAAACTATAATTCTGCAACACTAATATCACATTCTGTAGGTATCAAAGTGAATTACTTTTTCATGACATAAATTCTCTAAAAAAAACATAGAATTTCAGTGAAAGTAAGCAAGTTTGCAGTTAATTGGCATGGAATCCGAAAAGTGTGAAGGCAAAAGAACAGCTGTAGTTTAACTCAGTAGAAGAGCCATGTTTTCAGCTTTTATCAGATCCCTTTGCCAGGATTACAGAAGAAACATTCATATCTTTCTGGCTGCTAAGATCCTGTTTTCACACTTTGTGGAGGGTTCTGTGGCTTTCAGAAATAAAATAATTTGGGATGAAAGAGGGAAGAGACAAAAACAAAAATATAGCAGGAAATAAAGAAATGAGGAAGTTTATTTCCTGAAATACAGTTGAGGAGACCTAACAATTTCAAAACCCTTTGTGTTTTCCAGTAACAGAGAAGCTTTTCTTTAAGTTTCCAGTGACTTCAGTACTTCATTTGCCATTTTGCCTGTTGCTTCTACTGACGTGGGCTTTGAAAAGTTGACATAAGCAAGAAATTTATTATCTTGTGGCCATCCTATAGATGAGCTAACCTACAGGTTTGGTAGTTAAGAGTTCTGAACTTAGGGACAGAAAGACCAAAGTTCAAACCTTGTCTTAGATGTTGTCTGTGTGAGCCTGAGAAAGTAGTCACTTAACCTTTCTCAGCCTAAGTTAATTTTCCTCAATTAAAAATTTTTTTCTCTCCCTTCCTTCCCTCTCCCAGAAAAAAAGAAAGGCAAAAGAAAAAATGTGCCTAGTCAAGTGAAATAAACTCCTTTATTGTCCATGTCCAAAAACTGTTCGTTATTTTTTTAGCCTGAGTCCATCACCTTTTTATGAGGTGAATCACCTGCTTGAAGGAAGGAAGGAAGGAAGGATTGATTTATAAAGGCTTACTATATGCAAAGCACTGTACACCTAGAAAAGTGAGACTATCCAATCCTCTTTAGGAGTTCTCATGTTCTACTGAGGGGACAGCAAACTGTTCATGATAATAGCAGAAAACAGTAGCATCTATGTCCTAGAATTGTTGGGGAGATAGAATGAGATCATGAACGTAAAGTGCTTTGTAAACCTTAAAGTGCTATATCAAAGGTGGTGTACGGTGTACGTTGTTAGCTTCTTTGAATTTAGCTAGGCTAGTCTTGATACAAAAGTCATGCAGTCCATCATGTGGCCCAGACTCAAAACCTTCCTAGCAGGATCTGACTTATCAGAGCTTGTGTTTTCTTCAAGCCTGGTCTTTGAAAACTGTCACAATACATCTTTTTCTGTTGTGTGTTTCTTTGATGGTTGCTTTTTCTACATAATTACTTGTTTATATTACGCTGCAGTCCACTTATACCCATTGTCTGACAAACCTTTTAAGAATTTCATTTTACATTTTTTAAAATTTAATGAACACCAAAAAAATTTCCATATACAAAGTAGAATAGAAAAAAGATTATATACAAAAAACGTGAATCTTTGTTAAGTACAGCTTCTTTTTAAAAAAAGTATGTAATATATTTAGTATGTTATTTTCAAAACTATCCTGTACTTAGTCATGTGTGTATATGTATATTTCATATATATATGTATATGTGTGCGTGTGTGTGTGTGTATGAAATGGAAGTTTTGGATGAAACAATAATACTTGCCACACTGAAACTAAAATCAGTTTTAGATTTGACACCTTTTTTTTTTTAAAGAGACCTTTTAGAGCAAGGGTGGGGAACCTGTGGCCTCAAGACCACATGTGGTTTTTTAGGTCTTCAAGTGCAGCCCTTTGAATCCAAACTGGATACAGCCATAGGGCTGCACTTAAGAACCTAGAAGACCACATGTGGCCTTGAGCTGACAGGTTCCTCACCCCTGCTCTAGACCAAAGTCTTCTTTAAAAAAAAGTAAGTATTGATATATTTTGGTGGGAATTTTTTTTTTTATCACTTTCATTTCCCAGTTTATCCCTCCTCTTCCTTTGGTCAGAGAGCCATTTCTTGTAATAACAATAAAAAGAGGAAAACCAAATAACTCAACAAAATTAGCCAACATATTAACCCGCTTCTGCGGGGTTACATTTCCATAAACCAACTGCTGCAAAGAAGGGCCATTAATGGGAGTTAGAAGCATGGCCTTCACTTTTAATTTTTATTGCAGTTCTTTTCATTTGCATCATTGTGTATGTTGTTTCCCTGTTTCTCCTTTATTGTACTTTGCATCTGTTCACCTAAATGTTCTCCTGCCTCCCTGTAGATTCTTTATAATCCTCCTAAACCCCTCATTGTAAAGGTGAAGAAGCTGGAGCCCAGAGAGGTGGTAATGCAGTTATTTATCTACACAGCTGGATCCAGAACTCAGTTCTTTATACTTCAGCCACAATGCTTTCCTTCTCCCTTTGGTTTTAATCCCCCATTATTTTGAGGGAAAAAGCCCAAAGCTAATACCATGTACAGTTTGAGATGATAATTGAATTCCGATGAGAGCAGGATGGTTGAGTGCAGGGATTCTTGATCTTTTTTGTATCATGGATTCCTTTGGCCATCTGGTGAAGCCAATGGACCTCTTTTCACAGTCATATTTTTAAATAATTGAAGAAATTTTAGTTATAGAGGTTAGTAAAAAAAATTTTTAATTTTCCATCAAAGTTAATGGATCTCCTTACATCTATCCGCTGATCCTTTGAAAGGTGCATGGACCCCTGATTAAGACTCCCTGCTCTAGTCAATAAAGATCTGACCTTAATATGAAGAACATTTGAATTTAAACCTTGTCTTTGACATATACTGGCTCTGTGATCGTGGGCAAATCCATTTAATCTATCAGTGCCCTAGGAACCTTTTTAAGACTCTAAAATGAGTCGCCAGTCTGTATAAGTGGAGGAAGTTCCCACATTGAGAGTAGCCTAGACTGACAAAATCACAGATTTTATGGGGCCACCTGCTGCCTCCAAAACAAACTTAGGTGAAATCAGTCAATATAGTTGTCGTCAGGGTGCTTCCAAATGACCAAATTAGAAAGGGGATACTAGGTGTTTCTAGTTGGATTGTGGTCAGAGATGGTATTGTACACATTTTCCTGATTGTCAATGTCCTCCTCAAATGTGACACCCAGACATGAATATACGGATCCAGACATAGTCTGATGAGAATGGAAGACTCACCTCCTTCTTTTGGAGACTCTCTTTGCTTCTACTGAAGGCTTGACCCAACATGCAAACAACTGTTGGCATCAAGCCTTAGGAAAGTGTTAGATTGTCCTCAAACTCCTGGTATGGTTGTTTAACTGAGAGATGATAATTATCCTAGAAATACTGTTCATGCAACCTGTACAATGGGGTCCTACCTTTCTACCATTAATACCTTCTATAATCTTGGTCGTCAGTCCTTCCTCTCTCTCTCTCTCTCTCTCTCTCTCTCTCTCTCTCTCTCTCTCTCTCTCTCTCTCTCTCTGACTTTTCTCCTCCCCTTTGTCCCTTTCATTAATTTTAATCATATTTCACCTCTATGAAAATTTATTCAGGGAGCCTCTGAACAGCATGATCTGCCTCAGGCTCTAGGGCTTTGTAAGTATTGTGTAAATCTAGGGGCTACTGTTCTTTAAGTGAATCTGTAACCTAAGTCAGAAATTATTTGTCAGTTTCTTTTCAGTATACTTTATGAAAGGAAAGGCTACTTGTGGAAGGTGCTTCATGAACTCTAGAGGGAGATTTTTGAAGTTCTTTTTAAAAAAGTATTTCTGAAAATGGATGCAAGAGACAGTGTGGAATAGTGGATAAACAATCTGGCTTAGGAGTCAGGAAGACTGGGGCTTCATACCTCCCTTCTCCTACATATTATTTGTGACCCTGGGCAAGTCACTTAATATTTCTCTGTTTTAGGCAAATGACTGAGATTAGGTAGGTGTTCTTCATTGGCAAAGGAAATTTTCTTACCTGGAGGAAAAGTCTTATGTGTAACAAAGCAAATACAAGTCTGTTTTTTTTTGTTTTTTTAAATGGAAACATTATGATATAGTAAAAGAAGTCCTACATTTGAAATTAAGAATCCTGGATCCTAGTCCCATCCCTTCAATTTATGTGACTCTGGGCATGGCAGTGTAACCTCTACAAACCTCAATTTCTTGAGCTCTAAAAACATAGTGGTTAGAAGACTTGATTTCTAAAGTCCCTTCCAGTTTTACAATATTATAACTCTATCTATCACAGTAGCACTGATTACCACGGTAATTAAAAGAATTTGCCCATGGACAATTTTGTTAATGATAAAATTCTATCTATATTTTTGGCAAATGGTATTCATTGACCTATTATGTTTTTATATCACATCCATTTCTGACTGTATCCACTTTTTCTCTCATAGTGTGTTATCCCTTGTAATAAAGATTTCTTTCTAAAACTAAAAACAAAACAAACAAACAAAAAAAACCCCGCAAATGCCAGTGTGGGAAAAACAACACAATCCAGGACATGCAGTATCCCATACCTCTAGTTTGCTACCTCTGCAAGGAATTGATGGGTCTATCCCTAGGTTTTAAGTTAAATCCTTGAAATAGAGTAGGTATTCAATAAGTACTCATTGAATTGCTTTTTAAAAATTTAACAGTAGATCAATTATTCCTTCCTAAGCTACTGAGGAACTTTTGTAACGAAACTGTTACTTAATTTTTATATTCCATTGAAGCAGTAAGGACAAAACGTGCTGTGAAAACCTGGCTCCAGGGCCCATTGTTCCAGGTCCTGGATGAGAACACAGCATTTGGCAGACGGGAAGATACACAGTTAGGTGGTCAGTTCTCTTCCCATGAACCTGCGCTTCAGAGCATTAACATTGCTCCACCTGGGGATCAGTCGATAGCCCCTTCCACCTGGTACAGTCCAAATCTAGTATTTGATCACATCACTTGATTTTCTGTTCATGCCAGATTAAATTTCTAATCAGTCTGAACTAGGAAATCTATGGCATTTCACATCACTGCTGTGCTAGCTTCTGTTAGCCTGGACAGTATACGGAACCAAAATTAAACTTCACACTGTGTCATTTCCCCATTTGAAAATTGATGAGAGGGGTTCTCCTCACTTATAAAATATCGGTATATATAATTGCTTGGCTAGTGAACTAGACAGAAAAGGGAAATAGTTGCTATTTCCCCCCAGAGGTTTTCTGAAATGAATAAAGGAACTCTAGTGCCCTCTGCTGGCACATCAGGGAAATGTAGTGTTACCACACAAGTGTCGGAAATCAGCCCTTCTATTAGAATTTAGAAGCAGACTAACGAGAAAAGGAGAAACATCAGTACGTGCCAAAACTTCTTTAGAACAGGTAAGATAACTGGAAGTTTGGAGGTCAGTATTGCATCTGAGTTGCAGTTTCTTTAGGATAATAATGGTGATGCAAGACTCATTTAAACTCTTCAATGTTTTCTTTGGCATGGGCCCACAGGGAGTTAGGAAAACAACTCCCACCCAAACCATGCCAGTGAAAGATAATGAGAATGTATAAATATCAACTTTCAAGAATAAGCTGTCAATAATTATATAGTTCCCATTCAGGCTCTGACAAGTCTTTAAGTATTATCATTATAGCGCATTGTTTGGGCTAGGCACTCTATGTATTCACTTAGAAAAGAAACTCCTCTGTGAGAAAGAAAAAAGTATTTTTAAAATTTGGTTATGATAAAAATATCCACGTTAAGTCAGTAAAGACAGTTATAGTCCAAAGCTGCTTTAGTAATCCCATCAGACTATAGAAAATTTCTAGAATGTATGAAAATAAATTTGGAGTCTTTGTTTTGAACAGCTATAATAAGCTTGTGTAGTCCAACTGGGTTGACCATGGCCAAGAAAAATAAACTAGCCTGACACATTTTATGATAACCTTTGAGAAGTCCCTAACACAATCAACAGAGAGGGGGAAAGTCATATGATTTTTACTGGGCTCATATCTGAAAAAGCTGCTTCCCAGCAACCTCTCGATACCCATATTTGCTTTTAAAATGTTGAAGTTATTGTATTTGTTTTAGTAGATCCCAAATAGCTCAGGGCTGGGAAAATACTTAATTATATTCTTTAAAATTATATTTTATTATGAATTTAAACATCAGTTAATGTACAATGGAAAATAATGACTTTAATAATACCTTTAAGGCTTAGAAGGTTCTTTACGCAAGTTATCTCATTTCCTCACAACAGTCATTAATGAGGTGCTGTTATTACTACTATTATTATTTTTATTTTCATTTTACATATGAGGAAACTGAAGCTTTTTGCAGTAGTGACTGTCCTCGGGTTTCACAACTAGAAAGTATTTAAGGAAGCATTCAAACTCAGGCCTTCCTGATTTAGAGGAGCCACTCTGCCACCTGGCTTCCTCCAAAAAAAGAACAGGAAATTTAGACTATAGAAATTGATTTCTCTCTGTTTTGTACATTTCAAAATATAAAAAAAGGAGGAACACGTATTTCCAAATTTTGTTACTCTGGAATGCTCACCTTTTTCCTTTATGGGTTCATTTCTAGCTCATTCTCTTTGCCCAGTTGACCATGGTTATCTTTTAAAATTTTTGTTCATTCAGCTCTCTTCTTCCCGTTCCTCAAAGAAATATCATCTGCTTTTATGTTCAGGTAGAACACCACCTGATTTTCAGGGACGGCATTCATGAATAGTGTCCAGCACTCAGTCAAGAGTTATGAAAGCAGGGCATCAACTTGCTTTGCATGGGTAAAGAACTGAAAGTCCCTTGTCTTCCTGGACAGTATGGCATTTGGGCCTTAAAAAGTAGTCAGACTCATCCCATAGTAGGGATCATAAGTTTTTAGAACTGGAAGGTCCCTTGAAAGGAGTCTAACTCTCCTTTTTGTAGTGAGGGAACTGAGATACAGATAAGTGACCTGCCCACAGTCATACAGCAGTTATCTGAGGAGTTATTGAAACCCAGGTTGGCCTGACTCTAAATGTTTATTTCATCATGCTATCGTTTATGGTTTTCACCAATTTTTCTTCATTTACTTTCTTTCACATATCCTGACAACTTCAAATTCTACTCTTGGCTCCATGATAGTTGATAAACTTGATCATTAGGCATAAAGCTCCATGAAGCCTTCTGATCTGTGTTCTGTATCCTTTGACCTCTCTCTATCCTCTTGTTCCTTTCAGTAGTTTCTGGAAGGCCAATATTCTTGAACAATGGTGTGTGATGAAAGACCTTATGTTATGTCCACCTTTATCCCTCCTTCTCTGACATAATCAAGTTTTCCCTTTCCTTGGTTTTGCTACCCTTTCACTTTAAGCACACATACATCTCTGTAGTAATTGTGGATTATAAACCTACCGATCTTACTGAGTGTGGTTTTCTATTATTTGCATTCATGTATATTTCTATTTGTATTTGATAATAGACAGTTATCTTCTTCAGGTTAGCACTATGTTGTTTTTCTTTTAACAGATTATTTTTTAAAAATCTTTTAACTGGGAGAGGTTCTTGAGATCACCTAGCCCAACCAACTTCTTTAATATTGTTTCTTGTGCCTAGTGGGTACTCACTCAACATTCACTGACCATGGAAACCCTGTGCCACAACTGCATTTTGGCAGTGACTTTCAAAAGGGTAAAGACAATTGTGAAAGTGAACCAAGGTGACTCAACAATTCTCCCAATGGGTGAGGATCCCCCATAAATGACCTGTTTCTTTTTTGGTGTGTTCTAGGCTTCCTCTTCACAAGTCAAATTCAGAAGAAGGCTCCCTAGGTGAGTACCACTTGCCTCCTTTGACTCTGGCAGTTGGTGTGTTTGCTTTGTGCATGGGCTGTCCTGGAAACTTCCATTAAAGTTGTTGCTTTGCTTTAAAATGGTACAATGTGGCATATTACATCCTTAAACCTTGAAGAGTCCTGTACATCTATGGACCCTATAGCTAAGCAACCTCCAGTTTCATCCCCCTGGTCTGGTTGGAGGGAGAAAGGGAGGAGATAAGTTGTTAAGTTAAAGTATCTTCTATTTAGACAAGTGCTTTGCCCTTTCTAGCAGAGGGGCAGGCTGGTAAGGGTGCTCCGGTGTCTTTTTCCTGCCTATTATGTGTCATTGCCAGGCTAGACTCTCTGAAAAAAAGCAAGGTTGTAATCTCTGGGCTTGTGGCGCAATTGTGTGCACTGATTGCAGAGGCACTGGCAAAGTCAAGAGCAGAAAACCTCCCCCTTGCTGCTTTGGTCACGCCATGTAACTGCAGCATCAAGTGACAGTTTTCCCCCCCTAGAATGAGTAATAGGCTGCTTCAAACCCACTCTCTTACCCACCCACATCTTCTCTTTTCTATTTGCCATTTTTCTTAGTAATACCTGATACGGATCACTGACTTCTTCTCATCTGTTAAAAATCGCATGTTTGGAGAGTAGATTTTTTCCCCCCTTAACTCTGAAGTCACAAATTTTAATGCAATACTTGTACAATTGGAGTTCTGGGGATCCAATTCTTAGATGTTATGATTCCCCCAGGGTACCATTCTCTTTGTATCAGAGTAGCCACCCTTCAGTTAGTGATCATGTGCTCCAAATAGATTGAGAGCCTGCCCTGTTTGTGGTAAAGAAGAAAGCAAGTTCCTTGAACCCACTCGGACCCAGACCTCAAGAACCAGTCTAAGATCTCACATGTGAGAGTCAGGAGCACAAATCAGTACTCAGCGGGTGCATAAGATGTGTGGGCGATTCTGGTTCCTTTCCCCCCTTAATAGCAAGTTATCAATGGTAGTAATTAGAAGCCCCATTATTGGTGCCATGCATTCAGATCAACCATAAGAGAGAAAAAAAAGAAACAAATAAATTTAACCTTCCTTCCTTCCTTTCCTTCTTCTCTTTCCCCCTTCTTCACTCCTTTTCCCTCTCCTCCCGCTTTCCCCCATCTTTCCCTCCCTCTCTTCCTCCCTCTTCTTTCTCTTCCTCTTCCTTTCTTTTCTGTCTCTCCCTCCTTTTCCCCCCTCCTTTCCTTCTCCCTCTCTTTCCTTCCTTCACTCCATTTTTCCCCTCCTTCCTTCCTGCATTCCATCCCTCCCTCCTTCCTTCTTTCCTGCCATCTTTCCTTCCTTTCTTTTTTAATTTAGGGGGTTTAGTCTAAATAGCTTGAGCCAAATTTGGAAGGGGGAAAAAATAGCCCAGCCAAGACCTGGTTAGACATGCTACCTAAACAAATTTCTAAGTACATGGAAAAGTTTATTCGTGTGAGTAAATATAAATAACGTCTCCTCATATCCTCGATTAACTTTCTGGATCTTTTCTTATTTCCAGACAATTTTAATTTCCTTTAAATGGCTGTGTATTCACTTACCAGTATTTTTTCATCACAAAATGGGGGGAGGGGAATCATTCTTTTTGTTGAATCCAAATAATTTTTGCAGGTTTTGAATTATAATGAATCCACTTTTCATTTTCATGTACCTATTGCTTGTATCTTTTTTGTCCTTTTAGGAAAAGGGGATTGGAAAAAGAAAAATAAGTATTTCTGGCAGAACTTCCGCAAGAACCAGAAAGGAATAATGAGGCAGACTTCCAAAGGTATCATTGCATAAGCAGTTTTTTTCTTACTCTCTCAAACATTGAGAAGTTTATTCCACAAGTTAAAATGGATGTTGTGAATTACATAGCTCATTGTATAGCACCCATAAAAATAAGTTAAAACTCTTCTTTATTTACTATTATTGCTCCCAGACATGAGCTCTGCATAACTTTGGTGCTAAGAAAATGGAGTAGAAAGGGTAAAAAATTTTTACTATTCAAAGAAAATTAATTCAGACACTCTGCCGAGTGCTTTATAAGTGTTATCTCCTTTGATCCTCTCAATATGGGGAGGTAGGTGTTATTGTTATCCCCATTTTACAGTTGAGGGAACTGAGGCAAACAGATTAAGCAATTTGCTCATGGTCACAGAGTGAGTGTCTCAGGTCAGATTTGACTCCGGGTCTTCTTGATTCCAGTCCAGTGTTCTAAACACTATCAACTAAGCTGCTTCAAGAGAGATGTAGTGAGTTATCCAAAAAGAACCAAAATTTGAATCCAGTTCCTCAGACTTTGAATGCATTCTTCTTTCCAGGGAAGTAAACTGCTTTCTCCTGATGATTTAGTTACTTTCCCGGCACTGGCTTACCCCAGAAAACAATCAGCTATTTTCCTGATGGTTCATGAGACCCACCTGCACTTTTGACATTTTCCTGGGAAAGGGAATAACTTGGAGCCTGTTGCCTCTGAGAACTGACTGAATACCTTACACCATGGGGATTTTCCCATCCTGCCTTGTGAAAGCAGTCCCACCTCCATTCTTTGCTTTGTTTTGTCTTGTTTTCGTTCCCATAGTAAATGTTACATTTTGGCCTTGTTGTGTTATGCTTTGCTTGCACTCCATGAAACTGCTTGACAGAATCCAGCACAGCTGACTTGTGGGCAGCTTTGGTTAGTCATATGAAAATTTGAGTTGCATACTGTTGATGTGCCCATAGTTTTCACTAGCAAGTAAGAACCATGGAATCTTGGGTACACCTCTCTGCTCAGAAGATTTCTTTTTCTATGATAAACTAACTGAAGGGGAGAAGAAAAGCTCACAGCAACATGGATTTGTGGGCCAGCACACCTGTATTTATTGGCTGTGTTTTGAGGTTGGCTTATGTTTGTAGGAGTCGTTCTTATTCCAGACCTGGAGGAAGGCTTCAGCTATCAAGCCTTTTCTGGATAGTACCTGCCTAGAATTATTCAAGAGTAAAACTTAATCCCAGATCTGAGTACCCCATCATAGATGAATAGTAAAAACTTCCCAGACCACATAGACGAAAACAGTCACCACCACAAAGCCAACCCAGTTCCTTGTCTCTTCTCAGTTCCACCTCCCTCCAAGGAGAGGTGAAGTGAATAGTAATAGTGAAAAGCAACACTGGTTATTTACCATTCCACATTCAGCCCTTCCCTCTCTTTTTTTCAAATAGATGGGGAACAGAGAGCACTAGGGTGGTAGCTGTGTACTGATTGAGAGTGATATGGAAATGACAAAGGGAAACATAGGGGGAGAGCAGATCCAGAACCACCTCTGGCTAGAATTTGTCCCTACACATCTAAAACCGAACTCTTTCTCCCCACCTCTGTGAAGCAAGGGCGAGTCATAGCTGAGAATCTTAATGACATTAGAAATCAGTAAAAGATGTATGAGAAAGACAGGGCAGGAAGAAAAAGATGAATGACTTATCCCCAGTCTGTTTGTTAAAGACAGCATGCTTTCACAAATAGATCCTTTCCCACAATGCTGACTAAAAGTACAGCCCTTCCTAACACGATTCAAATATATTAAAGATGACAGAAATCTGTTTGCAATGTAGGAAAGCTTTTCAAAAGTAACCTAACAAGGGGATTTGCTTTTCAGCTACAATTCTGGCTGTCTTCAGTGTTAATTAGATAGCACCTAGCCTGTTATAGTTCATGTTTATGATAATAATGCCATTAATGTTTGTGTATGTATCTGTGTATCTGTTGATATGCATACATATATAGCGTTATCATGTTAAAACTACAACTGCTAGTGTGTATGCGTGTGGGTATGTGTGTATGTATATATGTATGCACACACACATTTTGGGTGCGGTGGGCAAGTGAGGCCGACCCGTACTTACCATACAGTAAGTGTATAATAAATATTAATTAATTGGTATAGGGGGGAACTCTTGGTAAGGAAGCTCCCTCTACCAATGAAAGTCAGTAACTGTTCTATAGCTTAGTTTTAGGAAGTTGCCTGGGAACACTGGAAGATTAAAGGTTAAAGAGATAGCTGGCCAAGGTCACACTACCAGTGTTTGTCAGACATAACTTTTGAAGTCAGGTTATCCTGAATCTAAGACCAGCTCTCTATCCACTGTACTATGAGCCCTTCATTCATTTAACTATAGATAGATAAATAGTTGGATGATATATATAATATGCATATGCATGCATATATGTATATGTTTTATATATGTCTATACATATGAATATGCATATATAGGTGTATAAGTATGTATGTGTATGCAATATATGTGTATGTATGTACACACACATATATCCTTATAAATAATTATTAAAAATGACTGACATTTATACATTGCTTAAGAATGGAGCTGCATGTGGCCCAAAGTCCTCAGGAACCAGAATAAAAGGCAATTGGAAAACATTTAGCAAATAAAAATATGATACAACATAGATAATGTTAATTTGTGGTTTTCTTAGCCAGTATGTGGCCTGCAGGGATCTATCTCTATTTGAGTTTGACCCCAACAGTTACTTTAGAGAATCACCCCCACCATTTCATGTGAGGCTCACAACCATCCTGCAAGGTAGGCATTATAGGTGTTATTATCCCCATTTAACAGATGGTAGAACAGAGACTCAGAAAGCCTAGATGACTTTCCTGTCATTAGAAAACTATTAAGTTTTAGAGGCAGGGTTTGAAGTAGAGTCTTGCTGATTTCCTGTCTAGTCCCCCAGCCATTACACTGTCCTGAGTTTGTGTGTGTTTATGTTTGTGGACATCTAAATATTTATAAAACAGATTTTTTAGTGGATTAAAAAAATGGGTCATCTGTGTGATTTCACTTATTTTCCTTTGTCCCATGAAGAAATCCTATTCACTGAATAAAATAACTCATCAGCTTCATTTGATGGTTTCTGAAGCTTTGTACCAAGTCCTTTTATTATGCTAGAACTTCCCTCCCATTTCTGGGTGATATAATTTGTCTCATCAAAATCAAAGAAGCTGAGGGAACCCTACACCATTTTGGAATACTGTGATTTGAGGAGGGGAAGGGACACTATAGGGTTATAGTCTCCCTGGCTCTTTTTATCCTTGAGTCTGAAACTATCCAGGTGGGCCTTCCTCAAGAAAATTTCCAACAGCTTAGTTGTTTCATTTCTGGTTAATTTTGTTCCCAAGCTGTGATGTACTGCTATTAAATTCTAACACAATACTGTCACCTTACCGTCCCATTAATCCAATGCAAAGGGAGACCGCTCCCCTCTATATGGTTATTTCTCTGAGGTTACTATTTGGGTCTTTTGGCAATCTGTGATCTCAAACATCTTTTTCCCTTCCTTTTCCTTCTATCCAGGAGAAGATGTTGGTTACGTGGCAAGTGAGATAACAATGAGTGACGAAGAACGGATCCAGCTCATGATGATGGTTAAAGAGAAGATGATCACTATTGAGGAAGCCCTTGCCAGGGTGAGGTGCTAGAGATGCACGGCGTAACACTTCCTATTACTTGGCTAGCCCCATCTTAAATCGTCTTTGAGTATTGGAGGGAATTGTTCAATTGACCAAGATCCAAGATCACTTTTCTTTTTTTCTTTAAATAAAATTTTATTTTCCCCCAGTTTTATATAAAAAAACAATTTTTAACATTTGTTTTTTTAAAAATTTGGACTTCCAAATTCTCTCTGTCCTTCACTCCCCTACTCCCTGATGCAGTGAGTAATTTGATATACTAAGTCCACTATTCTTTACAAAATTATAGTGATTCTATTTTATTCTGCTTGTTATGGTTGGTATAGGGAACTACTGTAATAACATTGAGAGTAGTAAAAACAACAGCAACAGCTTACATTATAGAGTATTTTAAGGTTTGCAAAGCACTTGAAATGTTTATTTCATTTGATCCTTACTGCCCATGGCAGAAATCAAACTCAGGTCTTCTAGAGCAATGTTCCACCCACTATGCTACCCAGTTAACACAAATTAATGAAATTGCAGGCCCTATCTCTGTGTCCCTGTTACAACCATGGAAGGGTTAAAAAAAAAATCCTTAGAACTCAAAGTACTGTCTTAAGCCAAATCAACAGAAGAAATGGAGACTGCTCCCTTGAGGAAGCAGAA
Organism: Bettongia penicillata ogilbyi; assembly: GCA_023548195.1. Classification (NCBI taxonomy): domain Eukaryota; kingdom Metazoa; phylum Chordata; class Mammalia; order Diprotodontia; family Potoroidae; genus Bettongia; species Bettongia penicillata. The sequence goes on along the minus strand of JAJHZJ010000382.1, from coordinate 3,214,345 downwards.
ATTAGTAGTTCAAGATAACAGTAACAGCCATGAGAACTGGCATTTATGTAAGTCCTTTAGAGTTTGCAAAGGGTTTTTGCAGACATTATCTCATTGGAGATAATTATTATAGTCATTGAATCACAGCAGTATTAGAGGTATAACGTCATATATGTGGGTTGTACCAGGTCTCCCCACAAACCCACTTGGTCTAAAGGTTGATGTTTCTGTAGTTTTTTAAAGCTAAAAACAAAATCTTTGGAACTTTTTTTTCTTTAGTTCTGCAGTTATTATTGTTACTGTATTTAAAATTAATCAGTTTAGATGTTGCCTTGAGCTGCACGGGGTGCTTTTTTTTAGATGATGCGTTAACTTCTAAACTACTGAGTACCCCTCTGCTGTATGAGGCACAAGTTTGTTAAGCAGCATTATGATGATGGAACAGTTAGATGATTGACTCAGTTATTTCTCCTCTCAGCCTGTTGGTTGGGTAGAGATATTTCAAGGCATTAGGGCATGAAGTATCATTAATTAAAAGTGTTACCGAAGCACTTTAAAGTCTGAGAATTTGAATCCAGCACTTCTTCAACTGTGGGTCTCAATATGGAGTTGGGAAACATTTGGCAACAGTAAAAAGTTTCTGAATGCAATGACCAAAAATAAATACAAAACCAAACATATAATGAATAGGAGGTGTTTCTGGCAGTTGCATTGGTCAGTTTCACTGCTGCCTTAGTTCTGAACACAAAGCATGTTCTCTTTGCACTGTGTATGCCTGCCCTCAAGTGATGCAGCACCAACTGATGGACCACCAGTGGAAAAAGTTTAAGAAGCCCTCCATCCAGTGAATATATACCGCAAACTGATCCTACTAGTTGAAAGTATAAAAATATAGCAAATTAACCAATCTTAGGATGGACAGAATATAAAAGCCTCTCAGGGTAATTTCTTAGAGGGCATCTCGGTGGCACAGCACATAAGGTGTCTCACTTGAAATCGTAAAGATCTGAAGACCAAATCGGACCTCAGACAGTAGCTATGTGATCCTGAGCAAGCTAAACTTAATCTTAACCTCCACTTGCCTCAGTTTTCTCGTATGTAAAGCAGGGATAATAATAGCACCTACCTCCCAATACCTGTAAAATGATTAGCTTAATGCCTGGCACATAGTAAGCCCTATAGAAATGTTAGCTCCTGTTATTACTGTTATTTTTCTTATTATTTTAATCTGTAAAGCATTTTGCAAATCTTAAAGTGCTGTATCAATGCTAGCTAGTAGCAATTATTGTTATTTATTAAAGTGAATAAGTGTTTTTGGATTGTACTCTTTATTATCAGTTTATATAGCTTACTGTTCTACTTCAGTATTACATCATTGAATCTTTTCTCTTATGAGGTATTTTGCAGCATTTAGGTGTAGACACGGAAGGATACTACTGCAGAAAAGGGTCTACAGTATAAAGGCTAAGTGATCAAAAGACTTACCAGTGGGGAGCAAAGATGGGACCATAAGGCGAAGAAGCACTGAGTTTTAACAGGAACTTATCTAACTAGTTAAAAAATGATTGGCAACTTGGGAACTATTTTTAAGAATAAGAAATGCCCTCAAATGGGAGTAGCTTATAGGTGTAATTAGTTTTTCTCCAATGAGGATAGAATAAGAAAAAAAATAGATTCATGTTACTGCTAGAGAGTGTGTAGATTAAGTATAATGGAAAACTTTTTTTTTTAATAGCAACCAGAAGTCACCAACAATGTTAACTCCTCCCCAAATCCTCATGTTTTTGAAACTAAAACAGGAAGTCAGATGTCTGTGATAGTTTTACTACAGCCTTCTTAGATCCATAAGGAAGAACTCAATAACTTTTAAGGTCCTTTTTGGACCCATGAGACTGTGATAGAATATAACCACAGAATCCTGAAACTAAGGGTGTCAGGGCCATGGAATAAGGATAAGAATATATGTTTTGGTAAAATAAGAAATAGTATTATGTATTTTGTAATATAAAAATTTCTAACTTGGATTTTCTGTCCTTGCATGCTTTACAAGATAGTGCACTATATTCATAAAACTATAAGTAGATTGGGGCAGGAAGATGGCGCAGTGGATAGAGTACAGGCCCTGAGTCAGGAGGACCAGCCTTACACACTTATTAGCTTGGGCAAGTCATGTAACCCCATTGGCCTCCCCTCCCCCCTGAAAAAACCCAAACAACTTATATAGCTAGATGAAATTAATTTTGAATAAATTCTATTTATTTCAAGGTTTTGAGGATCTGTGAAGTCTTCTTTACACTACCTCTGTCAATGGCAGATCTTAACCTCTCCACTTCCTTTCTAGCAGATAGTTTAATGACTTGCTGTGGGGAGAAAAGAGTAATTCCCCAGAGGCCTACTGTCTGCTGAGTTACCTTAGAAAGCTTGTTCTCCCTTAGGTTATTCAACCTTAGAAAGAGAGAATGCATAAGCATTTCAATAGGACCTTTGTGGTCATTGAGTTGTGTCTGACTCTGTGACCCCTTTTGGAGTTTTCTTGGCAAAGAATGGTTTGCCATTTCTTTCTCCAGCTTATTCTACAGATGAAGAAACTGAGGGAAACAGACTTAAGTGACTTACCCAGAGTCACATCCATGGCCACATTTGAGCTCATGAAGAGGAGTCTTCCTGGTTCCAAGCCTAGTGCTCTATCCACTGTGTCACCTAGTGGACCCCTTATTTAGCACCTACTGTGTACCAAGCACTGTGCTAAGCTTTTTGCAAATATTATCTCGTTTTATCCTTACAACAATCCTTGAGGTAGGTGCCATTATTACCCCCCATTTTACAGTTGAGGAAATCAAGGTAGACTGAGGTTAAGTACCTTGCCTAGGGTCGGAGAGCTAGTAAATATTTGACCTGGGATTTGAACTCAGGGCTTGCTGATTCCCAGGCCCAGTTCTCTATACACTGAAAGAATCTGTGAATTTCATAAACTATAAAGTACTATACAACCATAAGATGGTATTATTATGAAACTGGTATCATTTATAAACATGTATCAACAAGTGCTGAATTACACATGGCATTACACTAGGCATTGCCCAAAGAGAATTACTTTTACTTTTGCCCTCTAGTAGCCTCCAAGTTAAGGCAAACATAATTAGAATGTCAGGTAGATAGAATAAAAACATGAAACCACCTCCATGTGTGAATAATGAAGTATCTCTATCATATTTAAGTGATGGGGATATACCTGTAAGACACCACTGGAGAGTGGGCCAGATGGAATGAGGAGTGGGGAAGGCAGCTGTAGGGATGGATACATGTTCACACAAACAGAAGGACTTCATGAAGAATATAGGGATTTCAGGACCTGTATAAAATGATGAGAGTGAGACAGTTTAATATGTTAGGAGGCAAAGAGGGTTTCAAGCTAAAAATAAATATGAGACCTAGCTTCTAGCCCTAGAAATGAGGAAGTCAGACTAGCTATATTTTAAATGCAAAATAACTGTATCATTATTCAGTCGCTTCAAAGTCCTGGAAGTAGATTTAATATGAAGGAAAACACAAAACCCAGAATGTTTGCTAATTTGAAAAAATATAGTGGAATTCCTTTATCTTTTTAAAAATTGGTGTTTAGGGATAAAGGTAGTACCTCAAAGGCTAGAGAAAGCTATTATCCAATCTTATAGACTATCTTATCAATGTTTTTCTGTATCTAAATTGTTTTCCTTCACAAAACAAAACTTAATGCATGGTGTTTCCAAATCCACGTATAATATATCTTTTTAAAAAAAATTCTTTGTTGCTTAGTAGGTCACCATTTAATCAATAACAACACTAGCTAGCATTTTTATAGTATTTAAATTTTACAAAACACATCATCTCGTTGGGTCCTCACAACAGCCTGAGAAATGGGTGTTATCATAATTCCCATTTAACACTTGAGAAAACTGAGGCAACACAGAGGTTAAGTTACTTGTCCAGGGTCATACGGCTAATAAGTACAGGTTTTGAACCTAGGTCTTACTGACTCCATGTCTAGTATTCTATCCAATGTGCCACAGGACTGCCAAGCATTTGCTAACTGTCTATCTGTGCAAGTCACTATGCTTAGCACTGGGGATACGAACATGAAAAATGAAGCAATCCCTGGGAACATAGATCAAGACCTGGAAGGGCTAGATTAGGGGTTATCTAGCCAAAGCATCTTTGATGCCCACATTCCATATTCTTTCCATTTCATTTTCATCCTCCTGTACTTCAAAAACTCTGTGATTCCATCAATGTGGGTACTGATACAGATGGAAATTTTTGCGCACCTCTAGCAAAGTCTTTTATGAGTTTGGGGGTCTCCCTTGAACTTTCCTTCCCACCTAAAAAAAAAGCCATCCCCTGATGGCCAGTTTCCTAGTGTTAAACCTCTCCAAACTATGCTAGGCTAATCCTCTGAATAGTCTGTTGCTAGGCCTGCCTCAAAGCATCCTGGCTGTGGTAGGATCTGCTATAATTTGCACTTACAGCCTTTTTAAACCCAAAGTCACTACCATCCTCCAGTAGCACATCAAAAGAAGACTTCATTGGAAGAGCAGCCTTCTGTATACACTCACGTTCAGTAGCAGGGTTGAATTTCCATACTTGTTCCACGGCAGTATGCATGAAACTTTGCCGAGAGAGCTGAACAAAAGATCTTGTGTTAATTCCAAAATTGTTCATTTAATTTGTCAAGGTCTTTCTTTATATTTCAAGCTTGTCATATACGAAAGCTATGTTATGCCTTCAAAGGTGTGCTACATGTTTAGCCTTGTAGTTACACATCCTTTCCTATTCTCATTGTTTCCTACTCAAAATGCTCAAAGTTTATCGTGCAAATATATGGAACTAGTGACCTAGAGTTCACACCAGGAAGAAAAAAGATTTTTGAAACATATTTCAGGATTCCATCTTTGCTGTGCAGATTACTGTGGAATGCTGTGCAGTGTCTGTTTACAAATGAAGTATGCATGACGTGTGTGGGCAGTGGCCACTCGCACGCCAGACATAGCTTGTTTCTGAATTGCTGGAGATTTTGTCTGGCCTTGTTACTGAACTTGCAAAGGAGAGGTTTTGATGTTGGAAGTTAGAAAATAATGGTGAAGAAAATGGAGAACACAGATATTTCTTTCTACCTGTCGGTTCGGTTTAGATTGTACCCCACGGTGTAGGGAATGTATCTTCCTCTCAGTTTTAGAAACCATGTCCTCTGTTGCTATTTAGTGAACAGCAGGAGCATGAAAAAGGAGGCCCAGAGTAATTAATTTGTGACTGGTTGGTGTGTTGGCCCTTGTTTTAAGTGTCTTTTCATTGCAGCTCAAGGAATATGAAGCCCAGCACAGGCAGTCGGGCACCTTGGATCCTGCAGACTGGCCAGATGGCTCTTATCCATCATTCGATGGCTCCTCCAACTGTAATGTAAGTAATGCAACCTCCTTGAACACTTGGATCATTTTTGACGGGACAAGGAAAACGATACAGCAGCAAGACTTTTGAACTATTGTTACATGTTAAGTTGTTTGTGTTTGTTGGAAACTAAGACACACTGCTGGCCTTGGAATCAGGGAGACCTGAGTTTGAATCCTGCCACTGACACTTATTAGCTGTTTGACAACAGAAAGATCACTTGAGTTTATTTTTCTCATCCATAAAATGGGAGCTGTACCTACCTCATGAAAGCTGAAGCTCAAATGTGATAATATATGTAAATGATTTATAATTTTATGGTGCTGTATAATGTCAGTTTAAGTGGCAATAACTTTGGTGAACATAAATCTCCCTTTTTTATTAGATATTTATTATCAATGCTTATTATCAAAGTGGGGTTGAAAGGGATTATTTCTGGAGAATATCTATCATAGAGTCTAGACAGAGGAGGGATACTTTGTGGATGATGAGGGTCCTCTAGGGACTCCTATTTGAGGATGATATTACCTTGATTATGTCAAGCCCAGGAAAGTTGCAGAGACTGCAGGAAGAGATTTGTAATCACTCAGTGTGTTTGGCCTTTCTCTCCACAAAAGAAAGATCAAGTGGATGAGAATATCGGTTGCACAGATTTGAATATGCATTTAAAAGGACTCTATACATACCTTGTCCCAGAAATATGTATATCTGGGATAGACAGTAAGTTGGATTCAGAGTTGAACAGGAGAAGGGTAATAGGCTTTCAGGGAAATTGCAAATTTCTTTTATTTACCCCAAGCTTCCAAAAAATGCCAAGACCCATCTTTCTTTTCGACCCCACCTTTCTATCAGTGTTACTATATAGCAGCAAGACTTGGAATACAACTACCACCAAAGAAATAAAGATGAGGATCACCTGGAGGGCAATGACAAGCTGCATGGTGAATGTAAGGAGGCTGCAACATATAATCATTGAGGAACTTGTAAGGAGAACTAGATGTAAAAGATGTGATTAAAGAATTATTGTATAGAAAGAGTAAAATGGGCTGGTCACATGGCACGTTCAGGGTATGGCAAGTGGACAGCCAGAACGTTTTATTAGTACCCTCACAATGTCAGGAGAAAGAAGGAGGGCCTTCAGCCTGTTGAATAGTTGCCCTCTTATGTACTTTTATGAAGATAGGGGCAGTACTTTCCCCAGATGGGCAGGCACGGATAGATTGTGAATCACACTGATAGAGGGAATTCTCAAAATGACCTGTTAGATCATCCTCCTTCCACTCTTTCTCACTTGCCAGTCCATCTGTCTCCATATGCAGTAGCCATAGTTCTTTCCAGGTGATTCCTGCTCAGAAATGTCCCATGACTCCCTGTTTTCTACCAAATAAAGTTCAGGTTCCTCAGCCACCCAGCATTCAGGGACCTCCTGGGATCCTGCCTAGGGTCACACAGCTAGTAAGTGTCCATCTTCTTTTAAAGCCCATCTCAAATAACACTATCTGAAGCCTTCCCAATCCCAAGTAGCCTAAAATGTCTTTTTTCCCATCAAACTTCCAAAGCATTTAGTTTTATACCTCGAATAAGGTACCACAGGTAAAGTGCTTTGGAAACCTTAGAGCACCATACATAAATTTTTATCTATCATTATTACAACCTTTTTATTGTACTTTGATATAGTCTTCTATTTCAAATGTCTTTGTAATTTTTCTCATTGGTTACCCCAGCAAGACACATGCAAAAACTGGAGTTCTTCCAAGGCTAAAAGGTAGACCTTGAAATGCAAAAGTGATGTCTTCAGATATAAAATACCTAGCTGCTACAGCTCTAGAAAAGGTGGAGGCTTGAATAACTCAATTACACGTGAAGAGGCCAGTGAGATAATGAACTCTTCTTCAGGGCACATATTATATTCATACCATTGTCCCTAGCTCTGTGTGAGATCCCCAGAGGAGTATGGAGAGTGAAACTGACTGACTGAACTCTGAGGGATCACCCTGATGCAGAATGGAGTGGCTTCCTGAGGGGAGGGGCTTTTAAGGAGGAGGATTGTCCAAACTAGGGAGGCCAGACCTTTCCCATCATCCTGCCTGAAGTATCCAAGTAGGTGACAGCCTGCTCTATGAGGGCAAAGATATATTTTGTCTAAACTGTATCTTCTCTACTCCTCACATGGTGCTTTGTAAACTATAGGTACTTAATGCATGTTTGTTGAATCGGATAGGGTCTTTTCTTTAAAAATGTGCTGTGGCATCTTGAGTTACCTTTCAAGATGTGGTTTTAAATTTTACTTCTCAGTCTCCTTACATTCTGGCTTTCAATCCCTCTAGTCAACTAAAACTGCTCTTTTCCAGAATACCAAACAACCCATTGCCAAATCTAATAGTTTTTTCCTTAGGCCTTATCCTATTTGACCTCTACAGCTTTTGACACCTTTGATTACCCATACCCTCTACTTGGATATTCCCTCCTGAGGTTTGTTTTTGTTTTTGTTTTTGCTTGCTTTTTGGTTTTGTTTTGAGGCAGTTGGGGTTAAATCATTTGTCTAGGGTCACATGCAAATCTGAAGTCAAATTTGAACTTAGGTTCAGGGCCAGTGCTCTATCCATTACACAACCTAACTGCCTCTCTTCTGGTTTTTCTACTGATTGTTCCTTCCCTATCTCTTGCTGATTCATTTTCCATTTCCTACCTCCTAACTGTGGATTCCCTCCAAGACTTCTTTTTAGCCTTTTTTCTTCTGTTTTTATGCTCGGTCCCCTGGTAATTTCAGTTGCTCCCACTAGTTCAATGATCACATCTTTGCAGAAAACTCCTAAATCTATATATCCATCCCTATTCTCTATCCTGTTCTGTTTGGTCCACTGCATGTGGAATATGTCCACTTGGGTGTTACCTCTAGTAATTAAACTCATTAAGACGTTACCTACAATAGATCCATATTATTCTGAATTGTGACCTCCATTATCTGAGAGATTCAAAAAATGAAGTCATCAAAACTGCTTATCTTTTGTTCTATAAATCATATTGGATAGCTGGAGGAATAATACACCTTTTGCTTCATTTTTGATGTGAGTTGACATTAATCCCATTAGATGCCACATTCTCTTTGAAAATTGAATAGGCATAACAAATGATTTTCAACAGCCACTCAGTTATACACAGTGTCTTTGGGGAATGTTTGGTATTTAATCATGTTAGTAGCACACAAGTAGAAGGTCACTCACTCATTTCTATTCTGTAAATATGTACTAAGCATTTATTCTGTACTGGACAATGTGCTGGTACAGTATAAAAAGGACTTGCAATATATATAAAAGGACTTGTCTTTCTGGACTAAGGATTTTAATTTAGCAAGTTTTCAGGTTTTGTATTTCAATTCACATTCTCAAATTCCCAAACTTGGACTACCATCCAAACCTGTCCATCTCAGATTTCGGGAAGTAAGGTTATTATCTGACTTCATGAGCAGGAATCTGAGTAATTGTCCTCCTTGATCTGTTTATCATAAACTTTTAAAGTCATGTTCATACAAGTCATTCCCCAGTTGACAAATGGTCAAAGGATAGGAACAAGCAGTTTTCAGATGAAATTAAAGCCATCTATGTATGAAAAACTTCCTCCAAACTGCTATTGATTAGAGAAATGCAAATCGAAACAACTCTGAGGTACCACATCACATCTATCAGGCTAACATGACAAAACAGGAAAATGATAAATGTTGGAGAAGATGTGGGAAAATTGGAGCACTAATGCATTGTTGATGGAGTTGGAGGCTGATCCACCCATAATAGAGAGCAATTTGAAACTATGCCCAGTGGTCTATAAAAATATACATACCCTTTGATCCAGTGATACCACTGCTAGGTCTGTATCCCAAAGAGATCAAAAAATGGGAAAAGGACTCACTTTTACAAAAATATTTATAGTAGCTCTTTTTTGTGGTAACCAAGAATTAGAAATTGAGGGGATGCCCATCAATTGAGGAATGGCTGAACAAATTGTGGTATATAAATGTGATGCAATACTGTTGTTGCATAAAAAATGATGAGTAGGTAGACTTCAGAAAAACCTGGGAAGACTTACATGAACTGATGCTGAGTGAAAAGAGCAGAACCAGGAAAACATTATACATAGTAACAGCCACATTGTGTAATGACTGACTTTGATAGATTTAGCTCTTCTCAGCAATGCAAAGATCTAGGACAATTCCAAGAGACTCATGATGGAAAATGCTATCCACATCCAGAAAAAGAACTCTGGAGTCTGAATGCAGATGGAAGCAGACTCTTTGCTCTCTCCCACTCTCTTTTGTTGTTATTTCTTCTTTCTTGTGATTTCTTCCATTGGTTCTGATTCTTCTTTACAACATGACTAATTGGGGGAATATCTCTTTTCATCCTCAAAAAAAGTCATATTCATTTGGTTTAGTTTTAGTTAGAAAATAAAATGTTTGAGATTAGGTACACTATAAATTTCTATTGGAGGGATATTCCTAATACCGGAAGCTTCTCAACTTTTTGGACTCTAGGGATCTTCCTTGCAATGCCATTTCAGCCATCCATTGGCACTATAACAATCTGGACCTCATCTTCAACCAGACCTTCTCTACCACTAAGATCTCTGAAGTGGCAGTTCACTCTTTGACTCCCATCTCTTTTCCTCCATTCTATTTCTGTTGCTCGTCTTATATAGAACATGATCACATCTTCCACATCCTGACTTCTACTTCTTCTTTCTTTTCTTATTCACTATTTCTATCTTTATTGCTTTCCCTTCTGACTGTTTCTACTCACTAGGACTTTATAATTCCTATCTTCTCTATCTTCAGTTAAGCAATACTAGGAAAAAAATCATGACATTCTCCAGAATGGGTCTGCTCCAAATTCATACTGCCTGATCTTTGTTGCCTCAACATACAGAATTCTCCAACAGTGGTTGTGCTAGGCCTTTTTTGCTCTTCTCAAAATCTAATACATATCTCTTCCCTACTCTCCATCTTCACTCCTGCCATAATGGCCTCAATCCTCACTTTATTGAAAAGTTTGAAACCACAAAAATGTGAGTTCCCCCAATATCCCTTTCCCCCACCATAGTTCTTCTCACATTCAGCCATCCTTTCTTTCCCATTGTCTCAACAAGTTTCCTTCTTCCTTGCGAAGATTAAACTCTCCACCTAAAACCTTGGTCCCTTCTGCTCCCACCTCTTGCAAGACCTTTCTATAGTGATCAGTCCTTTTGTCTTTTGATTCTCTATCAATAAACACTTTCAACCAGTCCTCTCCTTTTCAAAATATTTTCTTCCTCACTCTGTTTTTATTTCCCTTAAGGTACTCTTGTACCTCTTTCATTCCCTTTACTACCTACCTGTAAGGTAGTGTATGTACTCTTTGCCCCACTTGTTCATTACATAATCAATTTTACTCCTACTTACACACTATGGAAATAAGTATCAGAGTCACCAGTGACCTCTTTTTCAATCTTCACCCTTTTTTAGCTTTGTACTGTGAACCAGTTTATTTTTAGTATTATCTCCTCTCCTGGTTTCTTTGACACTCTAATATACTGGCTTTCTTCCTTGTTATTCCCCATAAAAGATGTTCCATGTCTGAAATGTACTTCTTTCTTTTCCTGGCTTCCCTCCAATCAAGCCAAAATCCCACCTTTTGTAAGAAGCCTTTATCAATGTTTCTTAATCTTAGTGTCTTTCTCTGTTGATTACTTCCAAATCATCCTCTCTGTAGCTGGTTTGTAAACAGTTGTTTCCATGTGGATATTGCCATTAAGCTGTAAACTCCTTGAGGGCAGAGGCTATCTTTTACTTTTTTTTGTATTATCATCATTTAGCATAGTCTCTGGCACATAGTAGGTACTTAATAAATATTTATTGACTGACTAACCTCAGACTTCCTCTCCTCTCCATTTTTTATGCTGCCACATTAATTGGTTTGGAGCACGTTTTCCCTCATGTCACTCTTCTGCCCGGAAACCTTCAATGACCCACCACTGGATACAATTCAGACTCTTTACGCTGCCATTTTTGTCCTTCATGATCTGGCAGAAATTTACCTTTTCATTCTAATCTTCTACAGCTCTTTTGCATGTGCAATATGTCTCTTTGCCTTTTTAACCAAATTTGCTTCTAATTTCTCTCCAACATGCCTCATGCTTTCCCAACTCTTGGTCTTGGTTATGCTGTTTTCTTTACAACTAATGCCCTAACTCCCAGTTCTACCCATCCAGTACCTACCCAATAGTCCTATCCATCATTCTAGGATTTAGCTCAAATGACACCTTCTCCAGGAAATAAATTTTCCATCTTCCCTGCAGTTGGATGCATTGTACATCTCTTTTACCACTATAGTTCTTTATTTTCTTATACCTATTTTAAGGCTATTATCATGTCTTTCTTATATTAGAGCTATTTTTGTACTTGTCTTCCCTAAAGTACTATAAGTACCTTCAGTTTAGAGACAATGCCATATTTATCACTGTACTGCTCACCATCTTGACTTTTCTCTCCATTAAAAAAAAATTCTAAACTACAATGTGTTCTAGTCCCCCTAGGGAAGTTAAGGTTATTCTCTTGTTTTCCCATTAGACTAGAACAGAGGATCATGAATTCTTTCACTTGTAAACAGAAGAAGAAATAATAACTGTATGTCCCACAGGCTTTTGTTCATTTAGCTACTAGGCTTCTATTAAGTTATTTATTTACTTCCATTTCTTTAGTAAAAAATTTATAGTTAAATCTCATAGCCAGGAACATTTGCCTGACATTGACAGATAATTAGGATTTTCACTATAGTTTCGTGGGATTTAGAGCAGGAATTACAACCCCTTCATCTTGCAAATGAGGAAACTGAGGCTGGGAATCAGTTGCCCAGGATCTTAGAATGACCTCAAGCTTTAATAGCAAAATTTCCCCTTTCACCTGAATCAAGTTATCTTTTTTATGTAACTTTTACTTTGCTTTTTTAAATTAATAAGCATTTATTTTCTCTTTCTGTTCAAGGCTCTCTCCACTCTAGTCATCCTCCATTCAGCTGCCAAAATGATCTTCTTAAAGTGAAGATCTATGTCATCTCCCAACTCTACACTACTGATTCCCTACTATCTTCAGGATCAAATCTATGCTTGACTTTCAAAGCTGTTTGTAACGTGGCCACTTAACGACCTTTCCTGTCTTCTTCTACTCTACTCCCTTCCACAAACTCTGCAATCCAGGAACACCGGTCTCTCTTGTAATTCCTCAAAATTGCTATTCCATCTACAGAATCTGAGTGTTTTCACTGGCCATCCCCTATACCTGCAATTCTCCCTTCTCATCTCTACCTTCTAGCTTTCCTCTGACCTTTAACCAGAGAAGTCCCAGCTAAAGTCTGACCTTCAGCAAAGAACCTTTCCGAGTGCTCACTAATCTTAGTGCATTACTTCTGAGATTACCCCCTATTAGCCCTATCTATACCTTAATTGTATATAGTTGTTTACATATTAGCCTTTGCTTTAGACCATGAATTTCTTGAAAACAGGGACTCCTTTGCCTTTATTTATACCCCTAGTGCTTAGCACAATTCCCGACACATAGTAGGCTCTTAATAAATGCAAGTTGACAGTCTGACTGATACAAAGACAACCTCAGCTATCTTTAGTTTAATTATTATAAATCCTTAATTATTTAGATCTTGCTTTATGTTTTCCATAGTTTTGCCATAAACTACCAAGGGTAATAGTGAGTACAGCAGCAAGCACCCTGAGACATCTAGGATGACCTGCTAGAACAGGTTCTTAGATCTGTTTTTCTAAAAGGAAAGCAACTTTTGATGAGGCAACAATCTTCTGTAATCACATATAGCAACAGAGAAAATATAACTGGAGAAATAAAGACCAACTGACAGGGCTTCTAATTGTCTGACCATAAGCAATAATACATCACACATCAACAGACAGATCCAACTGCCTGACCGTTACAGAGAGAGAAGCACCAAGATATGGGTTTTCAAAGTCCAGGGTGTGTGTGTGTGTGAGGAGGTGCTCCTTAATGACTACCCAGAGTCTCATCTGACACAGGAACCTTCTTCCAAAGAGTAAGTCCCCAAGCAAAACATCATCGCAGAGTATATATACATTTTTTAGAACTGGGGGGGGGGGGGCATTGTGACCCTCTGACCCAGTGCCTCATTAGAAATTAACAAAAGGTGGGAGTCTTCCTACAAGCAAGCCTCCCCTAATCAAGCTTCTCTTAATGGGCTTCACCCTTATGAGGCCTATTAATGGGTGACAAAGATCTTTAACTCTCATTAACAGTGAGGGAATGCTTTTTTTGACGAGAATTGTAGCATTAAGGCTGGAGGGAGAGCAATGAGAAGGACGTCTAAAGCAGACATATCTTTTAACTTTGCTATAGAGTACGTTAATAAAAATTCACTGTGCACATTTGCATGTGTGCGCGTTCATGTGCTCCTATAGATATGTGTTCATATACATACACTCTAAATCCATGTTTTGTTTTGTTTTGTTTTTTTCAGAAAAACAACTGTCCACCCGAGTCAGTTTGCTTGAACTCCTGTGTTTTTCTAAAGTACACGAGGTTTTCCTGTAACTTTTTAACCATGATGGCAGTCTAAGTTGTTTTTTTTTTTTTATTTTAGTTTTATTTTCCTTTTCCTTCTTATTCAGGCTTAGCAAGAGCCCTAACCTTAAAAAAATTCTCACAATTGCAGATTTTCTTTCCTTCATTGCCAATTAATTTTTAGCTAGTCTTCATTACTTTCTGCCTTGCCTGGGTCACAGAAGAGACCCTTCTACACTCTACTTTCCAGAGGCCAGATCTTCCAAATTTCCTGTCTCATACTATGAAAATACTGTGCTTTAAATAGTTGATTGTCTATAGAAAGGAGTTGTCAACTCATCTAGGTTCAAGGAACCAAGGAGGCCTTTGTCACCAAGTCTCAATGCATATATTGATGCACGTTGGGCTTAGAGATTTAATTTACATTGATTTCTTCTCTGTCCCCAACCCCCATCACTGACATTATTAGATAATTGTGTGCTAACAATAAATCTATATTCACATTTCTGGTTCACTAAAGAGTTAAAACCTAAAGATAGTTATGAAGGCAAGTGAAAAACAGCTTTCCTTCTGTCTGGAGAACATCTGCCCTCTGTTGGTATTTAGTTAATGGTAACCTACTAGAATTTTGAATTTTTCTAAGTTTTTGTTTTTGTTGTTGTAGTATGGACTTACCTTGATTCCTTGTTAAATCTCTGAAAGGTATCTATGGATTATAATAGTTGTAAGAGGATGGGTGCTATAGTAGAAAGGGAGCTGAAAGGAAAAGGGGGAAATAGGGAGTCAGAGGACCTGGATTAAAATCTTAGTTCTATTACTTAGCTACCCATATGATCTTGGGTAAGTCACATAACCACTTTTTTCCTCACTGGAAGAATTAGGAAACATTTCAAGAAGGAGGTATTGTATTAGTAGTTTTTAAGAAAACAGAGGATTCCAAAAGATGGGAGCATATCTCAGGCTGTGGGGAAGTTGATGTCAAGGCTTGGAGATGGAAGATGAGTCTTGTGTGAGGAAGAAGAGAAAACCAGAAGAATAATATATAAGAAGACTGGAAAAGTAGATTATTTATAAATGAGGTTTAAAAACTAAACAGAGGAGCTTATGTATGACCTTAAACCTTTAGAGTTTGTTGAGTAGGAAAATGGCATGGTCAGACCTAAAGGCACTTTGGCTAACTGAAGGTAGGACTGGAGAGGGGAGAGACATCGGTTAAGGATTTACTGCAGTTTTCTTATCCAATGGTGTTGAGAGTGTGAATAGGCTAATGCTGTTTGAATGGAGAAGAGATACTGTGATGAGATTTGGCAACTGATTCCCTATGGGAATATCCCATACTAATGAAAATCACCTGTCAAAGTCCCTCTCTCTATTTACATGTATGTCTTAGCTATTTACCATTGTACTATTGTTAAGGTACATGGGAGAGGCATATGGAGGAATGATCGCCAAACATTGCCTATCAGGTATAAGGAACAAGGTGGCCACAGGCCTCAGTTCTTCTATATCACAATGATATTTCAGCTTTTTCTCAAAGAAGGTTCCATTTAAAGGGTTCTATAACAAGATGTCTTTTGTACCACTAGGCAACATTATCATGAGATTTTGGGACTTGCTATACATTTAAACCAAAAACTGTTATGTTCAACAGTTAGTAAACATTCTGTAAGTGCCTACTATGTCTTGGACACCGTGCTAACTAAGCACTGGGGACACCAAAGAAGCAAAAGGTAGTCACTGACCTCCAGAAGCTCGTAGCTCAAAGCGGGAGTCAACAAGCAAAGAAGTGTGTACAAACAAGCCAGATACAGGAAATATCCATCAGTAAACTGTATGCTCTTAAGTCTGAGGACTCATTCCGTATACCTCAGTGGCTTGCATTAAAGTCATATCAGAGGATGAAGATTTATGTTTTTTAAATAAACTTTTTGGTGGCCACTGGTATTGTTTTCACTGGGATGTTTCTCAAAGGTCATTTAATAATTCTTCCTCAAAATGGAACTGGTACGGAGCAAGAGTCACTTGAACATTTAGTAATTTTTCAATTGTCCTTGTGGTGAATGGCTTTATTTCTATAATGGAAAAGTGACTGATGGTCATTTAATCATTTTATTAGATTGTTGATAGTGCACCCTAGTAATAGCTCACTGAAGTCTACTTCCACAGCCTACACTATGATTCACTCAGGGAACAAAGCTGCCATGTGCTCCTGCTAGTCAGAATCCATTCACTACTTAAAAAAAAAAATCCTGAGTTCAAAAGGATAGACTAGCAGATGATTGGTTCAGATTTTAGTATTTTTTGGTATTTAAAAAAAAAGTTTCCCCTTTGAAATTTCCTTATGTTTGAATCTTTAGATTTGTAAAGTTTCATGCCCTCAAATTTAGGCCCTAGTAGAAATATACGTAGCTTAAAATACAGTGGAATATTACATGTAAAAGAAGAGATAATGACAGTAGGATTATCATTTAGTGAACCCATATAGGTAATCCAACAACAAATGAGATGGCTCTTTTTTAGGACAAGAGAAGGAACTGAGATGTTATCCTAATTCTGAAAAGCTACTAATAAATTCAAAAGAAATGTTATTCAGCATTAAGGAAGTACATTCTTGTAGAGCTAGTATCACTTGAGAGATGGTATCACCTATAATGGTAAAAGCAATTTACATTTATATAGTGGGCTTGGAAGGGCAGCTGGGTACTGTGGTGGATGGAGTGCCTAGCCTGGTGTCAGGAAAACTCATCTTCCTGATTTCAAATCTGATCTCAGACACTTATTAGCTGTGTGACCCACTTAACCCTGTTTGCCTGAGTTTCCTTAATAAGCTGAAGAAGGAAATGGCAAACCACTCCAGTATCTTTGCCAACAAAACCCCAGATGGGTTCATGAAAGTCAGAAATGACTGAAACAACTGAACAAAAACAACAGGAATGAACTTGAAATGAGGGGAAGCTGAATTCAAATCCTGCCTCAGATACCTACTGTGTGGCCCAGGGCAAGTCACTTAGCCTCCATCTGCCTCAGTTTTCTCATCTGTAAATGGAATGATCAAAGGATTTACCTCATAGGGTCCTTGTGAGAATCAAAAGGTATGAAACTTGGACAGCATTTTCATCCTTTTAAATACTAGGTAAATATTAGGTCTGGAGTAATTTGATCCTCACCAAAGCCCTGGTGACTCAGTAGTACAAGTTTTAATTCCCATTTTATAGCTAGAGGACACCCATTAGGTCAAAAGAGGTTAATCACATACTGGTTAGTATAGTATAGGTCAGACTAGCTGAGCCTGGACCCCAGCTTCTCTGATTCCGAGGTCAATACTTCTCTCATTGTACCATGCTGCACGGCTGAGAATAATTTCCACTTTGTTTCTGCTGCCTTTATGGTCTTTTTGTTATTGTGTTTCTTAATAGGAGCAAACTCTCAAAGAAAATGGAATTTTAGTGGAACAATAACGACATTACTGTAGAAACTATCCCCCTTTCTGTTTGGATTTCTTTTTTCTGGAGGATGTTTTAAACTTTTCATAACCCTGCACATGTGGCTTCTGATTTCTTCTTTAGGGGCACTGCTCAGCACATCATCGCATTATTTTTTCGTCTGATTTGTAGCTAAGACATTGATCTCCCTGTGGTAGGACTGATGGCTTGTCAAGCTAAACCGTAAATTCAGACATTAAGATCTACCTTTGTGCCCCTTACTCATAGGACATTAAGTTGGGGGACTTTTTCTCAAATATTGCACCATTTTAGCCAGGATAAAAGGAGGTGAAAAATGCACAGTAACAATTTGTCCAAGTGCAATTTTGCTCTATAGCCTTGAAATAGTTTTAGCAGCACTGAAATGCACCTACTTTTGAAAAAAAGTCCTTTCTGATTTGAACCTTTTAATAAATAATATATGCCGTATATGCTTGAAACTTCCAACTGATGGTTCAAGTGATTATGGGTAATTTGATAGAATCTATATTGTTTGACTCAGGGTGAGGAGGAAAGAAATTGTTCTAATTTTAAATAATGTAACGGTTTTAAAACTAAAAAGACACTGATTTGTCTGTGAATATCACAGGACACTATTTAATAGTATTAAAAGCCACCACTCAGAAATTTGTGATGAAGAGGAAAAAAATAGGCACTGTAGTGGGGGGAAAGGGTATGGACAGGATGAATAATTAGAAATTGGATTTTTTTCCTTTTGTAGTGACCTGTCTTAAGTAAAAGTAGAGAATGTGAACATTTCCAGGCTGAGTTCTTATAAATGGAAAGAGTAATAACCAATATCCTCCTTCAAATATCTCAGAGTCTCCTTTCTATTACTGCTTACTACTCCCCTCCATCTACCCAACCCTTGTTGGACACAAAAGCTTATGTATGGCTGTATTGTTCTTTTTATTTTGTACCATGACTTAAGAAATATTTGAATATCTCAGGGCAATGGTCTTTACAGGTAGATAAATAGAGCATATATTAAATACATATGTGTGTGTGTGTGTGTGAGTATGTATGTGTGTGTGGGTGTGGGTGTGGGTGTGGGTGTGTGGTGTTTGGGGAGGACTAGCACCTCTTCAAAGCAAAGGATGAAAAACAATGCCCTGCACTACTAAGTACTGGGAATAAAAAAAAATCAGAAAGATAGTCCCTGCCCTCAAGGAGCTTATTTTCTGACAGGAGAGAACCACACATCCAAGGGAACTGAAAGAGGTAAAAAGAGGTACTCCAGTAAGGGATGAGAATTCAGGAAATATTTCAAGGAGTCATGGGTCAATCCACTTTGGAGTCAGTATGCTTGGCATAGGCACTTTCCAAGTGGAGGTCCTAGATATAAACTCAGCAGTCAAATGAGGATACCATAGAGGTAGGACAGAGATTTCAGATGGCAGTTTGTGGAGATTCTTCATGAATGGAGCTCTGGCTTTCCTGAGGACTGAGTTTTATGTACATAAGTACAGCTTGGGTCTTATAGAGAAGGATTTAAGGGACAGCCTGTCTGAGTGCTAGACTTGAAATTGAGAGACAACTGCATTTGAATTCCACCTCAACTCTTGCCAGCTGTGTGACTGTGGGCATTTTCCTTGGGCCAGTTTCCTGATCTTTGAAATGGGAATAGTTACATCCCTAGTACTTGACTCACATGATTATTAAGAGGATCAAATGAAATAGTACAGGTCATATGCTTTGTTGTTCTTGAAGTGCTCAATAAATGTCAGTTATTATGCATACTCTCTTTGTGATGAGCAAGTAAATTAACCTCCCATGACCTCAGAGTCCTCCTCTGTAAAATGAGAGCATTTGTTTAGATGATCTGCAAGGTCCCTTCCACCTCCAGATTTACAGTCTTAATCTTATTAGTGCAATCCAACCAGCATTTACCACCTGTTCTTTCCATTTACACTGTTGTAGCTATTGTTTACGTATTGTCATCTTGATTTTGTCTACTTTCTCCTCCATCAGTTCAGGTAATTCTTTTCATGTTTCTCTATGTTTACCATTTTTGTCCTTTTTTAAAGCACAGTCATATGTCATTACATTCAGGTTCCATGGTTTGTTTAGCTATTTCCCAACCAATAAACAACTGCTTTATTTCCAATTCTTTGCTATCACAAAAAGTGATATTATAAATATTTTGGCATATGTGGAAACTTTTTTTTTCTTCTCTGTGACCTCCTTGGGGTCTATGCCTGGTGGCAAGATATCTGTTTCAAAAGATGTGGACAATTTAGTTCCTTTATTTGCATAACTCCAAGTTGTGTTTTCCAAAACTGTTATATTGATTTACAACTTCACCAACAAATCACAAAGCACTTCTTAAAGAAATACAAAATGATTTAAATAGGTGGAAATATACTAGATACTCATGGCTGGGCAATACCAATACAATACTAAATATATATATAAACATATATAAAGTTAATTTATAGTTTTAATAGTTTACCAGTTGAATTATCAAAGGGATATTTTATGGAGCCTAATAAAATATTTTTTAAAATCACTAAGAAAACTGCATTTGAACAAACAAAATCTAAATATCAAGGGAAATGATGAAAATATGAAATAATGACAAAGAGTAGGAATAAAAGAATTGCATTTTTCATCTTCAAGCTACATTATAAAGTAGCAGTCATAAAAACCAATTACATTGGTTTAAGAATAGAGAAGTAGATCATGGAAAGACTCAACAAAGGAGAACTGAAAACATTGGGACTGAACTGAGTAATAAACCTGAAAGTGTAAATGACTTTTTTTTTAAAGCTCCATAATTGATAACAACTGCCAGAAAAAGTAGAAAGCAGTCTGGCAGAAATTAGGCTTAGACAAACTTTTATATTGTATTCTACAAGAGATTAAAAATGGATATGTTGACCTTACATTAAAAAAAAATCATTGTTTTAAACAAATGAGAAGAAAAGTAGATCACAGCTGTGGTAGGGAATAAATTCTTAACTAAACAAGGAATAGAGGAAGTTACAAAAAATAAAATAGATAATTTTGATTTCATGAAAATAAAAGGATGTACAAAGTAAATTACATTGGAAGGGATGTGGTAGGATGGGGAAAAAATCTTTAGATTTCTCAGGTAAGGTTTTGGTATACAAAATACATAGACAATTAATAAGACAAGTTTGATTGCCATATTTGCCATGTGAACATATTTGAAAATCATACCCAGTTTTACTCATTAGAAGGGGAAGAGTCAAGCATATGTTACTCTCTAGCCCATGTGCTAGAGGTATACGTTTGTCCTTGAAGAACATTTTTAACCTATTTAGCTTGTGTTGTGTTGGTCTGTCGTTTTTGAAGAAGACCATGACATCAGAGAAATGATGACATGACTTGCACTTGACTGTGTTTTGAGTGAGGGAGGGCTGTGCAAAGTCAGCCTTACTTTCTCCACTTGAGCCATCAACCTATTTAGCTATCGTTAGAATAGCTGAACTGTTACCTGGCCTCTGACATCTTTTCTCATCATTGCGTATTCGTGGGGTCACTCTCCACGTCTGTAATCTATGGCCTCCTTGACTCTACCCATTAAATTCCTTTTCTTTTTTAAAGGTTGAACTCAATTGCCACTTCTCTGAATCCTCCCTGGTCTTCTCAAGTTGAAGGTGTTCTATACCTTGTCAAATTTTTCTTTAGAACACTTTGTTTGGATTCCTCCTTTGCCATGTTGTACTCTTAATTTTGTATTGGACTTACTTGGGCACATATCATACTTCCACCCCTACTGGAATGTAAATTCCTTAAGGATTGGTTAGAAGGCACTTAGATTTTTGAGTTGTGCATCAAGTATATGATTCTGCCCCCCCAAAACTTTTTTACTTCCTAGAAAACAGCTATGACTGTTGGAAAGATTGCTGAATTAGGGATTAAGAAATAGGCATTCCAGTTCCAGTTATGCCAGTGTATGACTCGTACTGGTCATGTAACTTCTGAATCTTGGTTTCCTCAATTGGAAAATGAGACCATTAGACTAGATGATCTCTGAACCAGTTTGGTTGCAGTTCTATTTCTATGATCCTATAGAGCTTTGAACAGGATTCTGATTCTGAATAAGAATTGACATTATGCTTCTTAAGAACTGAGTTTTAAATTTCCATTAAACATGCTTAGTACTAATCCTGGAAGCATTTCAAGGAATTCTATCAAAGGCAAGGAGAGAATCCTAGACTAGAATGTTATAAATTATTATTCAGTCCTCTACTATCTCCCTGACAAATGACTGCTACTGTTTTGAAGGTACATTAGGAGATTGCTTTATAGAAGTGAGCTTTGTGAATACAACTTGCCTCTGGCTGCCATTTAGCACTGTTCAGTTTCCATTTTTCCACATCCACTTTTGGCTAGATGAGGATATTTAGCTGCATCGCCTGGGTAGCCCATCATATCTACTCAATGAATCAGCCCGTTAGGGAGGCCATAAAAGTTATGTGGCTTCCCTACCACCACCCAGGCCCCTCTGAGACTTATTGCTTCTGGGATAAAACCTTCATCATCCCCAGAAATGAAGAGCCTCGAACATTGCTTGCACTGTAATTGCCCTACTTGGCAGCCACATTCTGAATCATCCTTTTTTCCATGGTACAGTGCAATGCTAGAACCTAATTTGTCACTTTCTCCTCTTGGGAATAATCATAAGAGTGACTTAACATTTATTTAGCTCTTTAAGGTTAGCAACAACCCTTTCTTCACAACAACCTTGTGAGTGGGATATTGTGATTACCATTTTATAGTTGAGAAAATTGAGATGCGGAGAAGTTAGTTGATCGACTTGTCCATGATTGTACAGCTAATAAGAATCTAAGGAAGGAACTAAACAAAGGTTTCCTGACTCCATGTCTATAATTTTTTCAGCTATATCATTGGTAGGTGGGTGGAGAGTGTAAATTTTAGTTTTTCTTTTATTTCAACAATTTTTTTGTACCTTTAATTGAGAGTTCTTTGGGGCAATGCTCAGTTTCCCACTGTCTTTGAGTTGCTTTAAGACACTTAAATGTTGTTCCAGAAGCTTCATAAAGTCTGGCACATAGATGGGAACCTAAGTTGAGGCAAGCTCAGATGAGAGAGATTTCTGAAGATTTCCATAGGGTTGGAAGACTGATTCCTTTCTCTCTCAATCTTTACCCCTCTCCATCTTTACCCCTCTTTCTCTGCCTTAGAAAAGGAAGACATGGCTATGCCTTTGCTTTGGCTATCCCTTATGCCTGGTGGGGCATTCTCTTCCCTAACTCTGCTGCTTAGAATCCCTAGTTTCCTTCAAAGCTCAGCTGGAGCACTACCACCTCTATAGGGGGCCTTTTCTGTTCCTCTCAGCTGCAAGTGAGTCTATCTTCCAAATTGCCTTGCATTTGCTTTATACATACTTATATGTACATAGTGCAGGTACTTTTCATGTTGTTTCCTCCATGAGAATATAAGCTCCTTGAAGGCAGGTATTGCTTAATTTTAAATTTTGCTTAAATTAAGGTAAATTGCTTGATTTATATCCTCAGTGCATAGCACAGTACCTGGTACATAGTAGGTACTTAATAAATGGATTTTGATCTCCTGGTTGTGGGACCCGTTGACAAGTAGCAGAAAGTCCAGGCACACACCCAAGCTGATCAGAGGAGAATTGTGAACTAGAGGAATGCTGATGTCATCCGAGTTATAGGATCTGGTTCTTCACCACAGGGCTTCTGAAGGTGTGGGAGTCAGAGACTACTTCAAGGCCTCATTTAAAATAATTGGCTTGCTACGACTTTACATGGCACCTGAGGGAACTCTCAAGATGAACATTTTTATTCTTTGCCTTATGAGAATATAGGAATACTCTTATTGAGAGGGATAAAACATTGAAGGCCTATGATGAGTTCAAGTGGGCAGGAGGCATTATTGCTATATGTAATATGGTGTGAATCCATTTATTCTTTTGGTTTTATGGTTAATATTATAAATGTGCCATAAATGGCAAGCCTTTCCCAAAGGAGATTATAGTTATTTCCTATGTCTTCTTTTAGATTTTGCTATAACTAGTTAAACTTTGAAACTGCCTAAGAGATTGTTGCAGAGTTAACACTGCACCCCTGGGAGAAGAATGGAATCTCATCTTTTTTCCGTACAGCTAACAAAAAAATTTCCCTCTAATTTCAGAGGGCAATGATGTCACCAGCTAATGAGCAAAATATTTCTTACTAAATCGACTTGAATCCTTTCCTGACTTCTTTGTGAAAAAACCCAATGTGTTTCAGATTTTGTGTAGTTACTTCTGGCAACTCATAAACACATTTTCAGCAGTACTAATTTACTTAAATAGGGGGGCTAATTTTTTTTATAAACATCAAGCATCATACATTAATCCTAATGCTGTTCCCGGAAAGTTTGTGCTGTGGTAGTATGCTATACTACTGATAAATCAGTTTGCGAAAACCATAACATTCCCATGTTTTTGAGACCTAGTCATGTAGTGAGGCAGAAGCGATATATTGCCCCCAAGGTAGGGAGTGATCTTGGATAGGAGATCATTCCTTTGGACCATTGGAGATTAGGCATGTTGGAGAGATTATGAAATTGATCTGGGAGCAGAAAAGGAAGGCCACAAGGAGGTTGTTGATTAATGTCACATGCTATTTACCAAGGACAGTAACATCAGCCACAGTCAGCTTCGTTGTGTCTCCAGTTAGGTTTGTATTTTATTTTTGATCAGCAGGAGAAAGTGGGGAATTTGGGGTTGCCAGAAACTTGGTGCCACATATCTTCTCATTTCTCTGTTTTTACATTGCTTAGCGATGCTATTCCGAATTCCCATTACTTTGTTGAGTTAAGAGACAGATTGATCGATCAGTCCTGAGTTTATTACAATCTCTTCAATCCTTAGGTTCCCTAATTGTAAAATGAGAGGAGCTGAACTTAATCTGTCATTCTATGGGAGTTTTTACTCTCTAGCTGCTTCCTTGCTGTTTTATGTCCATGACTACCACTTTCCGTTCTGATTGTCCTCTGTATTGTTAGGTTCCCAAATCAGATTTTCACTGAAATGCCCCCAGATATACTTTGACTAGTGGCAGTTCTATTGGTATTTAATGTGTGTTGGAATGGGGAGTAGGAAAGTGCCAAAAACCTGGTAGCTGTAGACCCTGACCAAGCCTTCTGTCCTACTGATTCCAAACCTGTATTCTCGTATATAATACTTAAAAGGTTAGGAGATGAATTGTCCCCTGCTCTTTCATTCCACATAAAATATGACTAAACATATTTCAAAACTTCAGTTAGTCTAATGAACCACTTGTCAGAAAGACCTCGTCAAATGCATAGTGCTGAAGGACCTGTTCTAGATTTTTTAATTCTTCATTTGCTTTGAGATAGCAAATATGTATCTATCCCTCCTATATCTATAGAGCCATTGATCACTGGCATTTTGTGGGCAGGTTCCCAAAGACACCGTATGAACAAGTATGCAGTGTGGAAGAAGAGAGTACCAGATATGACCACGTACTCCGAGACTTTTAAGTCAGATTTCTTGAGAACCTTATGCTCGCTGAAATGAGATGTTATATGTCTGACTTGGTACTTGGTACTTAATTATATCCCAAACTTAAATTTGAGTTTATATTCAAAGGTTCTTGAGGTCCATGCATTTCTTTTTAATATTTTGATAATTGCATTTCAGTATGAGTTGGTTTCCATTGTAGTACTACATATTTTATTTCATTTTGATTAATTAACATTGAGACTGAGTCTCCTTATCTACCCCAGCCTGGAAGCGTAGCAGCTACTCATGGGCCTGATTCAACTGCAAACTGATACAAAAGCTTTCACCTTTTCTATTTTTCTGACCTGGGCGTTTTCCCTCTACTAAGGCAGCCTGGTAACCTTCTCATCCTGAGGGCTTATTGTATTAGTGACAGACTCAGTGTAGACCTAATTAGCTTAACCTGTTGCAGTTCAGAACTCCCAGACTCAAGAGCTCCAGAGGTTTACCCCTACAACTTCTCTATTATATTTTATTTAGTTCGTTTAAAAACCTTATTCTGAGAAGATGCCAATAGGTTTTATGAGACTACCAAAGGGGTTCAAGACACATGCAAAAAAGGAAGAACCCCTGACTTAGAACTTATATGAAAACTGATTGTTCAGATCCTTTGGCCACTTACTTAGGACACAGGTTTTCAACAGTGTCTGAAGGCAATAACGCAAGAGATATCCTCACCAATGATGGTGAGCTTGAGCATTGTTCCTGACTCACCGTAAACACTTAATAAATGTTCTCATTCTTTCTTTCTCACTCTCTTTCTCTCTTTCTTTCCCTTCCTCCCTCCTTCCCTCCCTTCCTTCCTTCCTTCTTCCTTCCCTCCTTTCCCTCCCTCCCTCCCTTCCTTCCTTCCTTCCTCCCTCCCTCCCTCCCTTCCTTCCTTCCTTCCTTCCTTCCTTCCTTCCTTCCTTCCTTCCTTCCTTCCTTCCTTCCTTCCTTCCTTCCTTCCTTCCTTCCTTCCTTCCTTCCTTCCTTCCTTCTCATTCTAGGTTTTCTGTCCCCACCATGGGTAGGTAGAATGATTATTCTTATCTAGGATTACTTAAAACCTTGTAAAATATTCCCTGAGACTCCGCCAGTAAGTACAATGCAAACTCAGAATTTTCTGTTGTATGACACGCTCCAGAGAGTAATTTAGGAGTGATGGGTACAGGATTATGAGAGAGAAGCTTTGCAGGTGGGATAAACTACCTGCCTGACTGAAAGAGCCCAGTTCCCTATCATTGTTAAAAATCTTTTAATGCTTTCTGTGTAATTAAAATCAGGAAGATTTTATGTGACTTTTATTGGTGAAAGTTCAGTGCTGACTTGTTTATACGATTTTCTGTTAAAATAACAGCATGTGCCTGGGTCTCCCTGGGGACCTTTGAGAAAATGAACTGACCGTCTTGTGACACAGGCCTCATGTGCATGGTTCACCATGGAAAGAAAGCTCAGCTGGCCTGAAATTATGATCAGACAATTAGAGAGTGGCCAAGGCACCAAGGGAGGTTAAACCACCTAAGCTATTTTTTACAGTAGTTAAAACAGAAAGTGTGGGTGAGTGCCCGGAGGTGTAGGGAAAGGTATGAAAAAGCAGCAGCTTCCCAGGGAAACCAAAATCATAACTTTTAATTTTAACTCTCTCAAAATAACCTAAAAAGTATCTATTTTCAATAGTGGCGACTCCTTACAGGGGGTTTCTTGCGGGGGGGGGGGGGTGGGATCTTTTTTAAAGCTGAACTGTATTTCCTCTATGCTCTGGCCTCACAATCTTTTTTTTTTTTTTGAGCCAGTCCTCATCCTGGATCTGCACACATTCTCTATTTCTTCTTCTTTTCTTTTACTGAAATTCCATAGACAGTAATTAAGGAACTGGAGGCCAGCGAGAGGTCATTGAGCCTCCGTCAGTGAAAACAGGGATTGTTTGCCATCTACAACACTCCCTTTTTTCCTTGTGGTGAATAGAAGGTTTGCTTAGAGCTGATGACTTATGCCTTTCTTACAAGTTATGCAGTTAGCAAGTAACTGGGGAATCAGTGAGGCAACAGAAAGAAGCTAATTGAACCCAGGATCTCTCTCCGCCCCCCCCCCCCCCCTTTTTTTCTTTCTTCATCTTAAACTGTGACACTGGAGCCTGTTTGATAATGTAATTTGTGAGAGGCAAGTTCACCTAGTGCCTGATGCTCCATTTGAGACTGGACCTGACTGAACAGAAATTAAGGAACCCTTGGATTTGGGGAGGGGGGGGTGGGTGGGCAGACTTCCAGATCTGTGCCTCAGGCCTACTAAATGCCTAAGCCGGTAAGTGCTTAATTGTGTTGCATGAAATGAAAAGATATGCTTCTTATCTCTGTGAGAGAAAAAGCTTCCTGATTGCTTTTCCTCAGGCCCCTCTTTCCTTTGTCTGTTCTCCTCTACTCTATTGTTTTCTGGGAATTGCTACTTGTCTCTTTCCTCCGTCCTCATCCTCTTTGCCTAGTAGATTTATGTGTAACTGATTTGGAGTGGTGTTTTTGCTGTTGGTTAGCTAACTGAGAATTCTTTTGAGTAAAGTGAGTGTATACGTAAACTTTAGCAAACTGGGAAATGCTTCTTAACTTTGAAGGCACTGAAAGATTAGGATTTGTCCTAGCTTTTGAGTAAAATTGTAAATTACTTTTGTTCCTTAGAACTTCCTTTTGCCTTTTTATCCCTAGCCCTCATAAAGTAACTGGCACATAGGCACTTAATAAATGCTAGTCAATTGATAGCTTATATTAAAATTTATCCAGGTATTTGAAGTGTATATCCGATTTGCAGTATTTCATTTTTTTAAAAATTGCTATTGAATGTCAGGTTTAAAAATCATTTCCAGGATGTTTAGATCTTAATTTCTTTCTTTCTTCCTCTCTTTCTTCTCTCTCTCTCTCTCTCTCTCTCTCTCTCTCTCTCTCTCTCTCTCTCTCTCTCTCTCTCTCTCTCTCTCTCTCTCTCTCTCTCTCCCTTTGTCTCTTCTCAGAACATTTTTACATGCATAAAATTTAGCACATAGAATTACGGAGGAAATGACTTATATTGAAAGACTCAATTATCTTGTTATCAAAACATTTTTACAAACAAGTTCACAGAGCCCAAATTAAGACCCTTGTTTTCAGTATTTTGTAGTGTTTTTTTTTTCCTTCCTAGACCTAGACATTAAGTGAATATGACCTATATATTGCAAGTGGCACTTCTTTTTCCTTGGAGGAAAGACAGCAAGCTTAGAAGTTACTTTTCAGCCAAGGATATCCTTGTGGTCCCCATCTGTCATGGTGGTTCTCCGGAGCAGAAGTTGCTACTTCCAGGGTCATTTCCACATCTGTTATAGAGCGTTCTCTACATACATGAGCAGAGCTGCTGTGCCCGTAGTTTGGGAGAAGGCATTTTCTGTGGCATAGTGGTTGCAGGAATCATTTAGCATCACTTCGAGTGAAGGCAGTATTACCAAATCGGCAGCAACAGGCCAGAGATGAGCAGTTAGTGAGATGGGACCACTTTTAGTTGACTCTGTCCTCCCAACCTCAGCCTTTACAGATGCTGTTAATTTGGTTCCTGTTTCCCTGTAGTCCTTTATGTGGTTGTGTAATAAAAAGTTCTCCAAGCTGGCTCAATGTCTTTGCTATTAGAACATTGCACATGTGTCAAGGATGCACTTGTTCCAAATGAAGCTGAGAAGGAAGGAGGCCCCGCCCTCCTCTGACTGCCAAATCGGCCCCTTAGGTTCCTCATTCAACGCCCTGGCCCCTTGAATGGCGTGCTATCTCTTTAAAGCAACTAGTTTTGTGTATTGGCTTGGTCAATTTGTTATGGTTTAAAACTGTGGAGCCAGCTGTCTGCAATCTGATGTAATGTTGCTATGGAAACTAGAAATGAAACACTTAAGCATTCACCACAGAATTACTACATATAGCATTAGCCAAAATAATTAAAAGTTGAGCCATATGGGCTTTCTGGTGGAAAAATCTGCAGCAGCAAAGCTGGAAAGGAGTTATGTTTCTATTTACAGTGCTGTAAATCCATTTTTTCTCATCACTTACCATAGGCAAGTTGCTCTTTGAGGAGACAAAAAGTAGAGAATAATGTTGAACTTTTCCAGTTTAGGAGTAATGTAACAATGGCAAAATGCATGGTAATTTAGTAACTTCTGTCAAGTTGTTACAGAATATGCCTTGACCTCTAACAGTTACAGTTTCAGTACTGAAATTGACATGTGCATAAGTATGTATTATGTATATGTGATATGCATGTGTACGTATTTGCATATAGCTCTTTAAGCGTTATTGCTGTGTCCCCCCCTACTCTTGTGAAACTTTTCCAACAGGAAGCCATTTATTACCCTTTTCAGATTGTCTTTTATTTCCTAAAAAGTTATTTTGCACAGGAAGTTTTCAGTGGGGTCTTTTCTATACGTACATTTCCCCCCCATCTGTGGTCATATATTTCCCAAATTAGGAGACACAATGGGAAATAAACACTATTTTTGAGAATAGATGTAAATCTTCCTGGCAAATACCTGTTTCGAAGCAGTTAGGGCAGCTATGTGGCACAGTGGATAGAGTGCCAGGTCTGGAGTCAGGAAGACTCATCTTCCTGAGTTTAAATCTGACCTCAGACACTAACTGTATGACCCTGAAGAAATGACTTAACCTATTTGCCTTAGTTTTCTCATCTGTCAAAATGAGTTGGAGAAAGAAATGACAAATCATTCTAATATCTTTCTTTGCCAAGAAAACCCCAAATGGGGTCACAAAGAGTTGGACATGATTGAAAAATGACCAAAAACATGGATTTAGGGGTATATACTTATCTCTTCGATAGAAAAGATCACCTCTAGTCTTAACTTGGACAGAGATCTTAGCTATCTTTGTATTCATTCACTTCAGTGCTAGGTAGAGGACTTTCACATGCCTGTAGGATTGACTTAAAACTGAAAACTGCTGGGGAAGTCACTTTCTTTTCTTCCTTTGCTTTTCTTTTTCCCCTTCTTCTTCCTTTTTATCTTTCTGCAAAGGCAACTTCTAAAATTGTTTGTTGTTTTGTTTTTTTTTTTATCAAGCATTCATTCTCTGAGCCCAATTTTTTTTCACTGAGGAGGAAGTGAGAAGTCATCACCTTCCTAGTAAAGAGCATCCTTCAGATTTATTTTGGAGCCAAAGTGACTTGTAAGCTGTCAAGAGAGACCCTTCCAGAAATAAGCCTCTCCCTCTTCTCTTCACTCCCCCCCCACTCCCACCAGTGACTTTACTTTCATTTAGCATTTTTAATCTCTTGGCTAGCAGGACAGCTGCTCCATAATGAGCATTTCCAGCTGGATCTATCTTGTCTAGTTTCCAGCAGAAAGTTCTTGACTGCCTTGAGTTGAGGTTTGGTAGGCCATACACCTCCAGAACCTTCTTTCTCTAAGAAAGTAAAAATAGCATTGGTTCAAAGTCCTAAAGAGCTCAAGTTTCTCAAAAATAGATGGAGCATGTGAAAGTAATTAACAAGTACCTGGAATATATTATTTTCCAACAAAATGAAGCTGGGCATTGGAAAGTAGGCCCTCAGAACAGCCATGGCCATTCAATCTGTTGTCATGGTTTAACTATATTTGATTTCTCCTCTTGAGGCTTTGCAGTGATGGCATGCCATTCTAGTAGATGCTTTGTGTCAAGAACCAAAGATTTCTTCTGTAACTTTCAGCATTCTCTTGCCTTTTACCTTTGTTGCTTCACCTTTCAAAAACCTACATCACAGGTACTCTCACATCAGTAAACACCATGAATGATCAGTGACTGTCCTGATTTGAAACAAACTACTGCCACTTCAGTTTGAATAGATGTGACAAGCTTATCCCACACCTCTTTGTCTGTTTCTAGAGTTTGGGATTTCTAATTCTGAGTCTTTTCTGCATTAGATGAGCTTAACTTTAGTTCTATATTAAGAAAACAGGATGCCTGGAAAGTTGATATGTTTTTATTTAGTTATTTTTCAAGTCATGCCCAACTTTTTGTGAGCCCATTTTGGAGTTTTCTTGGCAAAGATACTTGAGTGGTTTGACATTTCCTTCTGCAGCTTGTTTGACAGATGAGAAAACTGAGGGTTTAAACCTATGGGGTTAAGTGACTTGCCCAGGGTCACATAGCTATTAAGTGTCTGAGGCCAGATTTGAACTCAGGAAGATGATAAATCTAACTGACTTCAGGTCTGGCACTCTATTTACTGGGCCACCCACTTGCCCCAATTGCTTCAAAACAGGCATTTGCCAGGAAGACTTATCATATACGATAGATGTGAACTAGAGATTTTTAAGGGATTGATTAATCAGATTATAGTTAATAATCTATCCTCCCCTAGTTAACTACTTTGTGGCCATTTCATTTCCCATTGGCAAATTCAGCCAATATGAATAAAGGAAACTAGTCATTGTTGCTGCTTGCTAGAAATTTTAGAGAAACTGAACCTATTGTTTACAATAAGGGTATGATAATTCTATCTCAGTCATGAGATTGGTACTAATCAAAAATTCACCCATTTCACTGATACAGAAATTGAGGCCACAATAACCACCAAACAACTAGATCTATCCCCAGACCAGCATTTTGTTTATAGTTGGAATATTCTCAATAAATATGGTGACTGATTGATTGTCAAAAGGGATTTATTCCTGATCGTGCAGGATGTCAGTGACAGTGAAATGTACTCCCCTTCCTTTACAGATGTTTTATTCTTCTTCTCCCAGACTATTCTTTGCCAATTGCTGTTTGTCTTACTGTTGTTAGCTTTGTGATTGGTAATTGATAAGATGGTTGTGCACTTTTGCACATGCCTCATACTTAAAATGTGCTTTTTAAAGTCTTTTCCCTGTACTTAAATGGAGAAGCAAGAGTTGAAGGAGTTACTTGCAAGGAAGTGGAATCAAGATGCCAGCTTGAGGAGGATGTGCAGGATTAGGTGGACTGGAGCCCAGGCAAAGCCAATGAGGTATCCTGTACTTGCGTGCCTTGTTCCAGCTGTGCTCTGCCTTTGCTCCCTTGGAATGCACTCATGCACCGGGGCCAGTGCTTTGCTGTCATTTTAAGGGAAACTCCTTTCTTTTTTCCTAAGCTTTCTGAACAGATAGAACAGAGGAAATAACATATTGAATGTGGGAGCTGGCTCGAAAATGAAGCCCTCAGCCCGTTCACAAGGAAAGGATTGTTTTAGCTTGTGTCACTGCTGCTGGAGAGTGAATTTTTTTTGTCTCTGTAATGTTTGATACTTGAGGGAAAACAGCTGGGACTGAGCATACTTGATCCGATGCGAAACGAAATGGGATGCTGGGGAATATGGACTGTACTGTATAGCTGGAAAAGGTCAGAATTTTCCCTTGGTCATTGTTGGAGGAATGCTGGGTCTGTCCTCATGCTAGCCTTCAGAAAGGGGCTGGAGAAGGACGAGGGCTGGCTGCAATGTGGCAGGGTGTTGTTACTCACAGATGGGATACGAGGGCTTTCTCCTCTCTTCCTCCTTCCTGCCCGGCTGGTTTTGATTTTCTGGGAGGACTGGAAAAAGTCAACAGATTTTCAGTTGGGGAGAAGTAGTTGGTGACCACGTTCAGCAGCTAGTTCTGACGGGCTAGACAGATGAGTGCCTGACCCAAACCACAGCAGCATAACTGGAATTACAAGAAGAGCCCTGGAGAGGAGAGTCCTGCCTGAGTTACACCAAAAGCGGACATGAAAATAGTTGAGATCAAATACTTGAAACTCAATCCGAGGTCAAGAATGTGTATTTGGGGGCATAGGACCTGATTTTACACTGAAGTAGTCGTTAAGATGGTAGGTGCAGCTTTGTGAAGGCAGTTAACATTCTGTTAACATTAATAGAATGTTAAAGGAGCCTTTTACTTGTATTTCAGATTCCATCACTGAATTGCCTAAATTCAGATGGGTGGTGAGGTGGGAATAAACTGGGATTAAGCCATGAAGCAATTATTTGATTAACTTTTCCTTTGTTTCTTTGCCAGTCAAGAGAACAATCGGATGATGAAACAGAGGAGTCGGTGAAGTTTAAGAGGTTGCACAAGCTGGTAAATTCTACTCGAAGAGTCAGAAAAAAACTCATTAGGGTGGACGAAATGAAAAAACCCAGCACTGAAGGTAAAAAGCAAACTATGCCTTAGTTCTTCCAGCATAAATCAGATTTGCAATTTAAAGGGCAGTTTAAAGTAGGAATCATACTTTGAGAACTGAGTGAGAGCTAATGGAAAGAAATGTGTCTATAAGTTCCTAAGGCAGTATTCTAAAAATAGTCCAGTAAGGCATCTTATATAATCAAGTAATGTTTAGGGTACCCATATAGTTTGATAGTGACAAATGGGGGCATAGTCACTATACACTGATGCCTTTATAGTCCCCATTCTTAAGAGCTCTTGTCAAGTTTGGCACTACTGTCATTTTTTTCCATCTGCTTCATACTTTCTCACTATTGCTTTTATATAATGTACTGAGAGTCAAAACTGAGTAAGGTACACCATAAAGGAAAAACAATGGGCCATGACTTCTGCCCAGTGAACTCAGATCTTAGTTTGACAGACATATCTTGAGCAGTAATTTTAGCTGGCAACATAATTGGAGTATCTTTAGTGCCCTTCAGATTTCCCCTGTGTTGATTTGTGGGTTTCACTTTCTTTCTTTCTTTTTTTCTTTTTCTCTTTCTTTTTCTTTTTCTTTTTTTTTGCAAGCCCAGTAAACAAGTTCAGGCTTAAGTTAAGTGGATTTTTTTAAGAAGATCAAATTCTAATGGGCCCTTAAAGGAATCCTGTTGTTCCACTGAGTTATTGGGCTAAAAAAATTAGTAGCTAATGAGATGTCAGCTTCTGCCACTGTCACAAATACAATTTGAAGCTTGATTATGGCAGCTTAAGCACTGACCATATGACTCTTTGTTTCAGTGGTGTGCATTTATAGGTGACCTTGTGAGATTCTTTTTAAAAATGTTGCCCTATAAGAATAAGCTTTCTCATTTGGAGCAGTTACTGTAAATAAGGAAATTGATCATTCAGGCCACTGAGTGTGAGGGCCTCACTTGTTAAAATGTAATGTGCTACTTGAGTTTTTGGTTAGTAAGGATGCAAACTTGGGACCAGTCAATCCTTTTCCTTGTCTTTGTGAGGCTTTTCATTGCACAAACTGAAGTTGAAGGAGAGGAGAAAAAGGAATTTCCACTTACCGGATAGGATGAGGGCTTCCTGTTGATGTTTTGGTTCAAATTCCCCAGAGGCATTTTGAAAGGGAAAGAAGGGAGAGGCAGAAAGAAAGGAGGGATGTGGGAGGAAATGCATGGGAGAGACAGAGATGGAGAGAGAGAGAAAGAGATTTGTTTTTTTGGACAGGTTCAGAAGTATAGAGCTTTTTCTATAAAATTGGTTTTGTTTCCATTTTTCGCTTCAGACCCAATGTTGATTTCAATGACCAAGGCAGGCCCAGGTATTAGTTCCATCTTCTCACTGTACTCCCAAGCCTGCTCTGTGGCAGGCATTATTCTGATAGTCAGGGGGAACTATTTATATTTTGGTGCAGTGAACATTTCTCAGCCTCAGTCTGCTTTTATGTAACTAACTTTTTCATTATTTGTTTGTTTTGAGTATAGTGTTGTGCACAAATTAACTGGGGTAAATGGAATGTTTCTTAAAGGCAGAACAGGGAGAAGAGATAGAGTTTAGTTTTAAAGGCAAATGATGAATGTGCTGTTCCTCACTGGCCTGAAAATTGCTCTGGATTTCTTCAAATGCAATAGCTATTGTTAATGGGAGTCCAAAGCTGTCTTTTCAAGCCATATTGCGATAAGGGGCCATGGTGTCATTGGAGTCTAGCTCTTTGTTCAATTATATGGATGAGGAGAGATCCCAGGTATGCTTCCAAAGAGCCTTGTTGCAACAGTGGCGTTATAGAGGAGTTGCTCAGCCTGGCTCAAGAGCCATGTGGCCAAGGAAGAGAAGGGACTAGAGCTGTCAAAGGAACCATGAGAACAGCTCTGATAGAATGTCTTGAATTCTACCCTTGTATCATAGAGGCAAATACAAGGGCTCCTGGAAACTCAAAAAAGAGTTCTTTTAATGCAAGGATTTACCAAAACAAAAAGGAATCCTAATGTTTATATTCATTATAGCAAAATGAACATGCACTGTTATATATAGAGTTCACAATCAGCTTAAATCCAGAACTCTGGAGTTTAGGTCATGGGTTCATAGACTTACAAATAATGGGGACTTTAGAAGTTACTTAGACCAACCCTCTCATTTTATAGATAGAGGAAACTAAGCCCCTGAATGGTTAAATGGCTTGCTTGGTGCCCCTCATGTAATAAGTGGTTGAACCTAGATTGAAATTTAGGTCTTCTGGCTCCAAATCCATTACTCTAACAATAGATGATGATAGATATGCCATGCTAGACTCAGGAAGACCTGGACTTAAGGTTTGTCTCTGACATTTACTAGCTGTGTGACTACAGACAAATTACCTAACTTGCCTGAGCTTTTAGAGCTATCAGAGACAGATCTCTGAGATTTATCTACTTAGTCATTGACAGGTTGTGGCCTGGATTGGTAGAGAGAATTCCTACACCCAAGAAACCCCAGATCCTTGAAATGTTGCTGAATGTCTGGGTATCGATGACTCTGGAGATGGCAGTTACAGTTGGTCCCCAAGAGTTTCTGGGTCACAGGTGATATTATGAAATTGGGAGCCTGCTATTTCTGTTGTTTTTATGTTTTTCTACTGTCACCCTTGCTTCCAGGTACTGGGTATCCTGATGGTGGCCACAGTATAAAATCATAAAGCACAGTAAAAATGCCAGCTGCTATTATCATTGTGGCTATAATTAATAAGCCTGCCTCTCCAGTCCCATGTTTCAAAAGTGACTTTTCTTTCTGTCCACATAAGAACCCCTCTTTTCCTAGTGTCTTGACCTCTTCTAGTCTTTTTTATGTTTCTTTTTTATTATTAATATATTCACCCAATTTAAAGCAGATAGGAGCTGTATTTTAATCTGGTTCTCCCTACACTTGCAGGTGTTGTGGGCTAATTAGTCTTATAAGAAGGTAAACTGATAAGTTAATTTTCACTGTGGTGTTGAAGATTGTATCTCATTAGTGTTATCCCTTTTAAAATATTTGTATTTTAAAAGAACAGGATTTGGATAGGTAATACTAAAGATGCCTGAGTTTTCTGATGGTAAAATTTCAGGGAAGAGGTCATTTTGGAGCACAGCCCTTTTGTGTCAAGGAGGCCATTATGGCTGTATTTGGTTATGGTTGCCAGATTTCAGTTGAATTGACTTACCAGATTATGAATTTCTGAAAGAAGAAGTCATGTAGGATATATACATATGCCTGCCATCTGATTTCAGAATCAAATATGAAGCAGCATGGGATGGGGCAATCCTACAGTTAGATAGGAGACATCTATCACAGACCCGGCTGCTCCGTATCCCTTGGACCATCTTAGGTCGAGTTAAGTCACTATCCATGCACCTTTCTATAAATGGCACTTCTTTTATCCTAGTTCTGTCCCAGCTGGGTCTCTCCACAGCTGGCTGAAGTCATGGTTCCCCAGGCTGGTGGCTTCATCTTCCTAAAAAGAATTTTGGCTACATCCATGAGTACCAAAATCTCATTCATTCCTTCAATATTCATTTACTGAAGGAATCAATGAATCCATATTGATTAAGCACCTACTATGTATATCAGGCACTCAGGTATAGAAACAAAAAAAGGAGACCACCCCTATTCTCAAAGCGTTTACATTCCAGTCAAGTCAACCACCATTCATTAAGCACTTACTGTGTGCCAGATACTATAATAAGTCCTGAGGATACAAGTACAAGCAAAAAGACAGTCTCTGTCTTCGGAGAACTTACATTCTAATGGGGGAAGACAACTTATTAAAAGGAGTTGAAAAGCAAGGAAGGGGGAAGGGGGAATCTGGAGAAGGAAAAGATGGTGAATTCAGAGAATCAGAAGAATAAAGAGATGAGTAAAGGATGATTGGCCCCGGGGAATTCCTCAAACTAGAGTTTCTGGGAGGATCTCCCCAGTGGATGGAGGGAGCCATAGGAGTAGAGGGAAACTTCCAGGGTAGGAAGGCAGCCAGTGAATGATGGGGCAATCCAGAGACTCAGGAGTGGAATTGAGGGATACAACACCTATCAGAGATTACGGGCCAAAGAAGTTTTGGCTGGGAGATGTCACAGGGTTTGAGTAGAGCCTTATCGTGTATTCAGTTGTCAAACCATTTCCAGTAACAATGGTAAGGTTGGTTTGATTCTTGCTCCTAGAGCAAGACCAAGAGACAGAAATTGTTGGGGGCTGCACAGGAAGTGGCAGGGGGGAAGCAGATGAAAGGATATTTGTATGTCCATGCAGATAGCAAAATGCTTGCACTTTGTACACTGTTTGTTTTGTTTTGTTTTCCTTTTCTTCCTGGATGACTGTATGGGAGATAAAGCATACTCCAGGGCCAGCAAAATACGAGTTTTCAAAAAACTTTCATATTCACCATTCAAAATAGTTCATCTTGAGAGCTGAGTGCCAAAACTGAATGGATTAACTTCTTGTGGGTAGGGGTGATTTCCAAAGATCCAGTCAGGATCTGGAGGTTAGCACTCACTATGTGTCAGACATTGCATTAAAACACTTGTATTCAAAGACAAAAATGAAATGGTCCCTTCCCTTATTTTGGGAATGGCAGGGGGATAAAATGTACAATTATAAATGAGTATAAACAAGCACATTTAATATTGTATACTCAGAATAAATCCAAGGTTTTTAGGGGAGAACTAGAGATCAGAATAGGCCTTGTATAGGAAATGGTATTGAAATTGAGCCTTGAAGGACACTCAGGATTCTAAGAGACTGGCAATGGGGACATGCTGTACAAAAGCATGGAGGCAATAGATGTCCCTGGCCAGGGAGCCCCAGGTTGGCCAGTGTGGCTAAAATTAGAGTGCTTAAGGAATAATATATAAATGTTCTTGTCCTAATATAAGACTGGGTTTCTGAGGTTCAGTGACACCCAGTTTCAGCAACCAGGTAGCCAGAAGGGCTTGTAAAGTGTCTTGTTAGCCTTCCTGATTTGGGAGATTTGGAAGTCTAATCATAAACACTGTAGTTTGGTGTTCTCGTTGTACCAGAAAGCTGCACTAGGATCCATATTCTTGGAATCATTTGGATAATAATAAGAGGGCTCCTATTACACCAAACGGTGCAAAACTGAGGCCTGTCCTCCCTTGGTTAAAGGGACCCTGAGATGTGCAGAAAACCAAAGTTGCCCAAAGTCAATCCCATCGGTCCAAACAGTGATTCCAGTAAATGGAACTGGGATCCAGATTAGAAACAGCTTGTGACATCATGTGTGCACCCTTGGTAATCTCTTTTTCTGTTGCGTTCTGTGGTGACATTTTCTCTTATACCATTCTTAGGCTAAAATTTCAGCATATAAAAATTATAAAAGGCTTTTAACAATTAAAGGCTTTGTTACAATTTTGGTCACTCATCTCCTGGCTTCTCCCTTTTAGCTCCCACATCTAGTTTCTCACCAATGCCTCTGTCCCAGCTGTTATATTTAGTGCCATCCCTCTGTTCCAAGAAGCTTTTTACTTTTTTCCTCTTTAAAAATTCAGCTGGTGGAAAGCTGTGGTGTTAGAAAATTTCCTTCGCGTAATTAGAGGGACACAGCCAGGGGCGGTACACCCACAATTTGACCTACTTCTTTTCTTACATCTGGAAAGGGATCATGTGAACCCCCACCCCCACCCCTCCCTGCCAGCAAGTTCAGACCTTTCCACTAGGTTCTGTGGGGCTTACCTAGATATCTGGCACTGGGGAATATGTAGGGCAGTAACACACCTTGGAATCCTGAAAATCAAATAGAATGCTGGATGTGTCTGCTTGCACATCAGCACCCTGAATACTCTCCTGACTTAGGGACTTCACTAATATTGATGGAAATGTTTGGTTGAGATCATTGGGTATACTGGATACTCTGTGTTTGGCTGGTCAACTACAGACTGTTCATTAGTTGCATTTGCAAATTATAACCCTTTAAGGTTCTTGCCACCAAAATCCCCCCACTCAGTGATTTAGATGCTCAGATCTCAAGCTCACTAATAAAAATTCAGTGTCATCCACCTGGCATTGATCAACCACCCTACAGTAGCCAGTTGGATTGAATATAGAATAGAGCAAAGGATGGCTTAGGAAGAGGATTGATTCTAATGCAGCCATCTGAAGATCAAGCTTTAAAACAGTGAGGGAGGAAAATTATCTTTAAATACTAAACAATATATTAATAAAAGCTAGTCTTGTCAATTATAAATGACAATTTTTAATTGAACTGTTACTTACTTTTAGTTCTATAGAGAAGACCAGATTTAAAATATTTAAAGGGGTCAAGGATGATCAAGCAAATCTTTGTGTAC
This sequence comes from Bettongia penicillata ogilbyi, assembly GCA_023548195.1. Lineage (NCBI taxonomy): Eukaryota > Metazoa > Chordata > Mammalia > Diprotodontia > Potoroidae > Bettongia > Bettongia penicillata. Next base: position 3,174,930 of record JAJHZJ010000382.1, on the reverse strand, counting down.
ATCCATGCATTCCATTACATAGTAAGCTAATGTTCTTTACTTCCATGCATGTTGGGGCATAGAGGGAAAGAGGAGCAAGTAGTAGGAGTGCAAGAGAGGGAATTTGGTACACAAGCTTAGCTAGCTGTGCACAATACAGTTTGTCAAAGAACCAGGCAAAAACATTTATTAAGTGCTTACTGCACACCAGGCCCTGTGCCAAAGACTGGGGATAAAAAGGAAAGCAAAATGAATTTCTGCCTTCAAGGAACTTATTTTTTAATGGAAGATACATCATGAAAATAACCAGTGGTAATTAATCCAGAAGGCATATTTGTAAGTATAGAGATTATGCGTACTGCTTTGTTCCCCCTCCAGGTGTGGAGGATCATCCGATTGCCAGCTCCCCCATTCTGGATGAAAGGTCAGCTCTCTACTCTGGAGTTCATAAGAAGTCATTCTACTTGGATGGCTCCACCGAGAAACCACCAGAGGAGGATTCGGACTCCTTCACCTCCTCTCCTTCATCCAGCAGCCTGGACACCTGGGGCGCAGGCCGAAAGCTGGTTAAAACCTTTAGCAAAGGAGACAGCCGCGGCCTGATAAAGCCTCCTAAAAAGATGGGGACGTTCTTCTCCTACCCAGAGGAAGAGAAGACCCAGAAGGTCTGCCGCTCCCTCACCGAAGGGGAGATGAAGAAAGGTCTCGGCTCCTTGAGTCATGGGGTAAGTACCGAAAGTGTTTGCTTTTATGACAGCAGTCGGCATAAGCATCACCTTCTGGTGTCCCTGGAGGAGGTCCAGAGTGTCAGGAAGCAAATCCGGTTGAAGAAAATGGATACTAATTATTCCTGTTCCCGAGCTTTTCTCTGTCAGCGCCCCTCTAGAAAGGGCCTAAGTGCAACCACTTGCGACCTGCAACTGCTCCGGCAGAAACCCAAAGGGGGAGGCGGCTGCAGCTTCCCCAGTAGAAGGTTCCGGGGGCGCACCTCAGTCAGCGAGTTCAATATCACCTATGTGGTGGAGCGGAGCCTGTATAGCCACCTCAACCTGACCCAGCTGGTGCGGCCTGTCACGGACAGGACCCTAAGCAAAGCCGACAAGCAGGACCTGAGGCGGTGCTTGCTCGAGGAGGAGGAAGAGGCCCACAGGAAGTGGGCCGCCACGGTGGACCGCTGTACTAAACGGGTTCTTTTGAGAATCCACCAGAAGTCTGTGAGTCAAAGGAGCTGCTCATTAAGATGGCCTTGTAATGCCTGTGAGGTTGCAGTGACATACCATGGAATTTCTTTCTATTTTCTTTTCTCTTCCTTCCTTCTTCCTTCCTTCCTTCTTCCTTCCTTCCTTCCTTCTTTCCTTCCTTCCTTCAATTCTTCCATCCTTCCTTCCTTCTTTCCTTCCTTCCCTCTTTCCTTCCTTCCTTCCTTCCCTCTTTCACTCCTTCATGTTTGGGTCCATTCTACCTTCCCTCAGAACAGCCAACCTCCCTTTCATTTAGTAATAGTTTCCTCCTTAGTTTTTTATGTTGTCTTCTTGACACTTGAGGTTGTCAGGTTTTTAAATTAAAGCTGAGCATAGATATAGAGATCCAAGGAGGGAACTGTAGTCACCATGGGAGTCATTTGCACTTCTGATTCTTTCTGGGTAGCTGTTTTTGCTTTGAAACTTGACATCATTAGATCTTATAGAACTATTTTAAAAAAAAAAGGTATATAAAAAAATTGAGATTTTAAAATTTTTTAAAATTTATTTAAACACTGGGAAAGATCTCACTTAAAAAAGACCATTGTAAAGTATGGATGTTTTAGGGAGAAGGAAAAAAAATCTTAAATATAAAAGCAAAATAAAAATTATTGGGCCCCATTTAGTCTACCTAGATTTCTTAAAGGTTCTCATAAAAGAAAAATAAATTTAATTAGAAATCTCTGTCCTCATACAGACTTTTAAATCTTGTGAGGGTAAAAAAAAACCCATTAATTTGAAGGTACTAGATTATGTAGCACTGGATTTCATGTCCTCCAACATGTCTGAAGAGGTCATTTAGGTCAAACTCTTTAAAACACTGAGGTGTTATCTGCATAAGGGAGCAAAGGGAATTACCCATAATTTGAACTCAGCTCACTTGCCTCCAAATTCAATGCCCTTCTCACTATACCATAGTAGCTTATTTCAGAGAACTACACAATTAAGTTTATGTGTGTATGTGACTTTGTTCATATAGAGATCTACCATTTAGGAAATGCTTTCTACCGATAGTCTCAGAGACCTGGAGTCTTAGAGTTTGGGATCCCTGAGAAGCCAAGTGACTTTACTAGGATCTCATAACCATTATGTGTCAGAGTTGACACAGTTTGTGTGATTCAGAGACTGGCTCTCTACTTACTAGGCCATCCTATCTCTGATTATATTGAGAGAGACTTTTACATTTATTTTTAACATTCCTGTCCTGGCTCTTCTATAACAGCTTCTAACTCTGTCCCTCAATTTCCTCACACAACATAGTCCTCATCTAGAAAGCTGGAAATTTAGATCTCTAAAATCCCTAAAAGTTCAAAGATTCTGTGACTCTTTATAAACTGTTCACTTACTCATATATCCAGGTTATATGGTCTTCCATTATGCCACAAGTTATTCAGTGCTATATGACTTCCTTCCATTCCCAGCTAAAGTCCTTTCCCTTTATTTGTAAAGTGTTTGCCCTCTATTGATTATTTCCAATCTGTCCCATCCATCGTTTGTTAATATGTTGTCTCCTCCATTAGATTGAGATCCTCAAGAGAGCAAGGACTGTCTTCTGCTTTCCTTTGTGTCCCATAGCTTAGCACAGTGCCTGGCAGAAATTTTTATTGAATGAATGAATGAATGACAAAGCACTATTTTAAATACTGGGATACTAGTAGAAAAGGAAGACTGTCCCTACTGCCAAGGAACTCACATTCTAATAGTGGGAGGGAAAATAAATAAATAGTTTAACCAATCACAATTGGATTCATTTTCTTTCTTCCCAATGTACTACTACTCCTTATAGATTTCCCATCAACCTTTTCTAAAGTCAAAAAAATGATCTGTGTATAATCTGGTTCTTCTCCATTAACCTGCTAATCACCCTGTAGTATAAAAGTTCATTTAATGATGCAAACTCGCACCCAGAATGAATAGTTTGGAATCATAGTGGCTCTGTTCTGTTATATTGTCATGATAAATGGTGTTATTCGTCCAGAAACTCTCCCTGATGGTCATTAATATCAGCTCATTGACTGAGTCTTCCCTGATACTGAAATGGACATCCTGGAGAGTAGCCTGCAGTGGGAAGAACACTTGCTCTGGAGTCTGAGGGCCTGGGTTCAAATCCTCCTTCTTTTGCTTAATACTACTCTGACCTTGGGCAGCTCACTTATCTTCTTGGGGTCTCAGTTTTTTCATCTGTGAAATGAGAGGTAAACTAGAATTCATGAGGAACCTATGACCTTGAGACTATGTGTTCCCCACTCCTGGACTAGATGATCTCAAAGATTCTTCCCAGTTTTGGATCTGTGATTACTTCTGAAAGCATCTTTTTAATGATAGAATTTTGCATAAATTTGGTATTATGAATTGTTTTGACTTTATATGTGAACAGTACCAGTGTGAGGCTAAATAATTGCAACTTAGCTCTCTTTACACTACAGTACTTCTCCCCAGACTAAAGGACACCTCTATGTTGCTCAGTCAAAGAAATGCAAGTGAGCCCCTCTGAAGTCACAAGTTCGTATTCTTTGCAGCTTCCTTTAAGGAGTTCATTACACTCACCCTTTCATGTACTTCTCCTTTCTTGCTCCAAAGTACTGCGGCTTTCTATGATTTGTCAACCTTGAATTTCTTTACCTTTTCCAAATGCCAGATTTGCCTATTGCAACCTCAAGGCAATAACAATGCCTTTGTTTTCAGTGGAAGTGGTCACCTGTCTTGCCTGTAATTTAATCATTTAATTTTGTTTTTGATGGTACAAACATGCATGATATTTGAGAATTTTGTCAAGTTTTTGGTTTTTGGTTTTTTCCCCTTGGTGGTTGTTTTTTGTACATAATAATAAAACATTTCAACTGCATGACCATTCCATGGAAAAACCCTCCTCACCCATGGGTTTAAACATTTTCAGAATTATAAAGAAAAGAGATTTAAGTGTTAGAAATTGCCAGCTAGTGTGTTATTTATTCATAAGATTCAAGTATGCTTCTGTCAGTTTTACTTTTTTAAAGAAAAGATTTACCAGTTTCTTATTTTCTCTATTCAGCAAGAACTATTCTTAAAATTTTTACAAACCAAATTTTTTACAAACCAAAGTATTTTACAAACCAAATATGAGATTTTGTCAAACATAATTGTACTTTCATACCTTAGGCTGATATATTTCTGTAGAGAAAAAATTTCTTAGGCTTCCTAGCTCAATACTGGGGAAATAAGATTGTATTTTAATAGTTGAGAATTATGCCCCATCCTCTAACTTGTGGTTTGAATGTTAGATCTAAAATCCTTTTCTAGCTCTCTGTATCTGTCCAAATCCTTTGGTAGTCATTAGAACATGGCAAAAGAAAAAAGGAATGTTATAACTTCTACACTAACCAGACCCATAAAAATTTGAATAAACCTTTAATTTATTGCAGTCATCATTTTAACTCAGATTCTTTGGAAATTATTTAATTTGCATTGGAAATAACATACTGGGTCCTGGTGTCTGTAGTAGTTTACTCTGGTTTAAAGTAGGATGTTGCAAAGCCATAAACTGATGAGGCAACTGTAAGCCGTTCTGTATCTATTAAGAAGTAAGTCCAAGGAAAGACCATCAGAGCTCAAGAAAATATCTTTTCTATCATTAAGAAAGTCTTTTTGACAGCATAAGCAGGAGGAGAATTAATATTGAAGATTAGCCCTGTTGAGTCCAGTCATACAATGGTTTACCTAATTGAGTGAGTTGGTGAATGTCTTTTCCATACATGGTATACCTCACTTGCTTTATAACATAGATGTATCCTAGCCAAGTTAGCCCTAAAGTGAATTCTGTTTTCCCAACCACTCATTATGAAATTGGAAAAAAAAAATTGGGGGGAGGGGGAGGGGAGAATCTCTACATTGGTTAAGTTTAATTTTTTTGGCAAGGCAAGAGAAGAAAGTAGTGGCGAAGTCTGTGACATTATATTATTAGCCTTGAGAGTGTTTGTAGAAATATGTCAGCCTAAGGCGTGAAAGTAAAATTATCTTTGACAAAATCTTATATTTGGTCTGTAAAATACCAATTGCTAATGCTCTTTTTTTACTCTAGCACCTCTGTTCTACCACATTCCCCACATCTCACACTTCCCAAGGCCATAAGAATTTGTCACATTCCTTAGAGCCCAGCTACACCAGCTATGACTGAGGATCCCAGAACTTATTTCCCCAACTTAGATTATTTTCACTGTTGAATAAAGATAGTTCTCCATTCCACTATGTGCCAAAGAGTTGTGACAGTATTCTCAATATAGTCAGCCTGAAGGTGTCAGATCCACAAAACAAATTAATGCTCAATTTAATAAATTTGAACATTCTATAATTTTAATTTACTTACAGTGAGGTATATTGTTAAGGATCTTTATGTATTTCTGCAAACATTTTTCCTTCTGAATGCTACCATTGCCATAATTCTATTAGGAAAATGCTTTGAAAAAGTATTGAGTAGAAATCTATTCTTGGATTTTTTTTGATTCCTAAACCACCACTCATTTTACCCACGTACAAGAATATTGTATTTTTTTTTTCATTTTCCTGCACAGTTAGGTGTCTTTTCTTAGAAAAAGAGCTTGTAATATGAACCAGGCTTAGGAAATGTAAAATCACTCTCTGTAACCAGCTCACTGAAGTATCTTTCCCCAAGAGGTGGTTCAAGATTCCTCTTTTGCTCAATTTGAACAGCTGTAACAGGAGGGACTGGACAAGATGATCCCACAGGTCACTTCCAGCTCTAAAGTTCTGTGGTTTTGATTTTGTACTTTAAAGATAATAGTGTTTTGTAATTAATTGAGCTTAAAGAGACTGGTCCACAACAATGCTTATCATGAAGAAAAAAACCTTTTTTTCCTTTTGTCTTGGAAAATATGGCTTTTATTTGCTGGTAGGGTTGCTTCAACCCATTTGCTTTGGGGAGAGAAGTAATACTATAATTAAATTATAGTTACTACCTTACGACCTTGGACAATTTGGTCAACCTCTTTAGGCCTTAGTATTTTCATCTGTAAAACAGAGGGGGTTGGGCCAGGTTTCTCTAGGGTTCCTTCCAGCACTACATCTGGGATCCCATGATCTTCACATTATTAGGGTTTTTGGCTGGGACATACAGCAGTAAGTCATCCTGTTATCCAGAGTGGACCACTGTAAACATCACCTGTTTTTCTCTCCTGTCCTGTTTGGTGTTTATGTCTCTAAAAAAAATAAAGATTGTAAGTTGAGGAAGACTAGAGTTCATGGTCTTTTAGAGTAACCCCCACAGCTCTCCCTAATACCCCTGCCAGAATTTCTGGATCCCACTGTAAATATTCATAAACTTTCCATTACTGCATTTGGCCAGTCTGAGGGAGAAGTTCAGGGTTGGATGTTGAAATTTGGTTGCCCAGAGACTGGAACTCTTACTACATGGAATAACTGGAGATTTTCTTCAAACCAGATGATTTTTAGCATATTAACGAGATCTTGAACTTTAGAAACTCTGGGTCTGGGCAAGGTTCAGTGTCCCGTGAAAAGGGCAAGATGAACTAGGTTTCTTCACCACATGAATCATGATGTTTCTCATCAGTCCTCATTCCAGCTACCATCCCTGTAAAGCCATTTGTGATTCAGTGGTGTTCTGCAAACGGGAAATGTATTTACCATGGGGTGTGTTCTGCCTTTCTGCCTGTGTTTAACCTATGTCCTATCCTGTCCTTTCCACAGAGGACCTGCAGTTTCGGAGGATTTGACTTGACAAATCGCTCTCTGCACATTGGGAACAATAATTCTGACCCAATGGTGAGTGCAAGACAGGGGAAAACAAATGATTTGGTTTCAAGTGATGTAGCTGCAGAGAAAGTTTCAGATTTAAAATCTCTTAAGAATTTATACTATATGGTGGTTGCTTTTTTTTCCCTTGCAAGGAGCCTAAATCTTCTTTTGAAAGAGGGCTCTATATCAGCAACCTTAATGCTTCCTACTGCACCATAGAAAATGAACAATGATCCTCTGTGGCCTCTGTCCATCTTTCCTTCTGTTGGCTTAGAGGACAATGATCTTTGATGCCTTTATTACCATGTTCTTTTGTGGTTGTTATTATTGTTGCTTTTTTATTAAAGTTAGAGGTACTAGAAGTATTTTGTTCCTTTAAATTTAGCCATTTGTGTAGCCACAGAATTCTTTATGACCAGCTTGAAGTAGCTGAAACATATTCACATGGGGAGATGGCAGGTGCTAGATCACAGGGAAGAAAATAATTACCTGGACACCTAGAGAAAAAACAGCAGCCACCCTAGAGCAGTGGAAGCCAGGCTTCATTTGGAATCTCTGCCCCATTGTTCATTATGAGTATTCTTCAAAAGTATTTCTCAAACCTTACAGGGGTAGAACAACTCCTGTATTTGAATCTGCCTGTAGCCTTGTAGCTATAAATCTAAGCGTTAGCTTTGTTATAGGCCACAAGCATGTAATCTGCAAGAGCTGTTGACTCTAGGTCATGTTGGCATGAAAGGCTTGAAAATGGACCAACCAAGCTACACTTTCTAAGGTCATTGTAGACTACAGAGGGACATCGCAGACACCTTGGGTATGTTGACATTTTCTGGCAACACTGGGGAGAACCAAGTTATAAGACTAGGGTACTTCCTGAATTGCATTTTTTTCAGACTTAATAAGATCATTTTATAGGTGGTTTTCTGTTATTTCTAAGAATTTTGACATAAAAATGCTAATTCTTATTGAAATTGTTAATTTTTTTAAATTTATGAGATTAATTTTATTTCTAATACTTTATAGGGTAAAGAGGGAGATTTTGTGTATAAAGAAGTAATCAAGTCACCTACTGCCTCTCGCATCTCTCTTGGAAAGAAGGTGAAATCCGTGAAAGAGACAATGAGGAAAAGAATGTCTAAGAAATACAGCAGTTCTGTTTCTGAGCAGGTATGTAACAGAAAAGCAGACCAGCATCCGTGGCAACATAACAAAAAAGTAGAATTCTCAATGCATGATCTTGTGTAGAATAGAGCTTTAAGTTTTCTTCTGGATCAAGCAGTTCCTTCACTCTTCACAAAGTCATGCTTTAATTTCCATAGTATCTGTCACTACAAAATAGGTATCTGGTACTAAAGAGAGGTCCGTGTAGGGGGAAAAATACAGAGGAACTGAATTCAAATTCCTTATCTGCTGTTATGGACTTGCTTGACTTTGGTCAATTACATGTTCCTTGTACAGAAAATGAGGGCATGAGATTAGATGGCTTACGTTATTATCATTCACTTCCAGGTCTAAGATCTTATATATTTGATTTTTAAGAGCCAACAGAATAGAATCTTGAAAAGATAGTCCATTGTGTTCTTGTATTCCGAACGTGTAGAAAGAATTTAATTGCTCTAGAAATACTCAATAAGATAGGGGACCACAGCTTACTAGGACTTAAATAGTAATCATGTTTTCACAAATTGACTTAGCACATAAACCATTAAGGTAACAGAGAATTGATTTTTTGTTTCTCTTATGATTCCCTCCCTTTAGGAGCATGACCAATTTTAGGCCTTAATTGCAATGGGAGCAAGATTAATGGCTAAGTAAATAAATGGTGGCTTAAATCTGGGCTTTGGGATAATTCTGACCAATCTTTTCCCAAGAAGGCCATTTTTAACAGTCTTCACTCGTTTCTGTTGGGTGGGTTGTCAGACTATCTTACACCTTGTGTGTATGCGAATGCGGACACTTGCTTTTAAAATTAATCAGTTTTTCCACTTGAAATGTGTAAGCAATCACTCAGAAATGCCAAATAAAACAGCTGGGAAAACACTTTTGGTCTGATCAATATCGCCCTCTAGTGGACTATTAGAAAAAAGATAAACCTATAATTAGACTTCTGTAATCAACATGAACGTAGCTTAGTGAGCCTAGTGCAGTGGAAGTTCAGTCAATTAACATTTATTAAGTGCCTGCTATATCCCAGGCACTGTACTAGGCACTGGAGATGCAAAGAAAAGCAAAAGTCCATAAAGAAATTCACAGCCCATTACATGCAAACAACTATGTACAAACAAGCTATCTACAGAATAAATTGGAGGAAAAAAATCAACAGAGGGAAGGCACTAGAATAAAGGGGAATTTTGGAAAGGGTTTCTGTAAAGTTGGGATCTTAGCTAGGTGTTGAAGAAAGCCAGGGAAGCTAGGGCAGAAATGAGAAAGGAGAACATTCTAGGGATGGAAGTGAAAATGCTTGAATTAGGAGATGTTCGAGGAATAGTAAGGAGGCCTGTGTCAGTAGATAGTAAAGAAGGTGAAAGTGGGCAGGTCTACAGCATACTGCAAGGTAAAGGGAACAGGGTTATGGAGCTTTTAAAATGCTAAAGAGGGTTTTATATTCAATCTTAAATATAATGGGGAACCACTAGCAGGCTTGTTTGGTTTTTTTTGGGGGGGGCTGACAAGGTTAGAATTGTGCATTAGGAAGATCACTGATAGCTGAATGGAGGATGGACAAAAGCAGGGAGAGACTTGTGTCTAGGAGACCAACCGGTAGGCTAATAGCGTGGTCCAGGTGTGAGGTAATGATGGCATGTGCCAAGATGGTGGCAGTGTGTCAAAGGAGAGAACAGGGCACATGAGACAGATTTTATGAAGAGTCAGAGGAATTTGGTTTGAATCCCGACTCTCTCTTACTAGTTGTGCGATGATGGCCAAATCATTTCACAACTCTGAGCCTCAGTTTCCTTATCAGTATAATGAGGGAGTTAGATTAAAGGTCCCTTCCACCTCTAAATCTATGTTCTTATGGTGCTATGATCTGTAGCAACTCACAGTGCAGACACAACTTCAGAAACATTATTTAGCATTAGTGTAGATCTGCAGCCACGACCTCAGGCTAAATTTGTTATTATTCCAGTCTGGTCTTCACCAGTGGGCCAAGGGGATTCATTTGTTTGATCTTGTTTTTATGGCTGTATTGGCTGGAGGTATGGTAGCTTCTGTCTAGCTGTGAAGCATTTGCTGTGTATTCTTTTTAGACAGGCTGCTCTTATGCTAACGAAAAGTAGAGCCTTCAGTTTGAAGTCATTTCCTTAAAGGATCATGTTTCTCAATAAACTATAACAGCCCCATGTCCTTTTAAACTAAATGTCCTGAGCTTATGAATATGAATAAAGATATAAAAATTCATATAAACATTAATTTTATTAATTATATATCTGTTATGAATTATATCTAATAATAAATATGATATGATATATAAATATAATATATAAAAATAAAATGTGACTGAAATTATGAGTATAATTTTAAGGTCACTTTGATAACATTATAATTTGATTAATGTACAGATGCCTTATTTAGTAAACAGTTATTCTAAGCCTTAAGTTTGCTCTTGTTTAAAAACTTGGGATGATTTTCCCTCATCCCTTGTGAGAGGTAGGGTTGTTATTTTGGATTGATTGGAAGTTGTACTGTTTTATGAAAAATATTAAAGTCCATGTACAGCACAAGTATTATGCATTTTCAGTTTAGTTTTCTTTCATTATGATATATTTCATATCTAATAAAGTCTGAACTGCTTCACCTACTGCTTGGCATCCTCCACAGTCTGGACGTACCAGCCTCTGTAGCCTTATTTCGTACTGTTCCACTCCCCATACTCTAGCTGAACTGAACTGCCCCCTGTTTCATGAGTAGGTTTACCTTCCTATCTTCCTGTCTTTCTTTGTTATTACCTATTCCTTGAATGCTCTGCACACCATCTCCTCCATGAATCCTTTCCGTGATTCTTCTGAATTAGAAATAATTCTGCCTCCTCTTATTCCCAGAAAAACTGTCTCATACTACTTGGTGTCCTTTCCATATTAATTATGTTCTTTTTTTGGTTTACTTTATGATGACCTCAGTCGTGTCTTCCCTACTTGGTCCTTGAGCGCAGGGACCCTGTACCTCAGTTAGTATACCCACCTTGTTTGTTTTCCAGTGTTCCTTGGTGCCTAAAACAATATACTTTGAGATGTTTGTTGAATGCATACTAGCTAGGGAATTTAGTGTGGGAATCATTTCCTCCCGTGTCTTAGGAAGAAGGATGTTTTTCAGGGGTTCAAAAGTTAGAATCCCAGGAAGCTTCTTGTGCTGCATTTGTTTTATTAATACTGGCTTCTTTGTGTTCTCTTGAAGTAAAGTAGGAATTTATATTAAATCGAAAGGTCCCATTACTATTGACAGTAAATGTTTGCATGGCCTGCAGGATCCCATACTTGGTAGATAATTTTTGATGAATCTGCACCATATAAATAATAGGTTTCAGTTCTGATGGTTTCATGTTCACATGCCCACAGACAGATTGTGCCAAATCTTTTGTCATTTTGGTATTTAAAAAGTTTTAGTGCAGTTTATTTTTAAGTCTTATGTGGACTATCTTTCCAATATTATTTCTTAAAATAAGTTGCTGGACAATGTGTAGCAGCAAATGATTATCCAAGATGGAATAGATCACATCTTTTCTCATAGGATAAAATTGACAGCATGCTAATATGGAGAAGATTTACAGACTGGCTGTAAAGTTGGAAGGAATGAAAACAGAGAAAAATCAAACCGTGCTGTTGCATGTGGAAAAAGTATTATTGAATCAACTGAAAAATAAAAACTTCGCTGTCTACATGAGTTTTTAGCCAGCTTAGGCATATCTGTTTAACTGAAAACCCAAGAATCCAGTGAGTTAGGTTTTTTCCACCTGGCAAACATTTTGTTTCAGTTAAAATCCTGTGCTTCTCATTAAGGCAGCATAATTATTCTATGATGATAGCTCCAGATCTGCTTCCTGTGGGCTCTATTTGAACCACTTTTGAAAGTTATACCTTTTACTGAGACTATTTAAAGTGCTAGAGACATGGTTAGGGGTTTAGCTAAGCATTTTGAAAAAATGTTCATTTCTCTCACTTGGAATTCTTGAGGAAAATCTACAAAATATTAATAGGACAGTGTGAAAAATAGTTGTTTTGACTACAGCTCAAGAGACAAAATGTACACTCAGTCAACAAGGGTTTTATTATTAGGTGCTTGCTATATGCCAGGTAACTATGCTAAGGACTAAAGTTACAAAGAAAGGCAAAAACGGTCCCCATATCGGAGAGAGGGAAGGGAAAAAAGGGAGGGAGGGAATTTAGAACCCAAAATTATTTTAAAAAATGTTTAAAAGAGTTTTTAGATGTAATTATAGAAAAATGATATATGCAAATGAATATCTGACAGTCCCTGTCTCATGGGTCTCACATTTCAATGGAAGCAATAGAAATAATAGCTGGCATTTTTATAAGAGCTACTATGTATTAAGCGATTTTAAAATATTATCTCATTTTATCCTTGCAACAATCCTGTGAGGTAGGTAGTATTTTATTTCCATTTTTACAGTTGAGGAAACAAGCCTGAAAACAACTAGGTATAATAGAAGATATATATTGATTAGATATAAGCCAGTCTCAAAGAGTACAGGGAAGGCCTCCTGAAAATCCTCGGATTTGATACATGCCACGAAATCAGATATGGGACATTAAGGAAATTTTGAAGTTAGTTATGGATCAGAGAATTAAGGAAGGACAATTTTTTTGGTAACACAGAGAAATGTGAATTTCTTGTAACTTATTTTTCAGGACTCCAGCACTGATGGAATACCAGGTTCTCCCCAATCACCTCAGCCTGATAAAGAGGCCCCGGATAAACCTAAACTGAAAGCTGGTGGGTCTGTGGAGAGTCTGAGGAGCTCTCTCAGTGGTCAGAGCTCAATGAGTAAGTTGAATACCTAACTCTGGTATTTGTTTTCATGTGTGATGACCAAGTGCCTCAGGACAAGGCTCCGGTAGAGTTGTCCATAAGCATGCATACAGTTACAGAAGACAATGATTTAAAAATTTAAAAAAAATTGTCAGTAGATTGTATACTGTAAACATTATAATAGCAGAAAGTTTGGTAATTCTGTTTCTTGACCTCCCATTGAGAGTTCCAAATGAAAAACCACCCTCTTTCATTGGGAAGGAATGTTCTCAACCATCAGTAAAAAGAGTTTGAGTTGGTCATCAGTGTTCCTTACCCTTCTTCAGGCACTCTCCTTTAGGCTTATGTAGAAAGCAGTGTGGAATAGTGGAAAGAGAGCAGGATTTGGGGTCACAAGACATGGATTCAAATTCAGGGTCTGCCCCTTATGTGACCTTGGGCAAGAGGTTTTCTTTGTCTCTCCACTAGCTTTGTTATTGGTAAAATTAAATCATCGGGGCTTAATGACCTCTAAGCTCCTTTCTGATTCTAAATGAATGATCCTGTGACCCTTCTTGGTTTAGTGACTCATAATGCTCCCTACAACCAACCACTGGAACCTTTTCTCTGCCATATTCCTTTTGCCTTACTACAGTAAGTGAGAAGTGCATTGTGTGACCCTGGGCAAATTGCTTAACCTCTGTCAGCCTCAGTTTCTTTATTTGTAAAATGGAAACAGTAATAACACCTGCCTCCTACATGTCAGGAAGATCACATTACATTATATGTAAAATGCCTTGCCAAAATCTTAAAGTGCTATGTAGATGCTACTTATTTTATTTTCTTTAGAAGTAAAGCTTATCTATCCTGTATCTCACTCCCTAAATCTTCCCTGGCTGATAACTCATCAGATACAGGGATCTGACAACGTGCTAATGAGAGAGAGGTAAAGGAGATAGTTGCCATCTTGCTATGGAGGCCAATTTCTTCCTTATGGCAGCTGCAACTCCCTCACCCCCACCCTCCAGGATAACAGAAGGGGTAATAGCACATGTAGTTCAGCAAGAGAGATGTGTTTGTGTAGCTAGCACTTCAGTGCTTCCTCAAAGCATACCACAATGATGGCATCTTGCATTTCCTAGGCCAAGCCCTGGGTGAAGGAAATGATATTCAGACATTATTGGAACCACTTTTCTCTGGTTTTTATAAATGACAGATGTCTAGAGACTAAGCCCATGTTGATTTAAATGCTCATTCTCCCTACACATGATGGAGAACCAGTGTTACTATACATGTTTTATCCTGTTATATTTATTAACATGTAACTTTTTTTACTGCCTTAAAATGAGGGGAGGAAGGGGAGGGAAGTGAAAATTGCAAGGTTTTTGGTGTGTTGGGTTTTAACAGATGTGCTTGTAGAGCATTAGATGACAATTTTTTTTTAAAAAGTCTCTGTCAAAGTAACAAAGAACATTATAATTAGTGTTTGACATTTCCAGTACTAAAAAGACTCACATTTGCACAATGGAAAACTGTCTAAGAGTTGTACTGTTTTCTCTTCCATCACTTCTTTCTCCTGATGGTCAGTATAGGAGTGTTCCTTTTAAAAACATATAGTGACATATGTAGGCACCATGGTACAGTTGAAAGAGCACTGATTTTGGAGGTAGAGGATCAGTGTTTAAATCCTGCCTCTGGTGAACACTATCCGTATGACCTGGGCAAACCCAGGGCTCACAAAGGGTCTAAGAACTTTGTAGATAAAGAACGGAACCTTTTGTGGTCTAGGCTCGTCATGCTTCTCAGACGTGCTCTTGTCTTCCCCACCAAGGTGGTCAGACCGTGAGTACAACAGATTCCTCAACCAGTAACAGGGAGAGTGTCAAATCTGAAGATGGTGATGATGAAGAGCCTCCCTATCGAGGGCCTTTCTGTGGGCGAGCAAGGGTTCACACCGACTTCACACCTAGTCCTTACGATACAGATTCCCTCAAGCTCAAGGTAGGTCCTACCATTTTGTTTCTATAACATGCATTTTGTTGGCTTGCTTTTTGCAAATATTTAAAAGGATTCTTCATTTGCTTTTTGCATGCCTAAAACCTTGCTAAACCGATCTCTCCTACAGCAAGAAATGGGACAAAGTCTAGCTAGATTTAAGAGACTGGGGGTTACTATATTGACTCAACTCTTGCTATCTGTTAACTTGAGTTTCTCTCTAGAACAGGAGTTCTTCAACATTTTGAGTTCCAATTTTTTCTCCTTTCCTCTCTTCCCACCAAGACAGCCAGTAATCTGACACAAGTTATACATGTATAATCATGTTAAACATATTTCCACCTTAGTCATGTTATGAAAAAAGAATCTGAATAAAAAGGAAAACCATGAGAAAGAAAAAATAAAAAACTAAGTGAAAACAGCATGCTTTGATGCGCATTCACCCTCCATAGTTCCTTCTCTGGATATAGTCAGCATTTTCCATCACCTGCCTTTTGGAATTATCTTGGATCATTGTATTGCTGAGAAAAGCTAAGTCCATCATGGTTGATCACTGCACTGTTGCTGTTACTGTGTACAACGTTCTCCTAGTTCACTCCGCGTTAGTAGAACAGGAGTTCTTAACTGTAGGTCTGTTAACTAGTTTGATAGATAACTTTCAATATAGTTTCTTTCATAAACCATTATGTTTTTATGCATTTAAAAACATTCTGAGCAGGGGTCTATTTTACCAGACTTCAAAAAGGATTCATGATACAAGAAAGGTTAAAAATTTAGAATTTTCATTTTCATTCTTTAGTCTCTGTTCTGTATATGGGAGCCCTAGTTGCAAATTTAGTTTTCATAGCAACAATTTAACTGAATTGAATGGACAAGAGGAGGACAAGAAATCATTTTTTCAAAGTGGAATTTTAAGAGCTTTTTAAGTGAAGGGGAAGAAAATTGGAAGACTTTGAGGTAAATGAATTTACTCTCCTGTGAATCAGCGCCACAGGGTCAATTAATTGGTGCTTTCTATGCTGGGATGTGGCCTCGTATATGAATGAGGGAGATCATGGCAGAGTTCTATAATTCCCTCCTAAGGTTCTATTAAAAGCACTGAAGGAGTAGAGCCAAGCACATGCAGATATACCTAGCTCTGTGCTACAAGTTAGGCTGAGAAAATATAACCCAGCAAGTGGAATGCCTGAACCCTAGTCAAGGCAGTCAGAGCATTCCTGGCTTATTTTTTGACATCTGAATTAATTATGTATGAAAATGTACTTAATGAAAAGATTCTAATGGAAAGTTCTCTGCTCCACAGAAAGGGGACATTATTGATATAATCAGCAAGCCTCCAATGGGCACCTGGATGGGATTGTTGAACAACAAAGTTGGTACTTTCAAATTTATCTATGTGGATGTCTTAAATGAAGAGGAAGAAAAACCCAAGCGCCCCACTAGGAGGAGGAGAAAAGGAAGACCACCACAGCCCAAATCTGTAGAGGATCTTCTGGATAGGATCAACCTCAAAGTCAGTTACTTCCCTTCTCTGACATTTCTTAGTTTTAGGGAAAGTAGGGGCAGTTTCACAGAGGGCTTAGTTGAACTGATTTGGTTTAAGCACCTTTATAAGCAGTCAGTGGCAGAGATCTTGCTTGTTATTACTTAGATAATACAAGATGTAACCTGGTAGAGTGGGTAGAGGGCTGGCTTCAGAGTGAGGACAATCTGGGTTCAAGTCTTGACTCTCTGGCCTCTAACATATTGTCTTAGTAAGTTACTGAATTTCTTGGTATGATAACCTAAGCCAGAGGTGTCAAATATGTCAAAAATGTGGCCCGTAATAATCCTGAGTGGTCTTAAACCAGACTAATATGTAATTGGGAAATATTTAACAAAATAATTAAAATACAATTAAATGTAAATCATATTACATTTTCAAATTAAGGTAATATGTGACCACAAGGGATCCTTATGTACGGATTAGGGGACCCCTATTTCTATTTATGTTTGACATCACTGCTCTGAGCAGCAATCTAAGACTAGAAATCACAAAAAACAAATTACTAATCTGCACTGGGTAAGGGGGATTTCCTCATGGGCAGCTTTCTACCATGATGGAATTAGAGGTCTGGACCCTTCTTCTCCCCCAACTCACCAAAAAAAACCAAACAGACAACAAACCTACCAAACCAACTACAGCTAGACCCTGATTTGTGGAAGTATGAAGAGTATGAAGTAGCCACATGTATTTGAATTCTAACTATTAAAAGTTATAATTCTGTAAAATATGGTAATTGGTTCGTGCTTAATGGAAATATGCAATGAAAATTCAGATATTACAACTGTTTCACATGGATTCCTTATTCCCCACTGATTAGTAGAACCTAGATATACTTAATAGTCTAACACCTGCTGACTGAAGATACTTGATGAGTACATGTAGGGGTGACCACACGTGAATGGGCAACCCAGTGCTGCATCAAAATGTAGTCACATAATATAGGAGGCTTTTTCTTTGAGCTGCTACAAGGGTAGGGAGAGAGATGACAATGGCAGTTCCTGAGACAAATCAGTACTGAGCCAAAAGGTTCCCCCATGGGTCTTGAGGTTATCTACTTGGTAGAAAAGCTGTGTTTCAATTTCCTGGTACAAAATATCCAGCTATCAATCCCTGCAAAAATCCAAAAGATTTCCCTTTTTCCCCCCAGGGCACGAATGACACCATGCCATGATATATACCAAAATCAACAACTCATCTCAAAGAACATGTTTATAGAACTATCTGGGAGAACCAATCATTACACACAATGTACCAATCCCATTGTTAAATGAAAATATCACATGTGAGAAGCAGCACATCTTACAAACTCATTGTTCTTAAGATAAATAGAATTGGCTCCGAATCACAGGCTGAGTTTGAGAACTCAGACTATTTTTAAGTTTATATATCTTATATTGGCCTGATGAACCATGTTGTATACAGTAGGCACTTACTAGTGGTTCAACTGTATAAACTTTTTTCTTTCCATGGTAGGAGCACATGCCCACCTTTCTGTTTAATGGGTATGAGGACCTGGACACCTTCAAGCTCCTAGAAGAAGAAGACTTGGATGAGCTAAACATCAGGGACCCAGAGCACAGAGCTGTACTCTTGACAGCAGTGGAACTGTTACAGGAATATGACAGTAAGTGGTGTGCATGTATTGGTGCTGATTATTTCTGGAGGCTTTCAAGATGAGAGTTAGCAAATAATTCATTGGAAATAATTTAAATTTTTACCCAAAGGCTATTTTCTTTAAGTTGGTATAAAAATAAGCTACATTTTAAGTAAAAGACAGACCTACCCTAAATTAGATCAACAACACAGTATGGCACAAAGTGCTTTGGATTAGGCATCGGTTCTAGGTCTGCCACATAGGTACATGACTGGGTTCAATCCATTTCACCCTTGTGAGTGAAACCTACAAAATAGGAAAGCTGGTCTAGGTCATCTACAAGAGCCCTTCAAGCCTTGACCCTTCTTTGACTCTATAAGCTCCTAAAGTTACATATTTTATCCCATTGTTTTTCATAGTCAATATTTCTATGAATAATGGGGGAAGACTATACAAAGCTCTGCAATCAACATTTAAGAGCACCAGCTGAATCCAGGTGCTAGTAGCTGTCCTAGGTACTAATGCTACAAAACAAAACAAATGAACAAAAATAACTCAATGGACCCCAACTTCACATTCTATTAGAGGAATACACATGTACCTAGATAAATAAGTACAAAAGGTTTTCTTTACAAAATTGATTTTAGGAGGAAGTGAGTAATAAGAACTGGTAAGCAGCTGAGTAGCACAGTAGAATGTTGGACTTGGAATCAGGAAATCCTGAGTTCAAATCCAGCCTCAGACACTTCTAGCTCTGTTTTTCTGGGCAAATCACTTGACCTCTGTTTGCCCAGATTTCCTCATACCTACTCTGTAAACCTTAAAGTGCTACAGAAGTGCTAGTTACTCTTGTTGTTTTAGCAGGAAGGATCTTATGCAGTAAGTGCTGAGAAGGAAGGCAGGCTTTCCAAAGGGAAACGGTGAGGAAAAAAAAGCATTGTAGAGTTGGGAAATGGCATATGGGGAAGATTTAGCAGCCCATTTTAACATGAAGAGAGAGAGAAAGAGAGAAAGGGTATGGAGAGAGAAGAGTGAGCCTTGAGATAGCCACTAAAGATTTTTGAGTAGAAGAAAAAAAGTAGTGCTCTCCACAGAAATAGGAAAGTTTTGGGAAGAAAAATGAGTTCTATGTTAGACATGCTAAATTGTGGTATACTTGAGCCATCCATGTCATGTAGGAATGGCAGTCGAGAGAGAGATAAGAGATTTGGGAATTGGCTCCATGGATACTTGATTTCATGGACGCTGATAAAGCATTTGGTTCAACAAATATTTTATTCCTCGGGTCACTTCCTAGTATCACTGACAAAAATACTGGTACCAGAAAGAGAGACAGGTCAAATATGACATTCTGTTTTGGAGATGCTGAGTTTGAGGTAACAGTGGGACATCCAGGTTGAGATGCTTAGTAGGCAGGAGAACATCTGGGTCTGGTACGTGAAGGAGAGGCCAGGGTTGGAGATACAGATTTATTTAGTAGCCATCTATGTGAATGTAATTGAGTGGAATCAAACCCAGATAGAAACAGAGGCCACTGAATCATGCATTAGGACCCCTGTGGGATGCATATTGACTTAGAAAACTACATTTTACTATTATCTATGTTACATTTTAATCTGGTTTGAGCCACATGCAGTCCATCCATGTGTTTGACATCATTGTTGTAACTGTCATAGCTCTAGGAATGAATGAAAATGCCAAGGGAGATATTGCAGAGAGAGGAAAAATAAATCAAGGACAGCATCTCAGGGCATGCCCTGAGGCAATTAAGGGATTACTAATGTCAAGGCAAGGAAATCAGGAAGGAGAGAAGTGGTTAAAAACAAGGGTGAACACCAGGTTGACTCCTCTCTGAAGTCAAGGGAAGAGAATATCTTGAAGGAGAGAGTAGTCAACAAAAAGTCAAAAGGACCACTGAATTGTGTAATTAGGATAAATTAATCAGCAAGTGTCTTTTAAGTACCTACTGTGCCAGGCTCTATACTAGGTCCTAGAGATACAAATACATATTGATGAAGTAGCTAAGTGAAGATATTTTGGCAGGGAGGATATGATGCAGAAGATGGTGCTTGGGCTGGATGTTTTAGAAGAAGAGGAGTCTCTGAGGCAAAGGTCAAGAGGGAATGTTACCAAGGCATGGAGATGGGATGTTGTGTGTGAGAAACAGGGAGAAGTTAGGCTTGGCTGGATCTCAGAATGTAGAAGGGGAAATTATATCCAGTAAGATGGAAAGATAAGTTGGGGCCAAGTTGGATAGGTATTTAAAGCCTAACTAGAGGAGGTCATATTTTATCCTAGAACCAATGGGAAGTCACTGGAGTAAGGGAGTCACTTGGCCAGATCTACTTCTTTAAAACTTGCTTCGGCAGGAGCATATGGGATGTCCAGGGTGGGGAGACACAAGGCAAACAGAACATGCAGTTTGGAAGTAGATGCAGAAATCTAGGTGAAAGATTTTGAGGCCCTGGGCTAAACAGGTGGCTTTGTGAGTAGAGAGAGAAGGTTCAGATGTAAAAGATGTTGGGTGGCAAGCTTCGGCGGCTGATTGGATTTGTGGTGGGAAGGAAAGATAGGAGTCCAGGAGAATGCTGAGATTATGAACCCAAGTCATTAGAAAGATGGGAGTGCCTTCAATAGAAAAAGGGAAGTTTGGAATAAAAGAAGGTTTATGTAGAAAGATAATGAGTTTTAGGTATATTGAGTTTTAAATGTTTCCTAGATACGTAGTTTAAAATGTTCAGTTGGTTTTGCAGGAATGGAGTTCAGGGGAGAGGATAGAGTTGGATACTGAGGAAAGAATGCTGGAAAGGAAGTAGAGGCAGATCTAGACAAACTTTACAAGTAGTGGCAGTGAAAGGGGAAGAGAGACATGAAGTAGAAGGCCTAAGAAATATTGTCTTTTAGCTTTGTGAAGACTCCAGCATATTTGTGGGCAGGTGGAAAGGAGATGTGAAAAGAGAGTTACAGAGGATGGAGGGAAAAGGGTAGTTTCAAAAGTAAGTGTAGCAGT
The DNA here is from genome assembly GCA_023548195.1 of Bettongia penicillata ogilbyi. Classification (NCBI taxonomy): domain Eukaryota; kingdom Metazoa; phylum Chordata; class Mammalia; order Diprotodontia; family Potoroidae; genus Bettongia; species Bettongia penicillata. The sequence goes on along the minus strand of JAJHZJ010000382.1, from coordinate 3,153,853 downwards.
GGAACTCTTTATAAAGGATTAGCACAGAGACGCAACCATTATTTTTTCATGACCCCTGTGGTAGGTATACTTGGTCCTCTGATGCGTAAAAGGAGGACAATACAATATGCGAGAATGTTGATGAGTTTTGAGGAGGAGAGCTGAATAATGAAGAAGGCCAAAGTCTTCTTTTGGGAGTCATTGGGGATAGGGCTTGCAGAAAAAGGACTCCCTTTATTATTTATTTTGGGCAGAAGAGAACCCAAGCACTATCAGTATATGGTGGATAAAATCAGCATCTTGTTCTGGCATCTTAGTACAAGTTTCAGGACATTTTGTTCAGTCATTTTCAGTCATGTCAGAGTCTTTGTTTTCTTGGCAAAGATACTGGAACGGTTTGCTATTTCCTTGTCCAGCTCATTTCACAGACGAGGAAACTGAGACAAACAGGGTTGAGTGACTTGCCCAGGGCCATACAGCCAGTGAGTAAGTGTCTGAGGCTAGATTTGAACTGAGGAAGATGAGTCTTCCTGTCTCCAGGCCCTGCGCTCTATTCATTGTGCCACCTGGCTAACCCAACAACACTCTGCCTCCCCCCATCCCCAAAATAAATAAAAAATAACATTTATATGGTGCTTTAAGTTTTGAAAAGCACACTATAAATATCTCATTTTGTCCCCACAATTACCCTGAGAAGGAGGTGCTGTTATTATTCCTGTTTCACAGATGAGGAAACTGATGCAGACAGAGGTTAAGTGCCTTTACCCATGGCCTTGCAGCTACTAAGTGTCTGAAGCTAGATTTTATACTTAGATCTTCCAGACCCCAGGTTCAATGACACTATGCCACGTAGCTGCTTATATAAACATACTAAGAGAAGTGAGTTGTTACCCCTATGGTAACTTAAGAGGTTGAAAGTGGGAATACTTGCAGCTGAGGTCCAAGAATCACCAAATGGTAAAATTTCTTGGTGACTCTCTGTCCTTTAAAATCATCTGAGACCCAGTTTCCTAGTCTGAGGCTGGCTCTGCTGGTCACATGTTCCCCAGCAAATGCACGTGGACAGTTCTGTCTGGAAAAGGCACCATCCATCAACTCTTCCACCCCATTCTGTTCCCTCTGCCCAAGGGTACTTCTCAGCCAATATTACTCCCTCTCTACCTACCACTTCTCTGCCACTGTCTGACAAAAATTCATCTAAGACTCACAGGCCACACAAGCCTTACTTGATGCTGTAAACCGTAGATAGGTAGCTATCTTGGTACAATCTTATTCCTTCTCCTTAACCACCATTACCTCATTAATACCTGTTAGGACATTTAGCATATTTTGACTCATTTTATAATTATTTGCATACTTTTTTAGCCCTCCCACTATACTGTTAGCCTCTTAAAGTAAGGATCACATCTTTTTATCTTTGTATCATCCATAGGAGTGGAGGTGTGTGGAATACCACTCTGTTCACCCCATCACCCTTACTTATTTAAATTTCCTCCATCACTCACATTACAGACTTCAGTACATTGCACATAGTAGCCTATGCATACATGTTTGCTGAATTGAAGGAAAATATATGCCCAAAGTAGAGATAAGGAAGGAATTCTGTAATGATTTATGAACTTGTAACCAAAACATGGTAATTTATTTTTATAGACCATAAGCTGAATTCATTCAATTCATCGGTGTGTGTGTGTGTATATTCTCACACAATTGTGTAGTAAGCTTGCTCATTGCTCCTCCATTTTCTCAGGCTTATGTCATCTTATATTAGACCTTATCCTATAAGACATCATCTAAAATATTCCCCAAATTATTCAGTTGCTAAAATGGAATCTCTTTTGTTATTGAATGTAAATGCTTTTTCCTTCAATCCTTCTGCTCCAGTGGGGCGAGATTTTCCCGGAAGCATGTTCACTGCCAACAGCAGACATGCCAAAAAAACAGAGTTAGGCTAATGGTCGGAGGATTATTATATATTGCTGCAGCGTTTGAGACCCAAGGCAGCAGCAATCAAATTATTCATGACAGCAAAATTCAATTGTGTGTAATCGGGCATTTCCTCCGAAAGAGCTAACAATATTGAGACATACAAAATTGCAAGATTTCTGAAAGCTAAAAAAAATGACACCTTAATGGTCTACATCTTGCCCCTTAAAACAAGATCATTCAGAAGCTAAATCCATAAGAAGAGCAGAGAGGTCTGAAACTCACTGTTCTCAGTTCTCATCCATTCGAGAATGGTAGTTTATTGTAACTTGGCCATGATCATGTCTCCTCTGCTATCTCAACAGCTCATATGTTCAAGAAAATTGGAGTCTAGATATTTAAGAATGTACTAGTTCTCTGGGTTGAATATTTTAGTCATCAAATGGCCTTGGACATTCAAGAATTACTTCTTATATCAGCTCTCCATGACTCTATCACTAGGAATATTCTCTCCATTGATACTTACAGAAGTCAGAGTGATATTATTATAGAATTTGAGCTGGAAGGAACCTTGGAGACTACTCAGTCCAATACCTTCCTTATAGAGATGAGGAAACTGAAGCCCAGAGGAGTTCAAATGATTTGTGAGAAGTCTCAGGGGTAGCAGACCCAGGATTTGAATCCATCCTTCAATTCATATCTAGTCCCCTTTCTTTCCACTGTGCCCTTCTGCTTCCCTTTGTGTCTTAGTAAATGGTCTCCTTAGTAGCCTAACTTCACTGAACAGGTCCTCTGATGACAGACATACATCAAAGTCTGAATCATCACCACATTGTGATGAGGCATCAGAGTAGGAATTTAGTGGGCTCAGTTAAAAGTAAAAGCTAGTGAGTATATCATCTGCTGTCCCTGCCAAGGTTTTGAGAAATGTGATAATAGCCCCGATTCCTTGTTGTTCCAGACAATAGTTTGCTTATGGCAGTGGTTTCAAAGGACATTTTAAGGGACAGCCTGCCTTCCTTAATACCAATTTTAAGAGATTAGAATGAACCACAGAGATGTCTAACTTCTTTTAAAAATAACCTTAATTTTCATTGTTTATATATCACATTAATTTCCAAATATGTGTTCTCCCCATACAAAGACCTAGTGACTTTCTCTTGGATCAAACAAACACTCTATTCTCTAAAATCAATCATGTGTGACACATAAGCAGTAATATTCTACATCTTTGGCAATGAAAAGTGGAAGACACTTTTTTCCAGTTTTTCTTGAGGACTGAGCTTCATCCTCAGCTTAAAAAATTCTGTTATGGAGCCATCATCCATGAACTTTTTTCACACTCGTTTAGCCTCTGATAATATTTTTAGGCTGTGCTCCCAGTTTTACATTCCATATCTGTGAAAAATAGAAGTGCCTTCTATCCATCTTCTCCCGGGTAAGGGGTCCCTCTCATTTTGGTGTCTCCAAATTGGGTCAACATGGATTTGTTCACATACCCTGTCATCTCTTCTTTCAACTCTCCCCTTCTTTTGTTGAGATGGGGAGAACAGAATGAGAGGACACACAGTGATTATCTTTGATAGGGTAGGATAATGTCTCCTGTTTTGTTTCCAGTGCTCAGCACTTTGTGAACTGTTTTGACTTTGGGAACAGTCGGCTTTCTGTCCTCAGGGGCAAGTTACAACAACTCCAAAATCCCTTTCCTGGGCCTTAACCAACAGCATAGAGCCCATCATTTTAAAGTATAGTTTGGATCATTTCCCCAAATAATAGGCTAGGCTGAAATAGAGACCACAGAGAACCATAGGTTCTCACACACAGTGAGACCATCACTTTAGAATTTCTCTTTTTCGGCAGTCCTATGCATTTTTGGGAGAGATATACTTTCTGGATCAAATTATTTAATTCTGCATCAGTCATTTAAAAAATAACACTTTTAATGTTAATTGTAATTTAAGATTCTTATTTTTGGCCTCGACTTATTTTTTTTTTTAAAATGCGTTCCATATGAGAAAGGCAAACAGGAACTGGTGGATGAACAGTAGGAACAGCTGCAGCAGATGTGGTAGCCCTCGTAAGGTCAATATTTTTATTCTGATGACCTGAAAATAGGCATCATATTGATGGTTTCTTGATTTCTTTGAAGAAAAAAAAAGGGATGTAGATTAAAGCTGTGCATCCTGCAACTGATTATTTTGTGTAAAGAAAAGAAATTGCCGGTTTCTGTTTTATTTGACCAAGCATTTACTCAGTTGCCTGTGTAGGGCTTCCATCTGTCTCAGGCAAGCAAATTGTATAACCTTTCAGTTCAGGTTCTTTGTCTCTAAACTGGAGGTAATAATAGCTCCTACCACCTACTTCATAAGGGTGCTGTGGGGATCAGACAATATATATAGAAAGCATTTTGCACACGAATGTTTTAAAAGAAATTAAGCTTTTTCTTTTCCACCTTCCATTTAAGGACCAACAGATGTCAATAGGACTTCCCATATTCTCGGGGAGGAGGGGAGGGGAGAGTTCTCACCAGTCTGAAATATTTGAAATTTGCTGTGAAAAATTTTTTTTCAATGAATCCATTCATCATTCTTTTATCTGAATGTGGGTTATCAGCTACATGATTAATCCCAAGTTACCCTTTCCCAGCCACTTGGTATACTTGGGTCCCGTCTCACTTATTAGTTAATATACGTTCACAGTACACAAACCAGTGTTTATGCTGGCTCAAAAATAAGTGAACTTAGAAAATAAAGTGTCAGTCTAGTATTTTTAGTATTTAGGGTATTTTTAGTATTTAGTATTTAGGGTATTTCCTATGTGCCAAGCACTCAGGATTCAAAAACTAAAATCAAATAGCCCACCAGCAGCTTATATTCATCAAAGTAGAAAATATTATTCCACAAACATTTATTATTTATTCTGTGCCCAGTTTTCTAAAAACTAAAGATAGGATGAAAAACCAAATGTAGTCTTTGACCTTGGGGTAGCTTGAATTCTAATGGGAGAGACAATAACTTTGAATGTAGTACTATACAGGAAACCTATGAAGTAGATACAAGGTGACCTTGGAGGGGATGGGACTAGCAGCTAGGGAAATGCTTCCTGAAGAAGATGAAGGTAGAGGTGAGGTAGGGGAGCATTGCAGGCATGGGAGGCAGTCATGGCAAAGGTACAAAGAGGATATATGGAGTGTCATGTGTGACAAACAAGAGGTAGGCCAATATGGCTGGAACACTGAATATGGGAAAGTGAGGCCCTACTAGCTGAAGGCATCAGGAAATTCCATATATAGGAAGCCTAGGCAGAAGACAGACTAATCATATAAAGCCCATGCCAAAATGGACTTGAATATGACATGAAATTTTGTTATTCATTTTTTGCCACTTTTTGCCAACCTGATTTCCAATGGTTTAATTCTAAATATCTGAAAAATTAAAGAAAAACACCCATGATCTTTTTAGCAAATGCTGATGTTCAGTGTGTGGAACACCAGTGCCAATCAAGAATACATCTTCATGAGTTTAAATCTATTCTCAGGCCCTGATTAACTTTGTGACCCTGGGCAAGTCATTTAACCCTGCTTGCCTCAGTTTCCTCATCTGTAAAGTGAGCTGGAGAAGGAAGTGCAAACCACTCTGGTACCTTTGCCAAGAAAACCCCAAGTGGGGTCATGAGGAGTCAGACATGACTGGAAAGTGACTGAACAACAGTGTTCCTTTAGTTCTAGTAAAAATTGATTTTCTACATGAACATCTCCTCATACTTTCTCTTAATACTTGGAAAGTAATCTTTGAAATTTGACTCTTTCTCAAGTCATTGGAAAAACCTGTGGTTTCATGGATAGAAGCAAGATTTCCAAGCAAATGAGTGCTGGCCCTTCCTTTAATTAGCTGTGTGAGCCTGTCTGTAAAGCCAGGACGGTGGTAGGGTACCAATCTCATGGTGTTGGGAGAATCAGATGAGGTGAGGGTTCTAGAAACGGCAAAGTTCTAGATCCACGTGAACTCCTATTATTACAGGCCCCTCATTTGGGAATTTCACAAGGGCCTAATTTTTTTAAGGAACATCCATGTTGGGGAAAAAGGATGTGGAGGGAAGGATACAATACAAGCTGCTATCAGTGAGTTGTCACCAGGTAGAAAAAAGCAGAATAATTTTCTTCCTGGGATCACTAAGTAAGAAATTTCCATCCTTCTCTAACTCATATTCTACCTGCACCAGTTATAGCCTTAGAGCTGGAAGACTTCTCAGAAGTTATCTGGTTCAAATCCTTCATTTTACAGAAGGGGAAATGGAGGCCCAGAGAGAGGTCATCTTTCCCAAGGCCACACAGGTAGTGAGTGATCAAACCAGGTCCCAATCAGTTAATAAGCATTTCTTAAGCACCTACTGTACTTCCCTAAACACTGGGGGTAGAAATACAAAGGTGAGGCAGCCCCTTGCCCTCAAGGACCTTACTGAGAGTTTACATCCAAACTTCTAAGAATAACTTTTTTAAGTCACTGATTTTATTCCATACAGAGTCTAAACCTGAGGCCTCCACAGCATAAATGCTTTTAGTCTACTGAGTATAATATTTTTTAAGAGACAGTCTTGCCTTCAATATCTAATATACTCATTTATTTTTTCTGAGGGAGGCTAATTAGCCCTTCCCCAAAGCCTCTAGCCCTAAGGATTATATAGCACAAAATAACACATACAAGAGAAAAATAAGGATTTATTTTAGGGGATTGCTTCATTTTTCTCTAACTTTTCTACACCTTTGTTTCCTGTTTCTAGGTAATAGTGACCAGTCAGGATCTCAGGAGAAACTTCTCATTGACAGCCAAGGCCTGAGTGGATGCTCCCCAAGAGACTCGGGCTGCTATGAAGGCAGTGAAAACCTGGACACCGGTAATAACAGCAGAGAGTCGACCATGCTTAATTCTCTGCAAACAACCACACGTGTTTTCTGTCCTTTGGCTGGTGAGACTGCTTCCTGCTGTCTCACTCACTCTCAGCTCCTCCTCCTGTCTGAATTACTGCTTTAAACATCATCCTTCCTCTGTCTCCTCCTGCACCTTCTGTTCTGTGTTAGTGAAGGCAGTTTTCATACCAGAAGCTCTTACACTGATGATATCACAGGCCAAGGTCTAATCCCTACTCCTCAACCCTGGCTTGTTTTAGATTTCGGGCTTACTCCCTCATAGAATTAAAAGGCACAGTTACCTGGTAGAATCTGGTGAGATATTCATCATGAACAAGGAAGAAGTGGCAAGTAGGTGAAGTATACTTTAATCTTTCAAAGGAGCTGCAATTTGATTGGTGCCATTGCTACCTCCACTGGCATAGAGCACAGCCCTTTCTATGGCTAAAATAAAGCCCAACTAGGCTAGTCAGCAGATGACGCCACACAATTAATATTTAGAACCATATTTGGAACCATCATAATTTATTACGACCTATCAGAGTTTCAGCTCTTAATGGATGTTGGGATAAATCCATGGGGAAAAAATTAGTAAGCATTTGTTATATGCTAGGAACTGTGTTAAGCTCTGAATACAAAAACAAGAACAAAGACAAACTGCCCTTAAAGAGCTTATATTCCAATGTGGGCAGAGACAACACAGCGAGGAAAGTGTTGGCCAAGGAGACATATTTTACCCTTGAAAGTTATGGGGATAGTGTGGAAAGCCATAGAGATGTAGTTTGAATATGGTGTTATAGTTTATAGGCTGGGGAATAGGGAGCATGTGAATTTTGCAGGGTAGCTATGACTGAGGAGGAAAGAATAGAGAGAAACTGGCAAAAGTGAGTCTTTCTATTTCATATCATAGTGCCGGTCCTAACCAGTCAAATCATTGTGAAGCACCTCCTACATGCCAGTGCTGAAGATGCAAAGAAAGGGAAAAAACAGTGTCTCTCCTCAAGTAGCTCACAGTCTGATGAGGGAGACAACATCATGTAAACAATATGTACAAAAACAACATTGACAGTATAATTTGTGATAATCATCTGAGGAAAGGTACTAGGTACAGTAAAAAAAGGTACATGGAATTTTGGAGTAAGAAGGGACTTCAAAGCTACTGGTAGAATCTGGTGAGATATTCATCATGAACAAGGAAGAAGTGGCAAGTAGGTGAAGTATACTTTAATCTTTCAAAGGAGCTGCAATTTGATTGGTGCCATTGCTACCTCCACTGGCATAGAGCACAGCCCTTTCTGTGGCTAAAATAAAGCCCAACTAGGCTAGTCAGCAGATGACGCCACACAATTAATATTTAGAACCATATTTGGAACCGTCATAATTTATTACGACCTGTCAGAGTTTCAGCCCTTAATGGATGTTGGGATAAATCCATGGGGAAAAAATTAGTAAGCATTTATATTTGAATAGCATTTTCTATGACTTACTCAAGACCTTGAAGACCTCCATTGTGAAGGGGAACTACTAACTATCTCTCAAGGCAGTCCAATCTACTTTGGCCTAGCTCATATTATAATGTTCATCCTCATATCAAATATAGATGGCCTCTATGCAACATCAGGGAGAAGGAATTATTCTTCTCTCTTTTTAGAGCTCAGCTGAATCACTTAGGATACTGTATTTGTTACCTTCTAACACTCCAGAGGATCTGTGCTCTCCTCAGTGTGGATTCTCCAGCCAGCTGTGTGAATCACAGCCTCTCCACATCCGTAAATACAACATGAGGAAATTCATGCAACACACTAAGGCCTTTCCTTGAACTCTCAACATAACGAGAATACCAGTGAAGCATGCCAGTTATCCATTGATTTGCCTTTGCTCTTGTTATATGACTGACTCATTTTTTTCATCATACCTTTGTCCCAATTCTTATGAATAATTCTTTATTTGTAGTGCATTGTAGCTTGCTCATGTGCACTTGTTCCTCTCCTTTGAATGACCCTCAACTTACAGAATATTAAACATGTAATGAAGATCTTTGTTTTAGGGAGAAGATTAAGGTCATTTAAAAAAAAACAACCTGTGAGATTTCCCAAAGACTTTCCATTCTGCCCCTCTTCCTATTTAAGCCCAGCTCCTTGTCTGTTTGTAACATCTGTCCAAGATATATACACGGGGAAACATGCTTTATGGTTTGTTTGTCTGCCCAGTCATATGTCACGGTTCTAACAAATCACCAGTCATACTCCTTGGGGGCCAAACTGTATTTTATGCTTAACATAGGGGGCAGAAGGAGACACATAAGGTTGGGCACTTTGAATTGAATTGAAAATGAGAAGAGAATCTGTTTAGCATATTGAAAATCTGCAGAAAAATGAGCTTTGAAATTGTATAGACAATAACAAAACTTCTAAGGTACTTAAAAACAGTGGACAATGAACATTTAAAAATTTACAAATATGTTCAACTCCTCTCTGCAGACTTTGGCTAGATATGGTAATGAAGTACACAATGCATTGCCCCACCTTATTTACTCAAACCTTGATCAAACTTTATAACACATTTATGACTCTTACTGGGGAGAAACAAACAAACATTTATATCAATTAATGACACCAAAACAGAAGGGAATATAGGAAAACTAGCACTTTAGACTATAGGTTTGTACCTGAAGGCCAAATCTGACCTGCCATCTGGTTTTGTAGGGCCCTCAAACTCAGAACTTTTCAGTAAAGATTTATTGTACTTACACATGCACAAGGTCCAAGGTTTTTGCCTTCAGGCCATAGTTTACTGACTTTTGCTATGGACTCATTCAGGAGCTTCTGGGCCTGCCTTCTTGAAAGAATGGAATTTGATCAGAAAAGACTTTGCTGGTCATTATCAGTTAGAGGATGATCCTTTCCTTCCTAAAGCTTCCCCCTTGTTCTAGTCAGTATAGTTGCACACAGTCCTTTCTTCCTGGCTACTCAGTCAGGCTGATATATACAGCACAAAACACTGGCAGTTGTAGAACCTTAATTGTGTCATGTGACCTTTAAAATACAATGCATATCAATATTGGAGTGTTGGGAGCTATTAGAACCAAGAGGAAAAACAGTTTACCAGGTAGATGATACATCAGGTTCAAACAATCAGTGTGTCTTCCAAATATTAAGCTCTTACAAGGCTGAAAAAATGAAAGCAATTTATAGGATAGAGAATGTGAACCACCACCCCGCCTTTCATCTGTTCCTTTTTATTTAATATGAGTTATTTATTAGACAAGGAAACAGTGGGTAACTCATTACTAATCATTTTCTTTTGTGAACTCCCACTTAAGGGGAGGAGATAATATTAAAAGGTATTTACACATTGAGTTACACACACAGACACCTTTTAGTTAAATCTGGGAGACAAATTAAAAATTTCTGGAGTGCTTTAAAATGCAGTTGCAATCACATTGATTAATTCAAATGTTTATTGATTGGGATCATAGTCAAGTAGAATGAATGCCGGGTTGGGGTTTGAATTCTAGTTACAACTTTTGCCCTCAGACAAGGCATTTAATGTCTAAGGTTTCCTCTGCTGCAAAATAGGGTAATACTTAAGCTTTCTACCTTGTAAGAATATGAGAAAAGTATTCCTAATTATTATCACTGAGTGTCTACTACAATATCATGCTAAGTTTACTGGGAATTACAAAGTACTATACGTGGTCACTCCCCTGACTGAGTTTATAATCCATTTAAGGATGCAGTAGTCATTGCAAAACAGAATATTCAGTTAATACAATAAAATTAAATTAATACAAAACCAATTCACATAAAATTAGAATGAAATGAAAACTTACAAAGACAAATAGATGGTCAAGTTACACTTCTTTCAAGTTGTCTTTGTATACCCAGCATTCAGAATAGTGCTGTGCACAGAGTAGGCACTTAACAAATACTTGTTGGCTGGTTGGACTACCTCCAGCTCCTGAGCTCTGTCCACTATCCCATTCTATTGTGAGTTGGCTTTCATAAGTTAGCCTTTCCATTGATCACTGAAAAGTTACACAGTGGGTAGAAGAAGGATAGACTGAGTTAACAGTGATGTTTTGTGTGTGAAAGGGAACATAGAAGACATCCTCAGGGCTATGCATAGCCTCTGAAAAATGAAATGGACCAGCTATCTAATAAAAAAGTGAGGGATAATAGCCCACACTAATTCACCTCCCCTCAAAAGAACTATTAAGAAAATCTGGGCCTTCCATAAAGGCTGTACAGAAAGACAAGGATATGAACTACATGGATGAAAAAATGTTGTTGGCTTATAATCTGCATCAGTAAAGGAGTAGCCACATGGAGATCATGTATGTAGCAAAGCATCATGAATTATTCTAGAATGGGACTTCTTAATTTTTTCTGTGTCATGGACTCCTCTGAAAATCTGGTGAACCTAATGCTTTTAAATATATAAAATAAAATATATAGGATTACAAAGGGAGCCAATTATATTCAAATAAAGTTATCAAAATATTAGTTAAAAAAAGTTCACAGACACTAAAGAACCTCTTGTCTATAGTGAAACTAAGTACAATCTCGTGCCACACTTGGTTCAGGGAAGGTACTTAGATTTCTTGGTTAAATGATTCCTAGAAGAAGAAATTTCATTTGAGTCAAAGGCAAAAGTAATAGGGTAGATAAATCAAAAAACCAGCCAACAGGCATTTATTAAGTACCTACTATGTGCCCAGCACTATTCTGAATGCTAGGTATATAACGACAAAAATGAAACTGTCTTTGCCCTCAAAGAATTATATTCATTCTATCAGGAAAAAAATATATAAGGTAATGAGGAGTGAGGAGAGAGTGACTTTAGCAGCTTCAGGGTAATCAGGAAAAGGTTTTATGTAAAAAGTGGTGCTTGAGATGAGTTTCTATTAAAACTAGGGATTCTAAGAGATGGAGGGGAGAGGGCACTCCATTCCAAGCATGGGTAAAGGCACAGAGATGGAAGATGGAATATTGTTTGTGATAAAATAGCAAGAAGAGAAATTTGGCTGGATCATAGAGCACATGCTGTGGTGTAGTGTATAATAAGCCTATAAAAGTAAGTTGGAGTCAGATTATTAAGGATTGTAAAGAAACCAGGAAGATTTGAATTCAAGTTCCACGACCCGAATTTGTTTTCTTGACTGTAACATATAGATTATAATACTATCTACCTCACAATGTTGTAAGATCAAATAACCTAAGTAAAATACTTTACAGACTTTAAAGGATCTATATGATGTGGATTATTGTAATTATTATATTAGAGCACTTGTATACATTATTGTGAAAACTACTTAAAAAAATTTGATAAAGATTTTTTTTTCCAGGTAAGACTCGGAAAACTGTACCTACTAAGTCAACCATAGATCCCCACTTTAAGGATTTCAACAGAAATCAGCTGGCCAACTACCCGACACTGCCTTTAACTAAGTCAGTAGAAGCTTTGAAGGAGGGAGAGAAGGAAGCCCGGCTTATCAGCATTCACACTCCTGACATCTGTGGTGAGCCGAGAGTGGCCAACTCCAAGACAAATCGGAGAAGCCTACCAGTTTCCATCTGTCGGAGCTGTGAGGAGACTCTGGAGGGCACAGAAGCCTCAGAGACTTGGCCACGGTCCCATTCCCTGGATGACCTTCAAGGAGATCCTGATGCTAAAGAAGATGTGCCTAAAAAGGAAACAGAAGCACTCACTCAGAATGTACCAGAAGTGCCCCAAAAGACAACTGTGTGCAACCTGAAGGCAAAAACTCCCTCAGATGTCTCTTCTGTACAAGACCCACTGCTACTGACCCAAAGCATGCGATTTTCTGATCCTCAGAAAACTAAAATTAAGACATCAGACTGCCCATCCACAATCTCTTCACATGGGACAATTCCTTGTTTGCCTAAAAATTATGAAACTCAGCCTGCGTCAGCTAAACAGACTTTAACAAGGACTCCTCTAGAGGGTCACAAAAAAGGGCATGATCTCGAAGGAACCAATAACCCTCCAGTCACCAAAGAAGGGGTTGAAGTGGATCAGAGGGTCACTGAGGCAAGAACACAGCCAAAAATTCCTTCACAGCCTCCACCTGTTCCTGCCAAAAAGAGCAGAGAACGCCTCACCAATGGACTACATCATACATCTGTTGCCCATAGTGGTACCTTCTCTAATCCAGATGTACCATGCTTGCCAGTTAAAAAGAATAGCCTTGTTAGCCCTAGTGACTGTCATACAATAACAGTTTGTAGATCTTCCCCAGAACAAGAACCTGGCAGCCCCCCAACCACACGGCCACCATGGCTGTCTGAACTCCCAGAATCTACTTGTATTCAACAGCATGGAGTCAAGCTGGGCCCTCCTTTGACAAGGAAGATCTCTTGTGCCAGAGGAGTAGATCTGGACATGCTGGTAGAGAATAAGTTGCAAGCTGAAGGTATCGATCTCACTGAGGAACCATATTCTGATAAGGTATGAAATCCACAATCTCTCATTGACTTTCTTTGAAACTCAGGTTGCCCTACAATGGACAGTCAGGAACTAAAAGTCCCAACTTAGTCTCATCATCCATTTCCTGTGAGGCCATTCAGAACAAACTGGAATGGAAACCTCAGGGGTCCATAGATAGGTGCTCTGTGCTCATTAACATTTTTAATTCTAAATGTTAATAATTCATTAGGAAAACAGTGCTGTTAAATGGAAGGGTCTTCAACAGCTGAAATCAGAACCTCCTGCTCTGATTCAACATCCAAGTAAAGGAAGTCTACAACTTCCCCCGCTACCCCCCTACTTTGCTAGCTGGACTTTGTAGGGAAGACATCTGGTGTTGAAAGAAGATGGTCTAGACAACCCTCTAAAGATGTAACTTGTAGAGGAGGTACCAATCTTCTTTGCTACAGGGGAGTTCCCAATAGCAGTGGAAATAGAGCTCTTGCCTCATCTTTGTGTATTGGCTATCTATGTGAACTTAACTTGTCATGCCTTAGTTTCTTCATCTATAAAATTGGATCATATCTGCCCTAATTCACAAAATTATTAGAAGGATCAAATAACATTAGAGGTTTATAACACACTAGACAAATGTTAGTTGTTTTCAAGAATATTGAGAGACTTTTATAGGGTGATGGCAATAAAGTAAATAAAAGAGCAGAACGAATCCATATGAAGCTTCCCTGATGCTACATGTATGATATAGAAATATATAGAAATTTAACACTTCATTCAGTAAACATTCCCTGTAATGTGCCTAGTAGTGTGTGCCAGGCTAGGAGCTGAAGGCACAAGAACAAAAACTGAAAGTTCCTGCTCTGAAGGGACGTTTGCAAAAAGTAAGACTTTTGAAAACTCTAAGAGTAGAAAATATGGCCCTATTTATAAAAAATGGCATCAATGCCAAGAGTACTAGTTCTACAGATACCAGTCTTGCTGGTGTGTTTGTGACCTAAGTGACACCAGATAAGCCCCTCCACCTCTCAGGGCCTCAGTTTCTTCATGTTTAATAAAAGTATTGGTCTAAATGACCTTTCAGTTTCATTCCAATACCAAACAGATGATCCTACTAATAAAGGACACATGGTTGGTACTTGTGCCACCTTGTTAGTTTTCAGTATGCCCATGTAGTGAGTCATCTTAGAGGAAAGAATACTTTGTAACACAGTACTTTTAGTACTTTAGTAATGAAATTCACTTATATAGACTCAAGAAGGAACCTGTTTTACCCTATTTTTGCTTTATAACAATTAGTATTATAGAAAATTTGAAATGTCAAATATTAAAAATGTATTCGTGATTTCTTTCTTTTTTTAACCAATAACTCTCATGAAGTTTAAAAACCTTCTGAAATCACACTCAGAAAGTCCAAATCAGTGCTTTGAGAAGCAGTTGTGTGGAGTGTTGTGCAATGACTCTTAAAATACAAGAAAATTGTATTCAGTGCTTAGTTTTTCCAAAGAGTTTCCCTAGAAAGTACAGTTATATGAAAGATAAAGAATGGATTCGTTTCCTAACAGCAATCTCCAGAACATCTAGTTTGCAATAGAAAATAATGGATCGCATTTAAAAAAGCTTTTAGTGATATTTGATAGTATTTAAAGTTCATGCCATTATCCTAGATTTGGTATATCTTGAGGGGAAAATGTGCTATTTGATTTGATAGATGGGTAGATTGGTATAATAGAGCACTCTCCTAGAGAGGACAGGAGTCAGATGTCTTGGGTATGAGTCTGTTCTGATGCAATAGCATAACCTTGGGCAAATCATTTGATCTCTCTGGTCCTCAATTTCCTTCCCTATTACTTCAGGAATTTGGACTAAGTGATCCCTAAGATTCTTTTTGATTCTCCCTTGGGTTACAGCATGGCCGCTGTGGGATTCCTGAAGCTCTGGTACAGAGATATGCTGAAGATCTAGGTCAACCAGAGAAGGAGGTTGCTGTGAAGATGGACGAAATCCGTGTGAAACAGCTTAGGAAGCAGCACCGGATGGCGGTAAGCTCAAGCACCTTGCCTTCAATCTTCTTCTGAGTCTTCAAAGTAACCCCAACCTTCATTCAGACTATAAAAATGGGCTCATAGATGGCTAAGGAAAGCTGCAGGAGATATTCCCTTCCCCCCAAGTCAGAAGATGGGTGGGGATAGAATACACAGGTGCAAAGTCCATAGCTCCTATTGCACCAGAAAATACTCATTAAATATGAAATAATACCTTGGAGAAGACCTAAAATTTACCTGTAGAAGTGAGTATGGGAAGGTTTGCTACTTGTGAGCTATTGTGAAGCAATGCAGTGTTCTATATTCTAGCTGTTTCTGGACCATGACATTGAATTTAACACAAATTCAGATTATAATCAGATTGTTCCATAATGTCAATCGTGTTGGAACAAGTGTTATAGTAGAATTAACTGTGTATATGTGTATGTATATATGTATATTTATCTGTATATACACACACATATGTATATATGTATATTGTATATGTGTATACATATACAATATAGATATGCACACATAAATATATGCATATATATATACACACACTTATGCACTCTTATTTTGAGTGTATATTCAAATTTGTCATGGAAAGTATACTTAAAACATTTTATACACATCTAATTTTGTCCTTTCCCATAATTCCACCCACAGAGTAGTCTAAAGGACTTAATTTTGGTCTGCAGAGACCATAATTTGAAAATTGTTTCACAGGGAGCACAGTGAGACAAGATAACCATGATAGACAGTAAACATGAGTAATTTGCAGTCAGAACACATAACTGGCCTTTGATTCCATTCTAGATACTTTCTCTAGGGTAATGGCTACCAAGATGATCGATGCCATCCTCTGGAGGTAAACATGGCATAATAATTCATTATTCTGGTCTTGACATTTGAAGCCTTGGTGCCACCTCCTTCAAATTGTAATTGGAGCCATTTATAGAGCACTATTTACCTTTAAAATACCATCATGAAAACGCAGCCAAGGCCAGCCGTAAGAGTTGGCACCCACGTGGAAAATCTCCCATTCCTAATAAATGTCCTTCTTCCACCCAACTCTATCCTTTCCCCAAGTTACTGATCCTTTACATTCCACATTAAATCTTGGTGCATTTGCCTCCTGCTAAAGTAGAAATGTACTTAAAGAAGTAATATTTTAAGGAACTGGTCATTTATACATTAGTATGAATGACTTAAGCAAATGCTTTCTGAAATCAGATTTAATAGGTAGAAGTATAGAAAGAGAATACCACCTAAATCAAGTGAATTATTAAGTACCTGCTGTGTGCAGACAACAGAGGGAGGAGATGCTATCCAAGGGGGAAAATGATGCAGAACAGTAAGTTGGGCTCTGAATAAATAAAATTTACTTTGTGAGTACCTTGAAAGGAATATCTTAAATTTCTTTGTATCTCCTACATCCCTTAAATGTAGGAAGCATTCAGTAATTACTTATTAAGTGCTTAATGTGGAAGTATGTTTAATATGATCATACATGTATAGTCTATGTCAGATTGCATACTGTCTTGGAAATGGGAGAGTGGAGGGAAGGGGAGAATTTTAGACCTCAAAATCTTATAAAAGCAAATGCTGAAAAATAAAAACAAATTTAGAAAAAAACATGTTCATTGATTCATAATTGTGTCTAGTACCAGCCCAGTATGAGGTTTTAACAAAAGAAAATTGACTGAGGAATCAAAAGGACTCCTCTCTAACTCATCTATTTAAAAAAAGGATATTAACAATAATACCTGTCCCACCTATTTCTTATAGAGGTTGCTAAGGTCAGAGTTTCACAGCATTTAAGAATTGGAACAGAACTTAGAGATCATTTATTCTAACCCCCTCATTTTACAGCTAAGGAAACTAAGGCTCCAAGAAGCAAAGAGATCTGTCCGAGGATAATGATAAAGTTGGAACTAAAAGCCAGATCTCTTACTTTTAACTTCTCACCTAATACCATTTCCATTAGGTTGTTCCATATCTCGAGTGAAATACCATAATGAAAACACTTAGGAAGTGTATAAAGTAGTCACCTGAGGCTAGATTGGATGTAGCAGATAGTTAACTGGCCTTAGAGTTTGGAAGATACGGGTCTCAGTTCTACCTCTG
Source organism: Bettongia penicillata ogilbyi (assembly GCA_023548195.1). Lineage (NCBI taxonomy): Eukaryota > Metazoa > Chordata > Mammalia > Diprotodontia > Potoroidae > Bettongia > Bettongia penicillata. Next base: position 3,136,441 of record JAJHZJ010000382.1, on the reverse strand, counting down.
GTACATGCTGGCCATGTCATTCTGGGCACATCATTTAACCTTATAGAGCCCTAGTCAGTCCTCTAGTACCACAAGCTGAAGAGTTATATGCTTATATTGATCTACATTGATAAAAGGAATTTCCTTACCAGTTCTTCAAAGAGATGAAATCGCAGGCCTGGTTTTTGCTCCTAATCCAAAAAATATTTTTTTCTTCTTTTTAAAACAAGATAGGAGTTTAAATCAGCAGATTTAAGACAGTGGAGGAACTTGTATGTGACATGAGCAAATGATCCTAAACTTTGGGTCTTTGAAAAGCATGATACAGGCTCAAAGAAGGCTTGATGTAAGAAATCACAATGAAAGGGAACCCTGCTGAGTAAAGTGTACAATGAAAGAATTCACAGCATTCTTTCTTTTGCTTTATCTAGATCCCAAGCGGAGGACTCACGGAAATCTGCAGAAAACCCCTTTCCCCAGGATGTGTGACCTCAGTCTCTGACTGGCTGATTTCTATTGGTCTGCCTATGTATACCAGCATCCTCACAGAAGCAGGATTCAACACACTGAGCCAAGTGCCTTCTCTGTCACAGACTTGCCTTCAGGACGTTGGCATCACAGAGGAGAGACACATAAGTAAGCTCATCACGGCAGCCAGACTCTTCAAACCACCCCTGAACCCGGAAGCCATGTAACCGAAAGTGGACATCCTGTTAATATCCACTACCCTTTCTTTCACTGTGCTTAATAATACCTGTGCAATTTCTACAAATGGCCTCCAGAAGAGCAGGGCCAGCCTTGAGCCCAGCTCCGGCACAGCTGGTGAAAGCTTCATCAAGAACTGGAAACTTTCTTCTCCGTGAAGACAAGTAGCCAAGGCCATCCCCTTTATCCCCCAAAGGAAAGTCAAAGAAGAATTTTCATTTTGGAAGTTCATGGGAGCCACCGTGCAAACCTACGACAGATGTCATTTGTAAATCTGCCTTTTTAGGGTAGGATAAGAATTGGTGAGTTGTTCCAGGGAGCTAATCTAGTTTCCCAATATATTATTGGAACATCATTCTTCTTCCTGTTGCTCTGTATATAGTACTGAGCGGCCAAACAGGTTTTAGCTAGGCCAAAGTAACAGACTCTGGGGTTAGTTTACAGTATTGCTCATTTTCAGTTACTCATGGGTAATTAAATGAGACTGGCACCAGGAACAAGAAAAGTCTTGTTTTGGTTTGGTTCGGTTTTTTCTTTCCCTTTGATAAAGCAAGTTGTTTTATAATAATTGCTCTCTACCAATCAGCTTTTTATTTGCCTTAATGTAAACTCTTAAGCAGTATCTAGTGTAAGTAATGTCCAGTCACCTGTAACCATATTTCGCAATCTTCAGCTTAGACTTCCATCTGATATCCTGGGATGTTTCTGGACAAAAACAAACAAAAAACTGGCTTTTTTAAATGTCTTACTTTAAGATGGCCAGTGTTTTAAGGTTACTTTTCAGGCACAGTGTTCATGTTGGGTTTCAGTTGTTAGACTAACAAAATCAGTAAATATGTCTACAATTTACAGAGATATCTTTTCTTGTGTGTGTATATATGTATGTGTGTGTGTGCGTGCAGTAACTGCCTTTCATTTTAATCATTTTTAATATTGTTACTATGTCAATCATACTCCAACATCCACTTGGTATTATGACCACAGCCATTCCAGACTTCATTTTATCTGCTCATAGGTCATCTTTGTAAAAGCCATGAAGAGACTGAGTTGTCCAGGGAGAGGTTTCAAAGAAAAGATGAGCTCATAGGTTGGGTTTTTTTGGGGAGAGTTAAGGTGTTTATGTTGCATTTTTTTTTGAAAGTTGCGGTCTTTTTTCTTTTCTTGATGCTTCTTGTATTTCAAAGAAAGTTTCATTTATGGAGGGTCGGACGAATGATTTTTAGCCATATCTTTTAAGGATTTACATGTATTCACAAACTGATGTAAAATATTTTAACAAGTTCCATCTTTCTGCAGCTTACTCTCTTGTTTTCTAGCAGATGCTGAATTCAAAGAACTTACCCATTAGATAGAATTATGCTATATCCCCTCCAATAACATCTTTTTAAACTTATTACAAGCACTCATTTGTACAACAGATGTCACAGTCACAATTTTGATAACTTTGGACGGACACCGGGCTTTGCTTAGTTGATAGTTACAAATACTTTCATTTAGCCACAAAATTCCCCGTGAAAAATTATTTCATTACGTCCAAAGTATCTTTTCATATTCTATCACTGCCAGCAGATTTTGAGGTAAAGGAGAGAATATGGTGACATTTTTTAATGGAAGATGGCTTTGGTCAGTGGCAAGATTTTAATTTTTTTTTTAAAACAAAGCAACAATTATATTAGACTTTATTTTTTGTTGCTATTTTGTTTTCAATGATTTGTTTCTAAGTAATATTCAGCTTTTCCAAGATCTGATGTAAAGGAGATGCTGGGACACAGCCTAAGAACAGTTAAAGCTGTTAACTTTCTATGTAACCCAAATTAGCATGCCACTTTATCCCAACAAAGCACTTGCATTCATGTGTCTCCCTTCATGTTTATGGAAACATGGTTTATTTAGGGTGCCCAGAGGTTGGGGGTTGCTGGTATGACCAAATTATCTGAAAATATTTCAACAGATAAATCATGAGATGTGAGCTGGCAAGTGGGCTCTCTTCCACGCTTAGCAAGTGGAAGAATAAGACAGAAGGCACTCTTTGGAACCACCAAGAGTACCATAGTTTGGAGCCCTATGAGACCTGAATCAGAGATGATAAATTGTATTTGACAAACCCCAGGGAAGGAAATTTTATCTGAATTACTGAATTCTTCCCCCTAGTAGGTATTTTCTTTACTAGAAACAGGAGAAATAGAAACTTTTGAGCATTTCAGAGAGTTAGGCTAGACTCTGTGTCACCTTGCCTTTGAAATGATGATTTTATTGGGAAGGCAGGGGGCATTTGAACCAAATCTAGGAACCATCTATAATTTTAAGAAGTTGGGGGATGGGAGGGATGGTTTCCAATTGAAGTAATCTGAAGTGTGTGTTTTCAATCCTGGCTTTTCTGTGGTCTTATAATTTGTTTTATGTTTGATGTCCTTTTGCTTTATACTTTTAACTTGATCCTTAAAAAGCCCTAAGTTTCTGTGTACGGTTGTCAGCTGAGCTTTGCATGGTCAGCTTATATACACTTCATCTGACAGGTGGGAGGTTTCAGCCATATCAGGTTTTTAATTCTCTATTGGGTACAATTCTTGAGCAAAAGTTAAGCTTGTTGACTGTTGAAAAGCACAAAAGAAACCTACTGAGCAAGTTCTGGCTCTGGCAGATACTTGTTACATGTCCACTGTGTATAATTTTAACTTCAAAAGTTGTCTGGCGGGAGCCAGTCCCAAATACTGTTTACATTCCCAGATGATTTAGCTAACACATAACCTTTCGCCAGTGCCCTGTTCTCCTTCTCAAATCTAAGTTTGGGTGAAATCGTGAGATTCCTTTATCGGAAAATAGTTCCTTTCCCTAAGCATAGCTGGAGAGATCAGTTCACCATGATGCTGGTGGCATCTCATTTGCCAGGGAAAAAAAAGATTGTACTCTGGGTCCAAGTTACCTTGATTCTCATTTGTCATATTTAGGGGAAACAAAAACTGTCAAGCAAGTGACGTTAACAACTAACAATGTTGCACTTTCTGTATATGAAATCAATATTTAAATAACTTATTTTTCTCCATTGCTGTTCTTAAACAATGTAAGTAGCTGTAAGATACCAGTACCGATATGTTCTTGCAATTTGCTTCAGCCCAAGAAAGCGGTGTATTGTTTTAAAAAAAAAAAAGTGTAAAAAGTTATTGTGCTGTTTCATTTAGCAAAAAAAAAAGTGGACAAAAGGGTTTTCCTGTGTATCAAAACTTGTCTATAATTATGTCATTTCTGTTGATAGAGAAAAGTAAATAAATTTCTTCAACTGAGTATGTCCAAGTTTTCTTTCAACTCGTATATCAAAAATGAAGAATATATTACTGAAAATTCTTTAAAAATAGAAATGATGGTTATGATAAATGATGCATTTATAAACACCCATTATGTTAAGCGATATCCTTTCTTATGGAAGTTACTCTTTGCTCTTCTTACTGATTCAGGTTCAGAACAACATATATTCATCTAAATTCATTCGTCTACTTGAGATTATTGTTTCCAGTTAGGTTTTACTTTCTTTTCTTCCTTTTAAAGTATATTTTAATATCATAAAAGTCTGAGTCCTGAGGGAACCTTCCTTAGTCATCTCCTTAGACCACCTCCCCCAACGCCATGAAAAAAAATCTGTTGTAAAAGAGAAGCAGAGGCCAATCACTTGACAAATTTTTATGGTTAAAGGAGGACTAGAATCCATGCTTCCATAATGAGGAAGGAGGAAAGATTTAATAAATTCAAAGAAGAGAAGTTAACCTCAATTTCTGGTGGAAATGTTTGGCGTGTTGGTGGAACAACACAAAATATGTGGTCTTGAACATTCGTGTAAGTAGAATACTTTAAATATATTAGCACAGTTCACAGGGGAGAATAGAGGGAAGTCTGTGAAGCTATTGTGAAAAATTTAAAAACTCTGATCAATACAGGAGTCAACCACAATTCCAGAGGACTGAGGGGGAAACATGCTACATACCTCCTGGGAAAAGGAAAATGGATTCGAGAGGCAAAATGAGCTGCACAGCCAATGGGGTGTGTGTGTGTGTGGGTGTGGGTGTGGGTGTGGGTGTGGGTGTGGTGGGTGTGGTGTGGTATGTGTGTGGGTGTATGGTGTGTGTGTGATGTGTGTGTATGGTGTGTGTGTGTGGTGTGTGTGTGTGTGTATGTGATTTTCTTGATTATGCGGATTTGTTCCTATTTGAGATAGGAGGTGGGAGAGAATCAAAAGTATAAACACAGTCTGAAACAATGGAAAGCATGTTAGAATGCTGCGGTTCATGCCTTTTAGCCACATCCAACGCTTTGTGACCCTATTTGGGTTTTGGGGTTTTTGCTTAGCAAAGACACTGGAGTTGTTTGCCATTTCCTTATCCATTCTTCCTGATTTTTACAGATAAAGAACTGAGGCAAACAGAGTTAAGTAACTTGCCCAGGGTCCCACAACTAATAAGTGTTTTAGGCTAGATTTGAACTCAGGAAGATGAGTCTCCCTGACCCCAGGCCTGGCACTCTATCCACTACATCCCTGGAATAAGAACACTTGGGTTCGAATCTCAAATCGAAGAGCCAACATTAGGCAAATCAGTTAACCTCTCCAGGACCTGGTTTCCTTTTCTGAAATAAAGTTAAACTAGATAGATGGCCTCTAAGGTTCCATGCAGGTCGACATCTATGATTCTTTTTTAATGCAAATAATAACGTCATTAATTTGGTTTGTAAGAACAGATTTTTTTTCACATTCTATTTTAATCTGAACCTTGTCTGTTCAAGCTGAGTGTTGAAAAAAAATAAAAATCTGACAGTAGACTTCAAATCTTAGTCCTTGGTGACCCCTGATCACAGGGTCCAAAGAATGCAGTTGCTAATTCCTGAAAAGACTTGAGTAGATACAAAATTTGCTCCTAATCTTAGTACTCAGTACGTCGCATGTCTTCTGTGACAAATTATAAATTGAGAGGCAGTGGGGCATGCAGTCCGGCATCAGAGAGCCCAGCTTTGCTTTCTACAGCCTGTGTAACTGTGGGTGAGTCACACCTTCCTGACCCCATTTCTCATCTGTAAAATAGGGTGGAATAAGTTGGACCAGATGGCCTCGAGGTCCCTTCCAAATCTTGATCTGTGATCCTAATTCCTTTAACAATATATTGAAGAACTAGGGAGGTGACAGTGCTAGGCCTGGAGTCAGGAAGACTCAGCTTCCTGAGTTCAAAACTGGCCACAGACACTTGCTCCCTGTGTGACTCTGGACAAGTCGCTTACCCCTGTTTTGTTTGCCTCAGTTTCCTCACCTGTAAAATGATCTGGAAAAGGGAATGGCAAAGCACTCCAGTAGAAGTGGAAGTAGAAGTTTTCCACACCAAGAGAACCCAAATGGGGTCATCAAGTGTTGGACACTACTACAACAACTGAACAATATTTTTATTGCGTTTCTGTCTCTTTTCCCTGCCTTACTTCTGAGCTTTATTGAAATCATGACCATTTTCAGTTGAATACAGAGTATAATGAGGAAATGCCCCAGCAAGACAGACTGCATATGCTTACAGCTTAAACAGCATCAAAAGATGTTAGAGCTATTAAACTGTCTTTCTTTTTCTTTACTCCCTGGGTATAGAGGGATCACTTAAAGAGACTCAAATTAGGAGCAAACCAAAACTTCCAAATGTTTTTACCAAGTATCTGTTCCACGGAAACTGACTTTTGTTAATATAACAAAGACATTAAACAATAGTAATAGCTAACATTACATAGCACTTCCTATGTGCCAGGCACTGTGCTAATCAATATTTACAATATTTACCATAATTATATCATTTGATCCTCAACAATAACCCTGGAAGTGTAAATGCTTTTATTATACCCATCTTACCGATGAGGAGCCTGAGGCAATCAGAGGTTCATTGACTTACCCACAGCTAGCAAGTGTCTGATGCCAGATTTGAACCTGGGGCTTCTTGAGTTCAATAGTCTCTCCACCGTACCACACACCAGGTTGGAGATAAAGACTAAATGAAAAACTGACTCCTTACAGCTCCCATTCTAAGTGAATTCTGACCCTGTTATTGCTCAGATAGGACTCTCTATCTCTCCTGACTGTGCCTTTCAAGCTTTGAATGTCCTCTCTCGTCATCTCTACCTCCAGGTTTCTTTCAAGATTCAATTCAATCCCTTCTTTCTTCAAGAGGCCTTTCCCACTCACCCACTCCGTCGGTGCCTTCCCTTTGCCATTCTGTCCAATTTACCCTGCATCTATTTTGGTTATATGTAGTTGTTTGAATGTTTTTCTTCCCTAATGGAACCCAAGAATTATGAGGCCAGGACTGGAAAAAAAAATACATTCAGCACAGTGCCTAGTATAAAGGAAGTGTTGGATAAATGCTTGTTGGCTCAAAGGGAGGACAGTTTGTGATGGTTCTGAGCAAGGGATGAAATAAAAATAATAAGCAATAAAGAAATGTAAGCATATATTATTTGATCTATGATAGATAATAGTATTGAAATTAAATGTTATAAATAGTAAAAAGTCATTCATAAGCATTTGTCCTTTGAGAAGATACTTTGGGGAATGGCATTTTAACAAAACTCCTTAGAATTGCCATTTATTCCACCTCTCCCCTCTTTTTTACAGATGCCTCCAGAGGTTAAATGACTTTCCCAGGGTCACACAGGTATACGTAAGCATTAGAGGTAGGATATGAACTCAGCTCTTGTGATTCCAGAGCTTAGTTTGGTTTTTTTCTTAAACCATAGCACACTGACTACTTTAGTGTACTTTACTTTAGGCTATTGTTGTCTTTTGCTATCCATAGTATCCCCAAATCACTGCTACCTGTAAATGTGACCAAGAACAAGTTGATACCATAGCTAGTTTTTTTTAATTGCCCAACTTTTCAGACTGAAGCATTGAAGCATTTTTTCTTGTTTTCCAAAAGCCAAACAGCCCATGTAGTGAAGCATGTCAAGACAAGTAACTCCCCCAGCCTCCTTTAAAACTGCACTGAACAATCTCCAAGGTTCCACCTTCCAGCAATAAAACCCAAGGATTCTACCCAGAAAATTCCAGTAAGACAGTCCACTTCAAAATAACGTGCACCAGAGGGCACTGCTCTGCTAGCCTGAAACGGGAGGGAACGTGCCTGTAACAAGCCTGTAGCTAATAACCAAGCAGGGATTAAGAGCAACGCCATCCATTCAAGTAATGATAGAAAAGAGCTTTATGATCCCATCCTCTGCAGCTGGAAGGACAGCTGCTCTGCCCTTCTCCATCCCAGTGCAAGAGCATCTAGCTGCAAAGTCGAGCAACTGGGGATGAGGGGAGTATCTGCAGACATCGCAGACCAGAAAAGAGCCCCAGATCGTCAGGACTATGTTACAGGGTTTTACCGTTTTCCCACCACCAAGGCTGCCTATTCAGATTTCTTCTGGAAGTTGAATAAGGACAAGCGGAGAGTGGTTGGAAATGCAGAAGTTTTAATCTGCTCTAGTTGACAAGGGCAGCCCCAGGGGCTTATCTGTCCTCATTCCCTCTGCTCCTGCTGCTGCTGGGGAGGCTTCCTCTTTTCCTTCTTTACTTTGGGAGTCTGCATAACTGGCAGCTGCAAGGAAGCATTATCAGCTTCCAGAAAAGATGGTCTCCTTTCAGTTATGGAGTGAGACTTTACATTCCAGAAAGGGAAGGGGGGGAGAAAGGGAGGGCTTGATCCCACTTCAATACAAAGAGTGGTTCATTGCTTATGACAGAGATGTGGTGTCCTTCCAAATAGGCTCAGCAGGAGGTTTGGAATTCACAAAGTAGAAGGGAAGGGGCAGGGCATTCTTAGGCAGGATCCCTTGAAGAGAGGGTCTAGAATTTATACAGAGATACTCACAGAGAGTAGTGCCTTGTGGTAATTTTTACCTCGTCTCTTTGGCCTCATCCAATCTACAAGCAACTATGTGGCCCTGGAGTCAGGAAGACTTGAGTTCAAATCTAGTCTCAGACACTTACTATGTGACCCTACATGTCACTTAATCTCTGTCTGCTTATGAGCAAGATAGGTGGCTTAATGGGTAGAGCATCAGGCCTGAAGTCAGGAAGACTCATCTTTCTGAGTTCAAATCCAGCCTTAGACACTTACTAGCTGTGTGATCCTAGGCAAGTCATTTAACTTCATTTGCCTCACTTTCCTAATCCTATAAAGGCCCAGGAGAAGGAAGTGGGCAAATCACTTCAGTTATCTTCACCAAGAACTTTACCATGGACTAGGGTCACAAAGAATAAGACATGACTGAACAAGTGTTTTTTGTGGGGAGGGGTGGTGGTGGTTAACTTCTACTTTTGTTTTTGGTTTTCTTATTTAATTTATTTGTTTTCCGTTTTCAACATTCACTTCTATAAGTTTTAAATTTTCTCTGCTTCCTTCCCCAAGACAGCATGCAATCTTATATGGGTTCTACACATACATTCTTATTAAACACATTTTCACATTATTCATGTTGCATAGAAGAATTAAAACGAATGGGAGAAGCCATGAGAAAAATCAGACCAAAACATAAGAGAAAATAGTCTGCTTCATTCTGCGTTCTGATTCCATAGTTTTTTCTCTGGATGAGGATGGCATTTTGCCTCAAGTCCTTTGGGAACATTTTAGGTCATGGCATTGCTGTGCTACCATCTCTGAGGTGACACTGCTCCTCATACAAGACTCTCTGTCTCCTGCCTTCCAGCATGTTCACCTGCTCTCTCTGACACTTGGAATCCTCATCTCTACTTCCCAGTCTTCAAGTTCCAGCAAAAATCCCACCTTCTGTGAACTTTTCCTGATGTCCCTCATTATAAATGCCTTCCCTCTGATAGTCTGTTGACTATCTCCAGTTTATCCTGTCTACATCTTATTTGTATGTGACTATCCGTGTGTTGCTGCCCCAGCTAGACCATGAGCTTCTTGACAACAGGGATTATTTTTTTTTTGTATCCCCAGGATTCTGTACAGTGCCTGACACATCAATTGTTCAGTCATGTCCAAATCTTTGTAATTCCATTTTAGAGTTTTCTCAGCAAACTTCCTTTTGCCACTTCCTTCTCCCAGCTCATTTGACAGAGGAGGAAATTGAGGCAAATAAGGTCAAGTGACAAGCCCAGGGTCACAGCTGGTGTCTAAAGTTGGATTTGGATTTAGGTCTTCTTGACGCTAGGCCCAGTTCTCTATCCACTGAACGACCTAGCTGCCCTGCCTGGCACATAGTAGATGCTAAAGAAATGTTTGCTGACATATTAACTCTGAGGACTCTTGCAGCTCTAAGTCCTGTGATCTCGAAGTGGTCTCTAAAGCCCTTCAGAATTCATTAAACAACATAAAGGAAGTTGGAAAGTATGAAGGGAGACTAAGGCCATTGGAGAGGAAGTAGGTAAGTCTGCAGGGTATGATTAGGGCCAGAAATGAAAGGAGTGCACAGTAGGATTCTTTTGAAATGATGATCCTGGCCAAAGACTCACCAAATTAGAAGAGAGGGCTACAGGGTCAGGATATCTCCAAGACTGCTGGGATGACTGCTATCAACGATGCCCTCAGAGATCTCTCTTCCAGCTCTAGATAAATGATCTAATGATCAGTCAACACCACAATTCAAATTTACCAAATTGACTAGGTAGACAGTAGACTCTTAAGGGAGGGGTCATCAAAGTTTGGAAGGAACTCTACTTGGAGAAGGGGCAGCCAGAGGACAATGTCAGGATGCTGAATATTTAGAAAGAGGGATGCCAAGAGAAAGAAAGAGAGTTATTAAAAAATGTGATGTCGAGGTTATGAAAATAACCCCAGCTTTGCCCAGAGCTGACTCTATATAATCAGTATTAAATCAGTATAAAATAAGTAATGAAAAGAAAGATAAATATTGAATGGTTCAGTTCTTTTCTTCTAAACTCTCATTCTCTGTGATCTCATCGACCTTTCCAGCTTCAAGGAGGGAAAGACTTCCAAATCTTCAATTCTAGCCCCGAATTCCAGTCTACAAATCAATTCTATAGAGTGCAGAGGCTCCAAAGTTAGAAGAAGCAATTGTAAGGCTGAAGATCCACAATTGTGAACAGGGGGGAGATCAGCCATCATCTTCAAACAGGCTGCCCTCAGTGAGAGAGATTACGTTATATGTGTATGGCAAATATCTGTCCCTGTCTTACCCTATACTCCTAGGCAGTAATAGTTATTCATAGGATACATAGTCAAGCAAAGGCTCAAATAGACTTTCAGCAAAGTTGAAAATGCTAAGGGCAAATGCAGAGATAAATGTAGGATGAACTGTAAGATTGAGGCTGTTTCAGGTGAAGATGAAGCTTTTGCTACCTTGGAGGTCTGATATGAACTCAAGTCTTCCTGACCCTGGACCCAGAGCTTTATCCACTGGGCCACCTAGCTGCACCTTACTGCCCCACCTAGGACAAATAGGAAGATGCTAGCTCAGTTGGAAAAAGCTTTAAATGCCTAAATAGAGATTTTATATGCAATCCTGAAGGTAATAGGGAGCCCCTTCAGTTTATTGAGTACAGGGGTATTGGGGTCAGATCTATGCTTTAGAAAATTCACTTTGGTCATGCGTTTGTTCTAAGATGACAAATGAAATTAGGTTGTGTTGCATTTCAATTTCTCTCAAGCTGGCAATATGGCAGTTGCCGTTCAGAACTAGCTCAATTTGGGGGTTGCGGGTATAGACTTATATGCCCTTAGAAGAGTTATGGAGGTTGATTGGTCAACATACTTGGAGGTGTGCTACATTAAAATGAGGGTCTTGGGATATCTGACTTAGGTCATTTAATCTTGTTCAAAGAGACATCAATTTCTGACATTAGGGAGGAATGAACATTTTCCCTGAACAGGTCCGTCCAGGCCACACAATGAGCAGGAATAGCACCATTAGATGAGATAAAAGAAGATGGAGGAAGCTCTGACTCTCCAAGATAATGATTACTAAGAAAAATCATTTTTCCACAGTAATTAAATTGAAAGTGGATCAGAGCAGGGAGACATTTGAGGTAAGGTGACCATTTAGAAGATTACTGCAACAGAACCCATAAAATGGAGGACCAGATACTCTCTGACCTTCATGATTTCTAAAACCTCTCTAAAACAGAAATTATGCACAACAGATAAAGCAATTTCATCTGTCTCCATATTTCAAGATACCAAGAACCCTAATTAAGTAAAAACCCAATTTACTAATTGAAGAGAAAGCTAATCCCTAACCCCTACCTACACTCTGAACCCCTTCTCCAACCAGCTAACACATATTGACAGGGCTGCATAAGTGAACCCTTGGCTCTCAATAGACCTCAATTCCTCCCCCCTTTTTCGTGTGCCACAGAAAATGCCAAAAGGCATACGCTTGCTCCACCTGCCCTCCCACTTCTTTCCTGTTTCAGAGAAAACCAAAAGGTAAAAGTTTCCTCAGGAATTGTGTCACAGAAGGAACTAGGGTATAATACCAGTGTATGTGGTAGTCCATTGGATCTGAGGGAAAGGAAAAAGCATCCAATTGGGGCCATTTCTGCCCTCCTAAAGTCACTTGAGGAAGAGACAAAGCTAGAGATTCATAAATTCTCCAAATTGGGAGAAGTTTGAGATAATTTGAGACATCAGCTACCTCAGGAACTGAGGTAGCTGATGAGAATACAAATGGTACCTATAAGAAGGGATATCATGGTATCTTGTTTTATTTCCACAAATGTTCTTGAGAAATAACTTGTGATAAGATAAGCATGCATAACCTGTTCTGCAAGGATGATGATCAAGCACATCTTGACTTCAGGGTGACACTAGAAAGATGAGACATGACAAATAGCTTAGACTCTTAGAACCTGGTCACAAGTATCCTCATTACCACACTTACATAATCTCCATAAGGAAGGAATGTAGGGAAATAAAGTGAGGAATTTGGAGAATTTGAACTAATTCTAACTCTAACAGGAAGGACAGAACCGTGTAAACTCACTCCTGCTTCTATATTGGTGTGGGTGTTCTTAGCGAGCACCACATCTACTTCCTGAGTAATAAATGTCTTCCTCTGCCCACCCTGTTTCTGAATTCTTTCAGTGAGAATGGGTGTATCACATGGATCTCCCAGAGGGTACTCTGGGAAGGGAAGTAATGGGCAGCGGCAACTTGTCCAGTCTAACTTCCTGACCTTGCCTGGGAAGTTCTGTGATCTCCAAACCTCACTTCTCACATGTCCTAAGGGTTGAGTTGCTTTTCCAGTACTTTGTGAAGCCCCTAGTTTATTCTCTAACCTGAAGGCATCCTAAAGTCTCTTCCCTGAAGTGGACATTATTCCTTCCTTGGCCCCTAGCTTGAGAGATATCTGTTAGGTTACTGGGCAGGATTGGATAACCTGCCTCGCAACAGGCTTTTGTTGGGCCCCAGTCAAAACGTTATTCCCCCTTGGGTTGTGAAATATCTGTTGAGTTGCTAACAGCCATTTTCTGTTGAGTTCCCTTGCATGGCAACAACCATGCATGTTAGACGCCTTTGCCAGGGGGTCTTTGCCAGACCTTCTGCTGGGCAACTCCCTTCCTGACAACCACTTTTTGTTGGGTGACAACCATTCTCTGATTGGGTCCCTTTCCTGGCACCTCTTTTCTGTTGGGATCCTTTGCCTAGGAGCACCCTGACAACCACTTTCCGTTTGGGGGCTCTTGCCTAGCAATAAGCCCCACTGCTCTGTCAGAACTATGTTTGTTGTGGAAACCGCAAGGCTGTACCAAGTAGCGCCAAAATGCTTAAAATGCACACACCTACCTTAGTCCGGGGCTGTCTCCTCTGCATTTTCACATGAGGCAGCCGCCAGCCTGGCTAATAAATGACACTCTCAAAATTCCTAATTGACTCTTGCCTGTGAATTATTAACTCCATCCATTTCATTCCCCTTATCTTGAAATACCATAAAACTTCCCCCTTATCCTGGACCATAAGATTCCTTGTCTTCCCTAAAATTTCCCATCTCCTTTATTTTGTGTCCTCTATCTTCCTCATCCTGTCCCTAATCTTCAACTTCCTTAAAAACCTCTAAAACTACATCATTATTTTGAAACCAATATAAGCATAATTCCCCCAAATATCAGAATCTCACTGAGCTTTCTTGCTAGGAGATCTATACTGCTTTTGCATCACTCACTGAAGCTTCCAATGGCTACAAAGAAGGTCCAGGTGAATTCTTTCACATCTGAACCAGCTCTACCAACTCTAAATCTCATCAGTAACCACCATCAAAGGGGAAAGAGTCGGAAAGAGAGACAAATAAGGCAATATAAGGAAAAACAATGCAGACACAAAGATGTCATGAGGAAGAAAATGAACAGATAAACTAACAGGGGAGTATTAAATAAAAGAAGGAAATATGACCTCTAAGTCAGGATATTGAACTCAGACTTCTATGAATAAATATTGTAAGATAAGATAAAGGTCGTGAGAAGCTGGATGATGCAGTAGAGTACTAGTCCTGGAGTCAGGAACACTCATCTTCCTAAGTTCAAATTTGGTCTCAGGTACTTTGTGACCCTGGACAAGTCGCTTAACCCTCTTTGCCTCAGTCTGTAAAAGGAGCTGGAGAAGGAAATGGCAAACTAATATATTTGCCATGAAAATCCCAATTGGGATCACAAAGAGTTGGATATGACTGAAATGACTGAACAATAATAAAAAAGATAAAAGAAAATAATGGAATATCTGAGAAGACAAAGGACCCTATGGATCCCCAAGAGAGCCTGGAACCACAGTAGAATGTTCCTAAATGGTTTAAAAGAGAAATAAGATTTTTGGATGCAGAATTTATGGCATGTGTAGTAAAAGTAAATATCAAAATTTTGAAAATTGAATCCATGATGGCATACCTCATCAAAGAAACAAAAAAGGAATAACCCATTGGAAAATCAATTACATAGCAGTTAATGCCATTCTGGAAAAAGAAAAAAATATATAATAACATCAAAAGAAAGCTCCATACAAGCAAAATATATTTATCTTGAAGACAGATTGTATCATGACAGCTCAAGGACTACAGTGTTGGTGATGGGATCCCCTAAAAGGAAAAGATCATGTCTTTGGGATCTGGAACTCCAAAAAGAAAAGCCCTGGACTCTCCCTGGTGGCCCAGATCCCTGGCATTCACCTGGGGCAATCAACACTTCTCAATTAATTAACTGCCCTTTTATTGTCTGCACCTGGCCCCATCCTAGAACACCTTTCCTTAATTCTATCTAGACCCCTTCTCCGTTCCTACAGTCTTCTGTATAAAAGATCCATCTTTCCTCCATTAAATTGTTCAGATTCCTTAAGCATCTGGCCAATAGGGCAGATTTTTAGAATCACATCCACCCTGACCAGTGTTCTAATACTTGTCTTTGGTTGAAATTAGGCTTGGATCAAATTCATTTGAGGCAGGACGGGTGTGTCATTTGCCCTTGAATTCCAGGGTCCCAGAACCCCTAAACATCCACATTGCCATTATACCATTATACTTACTTTTCCTTTAGCCTCGTTATTCCTCATGGAATTCAGACTTCAAAGGTAGTTACTTCGAGTTCTCTCTTATAAATAAATTCTATGTTATTCCTTTCTGGATCTTGCCCTTTCTGTCTCTCTACCATCCCCCATCCTCCGTTTTTCTGTTGCATTTCTCACTCCTATTATACCAGTTCCTTCAGGTGTTAAGGAGGATAGAAACATGGCCTTTTCCTATGCCCTTGATCATCCGTTTGCCTTCCCCCATGAATTTTTTTTTCCAACTTGCAAAATAATCTCTTCTTTGGAATTATCCTTCCACCCTCTTGTATGTCATTTATCCTGAGTAGCTCAAATTTCCTTTTTTTCTGAGGCAGGATAAGTGATCTCTAAACACCATATCCCTGGAAATTATATGCACTGTAAGGCTTCCTCCTCCATTTCTAGAATAACTTTTACCGCCCATGGGAGCATTCTTTATTAAACTCTGCTCCCACTACTAAGACAAGATTTCCCCCATTCTTTCCTCCTCAGTTCCTCCTTTTTCCTCTTCTCACATTTTCCCCTTCTAGGCCTTCTTCCTCCTGAGAACTGGAAGGATTACTAACAGTTGACTTACTTGATTAGGGTATAACTCATATTTTTTGTTTCTCCTACTTTCTCTCCCTCTTTTTTGTGCCCTCTCATTCTGCAATTTAGTTCCACATAACACTGATTTACCTGTAGCTGGGCTGTGGGGAGTCATGGTAATTAGGCCATGATGTTTCAGGTCTATTTCTCCACAAACACTTCTATTTGACTCTATACCACCATCTTTGTCTTTTGTGTACATTCAGAAAGAAATCTCTTCATGTTCTCTGTGTAATTCTGGTGGTAGTATTAACAGATTCACAGATGTTTTTCTATCTTTCATTGTTTCCTCCTTTATCTAGGGTAATTTACTTTATTATCTGTGTCTTCCTTGGTTGGTGTATTTGTTTACCTTTCTTGTGCTTTTATTGTCTGAAGCATTTGCATAACAAACATCTTGTTTAGGTCTTATTTTCTTTGTAAGATGCTTACATAGCCTCTTTTCATGGAACACCCATCTTTTTCCATTAAGGATTAGGTTAAAGTTTGCAGATTATGTCACCTTGTGTTTCATCTGAATCTCCTTTGCCCTTCAGATCCCATTATTTCAGCCTGCCCTGCAGTTTCTATAGGAGAAGGATAGTCTCATTATTTGAATTTCTTTTCCTTTATATTTGAAGAGCATTCTCTTGGTTGCTTGCTGATTTTGTAGTTTGTTATTGGGAATGTTAAACTTAAAAACTTTGTATCTTGCTATCTTCAGCACAAAGATTTTTTTTTCTTCTGAAGGTGATCTGTGGATTCTTTTCTTTGGCACATTGTTTTCTGTGCTCAGAAGTGATAAGCAGTTTTCTTGTATTTCTTGCACCGTTCAGGTTTTTTGATGTGCCATGATCTTCTAGGATATCTACTGTTGAGGTTTAGGGGCGCTGGGACTCCAAAAATCAAGGGCAAGTGACATGGGGGAATGATGGGGATGGGATCTGAGCCCCTAAAAAGAAAAGAGCATGTCTTTGAGATCTGGACCCCAACCAAGAAAAGCCCTAGACTTTCCCATGTGGCCTGGGTCCCTGGTGTTCTACTGGGGCAATAAGTGTAAGAAATAAGACTCTTACCAAGAACTCCATGTGGCCCATGGTACATCAGGAAGGATAGTTATTTAACATTCTTGCAATAACAGGTGACCCACAGGTAGGCATACCCATTTAAGACAAATACATAGCTTTTTATCCCTATTCCTGATTTGCAATTCCCTCCCCTGTTCCCCAATGGCTGGGTACTGCAGGGTTTACAGCCTATCCTGAATGTCTAAATCACCCATGTGAGTCTCTGCCCCTCTCCCATCTTACATCTCCCATTCCTCACATTTCAGCGCCCCTCCCCTTATTTTCTTTATACCTTATTTGGTAAAAGAATGACAAGCCTGAAATACTTTTTAGCATGCGAAAATACAACCCAGGTTATCTGTGTTTCTTTTACTATTAACCTAAGAAAAAGTTCCATTATTCAAGACAGTATCTTGGGTGAAGGTGCCTCATCCTTAATGGAGCTTTATCTTGCCTTATAGTTGTTGACACAGGAATAGGCATTTTCTGGGTTTACTCAGAGAACAAAGAAGTGCATATCTGCTTTTAAATAATTATCATCCTCAAGTGTGCTAATATGGAGGTGTTCACATCCTGATGAGTGGTATATATGCAGAAGCAATACCCTCAACTACATTTTCTACAATAGGCCCTTAAGGGCCAGATCCCAAAGACAAGGTCTTTTCCTTTCAGGGATTCAGATTCCATCCTATCAGCAGTAAATTAAAGACTCAAATGCTAGAAAATAAAGAAAGATAAATAATGAAGGGAATGAGGGGAATAAATCCTTTTAAGAAAAAGATGCACCAGATAAAATTTGAAAACAAACAGAACAAGTTGAGGAAGCAACCTGAGTTGAAGAAGACAGATTTGACTTAGCTACTTAACCAAAATTTAACAAATTAAAAGGAAAAAATTTACATAATTAGTAAGGAGAAAGAAGGAGAAAGAAAAAAGGAGAAAGAAAAGAACTGATAAGTTAAGTAAAAAACTCCAAATAGGGACATTTTTTCAAGTACCATAAAAAATACCCATCTTAAACCACAATCAAGCATCATGTTCAATTGAGACACACTGAAAGCTTTCCCAACAAAGAAGGCAAAAATGTCCATTCTGCTTACTTTGATATACTTCTGGAAATGCTAGCCATAGCAGTAAGACAAGAGTATGAAATAAAAGAAGCAAAGAGGAGATCAAACTATTCCTCTTTGCTGGTGACATGATAGTTTAATAATTAGAAAAATCCTAGGGATTAAGTAAAGATATTAGACAAATAATAGCTTTAGCAAAGTCATAGGCTACAAAATAAATTCTCAAAAATCAAAAGCATCTCTTTATAATAATGAAAAATGAAAAAATTCAAGAGGTAATATAGAAAGGGAAATACTATTCCAAATAACTACATAATACACAAAATTCTGGGAATTAATCTACCAAGGCACACAAAATACTTGCTTAGATTAAATTACAAAATATTCCCAAAAGAAATAAATAGCCTGAATAGCTACAGGAATATTTGGAGTTCATCACTGGGCTGGAGCAATGAAATAAAAATGACACTAGTACCAAAATTAACGTAAAATCTTGGTAATTGACAATTTAACTTACTAACAACTTATCAAAAAGATACTTTACAGAATCAGATAAAATAATAAAATTCATTTGGAAAAAACCAAAATATCTAGAATATCAAGGGAAATATTGAAAAGATTAGGTAGAGGAATAACACTTTCAGACCTCAAACTACATTATAAAACAAGTCATCAAAACTATCTGGTATTGGTTTAAAAATAGAGATATAAATCAATGAAACAGACTAGACAAGGGAGAATCAGAAACTAAGAAACAATAAGCCACTGTTGGATAAACTGAAAAATATAAATTATTTTCAAGAGAACTTCCTATTTGGTAAAAACTTCTGGGAAAATTGGAAAGCAGCCTGGCAGAAATTAAACTTAGACTAATGCCTTATACTATATTTCATAATACATGTTAAATGGACATGTGACCTTGCTACAAAAAAAAAAAAGTAAAGAAGTAGATTATATACTTTTCATAACTCTTGTGAGGAGATATATTTTTTAGCCAAACAAAGGAGAGAGGTAATTGCAAAAGGGAAAACATATAATTTTCATTAGTTGAAACTAGAAAAAAAAAAACTGCATAGACAATACAAGGGTGTGGTCTTGGCCGAATCAATTAACTTTTCTGGGCCTTACATTCCTTACCAGATCTCTCTCCCTTCCCCCATACCCCACACAGTTATGTGACCTACTGAAGTAATCTAAGAACCTTTGGACCCTATCATATACCTCTATGACTAGACCCATAAGACTTCCAGATCTTACCATTAGCTTTCTAGTTATATATAGTAAATACTTAAATGCTTTTTTTTTAAAATTAACTTTTAACATTCATTTTCACAAAATTTTGGGTTTCAAATTTTCTCCCCATTTGTCCCCTCCCCCCACCCCAAAATACCGAGCATTCTAATTTCCCCAATCACCAATCTGCCCTGTCTTCTATCATCCCTCCCTTCCCTTGTCCCCATCTTCTCTTTTGTCCTGTACGGCCAGATAACTTTCTATTCCCCATTACCTGTATTTCTTGTTTCCTAGTAGCAAGAACAATACTCAACAGTTGTTCCTAAAACTTTGAGTTCCAAATTATCCCCATCCCTCCCTCCCCACCCATTCCCTTTGGGAAGGCAGGCAATTCAATATAGGCCTTATCTGTGTAGTTTTGCAAATGACTTCGATAATAGTCGTGTTGTATAAGACTAACTATATTTCCCTCCATCCTATCCTGCCCCCCCATTGCTTCTATTCTCTCTTTTGATCTTGTCCCTCCCCAAGAGCGTTGATTTCAAATTGCTCCCTCCTCCTATTGCCTTCCCTTCCACCATCCCCCCCCACCCTGCTTATCTCCTTCTCCCCCACTTTCCTGTATTGTAAGATAGGTTTTCATACCAAAATGAGTGTGCATTTTATTCCTTCCTTTAGTCGAATGTGATGAGAGTAAACTTCATGTTTTTCTCTCACCTCCCCTTTTTCCCTCCACTAAGAAGTCTTTTGCTTGCCTCTTTTATGAGAGATAATTTGCCCCATTCCATTTCTCCCTTTCTCCTCCCAATACATTTCTCTCACTGCTTAATTTCATTTTTTTAAGATATGATCCCATCCTAGTCAATTCACTCTGTGCTCTCTGTCTCTGTGTGTGCATGCATGTGTGTGCATGCATGCATGCATGTGTGTGTGTGTGTGTGTGTGTGTGTGTGTGTGGGTGTGTAATCCCACAACTACCAGATACTGAAAAGTTTCAAGAGTTACAAATATTGTCTTTCCATGTAGGAATATAAACAATTCAACTTTAGTAAGTCCCTTAAGACTTCTTTTTGCTGTTTACTTTTTCTTGCTTCTTCTCATTCTTGTGTTTGAAAGTCAAATTTTCTTTTCAGCTCTGGTCTTTTCATCAAGAATGCTTGAAAGTCCTCTATTTCATTGAAAGACCATTTTTCCCCTGAAGTATTATACTCAGTTTTGCTGGGTAGGTGATTCTTGGTTTTAGTCCTAGTTCCTTTGACTTCTGGAATGTCATATTCCATGCCCTTCGATCCTTTAATGTAGAAACTACTAGATTTTGTGTTATCCTGATTGTATTTCCACAATACTGGAATTGTTTCTTTCTAGCTGCTTGCAATATTTTCTCCTTGACCGGGAATTCTGGAAGTTGGCCACAATGTTCCTAGGAGTTTCTCTTTTTGGATCTCTTTCAGGTGGTGATTGGTGGATTCTTTGAATATTTATTTCACCCTCCGGTTCTAGAATATCAGGGCAATTTTCCTTGATAATTTCATGCAAGATGATGTCTAGGCTCTTTTTTTGATCATGGCTTTCAGGTAGTCCCATAATTTTTAAATTGCCTCTCCTGGATCTATTTTCCAGGTCAGTTGTCTTTCCAATGAGATATTTCACATTCTCTTCCATTTTTTCATTCTTTTGGTTTTGTTTTGTGATTTCTTGGTTTCTCGTAAAGTCATTAGCCTCCATCTGTTCCGTTCTAATTTTTAAAGAACTATTTTCTTCAGTGAGCTTTTGAATCTCCTTTTCCATTTGGCTAATTCTGCTTTTTAAAGCTTTCTTCTCCTCATTGGATTTTTGAACCTCTTTTGCCAATTGAGTTAGACTATTTTTCAAGGTGTTGTTTTCTTCAGCATTTTTTGGGCTTTCCTTTAGCAAGGTGTTGACCTGCTTTTCATGCTTTTCTTGCATCTCTCTCATTTCTTTTTCCAGTTTTTCCTCCACCTCTCTAACTTGATTTTCAAAATCCTTTTTGAGCTCTTCCATGGCCTAAGCCCACTGAATATTTATTTTGGATGTTTGGGTTACAGAAGACTTGACTTCTATGTCTTTCCCTGATGGTAAGCATTGTTCTTCCTCATCTGAAAGGATGGGAGGAGATATCTGTTCACCAAGAAAGTAACCTTCTATGGTTTTATTTTTTTTCCTTCATTTTCTGGGCATTTTCCCAGCCAGTTACTTGAATTCTGAGTTTCCTCTCCACACCCACCTTGCCTCCAGATGTTCCCAGCCAGCGCTTGGGGTCTGAGATTCAAATGCTGCTGCCCAGCCTCAGGGCTTTGGGTGAGGGCAGGGCTGCTATTCAATGTGAGATTAAGTTCAGGTGCTCAGGTGGGGGCAGGGCCTCTGCACAGGGCTTAGTTCCCTCAGGGGGTTTATGACCATATCTTCAGCAATGGATCTGAGCTCCTGTCTGCTTTGGGAGCTCCAGTCTGCTGCTGCCTCTGCTGCTGCCTCCCAATGGGGCCTGAGTTATGGGGACACCCCACTCCCCTCTCAGCCAGCCAAAAAGACCCTCTCACTGACTTTTGGTGCCTGTGGGTGGAGGGACCTGCACTGCCACTGGATATTCCACCCCTGAAGACTGCTCGGATCTCCTCCTCTTGGTGCCAGGCGACCAAGGCAGGGCTGGGCTCTGCTCTGGGTCTGGGTGCGCAACGGACCTTTCATGTCAGTTTTTCAGGTCTCTCTTGAACAGAAATCTCCTCCACTCCGTTGTTGTGTGGCTTCTGCTTTTCCAAAATTTGTTGGGAGTTCTTCTTTTCAGGTATTTTATGGGCTGTGGGTTAAGAGCTAGCATATCTGTATCTTTCTACTCTGCTATCTTGGCTCCTCCCCTTAAATTCTTTTTAAAACCATTTATCTAATCATTCATTCATAATAGGTACAGTGGTCTCTGCTATCTCTCTTTTAATTTAAATCCCAGAAGCTTAAACTTCAATTCTTTGAGGGAGACTAGTCATTCACATAGTCAGTATCATATTAAGTGTAGGATGAGTAGAATTCTTCAAAGACTAGTAAAACCCTTAGGGGTATTTCCCCTCCAGAAGTAGAGTCTGTCAGTTCTTAGACTGTTAGATTTTGTCAACTTTCTTTTTTTCTGTGTAATGAGTGGATAGGATGGTGAAACAGTAAGCAAAGTAGGATCTTTTGTTGTTTTTCTGATCCGAGTTTTAGCCAATCAGACATGTAAGTGGGCTCTAACCAATTAGATACAAGTGTGTGGGCTCTAACCAATGAGATGCTGAGTAGAACTGTATATAAAGAGAGCTGGTGTTGAGAAAACAGACATTGAAAAGAGCCAGCATTGAAGAGATGAGCCAGCGTGGAGAAGAAGAGAGCTGAGAGGAGATCTCTAATGGCAGAGATTTGCTGAAAGGAGCTTCCAAACTTTGAAAGTGAATAAATGCCATGGGGCAGAAATCTGCCAATGGAAAGGAGGCTCAGTTTAAGCCCCTTTTGAGAGCTATTAAAGTGAACTGAGCTGTTATCACAGAGCCTCTGGACTTTGGAGGAGAATTGAGATTACAGTGATGATGCTATGTGTCTGTATTATTGTTGCCCTGTTGAGCTTTGGAGAAATCCAAGGAGCTTTCAAGGTGAGGTTTTCCAGAGCCCTTTTAGATAAATGAGACTAAAACTCTTTTGGAGTGAGGGACAAAGGTTCCAACTTGGAATAAGGTCTTTACGTGTTACAAAGACCAATTGGATAAATACAATTGACTGAATCAAGTTACTGAGACTAAATCAGAGACATCTTTAGTTTGGGGAAAAGAATTTCAGTCTAAGTTTCTTAGAGGCAGGTAACCTCTGCTAATATTTTCATTGATGGAAAAGTTAAATGTTTCTGTTTTGATTTGAATTCATTTCATGAACATAAGTTGAAGTTAGTGTTTGAATTTATCATATGTGTAACTCATTCTTTTAGATTAAGCAGGGTTAGAAAAGGGATAGAAAAGCTTGGGAAACAGATGTAAATCTATTAGAGCAATACCTTATGGTTTTAATGATAAATTTGATTTTAAGATTATTTTTAATCAGGAATTAGAACATATATAGAAAAGCATGTAAGCCACTTAAGATTTGCTTCAAAGGATGTTCCTTAGCCAATGTGAAATTATAGTCACATCTGAAACTGATTATTGGAGCTTGCTATTTTAAGATTTTATGGTACTATTAACTGACTGTTCTTCTGAGTCTAACTCCAGGTATGGATAGCAAGAGAGGCTGTCTGAGCCGCTGATCCATGATGCCAGTGAGCATGTGAGATACTGGGTATGAACTGCAAAAAAGATATCTCATGGGAAGGTTGGGAAAATGACTGTTCAGCCTGAGCTGTGGTAGGATTCTCCTGACTCAATTTCCCCACTGACACCTGGCAGACTTTAAGCCTGGCTAGAGGCCAGTTAACAATCTAATCCTGCCTGAAATTGAATGAAGTTAGGGAGACGATGTTTCCCTGAAACATCCCTACTCTTAGTGGCAATATCCTATAATCGAAAGTTTTTTAAGCTTAATACCTGATCTATTAAATAATAGATTGTTGGTAGGGGAACATCTGAGGTTAAGTACAAAAATTATGCTATTAGGTTTAGGATTTTAGACCAACAACGATAAGTGAGTGTCCTTTAATTCTTAGTGATAGCATGGGAACGTTAGATTGAGGACCTGTGAGGTTAGCATACGTAGTTATTATTATTTTGTCTCAATTGGTTAACATTAAAAGAAAAATGGTTTGTGGCCTATATTGTAAATGCTTTAAAGAAGCATCACATGACCAGAAGTTGGAATTGTTTTATGAGGTGACATGTACTCCATTAAAAATGATTATTTATTGTATTTATGTAAGTACTGGAGCCTGTTATTGACTCCTTGGTGAAATCTCATCTTCCTGATGGGGGAAATGAATAAGAAATTAAAGTAAAATGTAAAAACTGGGTTCTAATGTGAATTTCTTAAACATGAAAATTGGCCAAAACTCCAATTTTGATTTTCTAAGAATATTAAGCTTGGGAATAGTAATCTAAAATTATACTAAAGTCAGTTTTGTAGGAGAGTGGACATCTGGATTGCTACAGGAAGATAAAGGGAAGAAGATGCTCAGATGCTGTGCTGAAGATGACTTGAACAAGCATCCAGATCAGAAAACTGCATCAGATAATGTTCCTCCCCAGATTGCTATATGAGATGGAACCTCTAAATGGACAATTCATCGATTCACCTTTTCCTTTTGAATCTCTGTATCCGTACTTATGAAAGGGTACTGCCCCCTTGTAATTTGACAATGTGTTGGTCAACTTTGCTCCCTTCCCATATTCATATAAAAGGGAGAATAGATAAAGGGAAAAATTCATAGCTGAAAGAATGTGAGGAGGTATTGACTGGATTTTGGTGTGGAAACAGAAATTTTAATAAAGAAAAAAGGGGGGAGTTTGTGGGAAACAGAAATTCGGCTTCCCATAGTTCTAAGTGATAAGAGTTGCCACCTAGAGTGGAGAGGTTAGAGGTCAGACACTAATACGCAGGTTCAAGGAGCTGTGTGAGGAAAAGCCTTTCAGAGAGGAGAACATAAAGTCACATGGCCAGGGGACGGTATCACGGGACACCCAAAGTTCAGAAAGTAGTCTAAGAAAGCCCATCTTTCTGAACACGTTATAGCAGTCCTGTAACCTTACTGGGGAGGCAACCTATCCATTCAGGGGGAATGGACATAAAGATTAATAAAAACTTTCCTGATTTCACAACAGGTATTGTTCTTTGTTTAAGATGAGCATGTTTCTCACTGTTGGTGACAGGCTCACTTCTAACAGCTACCATGTTTAGCAATACAGATGGCTACCCACAAGATAACATCTCACTACTTACATGGGCATGTGGACACATGCTTTTTAGGTAAGCTGGCTCACTTTACCCTTCTCTTACAAGGTCAGATCTAGGTTTCCAAAGAAGGACTTCTACCACACAGTTACATTCAAATTCTCTCAGCTTTCTCCGAACAATCCTACTGAGAAGAAGTATGTGTCCCCTACTCACCATTCTAGTTCTTGAGCCCCCTCTGATGTGCTTTATTTTTTTTTAACACAACCAAACATTCACAATAATGACAGTTACAGATTTTAAGCATAGCTTTTTACTGAAGAAATCAAAATAAATAGTAACATCACAGGTTTTGACTTGTCAAAGCAAGAATGTGAACAATAAAATAGATAATAATCCACTAGTCACAGTGATTAGTCACAGTATCTCACCAAGGCAGTGAGCATCTGTGGGGAAGAGGGGAACACACAGAAACCTGCTAAAGAAACTCATGCTTTCAGGGTAACTCACAGACTTCTAAGTATAAACTTTAGTATCTCAAGAACTGACAAAAATAGTTCCTTGTCCAATGTAGTGTAGATACTTTCTTTGTTAAGCATTGAATAGATGATTTCTCTGTTAAAGCTGAACTGATTTATATACACTGTGTTTGAACAGTACCTCACTGGGCAGGATCTCAATCAAACTAGGTGATCTACTAAATGACAGCTCTAATTCTCTGCTTCCAGCATGTCTCTTTCCTCAGTGGCATCTAAGATAGCTGCCATGTCAATATTCAAGCTTAACTGATGCAGTTCTGAATTTGTGCTTTCACTTTCTCTCTCTCTCTCTCTCTCTCTCTCTCTCTCTCTCTCTCTCTCTCTCTCTCTCTCTCCCTCCCTACCTACCTTTATGGGTTTAGACTTTGCAACCAATTCTGCCATAATTCCTGAATATTCATAACATTTTCCTCTTTTGTTTATAATCAGATAAATTGCATTTGTACTACAATCATTATAATAGTTTTGAAGTCTACATATAAATAGCTTATCATACTCAGAATTAGCAACTACTTATCTCAGAACTTTCAATCAGATTTAAGCCTCAGCAATCATCTCTCAGAATAAGTGTCTCTTAGAACTATGAGGAGAATTAAATCGGCAACAATCCTTAAAGGAATAGCACATTATATACAGAAAGAGAATCTCTGTTTCCAGGAACTAAATTTTTCAGGAACATAGGACAGCTAGTCAAGTATTATCCAAAGGCATAAAGTTTTTTTCGTGTCCTTTTCACACCCAAAAGAAATCAAGTTTCTGTATTTAACTTCTACTCAATTTAAGATTACAAGATCCTTGTAAATTAATTTCTGATTACCAAAATTCACCACTTAAAATCATTTCGGGGGGTTCCACTTTAAACAAATTGTGAGGAGCTATTTGGATTGGAGACTGTAGTTTTGTCAACCCTGAGATTGCTTTGGGTGTGCTGAAGGGGCAGGACAAAGAACAAAACCCCCTAGGTAGAGAATCTTGCAGGTGCTGTCTACAATCCTTTATTCCTTATTTATGCCTTAATCATGAATAAGTGGTCAGCAATACATTGCTGTACACAACAAAATAAGGGGAGGGAAAGGGAAGGGAAAAGGCATTTATTTATTTATTTATTTATTTATTTATTTATTTATTTAACTTTTTACATTCATTTTCACAAATTTTTGGGTTCCAAATTTTCTCCCCTTTTATCCCCTCCCCCACCCCAATACCCCAAACAATCTAATTTTCCCTATCTCCAATCTGCCCTCTCTTCTGTCATCCCTCCCTTCTCTTGTCTCCATCTTCTCTTTTCTCCTGTAGGGCCAGATGACTTTCTATTCCTCATTAACTGTATGTCTTCTTTCCTAGTTACAACAACAATATTAAACAGTTGTTCCTAAAACTTTGAGTTCCAAATTCTCCCCATCCCTCCCTCCCCACCCATTCCCTTTGGGACAGCAGGCAATTCAATACAGGCCATATCTGTGTAGTTTTGCAAATGACCTCCCTGATAGTCGTGTTGTGTAAGACTAACTGAATTACCCTCCATCCTAACCTGCCCCTCGTTGTTTCTCTTCTGTCTTTTGATCCTATCCCTCCCCAAGTGTTGACTACAAATTGCTCCCTCCTCCCTTTGCCCTCCCTTCCATCATCCCCTCCCCTTGCAATATCTCCTTCTCCCTGCCTTTCTTATACTGTAAGATAGGTTTTCATACCAAAATGAGTGTGCATTTTACTCCTTCCTTTAGGCAAATGTGATGAGGGTAAACTTCTTGGTTGTTTTTTTTTTTTTCTTTCTCAGCTCTCCTCTTTTTCCCTCCACTAAAAAAATCTCCTACTTGCCTCTTAAATGACATATAGTTACCCCCTCTTTCCTCCCACTACATTTCTCTCTCACCATTTACCTTAATTTCTTTTAAGGTATGGTCCCATCCTATTCAGTTCACTCTGTGCTCTCTGTCTCTGTATGTGTGTGCATGTGTGTATGTGTGTGCATGCGTGTACATGTGTGTGTGTGGTCCCACACACACACTGAAAAGTTTTAAGAGTTAGAAATATTGTCTTTCCCTGTATGAATGTATACAGTTCATTTCTGGTAAGTCCCTTATGACTTCTCTTTGCTGTTTCCTTTTTCATGCTTCTTCTCATTCTTGTGTTTGAAAGTCAAATTTTCTTTTCAGCTCTGGTCTTTTCATTAAGAATGATTGAAAGTCCTCTGTTTCATTGAAAGACCATATTTTCCCTTGAAGTATTATACTCAGTTTAGCTGGGTAGGTGATTCTTGGTTTGAGTCCTAGTTCCTTTGCCTTCTGGAATATCCTATTCCACGTCCTTCGATCCCTTAATGTAGAAACTGCTAGATCTTGGGTTATCCTGATTGTATTTCCACAGTACTGGAATTGTTTCTTTCTAGCTGCTTGCAAGATTTTTTCCTTGAGCTGGGAGTTCTGGAATTTGGCCACAATGTTCCTAGGAGTTTCTCTTTTTGGATCTCTTTCAGGTGGTGATCGATGGATTCTTTCAATACTTATTTTGCCCTCTGGTTCTAGAATGTCAGGGCAGTTTTCCTTGATAATTTCGTGGAAGATGATGTCTAGGCTCTTTTTTTGATCATGAGTTTCAGGTAGACCCATAATTTTTAAATTATCTCTCCTGGATCTATTTTCCAGGTCAGTTGTTTTTCCCATGAGATATTTCACATTCTCTTCCATTTTTTCGTTCTTTTGGTTTTGTTTAGTGATTTCTGTTTCTCGTAAAGTCATTAGACTCCATCTGCTCCATTCTAATTTTGAGAGAACTATTAAATTCAGTGAGCTTTTGAGCCTCTTTTTCCATTTGGCTCATTCTGCTTTTGAAAGCATTCTTCTCCTCATTGGCTTTTTGAACCTCTTTTGCCAATTGAGTGAGCCTATTTTTCAAGGTGTTAATTTCCTCAGCATTTTTTTGGGTCTCCTTTACCAAGGTATTTACCTGTTTTTCATACTTTTCTTGCATGTTTCTCATTTCTCTTCCCATTTTTTCCTCTACCTGTCTAACTTGCTTTTCAAAATCCTTTTTGAGCTCTTCCAAGGCCTGAGCCCACCCGCCACCCCCCTGGGGTTTCTGGGGTACTGAGGCCCCGCCCTCCACATCTTTTCCTGATGGCAAGAATACGTCCTCATCTTCGTCAGATCCGAAGGTCGGGATCATTTGCATTTGTTGGAAAAAACTCTCTATAGTCTTATTTTTCTTCCCTTTTCTAGGCATTTTCCCAGCCAGTTACTTGACTTCTGAGATTCCTTTCCACCCCCGCCTGGATCCGCCCAGCTAGTGCTTGGCCTCTGAGATTCAAATGGGCTTTCTGGCAGCAAGCTTTAGTTCTGGCGCTGGGGTGGAGGCAGGGCCGCCTCCCAGGCTCAGTTCCCTCAGGGGTTTTATGCAGAGATTTTCAGGAACGGAGCAGGTGGGGGTGGGGGGGGGCCCGCCTCCCAGGCTCAATTCCCTCGGGGGCTTTATGCAGAGGCCTTCAGTAATAGAGCAGGGTGGGGGCAGGGCCGTCTCCCAGGCTCAGCTCCGTCAGGTTTTATGCAGAAACCTTCTATAATGAAGATCCTGCCTGCTGTTGGGGGATTCCTGAGTCCTGGGCCACTGCCGCCTCAGCCGCCGCCCACACCTCTGCCTCTGCCGCTTCCTGTCCCCTTGTCTGCCGCTGCCGCTTCCTCCCGAGGGGGCCTGAGTCACGGAGACGCCCTGCTCCCCCTCTCGTCCAGCCCAGCCTTCTTTCTCACTGACCTGTAGCTTCTGTGGGCGGAGGGACTTTCCCGGCTGCCGGAGCTTCCGTGTCTGAAGCCTGCTCAGGTCAGCTTCTCTGGGGCCGCGGTCAGGGCAGCGCTGGGGTGGGGTCCGCTTTCCGGAGAGCGACGGACCGTGGGGACAGGTCTCCAGGGCTCCCTGGAATGGAAATCTCTTCCACTCCGTTTCTGCACACCTTGTATTGACCCAGAAGTTATGGGGGTCTCTTTTTACATTAATTCTATGAGCTTTGGTTTTGGAGCTCGTAAACATGCGTCCTTCTACTCCGCCATCTTGGCTCTGCCCCGGGAAAAGGCATTTATATAGTACCTACCGTGTACAGGGCACTAAGCTAATTGCTTTTACAAATTTTATCTCAGTTGACCCTTACAACAACCCTGGAAGGTAGATACCCATTATTATCCTGATTTTTACACTCTCAAGGTCTCATAAGAACTTGGAATTGATTGCATGATATGAGACACACTGGCACAGGGCCACCCAGCATAGCATACCCACATCAAAGAAGGTGATGTGCTCTATGTAGCTCAAGTAACTCAAAAGAAACATAAGACGTGCAAATTTAGAGAACCTACCCCAATATTTACATGGACTATTTGTGTCTGACCTGTGGTAGAGCATTCTGACCGCATATTGGTCTGTCCAGCCACAGTCAGACACACTGTTCCTTGCATCTCTAACATAGTGAAGTCATGTTGGTCCCCTTTGAAGATGAAGGACAATAACCAACCAGTTGGGGAGCCAGTTGAACAAATTATGGTACATGAATGTAATGCCATAAGAGAAACCTGGGAAGACTTGTATGAACTGATACAGAATGAGATGAGCAGTAGTAGAATAATTTATACAATCACAACATTGTAAATACAGTACTGAAAGACTTAAGGATCCTAGTCAATCTGATTACCAACCTTGATTCCAGAGGCCTGCCGATGAACCATGCTATCCACCTCCTGACAG
Source organism: Bettongia penicillata ogilbyi (assembly GCA_023548195.1). Classification (NCBI taxonomy): domain Eukaryota; kingdom Metazoa; phylum Chordata; class Mammalia; order Diprotodontia; family Potoroidae; genus Bettongia; species Bettongia penicillata. Next base: position 3,106,193 of record JAJHZJ010000382.1, on the reverse strand, counting down.
AGAGGATGGAGAATGTGATGTAAGTATTTTTGAACATGACAAATTTAGGAATTTTGTTCAACTCTGCATATTTGTTATGAGCATTTTCTTTTTGTAGATGGGGAAAGGTGAGATAGAAAGTAAATTTCTATTAATTAAAATATTAAAAGGAAGCAAGGTACAGAGAGAGAAGAAGACTAGTCAGTTTTTTAAGTTTATAGCTATTTCAGAAGTAAAGGTCGTTTGTAGAAAAGTTTTGTGGATTAGTAATAATTTATCTGGAAACTTACAGTTACAAAACACTTGATTAATTAAACTTTAAACTTTTTTTCGGTCTGATATTCTGTGAGAACACTGGTCAAGTTTACAACTGGGGAAATTGTGACAGAGACTAAGGAACTGTTTTCTCAGGGTACAATGTCAACCGTTGAACTATTTAGAAATGTTTCTGGTTCTGAGCCCAGGTCTCAAAGTAAATGCTGCTCTCATTATTGTTTCTCTATCATTTAGTTAAATCCCCAAGAGTAACTGGTAGTCTGGGAAGACATGGCAGCATGGGAAGTGATGAGATGTCCCATCTCTTAGTGTGTCACATTGTTTATAATATCAGCTGAAAGGAATCTTCTATGGTGTCTGCTGATTCCTATCCTGGTAGAGCCAGTGGAATCCTGATTTACAATGAACTATTCTTGCCCTGCCTGCATGAAGTGGGAGAGTGTCTCTATCTGGCCCTCTGACCCTGAGCACAATGAACTGCCTGAAGTACTTCACATATTTCTGAGGGTAGATCCTATAAAATAACCAACACAGACACATTCGTTTCTTCATTTCCTGACCCTTTCCTCCCCCTTGCAGGTAGGGATGGAGATGCATCTGATTTGCAAATTTGTAGATAAAGTCAACAACAAAGCCAGCCTTCTTTTCTTTGTTATTACAGTGGCTTCACTGGAGCTGATACAGAGAATCAACCCTAAGTAATCTTCATTTTAAGACCAGTTGTTGTTGTTTATCCTTGGTTCTTGGAGAGGAGGACCAGGACATCAGGAAAATGATGCCATGACTTGCATGTGAATTGGATTTAAGTGAGGGACAGCTGTGTAAAATCATCAGCCTCACTTTCTCCTCTGGAGCCATCTGGGTCTAGTGGCAAGATATAGATCAGGACTACTGGAGATGGCCCCCTTCAGGACTAGTAAAAGAAAAAAAAGTTCAAATTCTTTTGGGTAACCCTAAACTGAAAAACATTCATCCTCTTAAATTTGGGATTTTTCTCTTAACCATCTCCCCTCCCCTTATTCTTACACACAAACCATAAACTACCTGAGCAGCAATCCTCCCTCTCTCCACATCCCAGGCCCACAAACAAAACAATACTGTCACTCTCCTGATTGCAAGGAAGCTGCTACCTCTCTGTAATATAGAGAAACTTTGCAAATATACCTTCCTAGAAAAGTCTTATTCCATATGATCCAGCATGACCAGTTAAAGGGGAAGAGCTCAGAGGCCAGGCTATGAGGAAACGGTCCATTTGAAATTCTTAAGAGAACTCACCTTGTTAAACATATGTTTTGGATATGGAATAAAACCAAAGGAGGATGAAACAAATCCAGACAAGTGGAGCTGTCTAAATTTGGGGTCCTCTAGAGTAGTTGTATAAAAACTCAAATGGAAATGGAGGCTACTAAATTGTACATAAAACTCCCTGTAGACCACATATTGACTTAGAAAATCCCATATTAACATTACCTATGTTATATTATAATTTTATTTATTTTGTTCAATATTTCTCAATTACATTTTAACCTGGATCAGCTATACTCTGAAATATTGTGGGCCTGCTCTAGAGTAGTGATTGTCAACCTTTTTTGCTTATTATTTTGCTTATTATTACTTTTTAATGCAGCCCACTTTGGGCTTCACAGTCACAGTCTGTCTCTTCACTAGCACCAGTTATGGAATATCTGACTATGCTCCAAACTGGGGAACAGGACCTACTACTAATGACCTGAAGCAGGGTCCCAAGGCTCTTGAACATGGAGGTTGCATTAGCCAACAAACTAAGTAGGTTCACCAGTTCTCCTTCCTTGGTATGCACTTCCACAATAGTGATAAAAGAAAGGGACATTTATCCTAGGCCCCAAAGTATCATACTTCTCATCTGGCATTGTTTGAGATACAGCGAATAGCTAACATTTTATACTGTGCTCTGAGAGTTGCCAAGCACTTTCATACATTATCTGATTTGACTGTAGACAAATAGATTGATCCTTTACACAATGCTATTAGGTAGGTGGTATTAGTAACATCATTTTACAGATGAGAAACTGAGGTGGAGAGGGGTTAAGTGACTGGTCCAGGGTCACACAGACACTGAGTATCTGAGGTAGGATTTAAATTCAAGTCTTTCTAAGTCCATTACTTCACCCACTGAGCCACCTCTCTACCTATCTAGCAGACACATAGAATTCTTACCTCTCTTGGAGACTAAGTCCTTGGCATGGCCTTTTCCCTATTCCGTACAGAAATCAGTCTTTCTTGGAGACAGGGTGAGCCCAATTCCTGATCTCATCAGCTCCCATGGATTTAATTACTATCTCTATGCTGATGACTCTCAAATCTGCCTTTCTGCTAAACCTCTGTTGACCTCCAGTCTTATGTTTCCAACTGCCTTTCAGACATCTTGAAATGGATATTCCAGTAGACATCTTAAACTCAATTTGTCCAAAATGGAGCTCATGACCTTTTCCTGACCTAAACCCAGAGGGCAATGCTATTCTCCCAGTCTCTCAGGCTCCCAACCTTGAAGTCACCTTCTGTATCCAATCTACTGCCACACCCTATTGAATTAACCCCTGCACATCTTTCTAATAGGCTCCCTTCTGTCTTCTGACACAGCTACCACTCTGGTACAGATCCTCACCACCTCATTCCTGGACTACTGCTGTTGCCTGCCAGTAGGTCTGACTGCCTCAAGTCTCTTTCCTTTCCAATCCAGCCTCTATTCAGTCACCAAAGTGATGGGGTATAGGATGTGCTCAGGGAGGATCAGTACCTTTGGAGTGATGGCTGCCAAGTCCTTTTTTGGGAATTTTTCCACCTTTGGTGTTCATCTGTTCCACCTAGCTCTTACCTGTGGCTCCAACAAGCTACAGTAGGCAAAGCAGCCACACCCTGGTAAACCTTTTCAGCAGACAGGCCAAACTAGGTTGAGGTAACCATTGGTGAGTTGGGGGGGGTGTCTATCCCAAACATGTGAAGACTTTCACTGGTGGAATGGGCGGATGAGTGATAAGGACATGATCCTAGAGAGATGGACTGAACACTTCCATAGTGTTCTCGACAGATCATCATCAGTCAATGCTGAGGCCATTGACTGTTTGCCTCAGGTTAAAGTCAATCCCTCCTTAGCTGAACTTCCAAATGAAGACGAGGCTTTGAGGGCCATTAGGCTCCTTTCATGTGGCAAAGCACCTAGTGGTGATTCTATTCCAGTTGAGATTTAAACGGTAGGGGGACCATTGCTCATACAAAAGCTGACTGAAATTTTCCAGGTTATATGGCAAGAGGAAGTTATCTCCCAGGAGTTCAGGGATGCCTTCATTATCCATCTCTATAAAGGTAAAGGGTACAGACCCTTGTCCTGCAACAATCACAGGGGGGTCTCTCTCTTAGTCACTGCTGGCAAAATTCTTACTAGAGTCCTCTTTAATAGGCTTAGCCTTTACCTTAATATACCTGAGAGTCAGTGTGGTTTCAGAAAGGGCTGAGGAACAGTCGATATGGTGTTTGCTGCCCGACAACTCCAGGAGAAATGCCAGGAGCAGAACAGAGGTCTGTATACAACATTTGTAGATATGACTAAGGCCTTTGACACTGTTAGACATGAGAGCTTATGGAAATTATGTCAAAATTTGGTTGCTCAGAGAAGTTCAACAGTATTTTACATCAGTTTCATGATGGCGTGTTTGCCTGGGTTCTGGATAGTAGACAATGCCTTCTGAATTACCAGTGGAGTAAAACAGGACTATGTGCTTGTTACCATGCTTTTTAGCATGATGTTTTCAGCCATGTTGTCAAATGCTTTCAATGAGGATAAACATGGTATCAAGGTCAACTACTGTACTGATGGTATGGTCTTCAATTTGAAAAGGTTATAAGCCAAGACCAAAGTGGAGGGAGTGTTGTTGCATGATTTTGCAAATAATTGTGCACTCAGTGCAGCCTTTGAAGCTGAGGTGCAACAAAGTATGGATCAATTCTCTGCTGCCTATGCTAATTTTGACCTAATAATTAACACCAAGAAAACACAGATGCTCCATCAGCCAGCACCACACCATCCATCCATGGAACCTTCAGTTACAACAAATGGAGAAGTTTTGAATGCTGTGGATAAGTTCACTTCCCTTACCAGGGATGTACACATTGACAATGAGGTTGATGCATGCCTTGCCAGAGCTAGCTTACTGTTTGGGAGGCTCCAAAGAAAAGTTTGGGAAAGAAGAGGTATTAGACTGACTAGCAAACTGAAGATCTACAGAGCTGTTGTGCTGACCTCATTGTTGTATGCCTGTGAAACATGGACAGTCTACCAGCACCATGCCAGGAAACTGAATCATTTCCATTTGAACTGTCTTAGACAGATTCTGAGGATCACTTGGCATGATAAAGTACCAGACACTGAAGTCCTTGCTAAAGCTGAATTGCCAAACATTCAAGCTGTGCTTTGGAGAGCACAACTCTGATGAGCTGGCCACATTTTTTGAACACAAAATGTATGCTTGCCAAGAAGACTATTTTATGGAGAACTCACATGGGGCAGGCAATCACATGGTGGGATGAAGAAGTGATACAAGGATACTCTCAAGACCTCTGTCAAAAACTTTGGATTTGACTGTGCAACATGGGAGACACTGGCACAGGACCACTCAGTATGGCATGCTCACATCTGAAAGGTTCTGTGCTCTGTGAGCAAAGCAGAATTGAAATAGCACAAAGGAAATGTAAGATGCACAAATTTGGGGTATCCACCCCAAATATTCACACGGACTATCTGTGTTAGAGTATTCTGAGCTTGTATTGGTCTGATCAGTCACAGTCAGACACAACGAAACCACTTTATCAGGGTGATGTCACTTTGGTCTTCTTCGAAGATGATGGACTTGTAACAACCAACCAACCAACCGGCCCTCACCGTCTCATTCCTGGACTACTGCAATTGCCTGCCAGTAGGTCTGACTGCCTCAAGTCTATCCATCCTCCATTCAGCCACCAAAGTGATTTTCCTAAAGTACAAATTCAGCCATGTTGCTTCCCTACTCAGTAATCTCTAGTAACTTACCATTGCCTCCAGGCTCAAACACAGAATGCTCTGTTTGGAATTCAAAGTTGTTTCAATGGGCTGGCCACGTTGTTTGGATGCAAAACATATGCTTGCCAAAAAGACTGTTTTATGGAGAACCCCACAGGATAAGCATTCACATGGTGGTCAGAAGAAGCAATATAAGGACCCTCAAGATCTCTCTTAAGAACTTTTGAACTGTGTGACATGGGAGACACTGGAACAGGATGAGGCATACCCTTATCAGAGAAGGTACTGTGCTGGATGAGCCAAGTAGAATTGAAGTACCCCAAAAGAAACACAAGATGTGCAAATTTAGAGAATCTGCTCCACATGTTCACATGGGTTATTTGTGCCTGACCTGTGGTAGAGCATTGCTAGCTCATACTGGTCTGATTAGCCACAGCCAGACAAACTGTAACTTGGCTCTAGTATAGTGATATCATTTTGGTCTTCTTTGAGAACGAAGGACAATAACCAACCAACAATGTAGCCCCCTCTTACGTTTTCCATCTTACTATATCTTACTCCCCAACACTTACTCTGAACCAGTGATACTGACCTCCTGGTTATTGCAAACACAAGACACTCCACTTCTCCATTCCAGGTATTTTCTCTGGCTGTCCCCCATGCACGAATTGTTCTCCCTCTTCAGCTACACCTACCGACTTCCCTGGCTTTCTTTAAGTCTCAGCTAAAATCCCACCTTCTATGGGAAGCCTTCTTAATTCCAGTTCCTTCTCTCTTTTAATTATTTTCTATTTATCCTGTAGATAGCTTGCTTTGTATATATTTTTCTGCATGTTATCTCCCCCATTTGATTATAAGCTTCTTGAACATTAGGATTATCTATTGCCTTTTTTTGTATTAGTGCTTACTTAGCACAGTAACTGGCACATAGTAGGTGTTTAATGTTTCTTAACTGATTGAAAATTCCAAATCAGGTAACTATTCATACCACACTCAAACCAGCTATCTTCACATATTAGAAACCATACAGACATTCTACACTCACATGCTATCTGGGAGCAGAGAATTTCTATTAATACTCTTGATAAGAATGCTCCCCAGATTTTCCAGCAGGACTAGTTTTGTAAACCCAGGAAACTCAACAATTGACAGTAGTACATTTTGATAAATTATACCTCAACAAATCACTCATATATACAGTTTTCTTCTTGAAAATAGGAATTTGTGTTATTTTTAAACATATTAGCCTTGGTAATCCCTTGACTGTTTGGAAGAAATTTTAGCTCTAATGTATACATATGTAGTGATCTAACAAATATAATTATCCCTTCCACATCACAACTTTCGCCATCCCAGTTCTGATATACAGTGGCTTAAGAAATTAAATGGGAATTTTTATGGAGTTGTGCAAAAACTACAGATACAACTTGCAAAGGCTAGCAGACATAGAGTCTGTGACCAAACACTTAAACCAAATTTTAAAATAAGGTATTGTAAACACCCCATAAAAGAAAATCATACTTTTTCTCTGGTAGGGACGGAGGGCCAGAGAATATTATGTGGATTTTCCCATGGGAGCACTGTGTCCCTAAATCCCATGATGCGTGAAGGGATAACTGTAAATTCTTTTCATGGAGAATTGTAATTTTGCTATAAAATCTGAATGAATTTGCCCATGCATGTAAAGAATCAGAAATAGATTTTGTCAGAAGTCCTGATGTGTCTATTCAGAAATATGGCTCATAAGGCGAGAATCACCTCTTGGCCACCATGATGCTATAGCAAGGGAGGGTTTCATAAGGGCCTAGAAGTATCCAGGTCTCAAGCATTCTCTTTGACTAAGATGACTAAATTCTACCCATGTTATATGGTTTTGTTATCCTCCTTTTTTCTTCCAACTGTCAGGTTCTTTTTTGTGCCTCAGAGGTCTCTCCCTGACTACTTCTGGCCCAGGACATCCAGTTCACAAAAAAATCACAATACCTCTAATTTTTTTAATATAAATTAGATGTGCTTGCACATCTCCTGTAGTGTGATATTAGAGAATATCTAGGATACTTCTCATCAATTCAGATCTCTTTTTTATTGTATCTAGTTCTTCCTTGAGGATGAGAGAGAAATTATAATTCCTCATATTTCCTTCCAGACTTAGGCTCTATCAATGTTTGGGAGCATATACTCTCTAATTTCTTAATAGAGGAATACATTTTTACTTTGATATACATGCCTCCATCTAGTCAAACAGCCTTTTTCCTTCCTGAAACATTGTTTCCACACTGTCAATCCCCCATGAATATACCAATAAGAAATTGGGATGTAAAACAATGAACTAATTTACTTGTGGCTACAAGTGACATTTATCAGGAAGATTGCCAACAGTGGCGTTAAGAACATATATCTGCTGTCATGAACATGCCACATGATTTAGTAGGAATGGAAGGGAGGGAGCACAGGAATGAGTATTTATATATTATCTATGATGTGCCAGCCACTGTGCTCAGTTGTTTTGTTTTCTTAAATATCTCATTTGATCATTACAACAATTCTTGAGGTAGATCTTATTATCCCCATTTTTCATTTAGGGTAACTGAGGCAAACAGATGTTAAGCCACTTGACCAGCGTCACACAGTTAGTAAGTGTCTGAGGCTGAATCTGAATACAGATCTTCTTGACTCCAGGCCCATGCTCTATCCAATGTGCCAGTAGCTGCCTCTAAAACCAGTAAATGACTTTGGAGTCTTGAGATGGGGGTTCAAACCTCATGTCTGCCCCTTCCCAATCATATGACCTTGGACAGGTCACTAACTCTATGGACCTCAGGACTGTCACATATAAAACAAATGAAATTTGGTTAAAGATCCTTCTAACCTAAAACATTCTAGACATCTATGATTTATCCACTGCAAGAAGAGATTAGAGAACACAGCAGTACTGGAAACATATTTCCTGAACCCATGATACAAGGCAGAATGGCAACATTGATCAGGGATTCTTCAGTCCACTAGATGAAATTACAGCATTTAAAAGACAAGTAATAGAGACGATGGGATGAGGTCAGACTCCTTTCTGACTCTTGAGTTATTTACATTTTACTTGAGAAAGCTCAAGACAAAAGAGATCAGTTCACTTATGCAGGGTCATATAATTAAACTGGCTTAATTCATATCTATGGTTTCTCAAATTTTCATGAAGAAAAATCTGCTTGGGAAAGTGAAGGATGGAATTTAGTTCTCTTTGTCTTACTTTACATCATGGATTCCCCAGATCTTTTCTTCTTCCCTCAACCTTTCATTTCTCCTTCTTTGTTGTTGACTCATTTCAGTTGTGTCTGACTTTTCTTGAACCTATTTAGAGTTTTCTTGGCAAAGATACTGGAGTGGTTTGCCATTTCCTTCTCCAGCTCACTTTACAGGTGAGGAAACTGAGTCAAATAAGGTTAAGTGATTCACCCAAGGTCACACAGCTAGCTATGAAATGTCTGAAGACAGATTTGAACTCAAGTCTTGCTGACTACAGGCTGGCACTCTATCCGTCCCCTTTCATAAGAGGACTTTGTCTTAGAAACTAGAGGCCATTTGTCATGATCTCTCTCTCTGTCTTTCACTCTCTGTCTCTCCCTCCCTCCCTCTCTCTTTCCCTTTTCGCTATCTTAAAACTCCTTGACATCTTGTACCATACTCTCACCTTTTATTCTTATCTTTCATGAAAAAATGACCCCCAAACCAGCTCCTCTACAAACATACTTGTCCCCATCCCCTTCCACATTTTTTGACAGATTGTTTCCGCAATCATTCCCTGCCTTATTTTATCTCTCTCTTTCCACTTGTTCCTTCCCTGCTGCCCACAAAAGTCTCATTATAAACAAAACAAAACAAAGCCAATCCTTACTTGACCCAATCAATGAATCAATGAATCTATAAGCATCCATTAAGTATCTCCTATATGCCAGATATTGGGGATACAAATACAAAGAATTAAACAATCTCTGTCTGTAAGGACTTTATATTCTGAGAAATGATAAGTACCTACAGAATAAAAATAGAGAATACATTAAAATGAATACAAAATAGTTAAATATAAGGTAGTTAGGGAGGAAGGCCACTGCCACCTCTTAAGTTATTGTCCAATGTCTCTTTCCCCTTTCATAGCCAAAATTCTAAGGAAAAAAATTTTCTACATACTTTATCCTTACTTTTTTTTCCCTATCATTCCACAGTATTTTGCAATCTGGCTTCAAACCTCGGTTCAGTTGAAACGGCACTCTCCAAAGTTACCACACCGATCTACTCATCAAATCCAGTGACCATTTCTCGGCTCCCATCCTTCTTGAGCTCTGCAGCATTTGCCCTTGTTGACCATCCTCTCGCTCCTATACTCACTCCTCTCTGGGTTTTTGTGACACTCTTCTCCCTTGGTTCTCCTAGTCTAATATCTTTTGTTGGCTCACACTAACTGTGGGTGTATCCCAAGTTCTATCACAGAACCTTTTCTCTGTTCTCTGTGCTTTCTTTTGGTGATCTCATTGGCTCCCACAGATCTCATGATCTGTATATATCTAACTCCCAGACTTATGTATTAAAACCTGATCTCTAGATTTATATACCTATTACTTATAGGACATGTTATGCTGGATTTCTTGTAGGCATCTAAAACTCATCATGTTGAAAATAGAATTCATGAGTTTTCCCCCTCAGAGACATGCATCTACTAAGTTTGCCTATTTTTGTTTAGGGTAGCATTCTTCTAGCCACCCAAGCTATTTAAAGAGTATGAGAGAATTGGGCTTGGTCACAACCACTTACTTAATCATGTTATTATAACCATCTCCCCACTCTACCACTAATTATCTATGTGACCTTGGACAGGCTATTTAATCATTTGAGGCCTTTTCTTCCTCATATGTAAAATGAATGGTTAGAGTAGATTATCTTTAAGATCTCCTTTTCTCCCAAGTGGAAATTTTTATATTTTATTTCTCCCCAATTACATGTAAAAACAATTTTTAATATTTGTTTAAAAACAATTGGGCTCAAAATCTCTCCCTCTCTCCCCTCTCCACCTTGAGAAGGTAAGCAATTTGATATAGATTGTACATTGTGCAGTCATGCAAAATATATTTCCATATCAGTCATGCTGTGAGAGAAAACAAGGACAAAAAAAAAAACAAACCCAAGAACATTGAAGAAAGTAAAAAACAGTATCTTCGATCCACATCCAGACTCCATCAGTTCTTTCTCTGGAGGAAGATAGCATTATTCATCTTAAGTCCTTTAGAATTTTCTTTAGCTGAGAATAGCTAAGGCATTCACAATTGATCATCATACAATATTGCTATTACTGTGAACAGTGTTCTTCTGGTTTTCTTATTTCACTTTGTATCAGTTCATATAGGTCTCCCAGGTTTTTCTGGAACCATCCTGCTCATTATTTCTTATGGTATAAGAGTATCCCATCACAATCATATACCATAACTTGTTCCCCACTTGATGGGCATCCCCTCAATTTCCAATTTTTTTGCAACTTCAAAAAGAGTAGCTGTAAATATTTTTGTACGTATTAAGTCCTTTTCCTTTTTGCTTGATCTCTTTGGATGCAGACCTAATAGTGGTATTCCTGGGCTGAAGTGTATGCACAGTTTGATAGCACTTTTGTCATAGTTCCAAATTGGTCTCCATAATGGTTAGACCAATTTATGCCTCCACCAATAGTACAACAGTGTACCTATTTTTCCACATCCCCTCCAACATTTGTTATTTTCCTTTTCTGTCATGTTAGCCAATCTGACAGGCATGAGGTGGTACCTCAGAATCATTTTAATTGGCATTTCTCTGATCAATAGTGAATTAGAGCTTCTCTCCATATGACTATGATTGCTTTTCTTCTGAGAACTGCCTATTCATATCTTTTGTTTATTTATCATTTAGGGAATGACTTGTATTCTTGTAAATTTGACTCAGTTCTTAATACATTTGAGAAGTAAACCTTGATCGAAGAAACTTGTCATAAAATCCCTCCCCATCACTTCCCTTTCTCTACTTTTCTTCTAATCTTGGTTGCATTGGTTTTGTTTGGACAAAAATGTTTTAATTGAATGTAATAAAAAATATCCATTTTGCATCCCATTTTGTTCATCTCTTGTTTCATCATAAATTCTTCCCTTTTCCATAGATCTGATAGGTAAAATATTCCATGCTCCCCTAATTTGCTTGTGACATCCCCTTTTCTGGCTAAATCATGCATCCATTTTGACCTTTAGGATTTCTTTTAATGATACCACTCTAGGTTCCTTTACCAAGGTCACATAGGTACTATAAGACAAGGCTGGAATCTTAGTCTTTTGACTTTTAAACAGTATAATGCCCCTCATGAACATGACTTAAGTGCCATTTTCCTGCAAGGGGTCTTTTCCCTTCCCTTCTGCCTCTCCCCTCAAGTAATTGCTGCTTTTCTGTCTTTAAATTGCTTATCACCCCAGTAGAGCATAAGGTCCTAGAGGCAAGGACTACATCATTTCTCTGTTTTGACTATGTCATTTTTGTTTTTTAGAGGCAGTGTTATGTAGTAGATAGCCAGGCCCTGTCTTGTCATCAGAAAGATCTGTGTTCAAGTTCTTCTGATACATGCCGTCCATGTGACCTGGAGTAAGGCACTTAACTTCTCACTCCCCACTCTATCATTACTCTAAAGACACAAATTACAAAACAGTTGCTAATCTGCTTTGAGAGAGGACTTTTTCCTCATTGGGTGTTCTCCATAACAGTGAAATTATAGGTCTGGAACTTCCCTTACCAAAAACAAACAAAACAAACCCAGCTTCCATTCTATACTCCGTGCCTTCCACACAGTAGGTACTTAATAAATGTGCACTAAAAAACAGAAAGTCTATCTTCATTGTGAAACATCTCCATCTTATGGTCTTTTGGGATACTGCCACTAAGAGCCTTTTTTTTTTTTTTTTTTTTTTTTTAGAATCAAAGGCAAAGGCATTGATCTGTCCCCTTGTACAATGGAGCTAAAGATATGAGAACACAGAAGTGTACACAGTACTGCACTCACATGCTGCCTCTGTTTAAGCTATTTTGGCAGCAAAGCTGTCTAAACCCCTTTAATAGCAGATCCATAGCCTCTAAGAACCCTTTAACTTCTGGGAGGTCTTCAGGATCTCCGAGGCCAGGTTTAGGTATATAGACAATAGAATGAGGCACAGATTCCTATGGTGATCAAAACTCTAGGGGAAGATGTGGGCTCAAAGAGGCTATTTTGGGACACCATTCCCTAGGATATGTTCTATATCCCAAGGCCCACTCCACATTCCCAAAAGCTCTTAATATGACACCAGAACTCAGAGGATATGCAGTTTATTAAATACCCACCTACATGACGTATTTAGCACTAAGCACAGTACTGAGCCTCCTGACTTCCCTGGCAAGTCAAGTCAAAAGGCATTTATTAAGCTTAGACTTTATGCTAGGCACTGTACTAAGTTCTGGAAATACCTAAATGGCAAACCCAGTCCCTTGCTTCCAAGAGTTCACATTCTAATGGGGGAGACCATGTGCACACAACTATGTACAAGCAAGATATTTACTAAAATTCAACATGGTCAAAATAGAACTTAGAATCGTTCTTCTCAAAGATACACTTTTATCAAATTTCCCTATTTCTGTTGAGGGTACTACCACTTTTCTAGTCACCCAAGCTACTTAAAGAGTATAAGAAAAATCTGGGTTTGGTCATAACCACATACTCAATCATGCTACCATAACTATCTCCTGACTGTATCACTAATTATCTTTGCGACCTTATATGAGTGATTTAACCATTTTAGGTCCTGTTTCTCAATCTGGAGCATGCATAGATATTCTGGAAATGGTTATCTCTGCTAAGCACATGATGAAGAGACAGACTGTGATTGACTATGGAGTCCAAAATGGGCTGCATTCCAAAAAAAAATCATCAAAGTTTGACAACCACTGTTCTCTGACAGGTATCAAATAGACTCATAGCACTTAAGAATATAGCTGAATCAGGTTAAGATGTAATTGGAAATATTTAACAAAAGTAATAAAAATACAATAAAACATAAATAATATTATATGTGGTTTTCTACATCAATATGTGACCTCAGAGATCTTTGTTTATAGTTTAGTGTCCCTCATTCCCATTTGAGTTTTACGTTACTGCTCCAGGGGATCCCAAATTCAGATAGCTTTGTTTGAATTTTTTGGATGAATTAGTATAATATCTGGCATGTAGTAAATGCTTAATAAGTGCATGCACCTTGAAAGCCAACTTAAGACCAACCTGTTGCCACCATCACTTCACAGTCCCTTCTTCCTTTCTTATTCATTCCATTCACACTCAGGTCCTTGTGGCAGGTATCTATTATAGGTCTCCAGATCGTACTTTTTCCTTCTTCTCCTCTGTCTCTCTCTCTCTCCCTCCCTTTCTCAAAAGAGGTCAATGTCTAGCCTGCAGTTTCTCTCTCTCTACCCCAACTCCTGACCTTATATTTGAAAACTTCAAAACACATGTCTAGCTTTCCTCAAATGCCCTGATCTCCAAGTTCATATTTCATATGTAGCATTATTCATCTTAAGTCCTTTAGAATTTTCTTGGATCATTGTAGTGCTGAGAATAGCTGTCATTCACAATTGATCATCGTACAATATTGCTAGTACCGTGAACAGTGTTCTTCTGGTTCTCTTATTTCACTTTGCATCAGTTCATATAGGTCTCCCAGGTTTTTCTGGAACCATCCTGCTCATTATTTTTTATGGTATAAGAGTATCCCATCACAATCATATACCATAACTTGTTCCCCACTTGATGGGCATCCCTTCAATTTCCAATTTTTTTGCAACTTCAATCACCCTACAACCACCTCTACCGATTTATCCACAAGAATTTATTGCCTACTATGAATCCATAACTGTGTTACTTTCATGGCCCGGAACTCTTGAAATGGACGGACTGAGAATAATTCACAGGCAAAATCAATTAGGAATTTCGAGAGCGTTATTTATTAGCCAGGCTGGCGGCTGCCTCATGGAGAGACCCAGAGGAGACAGCCCCGAACTGAGGTGGGTGAGTGCATTTTAAGCATTTTGGTGCTACTCGGTACAGCCTTGCAGTTTCCACAACAAACAGAGTTCTGAAAGAGCAAGAGGGGGGGCTTGTTGTTAGGCAAGAGCCCCCAAAACAGGATTGTCAGGGTGCTACTAGGCAAAGGACCCCAACAGAAAACAGTGGCCAGGAGAGGTACCAATCAAGCCTGGTTGTCATAGTTGTCAGGAAGTGGGGGGGCTCAGCAGAAGTTGGTTACCTGGCAATGGGGGTCTAACATTAGGGGGGCACTGGTTGTTACCATGCAAATGGACTAAACAAGAAATGACTGTTAACAGTTCATCAGATATTTCACAACCCAAAGGGGAATGACATTTTGACAGGGGCCCAACAAAAAAACCTGTTACTAGGCAAGTTATCCAACCCTGCCCAGTAACCTAACAGATATCTCTCAACCTAGGGGCCCAGGGAGGAATAATGTCCACTTTACTCTGAAGATTCCCTCTTTAATCATAACCTCCTTTTTTTCTTTCACTCTGTCTCACTCCTCCTAAACCTCTTTCTTGTTCACTTTCTTGTTCCCTTGGTTTCTAATCCCTCTGCTGTCCTTCTCCCAGTCTGTTACCCTTGTTTTGACCTAATTTTCCTCCCTTCACAGTAAAATCAATTAGTTCAGATATATATTGTTCTCTACCCATGACTCCTTGGCCCAAACTCCAATCCTGAATCACCCTGCCTCCTCTGTCCTCCTTCTGTGCTCCTACACACTAGACGTTGACAGACAAAGGCAGGCAACTTCACCAGATGGGTCAACCATAAATTTGTTAATTAATCTTAACTGGGATCTCAGAGGTATAAGATAATCCTTTTATTCTCTGACTCTCTATGAAGTTTTCTACTCTGGCTCTTCCAAACTGTCACTCCTTAAACTCCTTCCCAAGGCCAAGTCCTGTCCTTGTGTCATTGATTCCATCCAGTCTCTCTCCTCTGGGAACTTGTTCATTCCATCATTCTCCAATCTTCTACTCTTCTTGTCTACTGGTTCTTCCCCTGCCTCCCACCCACATATTATGTCTCCCCTTATTCTTATAACACACCTTCATTCAACTCTTGCCATTGCTAAGCCTATTACTGGGTAATCACTGTTTGCCTCCATTTTCTCTCTTCTCATATGCTTTTTTAAGTGATCAGCCTAAGAGAGAAAGATAAGGAAAAGACAACCTACATCTATCCAGTAGGATTCTTACTATTTAAATAGCATATACCCCAAGAGATTTCTGAGGCCCCTATCACTTTTCAAAGTTTTATAGAAAAGGTGGCTGAGGTTATGGACTATGGGGAACTGTTAGTTTACCTGGATGACCTCACTATATCTGGGAAGCTGTGGGAGGCTAAGAGTTGAATTAGACCAAGGTGAAGCGAGCATGAACCAGTTAAGAGCTCCCCCCGAGGAATGACTTAAGAAGGCCTAGGTACAGGCCTCCCAACCATCCAATAGGGAGAGGCATCCCAAGTCTTGGGTAAGGCCTACCCTACGGATTTCTCTTTAGGTCTTTAGACTTGGACTCCATGTGGGCTGTCTGCACCTGCAATCAGTAAATGTGAGTGCAACAGGAAACCTAATTGGAAGCTAGGCTCACACACATAAGCCTATCTTGGTACAACAGCTTGCATACTATTCTTTGCAACACAATCATTTGCTTGTACTGTATGTCTAGACTTTTCAAATGCTTCATTGAGTCAGAGTCAATCAAAGTCTGAAACTTGGGCTGGAACTAGTGCAATGGTCTTACTGTAGTTCAGAGAGGCTATAGTAGCTCACTATACTATAGTATATAGTGAGGAGGATAAGTACCACCTCTGCTCCAATTTTGGTGAGCACTTGGTATCTCCTTATGCAAGAAGTATAGGCCCTGTGGGATAAACCTCAACAGTTTCATTAGGAAAGATGCCATATTGAGCCAAGAGACATAATCTAATGGACCCATTTGTAAAGGAGCCAGAAGAATTTAGTCACTACAAGGGTTACTGTTATCTATTTCTTATGGTAATAGAAGAAAAAAATGGATAGAAATCAATTTACTTCCACTAGGATGTGAGAAAACAGAAGGAATTGGAGGTCCTTTGGTCTATTGAGTAGAGCAGGAGGATCTACCTCCAACTCCTCATGAATTTTGGCTTATTAGAACTAAGACTGGGGAAACATCAGAACTGAATTATGAGGTGGGCATCCAGTATGCAATGAGTAGGTGATTAGACTACAATCATAGGGCACCACAGATCTTCCATCACCATAGAAAGGAAGGATTTGAATGGTCAGATACATAGGAAGATAGCCAGGAGAGAGCAGTGTCATGAAAACCGAGAGAGATGAGAGTATCAAGGAGATGGTGATTCACAGTGTCAAAGACTGAAGAGAGGTCAAAAAGGAGGACTGAAAAATGGCCATTTGATCTGACAACTAAGAGAACATTGATAGCTTTGGAGAAAGCTAAGTTCAGAAGCCAGATTGTATTAGAGGTTAACAAGAGAGAGAGGAAAGAAAGTAAAGACACCTGTCATGGATGACCTTTTCAAGAAGTATAGGTACAAAAGGCAGAAGAGATGCAGGATAATAGTAGAGGTAGAACAATGAAGTGAGGGTTGTTTTTTTTTCAGGATGGGATGGCCACGTTGGTAGGTAATACGTACAAGTAGAGAGGGAAAGATTGAAAATAAGTAAGAGTGGGTATGACACAGGGGGCAATCTGTTGGAGAGGATAGGATAGAATTGGATCACTTGAACAAGTAGAAGAGTTAGCTTTGTTATGGAGTAAGGCCATTGCATCACTTGAAACAGAGTTGAAGGAGGAGACGATGGCAGAAAGCAACTGATAGGAGATGAGGAAGAGGAAGAGGGAAGAACTCATGGTGAATGGCCTCAATTTTTCCCCCATAAAATAGGAGGCATGATTCATTCTAAAATCCAAAAGCTTAATAATTTTATACCATACATAGGAAAAATAATCACTTAGCAGTTAGACTGAAGATTATGGTACAGGGGTTAAAAATTATGGCTATTGGTCAAATCCCATTTTCGCAAACTTGTCTAAGTCATGGAATTTATCTTGGTATATAGTATGAGATGTTGGTCTCTACCGAGTTTCTGCCATTTACTTAGAAGTTTTTGGTGAATCAGTCAAGGAGCAGATTACCAATAATTAACACAACATTTTAATTCTTCCTGAACTCCTCTCACTCCCAGCCCAGTTTTTAGCTTCTTTCCTCTTCTCTCCTCCCATTTCTCTTTGTCATCTTTTCAGTTTTTGAATTTTCCTTAGGCTTTCTCTACCTTTTATCTTTCTTACTCTATCACCCATTTTATGATATAGAACCAAACTACACTTATTTTAGCTGTCATATTGTTTCTAATCATGGAGCACTACCGTTTCTGAAGAATAAAAATTGTAGGTCACAGGACAATGAGGAGATGTATGGTGAACCAAAGCCGATCATCAACCATGACTTGTGTGCAACAAATTATGTAATGTACTAATGGAAAGTGATTTGGCTATCCATGAATTAAAATCAAGGGAAAGATTAAAGACAACCCAAATGTTGCAATGGTGACCATGAATTAAAAAGACAAAGAAAGGCTTCCAGATAGATTCTTTATAGAAGACTTTGGGAAGACATGAATAACAACTGCACAGAAAGAGAAGACTTGGATGAATTGTGAAATGCAGAATGGAAGGGAGTATCACCATCAAAAACACCATTAATTCATTCAAGTACATTGTCTTTATCAAATAAAGATGTTTTCTGTTATTAAATCTCAAAGAGGGAGCACTTGATGTTTCTCCAAAGCTAGGAAATCAAAAAGTGACCTTGTACAGATTGCTTGACCTCTCTCAGCTTTCTCATCTAGAGAATGGGGGTGGGGGTGGGGTGGAAAGATGGGTTATAAAGTTCTTTCCAACCTTAAAATCCTATAGTTACATCTATAGTTATAATTCTATCTCTTACTGGTGAGTCTCCCTCAGTTGATTCCTCTCCCTTCCCCGCATTGAACAATGACCTTCAATAGGGAGGAAGATAGTGTGTCTATTCTTAGAACTGGGCTTTAGAACAGGAAGAGAACTTGGAGGTCATTAATCCAATACCTTAACTTTATAGAGAAGGAAACCTCTCTGTTCCTGGAAAAGTTAAATGAATAAATAAAGGTACAAGATCCTATTGGCATTAAGTAGCAGTGACAGGATTTGAATTCAGGGCCTCTGACTCTGTATTTATTGCATCACAGAATCAGATGTCTGGGGATTGAATAATGACCCTGCTACTGAGCACCTCTGTGATCTTGGAACTCAGCTCCAGTTTCCTTGAGAGGTGTTTCGTTTCTGTTTTCATATACTCAGTGCCCAACGGAGAGCCTGGAATGTAGTAGGTTCTTAATGATTGCTTGATTGGAAAAAGACTAGACAGAACTACATGACGTTTATGATTCCTTTCAGCTCCAAATCTAGGATCCTAAGCACTGATCCACAAGCTACTGTTTCTTTTTCTTTTTTAAAAAATAACTAATTAATTTTTAGTTTTGAATATTCACTTCCATTAAATTTAGAGTTCTAAATTCTTTCCCCTTCCTTTCCCCTCTCCCACAACGATGGTGTGGAATCTGATATAGGCTCTACATATACATTCATATTAAACATTTTCACATTTGTCATGTTGTAAAGAAGAATTAGAACCAATGGGAGGAACCATGAAAAGAAGAAACAAAACAAAAAAAAAGAGAGATAGAGAGCAAATGGTACACTTGGATCCGCGTTCAGATTCAGACTCCATAGTACATTTTCCTGGATTCTGATGCACAAGTTACTGTTTTAGGCACCTAACTGTCTTAGCTTTAAGAAAACCTAACATGCAAAACTTGCAAGTTAGGAAACATACTGAGAGGAGGGTAGAGACATTTCCAAATATGCAAAAGGATTTACTAAAAGATCCTATAAAAAGGGATACAGCTATCCTTCCACATCATGACTTTCCCCATTGTGATTTCAATATATCATGGGTCAGCATAAGAAATTAAATGAAAATTTGGGGGGAGTTTTGTGGAAGCTGCAGATGACACAAAAGACAAGACGGAAAAAGTTTAAAAACTTAGAAATGCATAAAATCTATGTATATTATTGTATAATATCAACACCCCATAGAAGAAAAGGAAAAAACTTCTTCTCTGGTATGAAGGGAGGGCCAAAAAATTTTACACAGATTTTCCTGGTCCTGGGGACACAGTGGCCCTAACCCCTACAATGTGGAAGGGATAACTGTATTTCCCAAAGTGTCTTTATAAAAAAAATGTTACAAATATTCAATCTACCCATAAATATTCTGGAAATCATTGTTTGTGTGTAGGGAGGCTGACTCGCTACTTTGGCAATCACATCAACTGGACCCTGTCACTTTGGAAAAAAAGGGCTAGCTTAAAACAACCCAGAGACTGAAACAATCTCCATCTGAATTCAGATACAGCTCCCTTCTTGGGCCAGGGGACGGCTGAACTGACAACATCTGACCACAATGGGGAGCTGACTGCCCGTGCCTACCTCCCCAGATCAGCTATCAAAGCCTCTCATGTTCTCTAGCCGTAGTGGAGGAAGTCTGGTTCAGAAGTCAGACCAAAGGCAGGGGGAGACAATGAGGGAGCCATAAACCAGCCAGGGATCACGGCTGCTTCCAGGGTTGCCCTGCCAGTCTGTCCTAAAGAATAAAGACACTTAACGTTCTACAAACATGAATTTGACCCCAAAGAAGCCCATGAGGCCGGAATTAATTCTGCCTTTATTGACTAATGCTTATTGAACTCCAGGACACCCTCACTCTCTCCCTCACAAATAAAGGATGTAAATTTAATTGATAATAGATCCCTTCCTATTTATCTCCCAAGTTTGACAGGAACTAGCCTGTGAGTATCTGTGCTCTCTCCTTAACTCTTGCCTCTACGGTCTGCTGCCTTCTACCTTCTTTCCTGGCCTGCCCCATGTTAATTGTTCAAAGACCACAGCATCAGGGAGGTGATGCCATAACACGCAAGCGAATTAGATTTAAGTAAGGGAGGGCTGTGTAAAGTCACCAGCCTTCACTTTCTCCTCCAGAGCCATCTGTGCCCAGTGGCCAGATATAGATCAGGACCACTGGAGATGGCCCCCACCTCATTTGAATGACAGTCAGTGAAACACACATACACACACATTCTTAAGACCTTAGAGCCAGAAGTGATAATAGTTATAGCTGGTATTTTATCTAGTGCTTTTAAGTTTGCACAACACATTTTACATGCATTATCCCATTTGATCATTTCAATAACCCTCATGAGGTGGATTACCCATTTCACAGAAGAAGAAACTGATATTGAGAGGACTGAAGTGACATGCCCTGAGTCACACAGCCAGGAAGTGGCTACGGCAGGATTTAAACCCCAGTCTTTCTCCAAGTGATACTTTGCTACACTGCCTAGTGCCTTAATTCAGATTTCTTCTTTAGGAATCTGAGACACCAGAAAGTTCCACAGATAGTAAATGGCAGAGTTGGGGTTTATATTCTGGGCCTCTGCTACCAAATACAGAGGTCTCTATTTACCTAGTCTGTCTTAGGCACCTCCCTGCTCCTCTGAAGTCCTGTGTCCCAACACTTATCCTCCCATGGTTCTGTAGAATACCCTACCTCTGCCTTTCCCACAGATGCATAGAGAGAGAACTGCTAGATCATATGATAGACTCCTGGCTCAGTCAGAACTGCCTTGGGCTTTAGCCCTAAGAGTTACAGGCCAAAGGGCAACTGGGTGGCTCAGTGGATAGTGTGCAGGGCCTGAAGTCAGGAAGACTCATCTTTCTAAGTTCAAATCTGGCCTCAGATGCTTAACTAATTATGTGACCCTGAGCATGTCACTTAATCCTGTTTGCCTCAGTTCCCTCATTTGTAAAATGAGCTGGAGAAGGAGATGGCAACCCCCTCCAGGATATCTGCCAAGAAAACCCCAAATGGAGTCAGGAAATGACTGAACACCCAGGCCTAGGTAACACTAGCAAACATAAGGTAGGAGAGAAAAAAAACAGAAGAATATCAAAGGAGAAAAATAGTAGATGAGTTATAGAGAAAGGCTGTGGATTTAAAAAAAGTATCAGGTCATCAAGCACTGTTCAGAATTGCTTCAGCTGGGCCATAGATAACTAAATCCCGAACAAACTGGTTGCAGATTCTATGGCTTTTACATTAAGAGTAGAGAATTCAAAGCTAGAAGCTCCCTCATGAATCATCCAGCTTAACTCCTTCATTTTTTCCAGTTTAAGACAGAGGCTGAGAGACATAAAGCAACTCACCCAAGTTCCACAGGTGGCAAAAAATAGGGGTAGGATCTAAACCCATGTCCTCGGACTCCACATTCAGTATTGTTCATTCCTTGCTGTTTTGCCTGTCGTACAAGGTGGGCTGGATCTGGAGTAAAAGGACCTGAGTTCAGATAAAGGAGAGAGTCCCTGGCCAAAAGTAGCTTCCATTGTACCAGGAGGATATCATGATATTTACACAGAAGTACTATAATATCAAGAGGGAATGAGTTCTAAGAACTAGGTAGATGTCATGTGGGGGTCAGTTTGGGATTCTATGAGGTAGAGGTGAGGAGGGAGGATATTCTAGACCACTTTTGAAGAGGCCCCCTAGTAGGAATGACCTGTCCCTAATCCCTCTTAATTCCAGTGTTTTCCCTCTCCTATTTTGTATTTATCCTGTAAAGAGTTTGCTTTGTATAGATTTGTGTGCAGGTTCTCCCCTCTTCCCAAAACGCTTATTAGATTGTAAATTCCTTAAAGTGAAGGGCTGATTTTTGTCTCTTTATATCCCTAGTTCTTGGCACATAGTAGTAGGTGCTTAATAAGTATTTTTTGAATTGAATTGACTCTAAGCTTTTGTTTAAGGAGAAGAGATTTTAATACTGCTATTCTCAGCAGGGATTCCTTTTAGGAATTCAGGAAGTAACTCAGAAATCAGTTTCAGCTTTGAATGCCCTTAGTACATAAGTTTCATGACAACCTGATCCCTTAGGTCTGGGGAACCTTCGGCCTTTAGGCCACATGTGGCCCTTTAAGTCCTCAAGTGTGGCCCTTTGACTGAATCCAGGCTTCAGGGATTCAAAGTACCACACTTGAGGACCTCCAGGGCCACAGGTTTCCCCACCCCTGACCTAGTTATAAATGTGCTGGGGGCAACAAACAGAATGGTCAAAGACAGAAAGCCATCCCAGGGACACAAAAGTCAAAGCTCTTCAGGTGGCTATTCCCAGAAGAAATAATCAATGTACCTACATCCAAAAAGGAATAGTCCCAGGGTCCTAAGAAAATCCTGCCCATAAGATTAACCTGGCTCCCACCTCCCTCTTCCTAAACAGCAGACTAGTCTAACTACAAAATTGTGCTGACCAGTTTTCTCAAAATATACCAGCTCAGTTTATTTATTCTCCATCTATCCTAGTTTTAAAAAGAAATGCCCATTTAATCAACAGTCAGCCTGCCCTGGTTACTACAAGGCCTAGTACAGGTGGAAGCCTTAAGGACAGTACCTTTTTTTTTAAACATAAATTTATTTATTTAACTTTTTACATTCATTTTCACAAAATTTTGGGTTCCAAATTTTCTCCCCATTTGTCCCCTCACCCCACCCCAATACACCAAGCAATCTAATTTTCCCTATCACCAATCTGCCCTCTCTTCTATCATCCCTCCCTTCCCTTGTCCCCATCTTCTCTTTTGTCCTGTAGGGCAAGATGACTTTCTATTCCCCATTAACTGTATTTCTTATTTCCTAATAGCAACAACAATACTCAACAGTTGTTCCTAAAACTTTGAGTTCCAACTTCTCCCCATCCCTCCCTCCCCACCCATTCCCTTTGGGAAGGCAGGCAATTCAATATAGGCCCTATCTGTGTAGTTTTGCAAATGACTTCCATAATAGTCATGTTGTGTAAGACTAAGTGTATTTCCCTGCATTCTATCCTGCCCCCATTGTTTCTATTCTGTCTTTTGATCCTGTCCCTCCCCAAGAGTGTTGACTTCAGATTGCTCCCTCCTCCCATTGCCCTCCCTTCCATCATCCCCCCCACCCTGCTTATCTCCTTCTCCCCAACTTTCCTGTATTGTAAGATAGGTTTTCATACCAAAATGAGTGTGCATTTTATTCCTTCCTTTAGTCAAATGTGATGAGAGTAAACTTCATGTTTTTCTCTCACCTCCCCTCTTTTTCCCTCCACTAAAAAGTCTTTTGCTTGCCTTCTTCTATGAGAGATAATTTGCCCCATTGCATTTCACCCTCTCTCCTTCCAATACATTTCTCTTATACATTTACCTTAATTTTTTAAAAATATGATCCCATCCTATTCAATTCACTCTGTGCTCTCTGTCTCTGTGTGTGCATGCATGTGTGTATGTGTGTGTGCATGTGTGTACATGTGTGTGTGCATGCATGCATGTGTGTGTGTGTGTGTAATCCCACCAAGTACCAGATACTGAAAAGTTTTAAGAGTTACAAATATTGTCTTTCCATGTAGGAATGTAAACAGTTCAACTTTGGTAAGTCCCTTATGACTTCTCTTTGCTGTTTACTTTCTCATGCTTCTTCTCATTCTTGTGTTTGAAAGTCAAATTATCTTTACACCTCTGGTCTTTTCATCAAGAATGCTTGAAAGTCCTCTATTTACGTGAAAGACCATTTTTTTCCCCTGAAGCATTATACTCAATTTTGCTGGGTAGGTGATTCTTGGTTTTAGTCCTAGTTCCTTTGACTTCTGGAAGCTGCTAGATCTTGTGTTATCCTGATGGTATTTCTACAATACTGGAATTGTTTCTTTCTAGCTGTTTGCAATATTTTCTCCTTGACTTGGGAATTCTGGAATTTGGCCACAATGTTCCTAGGAGTTTCTCTTTTTGGATCTCTTTCAGGCAGTGTTTGGTGGATTCCTTGAATACTTATTTTGCCCTCTAGCTCTAGAATATCAGGGCAGTTTTCCTTGATAATTTCATGTAAGATGATGTCTAGGTTCTTTTTTTGATCATGGCTTTCAGATAGTCCCATAATTTTTAAATTGTCTCTCCTGGATCTATTTTCCAGGTCAGTTGTTTTTCCAATGAGATATTTCACATTCTCTTCCATTTTTTCATTCTTTTGGTTTTGTTTTGTGATTTCTTGGTTTCTCAGAAAGTCATTAGACTCCATCTGTTCCATTCTAATCTTGAGAGAACTATTCTCTTCAGTGAGCTTTTGAACCTCTTTTTCCATTTGGCTAATTCTGCTTTTGAAAGCATTCTTCTCCTCACTGGCTTTTTGAACCTCTTTTGCCAATTGAGTGAGCCTATTTTTCAAGGTGTTATTTTCTTCAGCATTTTTTGGGGTCTCCTTTAGCAAGGTATTGACCCGTTTTTCATGCTTTTCTTGCATCTCTCTCATTTCTCTTCCCATTTTTTCCTCCACCTGTCTAACTTGATTTTCAAAATCCTTTTTGAGCTCTTCCATAGCCTGAGCCCATTGAATATTTATTTTTGAATGTTTGGGTTACAGAGGCCTTGACTTCTATGTCTTTCCCTGATGGTAAGCATTGTTCTTCCTCATCTGAAAGGAAAGGAGGAAACATCTGTTCACCAAGAAAGTAGCCTTCTATGGTCTTATTTTTTTTCCCCTTTTCTGGGCATTTTTTTCAGCCAGTTACTTGACTTCTGAGATTCCCCTCCACCCCAGCCTCACCTCTAGATCCACCCAGCTAGTGCTTGGGGTCTGAGATTCAAATGCTGCTCCCCAGCCTAAGGGCTTTCAGCACGAGTGGGGCTGCTATTCAGAGTAAGATTCAGGTTGTCATTTGGGGGCAGGGCTGCCTCCCAGGTTCAGTTCCCTCAGGGAGTTTATGAGGAGACCTTCAGTAATAGATCAGAGCTCCTGCCTGCTTTGGGAGCCTGGGTCTGCTGCTGCCTCCCAAGGGGGCCTGCGTTATGGAGACACCCTGCTCCCCTCTTGGCCAGTCCAAAAGGCTCTCTCACTGACCTGTGTGCCTGTGGGTGGAGGGACCTTTGCAGCCGCCGGAGATTCTATCCCTGAAGCCTGTTTGGATCTGCTCCTCTCAGGGCCATGTGGCCAATGCCGGGCTGGGCTCTTCTACAGGTCCGGCGATGGACCTTTGGGGTTGGTTTTTCAGGGCTCTCTGGAACAGAAATCTCCTCCATTCCATTGCTGTGCAGCTTCCACTGCTCCAGAATTTGTTGGGAGTTCCTCTTTACAGGTAATTATGAGCTGTGGGTTCAGAGCTAGCATATGTGAATCTTTCTACTCCTCCATCTTGGCTCCTCCCTCCCTGACAGTAGTTTCTTATTTCCAGTTCTTGTCTAAACTCTCTCAATTCCATACCTTACTATTCTGTCTTTTATGTTATACTAATAATAAATGAATGCCTTGACTAATAAATTTTTTGACAAAGCAAGTTTTAACCTCTAATGAAAAATGTTATTGTTTCTGTAGAATTAGGTCCTAGGGGCTCTATAGTGGGCGGAGGAAGGCCACTGAATCAAGAGTCAGAAGTCCCAGGTTACAGCCCTAGCTCTGCCAATTGATAAGTAACTGTATGATTTGGGGCAAATCATTTAAACTTTCTAAGTCTTGGTTTTCTCATCAGGAAAATGGAAATGATAATTCTTACCCTGACTACCTCATGAGATTTATCAAAACTTGTGCAAAAATGCTTTGCATAACTATCAGAAATGATACAAAGGAAACATTCTATTATCCTTAATAGAAACATTTTTATCCAAGTTGAAAATTTGCACCCTGGAAATATCTTTGGGACTTAAAGCAATATCACCAAATAAAACAACAGTCACACACCAAAATCTCACTAATATAGCAACCTGGGAGAATTCTAAAGTGTATTTCATTGGTAGAAATGGAACAAGGATCCCATGCTTTATTTTACCTTATCTGCAAAGTCTCAAAATGCACTTTGCATAGGAAAGAAAGGTATTATAGGCTCAGATTGAAAACACTTTCCTCAACACAGTAGCACTCTTTCTGTTTGCTTAGGTAAGGTGGATATGATAAAACCTAAGAACTAAAATGAGTTTCTCATCATAAGTCAGATAATAGCACAATTGACTTGGGAAGAGACATGAAAGGGCAAAGTAGCTAAAAGAAAAAATAAAAGTTCCTTTTTGGAAGGAGTCAAACAGGAGAGTGCTAAGTGCAAACTCACTCTTAGCTGCATCACCTACCTTCTGGTTTATTAGGCAGAGAACTTCCTAGTCACTGGGTGAGAGGGCTCAACTTACGTTGAAGGAAATTTCAAAGGCAAGATCTAAGAGGGCTGATTGAGGAGGGGTACATCCTTCCTTTGGGGGGAAAAACTTAGTGATGATAACACCTCAGCCAAAGGGGAATAGATAAAGTACAGGAGGAGGCTTAGAAGAGAGTGCTGACAGAGCACAGCCCTCCCACACAGGAAAAGCTTATTAACTACAGCTGGCTGGATGTTGGACAGGGTATTGGCAAAACTTTAGTTAGGGTCAGGCGATCACAGCTTTGCCTCAGGGTATTCTACGTAGAGCATGTTGAAATGAGGAATACTGACTGATACTTTTGCAGTTTAATCAACAAGAATAACTCGTCAAAATAAAAACCTACCAGATGGGAGGCTAGGGTGAGCTCCTCCACCTACAGTTGCCTCCTTGCTCCTATATACCTGGCAACCTCACCATCAGTGACTGTTGTTCAAATCTCCCTATCTCCTCACCCATGGTGCTGGCACTACTTCCATTGGATTCAAACATACGGTAGTTGCCCTATGCTCAAAAATTCCTAGCTACAGCTCTGGATATTGTTGGCCCTGAGGGTGGCTGGGCAGATTAAAAAAACTACTCTGATGCCTAGTAGTAAGCAATTTATTGTGTTTGTGGCTTGTCCTTCCTTCTCAAAAAGGACCATGACCTCAGGGAGATGATGACATGACTTGCAATTGACTTTGATTTGCGGGAGAGAGGGCTGTACAAAGTAAACAGCTTAGATGTAATGCCCAATGGGGATTTGCTGAATGTCCATCAGGGTGTAGGAGGGAGCCTGGCAGGGAGCATGCTAGTCCCACAGAGAGCATGATATGTTTGACTGTACCAGAAGACATTGACAACCCTGAAGCTTTGGAGGAGGGATCTCAATGTATGTGCTCTGGTCACATATTCCCTTCATAGATACTCCTTCATGGGAGTGTTGTGGTCACATTTGTTCTCCAGGAATAAGTGAAACCAGTCTAGACTATTATATTTCTCTCTACCCTAAGCTCCTGGTTAGGTTCAAATTATAATTATCTTATGTCACCCTGAGAACTCAAATTGTGTTGTACTTTTCAAGGTACTGGACCTCCTCATGAAATATTCCAGTCTCTAAAGAATCAGGGTTGCAGATTACCCAAAGAACAATGGAAGATCATATGGTGCTGACAAGGAGGCCCCAGCTCTAGTCTTAGAATCCTATACCAACAAAGAATTATGTAGGGAAAGTGACAGAAAGCATACTATCCAAGAAATGTGTTCGAAAAGGAATGTAGCCAGGTTAGAAGCAAAGGAGAGGGGTATATGATTGATGATGCATATGCTCCGATGGTATACAAGCAATGTCAAGAGAGCTCGAAGATGCTCTTGACCACAATAAGTGAATCCCCTGTGGAAGGACATGGCCTCATAGGATGAGAAGGTATGGATGAGTCATGACCTATACCTGAGAAGTTCACACCCATATCAGTGAGTTCACAGATTCGTTGAAGGATTAAGAAGCCTTACTTGCTCATCCTACGATGCTCTCAGCAGTCAATGAATTTTTACCAATTTCTGGCATAGGGGTATGATGTCTCTTGGAGCAAAATTCAAGCAGAGATGCTGATGGAAAATAGAGAGTTACGTGGAAACGTGGAATCTGAGGCTTGTCTAAATGGAAGCTTTAGGAAGAGATTATTGCTCCACCCACCAACCCTCTAGTCAGAAAGGAGAGACAACTGAAGGAGTTGAAAAGGTGTTAAGTTTCCAAAATTTCCAAAACGTCTTTAAATTCAGGTTTTTTTGAATTTTAAAAATTATTTAAAATCCTCTGGATAAATCAACTTTGCGGATCCTTCTCCATAAAACAAATCACCAAATTTTATTGGCTCAATAAGAAACTAATTCCTCAAATTCAACTTAGCTAATGACAAATTTTTAGGTACCACATATACAGAAAAATGCTGCTGTCTATAAGCATGTTGCTATGAGAAAGACAAAAATAAATATTTACTTAAAGGTTTGGTCCAAGCAGTCATTTCCTGCTGCTATGGTTTATTTCACCAAAACAACATGAGAAATAGATTTTTTGATTAACATTTGACCCAAGGACAAGCTTTTCCATAAGAATCTTTCCAGAAGAAGTCAGCTTCCTTGGAAGAAAAAAGGGGATGCCTTGGCTGATAGAGATAGAACCCCAATGTACTCAACATTCTACAAAAAAGAAAATGTTAGGTCATCACTGTTGGGTTGTAGAAAGCTTTGCTCATATTTTTTGCATTAGCTACGCACACATTAGAATGTTGCCACATCAGCACATTTCCCCCCCTATTTTTCCATTAAGCATCTGAGGTCACAGGACTTGCATTCTCGACACAGATGATATGGAATCGTCTCCATTTTCATAATCAATGAAATGTGCAGATTTCCTTTTTTTCCTTTATTGTATTGATCTTTTTGTTTTTATATTACCTTCATTTCTTAACGTATCCTTTCCTGCCCTATACCCACTAAGTCATCCCTTGTAACAAAGAGCCAAAAAAGAAAGAGGAAGTGGTTCAGCAAAATTAACATACGTCACTTCTAACAGGCTATACAATGCTACGCACCTGTACTTTCTGACCTTTGCCGAGACAGGACAGAGGTGCACCTTTGTAATTCTTCCCCAGGGCCATTTTAATTACATGTTTTTTTAGTTTTTTGGTGGTTTTTTTTGGTGATTTTTTTCATGAAATGAAATAATAAAAATAACTGGTATTAACACCTACACTGTTCTATTGTCTCTCCTTTGAGCCTTACAGCAATCCTCAGAGGTAAACATTATTATTAACCCCATTTTACAGTTGAGGAAACTGAAACAGAGGTTAAGTGACTTGTCCAAGGTCACATAGCTAGTAAGTATCTGAACTCAAACCTTTCTGACTCTAGGTCCATCTGGACCACCTACTTGCTATGTGTGCATTTTCAAAACATAAATATAATGGGCCATGAAGTAGGCTGAAAGGATAATGTCATCCATGGGTTAACCTCTACTGTGAGCCTGATGTCTTAAAGGTGGTGGCACCAGCATGTTTTCTGAGCCATTACCAGGAAAGGAAAAATCATTTGGCTCAAAATTATTTTGTAGTTTAAAGCTACACAAAAAGAAGGCACTTAACTTGGAACAAAGAGAGGGTTGTTGTAAGGACCAAATGAGATAATATTTATAAAGCATTTAGCACAATGCCTGGCACATAGTAGGTGCTTAATAAATCTTTGTTCCCTCCTCCCACCCTCGGAGGAAGTAACACAAAGTCCTAATTAAAGACTATTTGGAAAGAAAAACAAATATTACTTTCATGTCAAGAGAAAATTCTTTTCCTTTTTAATCACTTGAGGATTATTTACAATCTAAGACAAATTGTTTAAGTGATTTAAAAATACTTAAAATGTCTTTCTTCTTAGCTCCCTATCCAATTTTCTTTTAACTATCATTACACTCTCTAGGCTAAACATGTGCCCTCAATTTTTTTATATCAATAAATTACTGAATGAAATCTTTTTTCCCTCTGCCCAAAGATAATGAAATGGGTAGACTCCAGTCCATTACATAACTAAATCACTGTGCTGATTACAAAAATGGTACTACTAATGAGAAGATATGTCAGATTTTTCTAAAGCATATTCTGGCTTCTCCTTACTACTCCAACTCCAAACTGGATTTACTTGAATGAAAAATGCTTTGAACTCACATTCTTTTATTGTTGCTTTTAGTCATTTTCAGTTGTGTTCCACTCTTTGTGACCCCATTTGGGGTTTACTTGGCAAAGATACTGGCGTGGTTCACCATTTCCTTCTCCAGCTCATTTTACAGATGGGGGAACTGAGGCAACCAGGAAGATGAGTCTTCCTGATTCCTGTCCTGGTGCTCTATGTACTATGTGTCATCTAGCTGCTGGAATTCACATGTAGCCTTGTCAAAATTCTAACAGTTTGCCAATTAGTGGGGACCAGACCTGTGGTTTCAATAGCATAAGAAACTGCTGCTACCAGTACAAGTTGGCATCTGATCTTCAATTTATAATCTTAGACAGGGCAGCTAGATGGTGCAGTGGATAGAGCACCACAGCAGAAATCAGGAGGACCTGAGTTCAGATCTCACCTCAGACACTTGACACTCCCTAGCTGTATGACCTTGGGCAAGTCACTTAACCCCAATTGCCTCATCCTGGGACATCTCCAGTCATCCTGATGAATATGTGGTCACTGGATTCAAATGGCTCTGGAGGAGAAGTGAGTCTGGTGACCTGCACAGCCCTCCCTCACTCAAAACAAAGTCAAGTGCAAGTCATGTCATCATTTCTCGGATGGCATGATCTTCTTCGGCAGCTAAGGACAAACACACACATAATCTTAGACAGTTGTTAGGATGTGGAAAGATGCAGCTCATAGGATCATTACTCTGGAACTGGAAGGGTCCTTATAGGTTATTAAGTTTAACCTCAGAATTTCATAGCTAAAATGATGACCCCCAGCGAGGTTAAATTACTTATTTTGGGTCACATAGCCAGTAAGAGGCAGGACTTGAATCCAAGTCTTCCTGACACTGAGGCCAGCTCTCTAACCATTACACCACTCTACCTCTCTCACTGTCTACAGGCATTTAACATCATAGCATGTGTATGTGTGTGTGTGTGTGTGTGTGTGTGTGTGTGTGTGTGTGTGTGCGCTATATTGACATGATTCAGAGGCCAGCACTGCTGACTGGTATCTTAGTACAATCAGGATTAGATTACATTGGAGGGGAATGTGCATAGCAGCATGGTTAAAAAGCAGAGGCCTATTGGCTTCCAGCCTTGGTTGATACCACTGCATTAAGGCATGGGGTTCTCTCTTGAGATGAGGGTTCAAAAACCTCCCTTCAATAATTGCTTTATAATTCCATTACAACAATGATGCTCTCTACTCTTCTTGACTAAACTAGAAATTGCATAATATAAGCTTAACATAAAGAGTAATGTAAGCATAAACTTTTTATGGTCTACACAAAGAGTCTAACTGTTCAGCTTTGGATTAAGTTCTTTCTGGATATCCCCTCCCCTGTCCCTGCACTTTATTCAGTTTCCTATCCAGGTAATTCTTAGCTTAGGGTATCTTTGGCCAAGTCCTCAAAGAGATCTGTATTTTTCCCATCTAAAATGAGTCAGAGTACAAATTCCTTCCTTCTAGTTTGAGTTACTATAAATATTTTTATACATGTAGAATATTTTCGTCTTTCTTTGATCTCTTTGAGTGGAGTAGGCCTTGTATTGGTATTTCTGGGTCAAAAGGTATACAATATAGTAACTGTGGGGGCATAATTCCAAATTGCCTTCTAGAATGACTATACTATACCACTGAGTTGGATGATACACTCAACTGATTCTGCTCCCCTCCACCCACCATGCCCCACTTCTGCTGGTGCCCTGCCGCTCAACTATCTTATATTTAACTATTTTACAGTTATTCTTTCCATACATATACATGAACTCATTTTTTTCCCCCCACTATAAGATAAATTCCTTATGAGTATGTTTCATTGTTGGTATTTGTATCACCCATGCAGATTCAGTACTTAGAGTAACCTCTGTTGTTGTCATGATGGTTATGTCTGCTACCCTAACATGAACCATCCACATCTTAGTAGACAGCTCAGTAATTTGCTGGGACCAAGATGTGATTACCTGGCAACCAATACTCTGGTAATGAGGTACCTTTAATTAGGCTGGTCCTGAGATGACATACATATTGTCCATCACTGAGTGAAGACTCAATTTTTCTGACCTCATAATACTTACCAGAGTTTCCATGCTGTTTGAAGAATTGCCTAGAACTCAAAGTTTTTTTCATATTTTGGTGAAGTATTGGAATAGGATACAAATGCTATCAATTCCTCTTTCAAAATCTCTCTCATCTATTCCATTTTCGATATTCTCTATTTCATCACCATCATCGTAATCCAGATCTTTCTTAATTCAATACCTGGATTATTCCAATAGATTTCTTTTGGTCTCCTGGACTGCACTTCCTTACCTGTCTAGTTCATATTGCTCACTGGCTAGGCTAATTTTTCCTTAGCCAATTTATTTTAAAAAATCAGATCCTTCTTTTGCACAAAAATCTCCCACATCTTCTTATTACATTAAGTCTAACCTCCTCTGACTAACTCTTTAGGCTCTTAAGTAAACTTCCTTGCTATTTCAGGGACACACTACATTAATTTCTATTGGCAGATCTTTTATGATAAGCTTTCTATTTGGAATGCCCTTTCCCACCTGCCCTTTAAGCCTTGCCCATCTTTCAAGGGCTATTTCATGGCCACCCTTCTCCAAGAGGTTTAGAGTGTGAATTTGGAGTCAGGAAGAAATCTCTGCTTCTGAAACATAGTAGTTGTGTAATCCTAGGTAAATCACAATCTTAGCCTCAGTGTCCTCATCTGTAAAATGGGGATAATATTAGCACCTACTTCATAAGGTTGTTATCAAAAGAGAAAATGTCTCTGAGCAATTTTCAAACCTTTAAACATGACATAAATATTTGTTGTTATTCTTCCACATACCTCAGTGATTTTCACCATTTTCTGAATTCCTAGAACACTTACAACCTGTGTTACAGAATTTATTATAATCCTATATACCTCTATACCATTGGTGAGTCATGTTTTGTGAATTAACTAAGATGGTAAAGTACTTGAGGGAAAACACTGTTGTATTTCTTTAGTGTCCCTTCTCCAAACTGTAGAACAAAATTCCAAATATGGGGGTGGAAGTCGGGTGTAGTAAGGGTTCGAGAACTGATTGGCACCCTGGAATTTGTAGTTCAAAGTGATAAACACTCTTTTTCAACACTTAATGTGATCTGAAACTTATGTGATCTTTGAGCTAAAAGGCAAAATTGAATCATGCACCGGAGTTCTACAAAAAGACAGACACAATCACAAGAGGCAGACTGAGAGGAATAAGGAGAATTTCAAGAGATGAGCTGGAAAGAATCAGTGGCACAGGGGCAATGGGCAAAAGGAGACAGAGAATACAGGGCTGAGCTATGGCAGAGAAACTGAGGATGGCTGCCAGCCCCTACCAGAGTTTGCTAGCAGAAGACTTGAACTTAAGCGGCCATTTGTATCCTCATTCCAAGTTCTTCAAGGTTGGAGGAAAATCTCTCCCCCTTCCCCCATAAAAAAAAAAAAAAAAAACTTTCTCTACTCCTTACTTCCCTTCCTATCCTTATATATTTTTTCTTTTCCAAATTTATTTATTTATTTATTTGCTTTCAAATTTCAACAATCACTTCCATAAGTTTTAAATTTTCTCCCCTGCCTCCCCAAGGCAGCATGCAATCTTATATGGGCTCTACACATACATTCTTATTAAACATATTTTCACATCAGTCCCATGTTTAACTATTAACAGACATTATAATATATCTCTTTTTTTAACTTGTTTCCAGAAAACTGAAATTTTGGGTCAACTATGAAGAATGCAGGTGTTAAGGATAAGCATATATTTAAATTAGGTGAGGGAATCAAATCTCTGTCTAAATATTAGAAAATTTTGTAACTGGGGGCTCTGAGCTATTACATTTGTGCTCCTAATGTTTTATTTAGTGTAAACTCCACAAAGCAGCAAACGAAGGAATAAGATGGACCTGAGGAGGATATATATGTATTTGTTATAACACTATATGATTAATTAAAACCCCAGAAAGAAAGGGGTAGGGAGAAAAGAATGGTGATATTGGAAGGCCAAACTTACCCTCCATAGCAACCCTCACAACTACCAGTGAGTATTACAGTAGCATAGTACCAGAAAGATATGGGGCCAGGGGAAGGTAAGAGTGATTTTACTGGTGTGATTTATGACCAATGAGAAAATCACCCTGTAAGGATGCAAATCAGCAACTCCCAAGTACAAGAAGTAGACATTCAATAGCTATCTATCAAAGAGATGAACAACTTGTTAATGCAGAAGGATAAATAAATGGAAGACCAGTTTAGGGTTTTGATGGACTCTGAAAATACTTTCTAAGCCCCAGTATCATCACATACAGTCTTTAAATTCCTCTTAGAAAAATGATTTACTCTCTTTAATAAGCAAAAAGTCAGAAGGTCACCCACGTACAATGAGCTTTCAATATCTGGCTCCTATTGATCCACAGGAAAGGAAATTAAGACAATATGAGCCATAAAAGTTGTAGGGTTGATTGTCTAAAAGAAAATGACGGCATCTTCCACCCCCACAAGTGCCATGTCATTTTTCCATGAACTGGGCCTGCAGTGATGAAGTATGTATGCTCCAGAGTGCTTTCCAAGTGTTTGAGCAATCCATCTGGCAGAAGCATTTAACACGATGGGATTTGTTATTGTGGCACTTCACCAAGAGCCAAGACTTATTTAATTGCATTAGTCATCAAGCACGGTGCCACTAAGCTAGGAGCTCTCAGAGTGGTGTCTGGCTGGTGAATTTGTAAGACCAAACAAACAAGGCAGAACTGCAAAGCTCTTAAAGTATTCAGACCTTGAGGAAGAACTTGCCTCTTGCCTCTCTCTATAGTGTAACAGTCAGTCCAGTTCCTAGGTTTAAGTGATAAAGGCAGCTTGGCCTACCTTGGGAAATTTGAGGGCTAATGAAAAGCTGAACCAATTCCAGAAATCTCTTCCCCACTCACTTACATTTAGTTTAAATTCCTACTTTGAGAACAGTTTTTTTCTGATAAGAATCATAGGGCCATACATGAACCTCAGGCATCATCTAGTTCAACTCCCTCATTTTCTAGACTAGGAAAAGAACAGAGGTCAAATGACTTGCCCAAGGTCATTCAGATTAGTGGAAGAGCTTGAATTCAAACCTGTGGCTTCAAAGTGAGTCCTTTGCCTCTTTCCAGTCTACCACATGTTCAGTAAAGTCTCTCAACATGCAAATATATCACTTTAAAGTGAAGAATACCTCTTAATTTTGATGATCACAGTAGTATGCAACTGGAGAAATAGATAGGACAATTAAGTTTGAAAGGTGCAACATGCAACTGGAAAGCTCTTGAGCATGAGCCTAGGAAGGGTTGATATGAATCAGGGTTCTCTGAGCAGTTAGTGGAGGTCGGAGAAAGCATTGGGTTAACGCCTATCAGAAAGAGCTGTCAGAAAAGAAAAACATCTCCCAAAGGGGAGAGAAGACAATCAGGGTTGCTCCTTCAGAATCTTGCCCAGGGTCCACCCTGAGCTTTACCAACTGTAAATGTTATCCAAAACCTGTGAGTCCTAGTTTTTAAAGCTCTTTTACTTTGAAAATTGACATTAGAAATTACTCCCAACATTAAAAGACTCCTGGAAGGCAAAGTTGGGATTGAAGAGCAGTTTTTAAAAAGGAAATCTATTTACTTCTCACTTGAAAATTTTCCTTATTTTACGGTAGTGCTTCTTAAATGTTTTATATATGAATTTTCTGCTCTAAATTTTCTCTGCTACTCTCTGTACCACTCATGAAAAGGATAACATTAATAATAATGGTGATGATGATAACAACATCATAAGATGCCCAGGACAGCTGGCCTCCATGCCAACCAGTATGGGTTGAGTGAATAAGGATCAGGGGAAAAGAGAGTGGAGAGGTAGGAGAAGAACCATTGGAATCAGCCATGTGCTGCTCAGAAGAGATGTAAGCCGGATGAGGAAAAGGTAAAGTCTTAGTGACCCCCAGAAACTCCATTGTTGTGAAATCTCCAGTTAAAAAATGTTGCATAGAAAAATAACATATTTATAAGTGCTTTAAGATTTGCAATTTACTTTTTTTGGGGGCAGGGCAGTGGGCTGGTCCTATGATCTCATAGATGAAAATAAATTCTAACGTAAAAACTTCTCCACTAATTCCAACTCACAGTTCCTCTGTAAATAATCCCAGTCTTTTTGCCTGTATGTTACCTTATCAGGCACTTTCTGACTCCTTCCCCTCTGGTGGCAGCTTCTTCCAGGTGAGTGGACCTCAAAGTCATATTAGTCTTTTCCTACTCTGAGGAATGTACTTTTCATCAATCTCAGTGCTTGTCCTGAGTGACTTCTAGGAGGACGGAAAAGGTCCAAGAGGGATGCCAGTTCCCTTGTTCAGTCCTCATGACTCTACACACATGTTGTTACCCTGCCCCAGTTCCTTCACAAGACTCTGAGGTCTGTTCTATGTTGAATGGTGGGATGGGGAGAAAAGTAGGATGTGCTGGCAGAGACTGCAGCAGCAGGTAAGGAAAGGCAACAAGCACTTATTAATCTCTTACTGTGTACCTGATATTATATTAAGCACTGGGGATTACAAACATGCCCTCAAGAAGCTTATACCTTAATGGGGAATGATGACACTGAAAAGAAAGCTTGCTATTAGATGCCAGAATACAAACCCTTGGCATGGGTTACTCTGCCCTGCCAGAACTGGGGAGATTGTGAGGAAGGGGATCCTGAGTAAGCATGTTAGGGATGAGGAATTAGCTTTCTCTGCTCTTAATTTGCCAGGTCACAACTTTATTAGCCATCAAGATGTCTTCACTTTGGAGACAGATTTAATTTCTTCACTTCTTGCAATTCATTCTTATATTGGGGGATTTTGAGAGTCTGTGAGGATTAGAAAAAATGTCTAGTCCTCCCTCTTGTTGGTCATGTTCAGCAGCTCCTTTGTAGTATGTTTTATTACCTATCTGTCCATGGGCACCATGTGGATCCATAACTTACTCGTGATCTCATAGATGGTATGCATTGGAGGAAGAACCTGAATCCTAGTATTCGTGACTGCATGGCTGGCCCCCTATTTACCATGCCCTACTGCCCTTCTTTGAGTAGGGTACTATGGGTATTAGCCGCATTTGGCAGAGGAAGGAACAGAAGGTGAATGTTAAGTGCCACATTCATTGTCACACCATTAGTAATATTAAAGTTGGGACTTAACCATAGGTCTTCCTTTATCTAATTGCAGCACATTTTCTACTGCTCTACACTTCACACTCAAGTTAGCTAATTATTTGTGTCACTTACTTTTAATTCACCTGATTTTAAGACATCTCAAGTACAAAGAAAAAAATATATTGCCATATGGAAAATATGCAGGATTGGGAACTAGATGGCCTGGCTTCTCCTTCCTCTTGTCAGTATTTTGATGCCTGACCTCGGGAAAGTCCCCTCATCTTTCTCAGCTTTAATTTGCTTTTCAGTAAAATGAGGGAGTTGGGTGTTTTTGGTCTAAAACTTTTCCTTCACAACATGAGTAATATGGAAATATGTTTTGCATGACTACACATGTGTAACCTAGACCAAATTGCTTGTCTTCTTGAGGAGGGAGAGGGAGAAGGATGGAAGGAGAGATTCTGGAGCTTAACATTTTAAGAAATGAATGCTAAAAATTGTTTTTATATGTAATTGAAATTTTGAATTAGAAGATTTTTTTACATGTAATCAGAAAAAAATAAAATATATATTTTTTAAAAATGAGGGAATTGGGCTTGATCATCTCTGAGACCACTTCTATTTCTGATATTTTCTATTTCCATATTGCTGCCCATGTTTTCACCTGAGTTATTAAAATAGATTTTTCCCATTAAGGCTCTGAGAGGAAAATAGTCAAAAGGCCAAGTCCCAGAAGGAATCAAAGTTCCTGTTCATTTTTCAAAATGAAAATTGGTGTGAACTCCATCAACAGAAGAAACTAAGAGAATACTCCCTTGTGAAGTCAGAGGTATATAACTTAGCTGTTCTACTCTTAGATACTTCTATAACCCCAATTTCTTCAGCCCTCTTTTTCTTTATAATGCTTGCAGCTGTCACATCCTCATCTTTCACATCCCTGCTGTACTTTGGTAGCTCATCTATCCTCCCTAGAGCAGAAGGTACAGACTGACTGCAGCTGGTATCAAGTAGAGTCATTCACCCATCTGGCTACAGCTGCCAAGTACTGGTCTAAATCTCCAGGCCCTTCCTATCTTTCCTAAAGATTCTGTCCAGAAACCAGCACTTTATCCTTTATCAAGATGGTCCTGGATCAGCTGGAGCCTGCATACCTACAGAATGAGAGAGCCATTTGTTTCTCAACTTTGTTTCCCCTTGGCAGCTACGTGCACTTAAGTTCACTTCGGGACTTACGTTGGCCAACCAATGGAGACAAAACGTTTTTGGTTATATTGGACTGGAGCAAATCTCTGGCCTTCAAAGAAAGGGCTAATGGTTTGCTTGGCCAGATTTTCAAAGCACAAAAGAAACTGAGGGGTGGTAGTGG
The DNA here is from genome assembly GCA_023548195.1 of Bettongia penicillata ogilbyi. Lineage (NCBI taxonomy): Eukaryota > Metazoa > Chordata > Mammalia > Diprotodontia > Potoroidae > Bettongia > Bettongia penicillata. The sequence goes on along the minus strand of JAJHZJ010000382.1, from coordinate 3,067,268 downwards.
AAGGGGGAGAGGAGTGACAAGATGAAATATGAAATAGTGCATGGAGACTAGACAGTTGAAAAGGAGGCTATAAGAACAAAACAAATATGAAAATTAAGGAGATTATGAGTTAATTTCTCTCCTCTGCCTGTTCTACTACACCTAATTTCTATACTCATTTTCCAAATTAATGAATTTTTGAGAAGGAGATGATGTGAGGAAGGAATTCAGGGAAGACAGGAGAAAGGCATACTTTTAGTGTTTCCATCTCTAAGGTTATTAACAGCTATTGATTAAAAACTGCACAGACCTTCCACCCCAAATGGCACACTAATTTCATAACATAGTCATTTCCTCATTAGCATTCCATCACATTCTCAAACACACATTTAGCCATCTATTCTAGTCTCATCAATCTTTTCCAACACACACACATGCTTATTACTGCTCAAAATTCATAGCTTTCCTTACTGTGTCCACTGAAAGTTCTCCAGCTTCTATCTCATTTCATTCTGGTCAATCGGAATTGCAGCTGTGATTACATTGGAACTTTGAAAGGTCTAATTTTAGAGAACTATCTGGGAATACTAAAAGGTCAAGCCACTTGACCAAGGTCCCACAATTAGTACCTGTACGAGATAGGAATTGAATCCAGGTCTTTTTGATTTTAAGGTCAGTTATCCACCTACTCACCATACCATCCTCTCAGTCTGGCCAATCTTGTGTATATTTATTCTACTCAGAAGCTCTATTATTTATTCCTACCTATGTGTCAGATCAATGTATCAAGTTCTCCCCTTTTCCTCTCCCTTCATGAACTGTCCTATTCCTCATGAAATTTTCAAGGCAAGGACTAAATTTTGATGAATCTCCTGCTGAAGTCTCCACTCACCTAACAATAACCTTCTTCCCTTTGGTTATATGAAATAGTGACTGACCAGTTTTGCATTAATCAGAAAACCCAACTATTCTATAAGTGCCTGAATCTTGGTCTGTGTGGTAAAGTTTTACTGTTCAGTCATTACAGTGGTGACTGACTCTTCATGACTCCATTTGAGTTTTGTTTTGTTTTTTTTGGCAAAGATACTAGAATGGTTTGCCATTTCCTTCTCCAGCTCATTTTACAGATGAGGAACCAAGGCAAACAGAGTTAAGTGACTTAACTAGGGTCACACAGCTCGTAAGTGTCTGAAGCCAGATTTGAACCCAGGAAGATGAGTCTTCCTAGTTCAAAGTCCTATGGTCTATCTACCTAGCTTCCCTGGTAAAGTTGAGATAAAACTAAGGATTTATTTAGTTGCCTTCTCCTCCAGTATCTAAGATAGCCTAGAAAGCATTTAATGCTGAAACTCACTTTTGCCCAATAAACCAATCTTTATTTGGAAAGGCTTGAGTTGTCCTGACATAATAGGGATCAAATAAATAGTTACAGTTGAAAATCCAGCTGATGCCAAGGAATTCTTGATCACATTCTTATGAAAGGAGTGGAGGGCATGGGACTTTACCCCTCTTTAGCTACCCAGTTCTAACGCTTCACTTACCTTTCCTTTATTCAATTTCTCTTTTCTGCCCTCTCCTTCCTTGGTCTTTTGGCAACTTCTCCCTAGTGCAGTTAAGGTCCTGTAGCCTCAGGTCACATGCCATATTAGTGGGTGTCTCAGCACTGGTGCTGACAACTCAATCAAAGAGGGATTATGTGCAGCTGAGAATCAGACTTCGAGTAAATTACACGTGGGGAGGAAGGACAGAGGAGAATAAGAAAGAAGACACAAGAGGCAGTATGTTGTAGTGAATAGATACTAGAGACCTAGTTTCAAATCCTGCCTCAAACAATTACTAGCTGTGGGATCCTGGTCCAATTATTTAAATTTAATGGGCCACAGTTTTAACATCTATAACATTAATTATAACATCCTACCTAGCTTTAAACCTATGATCCTATAAGTCTTAAGGTCATCTAGCCAACTCCTTCCAGTTTTGGCCTGACCCCTTTGGCCCAAATTGGGAGCATCTTTTCTTGGACTTCGAAGTCAGCAGATATGCTGATGGATCCAAATCACTGTGAGAGACTCTCAGGAGGAAGAGGTAGAGTTGGGGACCCCTTTCATGAGTTTAGAATCATTATCTAGCATTCCCAGAAAGTAGCAAACCAAATTAGACCACCATGACTTGTTGGAGAACAAACAATTTCCCTGTGGCTCAGAATAAGCCAGTTCTTTTCAAGGTTCCCCAAAATTGTAGTCTGAAGGCCAACCCTAAATCCAGGGTCTGAGTAAAAGTGAAGCTTTCCCATCTCCTCTATTCCCCAGGACCCTCACTTGCAACAAGAAACCTAAGGAGGTACCAACTTTAGGACAACAGTGAGACAAAAAAGCAGTTTGATAGCATTTGCTGAGTTTGGCCTCCTACTGATCACCAGCCTATACACAAAGAAAGGAAGAAAGGGAGGGGGAAAGAGAGAATCTGAAAAGGAAAAAGAAGACAACTACAGAGCAGATGCCTTGTAGGTCATGATTAATATGATGTAGGAGCTGCGCATTTTAGTAACCAGTTTGTCCCTAGTGTATTTTCTAAAACTGAAATTTATGATGTGAGCTCTTACATCTTCTACTGCTTTTATTTTTCTTCTGAGAACTGAGCACACTAATAGCATTCATTAAATAATTATCAACAATAATATATATTATTTTTGTCCTTGGTGAATTATTGAAGAAATTCCCAACATCTAGTTATAGGGAGTTTCAGATAATATTTATAAAGATTCCTTCAAGGTACCTGAGTTTTATTATATTCACTTCTCTTCTTTTTCTTCCTCTTCCTCCTTTTTTTGCTTCACCATGACCTTCAAAATGAAAAGAATCTTGAGGAAGAAATATTGACCAACATAATGATGACTTGGCTTCACTTCCAAGGAACTGTTCTAATCATAATGGGTTATGCAATGACTCATTGAAATGGAAGTGAGTAAAAAAAGGAAATCCAAATTCCTCAACCAGATGTACTACTTGTTTCTACCAGATCCACCCTCCTACTTCACTCCTCTCACCCATCTGTGACCAGGGAGTCATTGCTTTTTCAGTATGAAATATGACCCAATCAATGGAAACTTGTCCTTAACATCTGTGCTGGAGTTGAAGTCAGAAAGATTTGATTTCAGATTTCTGCCTGAAGAGGGACACATATCCATTTGTGTATGACAGCGGGTAAATCAACCTTCCTTAGCCTCAGTTTCTTTAGATGTAAAATAAGGGGTTTGGACTCAATGCCCTTTGGCATTTCCCTTCTAGCTCTAAATCTATGATCTCAGTATAACTCAAGATTTCTTAAAACAGGGATCTGATCATTGAGCTACAATGAGACTCAGACTACTTATCTATATCTCCTATCTTCCTTAAAATATCAGCAAAAAACCCACCTCCTAGGATCTATAAGCTTTTCCCTGTCCTCATTAATCTTAGCGCCTTCCCTCTCTTGATTATCTCCAATTTATCATGTGTATATCTTGTTTGTATATGGCTGTTTGCATATTGTCTTCTGAATTAGATCATGAGCTCTTAGGAACAAGAACTCTTTTTTTTTTTCTTTTTGTATCTGTAGTCCTAAGCACAGAACCTGGAACATAATAGGGAATTAATAAATGCTACTAGACTACGTGACTTCAGCTGTTTTTCAGAAGTTTCTGGATCTCAGACCAACACATCATATCATATCACATAATACTCTTGAATTCAGAAACATTCCATTTGTTCATATTCTATACACATGAATAAGATTGCTTCCAATCCTCTGATCCCATCCTAAGGCTACTGTCTATCATCCTTACTCAGACTCCAGAAAAACGAAAACAGAAGATCCCCTGGTAACTGATGGTATCCACTAGTTGTCAGGGTTGAAGAACTGTTTGACCCAATATTCTCTTGGATCTTTGTCCTTTCTTCTCCTTCAGGAGAATCAAATGTGGATCTCACCCTCTACCTTTCCTCTTTCAACCCTCATAGCCTAGTTAAATCCATTTCAGGAAATCTTTTTCACTTTTAGATGTATTTTTTTTTTAAATTCTCATTCCCTTAGCTCTTCCTGTTTATACCTTGTTATCTCACTGAGTTATCTTGGTCAAATCTGGTTTTCTTTATTTTTCTTTATGTGTCTGCATCAGCATATGATACTGATGGAATCCTAATTAAGCTGCCCCTAGCCCTAATATTTTAACTTCCTTATAGGCCCCAGTGAACAGCAGGCCCCTACCTGGTCACTCACTCCCTCCTCACCCCTCTACCTTTGCAATACCTCACTTCCTCATGTAGACCTCACTGCTCTCTAGAGCAACAAGTGTGTCCGTGAAATCATATTTTTCACAGAAACAGCAGGTGTGTCCATGTGATGGGATCCCAGTTACTGCCTCTAGCTAGCCACTGTCCCCAGACCCATCACTCATATTTCCCACAGAAACAGCAGGTGTGTCCATGTACTCAACCAAACCACATCCCTCTAATCTCAGACTGAACCGCGATACTCAGCCAATCAGAAATCAGCAGCACCAGGATGCCCAAGAGGATGCAGACCCCAAAACAACAGAGGGGCTTTCCTTAAGTAGGCACCTGCCTCAGTAATAGTCAAAGCTGTAAACTTGTGACCTAGAGAGGCTTATTATAATATCATTATCATACATATATACCCCCAAGTGGGTTTTTCTATATGCATTGTGGGTAATCACAAACACAGTTCCACTGTGGGTGGTACCCTTCCTCTATAACCCAATCTCTTAACAAACCCCTCCTGGAGTTTTAATATTTATAATATATGCAATACATTTACATCTTTACCCTATAAAAAGTTATCTTGCTTTCTCTAAAGTTGCTGATTCCTCTTGGAACTTAGCCTGCTTCATGAGAGGCATCCATCTCCACAAATGCCTATACTTGGATTTGAGGTGGTCTGACTGAATTCTTTGAGATGGTTCTACCACAACACACCATGAAACAACAACAGTACCATACTTATTATCCCAGAGCTGCCCTTGCATGGCTTTTGACTCATGCCTCAACATAAAATATCACCTTCCCAAATTTAATGAGATCCAACAATATGATATGACTATTCAAGTGTAAATAAGGTCTTCAGGCATGTTAATAAGAGTAGAATGTCCAGATCATCAGTGGCAACCACCTCATTGTGGTCAGTGTTGGTTATTCTTCAGCTGGAGCATCATTTTGGCAGTCACTTTGCAATAGGGACATTGATGAATTAGTATGGACCCAGAGGAAGAAAATCAACATGGTGAGACATCTGGAGATCAGTAATAGAATTTTAGAGCTGGGAGGGGCATTGAAAATCATTCAGTATAACACTCATTTAGTAGATGATTAACCTGAGACCCAGAGAGGCCTGTAACTTCTCCAAGGTAACACAGTTAAGTAAGAGGAAGGGCAGGCACCAGAGCTGAGGCTCAGTCTTCTTCTCATTACCCCAGGCTGTTTCTAAATCAGGCCATACTAACAGTGGAAGAAAAGAAAGCTAAGATTAAACATGATAGCTGTCTTCAAATTTTTAAAGGACTGTCAAGATCGTGCAACCTCTAATGGTAAGGGTGCCACAGTTGCTGACATTGACGTGCCCCAGGGATGATGGAATGGCTCAGAAGGTGCTATCATGAATGCAGCTATTGCTGACCCTGTGACACAGTTTTATTGCCAGAGATCCCTCTGGTATTCTCTGTGCCTCAGAACACAGAGAACTGAGCAGCATGGTCCAGCATACAAGCATTCCCCACCCTAGGAATACACATCACACAAGAACACACCCACAGAGGGCATACCTAAAAGGTCCTAAATGCCTTCTCTCTCCTTCCAGTACTTCAAGGTAAAGAGTCTGATCAAAGCCTACACCAACAGTGAATCTCTATTTTCCCCTGCCTTTAAGCTTTGGCTCAGGGAGAGAGGCTTCTCTTTGAAGATGGGGAATGTTTTTGCCTTTCTTTGTAGCAGAGCAACTGGCACATAGTAGGTACTCAATAAATGCTTATGATTTTGACTTTCCTTAGGATTACTTCTCTGAGATGCTGCCTTTCTGACCCCAAAGCTCTGCTGCTTTGCCTTCCTTAGGCTAGTGAGAGCTAATATGCAGTGGAGAGAAGAGACAAAAATAGGAGTAATGAGTGGAAAGTGACTTAGAAGTAGATTTTGCCTCAATATAAGACAGACATTTCTAACAACTTGAGCTGTCAATGAAATTGCTACTTAATTAGTTTCTTGTTATTTGCAATATTAAAGCAGAGGCTGGAAAACCATTAGTCAGGCATGCTATGGAATTCAGTAAAGAAACTAATTGAGATAATTAATAGTTTCAGCAAAGCCACAAAATACAAAATGAACCTACCCACACACCAAGTCAACATTTCTATATAGCTATAATGAAACCCAGGAGCAAATAATAGGAAGGGAGGTCCTACTGGTAAGTAACTACAAAATACCTGGGAGTCAATCTGGCATACTTAAGATTTGTATAGATACAATTATAAATAGTCTTTAAAGAAATAAAGAGATGCTATAAAATAGATTATTTGAAGGTTTGGACCAGATCTATCTTTTCAGATTTATGGGACACACCTCTTCCTAGAATCCAGCCAAATTGACTTCTCTCTCCCACAAACTTCCCCTAGAAGCAAGACAGGTGTTCTAGAACAGCAATTTTTAAGAAAAAAAATTAAAAATTCTTAAAGTTAAATTAAATTAAAATTCTTTAAGAAGTGCTAAAGGGGTCACAAGTGGAAAAAGGTTAAGAAGTCCTAGTCTAGAGGGTTGCTATTCCTTGGGGGTCCTGTGTTTATCTGCCTGTGTGTAGCAGTTAGAAGTATCCTTGCTGTCTGCGCCATCATCTCTTATATGAACTTAGATACCAATTCTGAAAATTTCATGCAGAAATTTAAGCAATGTAAATCAATAACTATAACAAAGAGAGCGCAAAAACCAAGAAACTGCCCCAGCTAGCGAACACAGGAGTGTGGTCACCATAGGCAACACTGGTTTCAAATATAAATTCATTAACATAATTTTAAAATGGAAATATGGTGGGAGATTATGAGCAATGAGAAGAAGAGAGAAGGAATAGAAGGGAAAATAATTTTAAAGGCAGCTTGGCAAGAGAGCATTTTCCCCTTCCCTGTACTCAGATACAGTGACCAGCCTTCTAACTGTTTCTCAAACACAATGCTCTTATCTCCTGGCTGGGTATATTCTGTGACTGTTTTCTTCCTCTTTTCCACCTCCTGGCTTCTTTCAAATTTTCCCATCTTAGGAGCTTCCCTCTCATATTTTTTCCTACTTATACAATCAATAGCTTGTTCATACATAGCTGTTTGCAGGTTCTCTCTCCTCGTGCGCTGAGCAGCTTGACAGCGGGGATTTTGTTCTGCCTTTCTTTGGAACTCCAGGGCTTAGTACTGCACCTGATGACACATAGTAAGCCACCTTATAAATTCTTATTGACTTGATCATATAGCAATGAAAACAGGGATCTGGAACCCCTCTCAAAAAACAAATAAAAGAAATTAAGTAGAGTCTTTAACGTAGATGATGTAAGACAGATAAACACAGCACGCAGGAGGGCTGCTAGCACAGGGTCACTCTTGATTTGGTCAGACAGGAAAGGCACAAAGAAGAGGTTAATAATCTTACTTTATTCCAGTCTAGTTCTCTCAGAAGAGGTTGCTGATAGTGAGATCACACACTCCTACAGCATTCCCGAATCACCCTTATTCCAGGGGCCGGTGAGAAGGTGGGGCAGCTATCCCTATGTCTCGATAGGGTCAATCAAGACAGGCACAACTTGTGTTTCCCCTAAATCCCTTCAAGTGTCACTGGGGACAAGTTGAGGCAAACACAGATTCCTTTCAAGCCTTGATGGGGGCAAAGCATGCACAGTATTCCAGCTTGTGCACTCAACCCAAAGGATTCCCCCCAAGCCTCAAGGGCCAGTTGAGGTACACACAGCACTTGTGCATTCAACCCTAAGGATTTCTCACTCACTGTCTTGTGATCACCTGTTTTATAAACCAATGGACATAGAATGCATATTGCCAGCAGTTGCCTCATAAGTTTATATCACCTCACCCCTGTATCTCACTGCACAGTCACAGTGGATGTTTATGTTATTTACCATTATATAACTATGTGCAAGTGTGGTGGAGATGTTTTGGACCATAACTGTGGGAACTCATGTCTAATACTTGAGTACTGTTGATTGTTATGGCTATGGATCCTGGGAAACTGAACTCTGAGAAATAATAACAAAATTCACTTTATACACACTAAAATTCACCTTACTTACACTGAAATTCACCTTACATACAGATGACAAAAAATGTTCTGAAAAAAGGGAAAATAACCATTTTTTGATGTGGAATTTCTCAAGATTTTCTTTTAAATAGACCATTAGATGGAGGATGGATAGATAGGCCAATCAACTGATCAATAGATAACAGAGAGACAGATGGATGGTTAGATCAGTTTTTCAATCAATAGATGGATAGATCAATAGATAGATAGAGAGAGAGAGAGAGAGAGAGAGAGAGAGAGAAGAGTGAATTGCCAGCCTTGCCCACTCATGATGCCTTCCCTTTCCAATTAGCTGTTGCCTGCCAAATTCCTCTTTTCACATGCAGTCTGCCTTAAGCTACTCTTGGTAAAGATAAGTGTTTGATATTTTTCTAAAGAGAGTTATTTCCTTTGCAAAACAAACCTGCATAATTCCCCTCAAATTGATGTGACTCAATCTTTCCAGATCATTTGGATCATGTTAGACACTATTTTCCTAAGCACATTTTCAACTTTATTTCTTGCCATTCATTTTTTAAAAATGAAGATGTCATAGTAAATGCAGACCTACCATTTTGCAGAAGTTTATTTTGGCTGACAACTATCTAAATTGTTTAATTACAAAGAAGATGATGCAGTCTTAGGGGAAATAACGAATAGAACACTACTAAGCATTTTTCTTTATCATCATAACAGAATTCCTATAGTCCTTTTATCTGTCAGGTAATATAGTTAGCATTTCTGTTTTTAAAAAATATATAAAGAGAAGATGTAATGATAAAAGATGTATTAAATATGAAATCTTCTATAAAGGGTAAAAATTATTATGCTTCATTCAATCATTTGTAATGAGTACATTTCAGGAGCACCGTCCTTGAGTCAGGTTGGTTGCCTATCTGAGGAGTGATTCTTAAGAATTAGAGTATCTTCTTTCTAACACCTTACCCTTAGACACTCCCTGCTTGTTCTCCTCACTCTTGTTGGTCATCAGTCATTAGTACTCTAGTTCCGTGTAACCAGTTAACAACAGTCACCTTTTTAAAAAAATATTTACTTTGAAGATATGACAAGTACAAACATATAAACCTTTCTGCCTATACCTGAGGTACACACTTTCCCCTATACCAGCTTTATCTCTGGGGGAAAGGAGACATAGTATGGTTTATATAAAATGGTCCCACCAAGTTCACATCCACAGGATCAAGGACTGCCAGAGAACTTCTATCTCAGCTACTGATGGGCTGAAGGAGCCCCAAAGGTAACTTTATGCTCCTAAGATGATCAATGCTCAGCTAACTGAAAAACCCAGCATGGAACCTTGAACTTCCAGTTTCCCCAAATTCAGGTTCCTGGTGGTTTGATCCCCTGAACTTTCAAAACTCACAAGATGAGAATTTCCAGATTAATTTCCTTCACCTAGAACAAATGGTTAGACAAAGTACTGAGACTTATTTTTATGGCACCACATATTTGTCTTGGAGAGAGAAATCCCAAGGGTTCTCCCCACACAGCATTTTTCTCTAGGTAGATTCTATCAGTGAAGGAGTCAAAACCATGAAAAGAGATCCATGTAAGAGAGGGGCAGAGGCTGATGAATGCCTTTTTGAATGTCTTTATAACTACTAAAAGAAACAGTTAGTCAATGTCTACACATTCATCAAAGTTTCTCCAAGGCTCTTGATGTCCTCCTAACTTTCCAAGAGGTGAGCTCCCTAGTCCCTTCTATGTAGGAGTTCCATCAGTGGCACTTTACACATGGATCACTTCTGTTACGCATTCTACAACCATTTGCTCATCCTCAACTATATCATTCATGGTCTTTTCAGATCCCATTTTCGCATTCAGTTCATGGATTTTTACATGCAGAGTTTTTTTTTTCCATCTCTATTTAATGTAACTTCCACTAAACTCATATACCAATCCTTATAGAAACAAAATGGATGGAATGACTGGGGATTTGCCCTGGGGAATTGATATTAAAGCCAGGCATTCTGTTAGCTGACTAGGAGATAAAGAGAATGTGAGTTTTGAGTAGGAAAAATTATTCTGTGCTTGATTTACTCCTTCAGAGACTCCCCCATCAGTTTTCCTCAGGTGGTGCTAGAGACAGTGTGATGTAGGGACAGCAAACTATATTCTGTGAACAGCACCCTCCCTTTCTTTGTCCATCTCATCACAAAAATCCCCAACCTATTCTGTCCTTCCCCTTTATCATTTCCAGGTAGATGAGTCTCTCTCCTTCAAGCCATGGTGTTTCCCTCCAGTTACAATGAACAGTCCTCATGTTACTTTCTTGGTGGAGGAGAATCTCACCAAATCCTCATCGGCGAGATGAAAAGAGCATGCATAGCGTCCCAAAACCCATGCATTGGCTGGATGACCTCCAAAATCTCTTTAGATTCTATCCTTCACGGTATTTTTGTTGTTCAGTTGTATTTGACTCTTTGTGACCTTGTGAACCCTACTGTCCATGGGCATACATACTTGGCAAAGATGGTGAAGTGGTTTGCCATTTCCTTCTCTAGTGGATTAAGGCAAACAAAGATTATGTGACTTGCCCAGGATCACACAGCTAATGTGTGAGACCAGATTTGAACTCAGGTCTTCTTGTCTTCAATCTTTCTCTATCTACTGAGCCACTTAACTGCCTGCTAGGAAAACAGGGGTTGCCCAAGGTTTCACAACTAGTAAGTTTGTGAGGTCAAATTTGAATTCAGTTCTTCCTAACTCCAGACAAAGTGCTTTATCCACTGAGCCATCTAGCTGCCCCCTCCAAGGAACAATAGTACCCAATTTTCCCTTCTACTAAACTGTATTTATCTCAATTACTTATTGTACTAAGAGTCACACAGTTTTTAGACAGTCTGTAAATTTCACTTGGCTCTTGACACTCCAAACGTGAGATTCTTGGCCACTGACCAAAGACAGGACACATTCTTGGAGGAATTGAAACACTGATATTGATATTCTCATGTTAAACAAAATGGGAAGTAGTAGCAAAATGGAAGCAAAATTCACACATTCTCTTTGAAGAAACAAATAAAAGAGTTGATGGAGTTGTTGTGTGTCCCATAACTCAAACCATCTATTCATCTTGTATTACAGTTTGCGATAAATGAAAATGATGGTAATTTATGTACCAACATCTGCTGGAGAAGGTAAAGAGGTGGAGAAATTTAATGAAGAACTTGACAAGACCTCTAAATGACAAGACCTCTATACTTAAGCAGCTAGGTGGGACAATGGCTAGCACACTTGGCCTATCATCATGAAGACCTGGAATTTAAATCCAGCTTCAGGTACTTATTAGGAGTGTGACCTTGGGCAAATCACTTCATCTGCCTCAAGTTCCCCCTCTATAAAAAAGGATTAATGATAACAGACCCTGCCTCCCAGGGTTGTTATGAGGATACAATGAGAATGTATTGATAAAGTGCTTCACAAACTTTAAAGAACTATAATAAAGATCATGATGATGATGATATTCTCAGTGACTTTAATACAAAAGTGGGAAGGGGCAAGGATGACAAGGAATACATTGGAAAATATGGATCAGGAATTAGGAATGGGAGAGGCTAAGGACTTACAGATTAGGTAGAAACTATTACCATTACCTCATTAATATTTTTTTTTGAGAAAAGGATTAGGAAATACTGGACATGATGAGAACCAAATATCACAAAAATAAAGTTAATCCTATTTTACTGGACAGAAAATGACTTGTTACGGATATGGGAGTCATTCCTCAATCATTGTCTATATTCAGTCAAACCATTGATCATAATTAGTATAAAGCTAGAAGAATAAAGTGAGGAGCTAAATGCAACTAAAACAACCCCATTATGACCTATTTAAATAAGTCTTTGATGATGAGAAATGGGATATGGATAGAATAAAGGGCATAGCCATCAATTACAGCAAATCCAAATGCAAGTTTCACCATTATAAGTCCATTGCTACAATGAAGAAAACAAAAGAGCTTAAAAAAAAATAAAAAGCAACCTAGTCAGGAAGCTCTTAAATCTGACTTGGCAAGTGGAGAGATATAGCAGCCAAGGACAACACTGGTTTACAGTATGCACTCATTTGTAAAGTCTCACAGAGAAGCATAATGGAAGATTATGAGCAATTTCACCTCATAAAACAAAAAAAGAAAGGCTGGAGAGAGACTCAACTAAGGAAAGTCATTCTGAAGGTATTTAAGGATAAAAACAAAGGGAGAAAAGTAAGCAGGGAAAAAATGGGAAGGAACAAACAGCTGCAAAGATTTGAGAAAAATAACCAGTTTTTCCTCATCATCAAGGATGGTAGAGTCAACATATTTGGGCACTAATATCCCCTTCCTGAATGAATGAATGAATGAATGAATGAATGAATGAATGAATGAAAAAAAGCATTTATTAGGAACTTACATATAATTATAGTGCAAAGCACTATATTAATTGCTAGAGATACAAATAGAAAGGTAAAGACAGTTGCTGCTGTCAAGGAACTCTTCTAAATGGGGAAGGGGAGTAACACATATAATGGAGTTCCACTGGAAGACAGATGGGAAAGCCTAGTGGATCTTGGGTTCAGAGGCAAGACAGATTGTGATGCTCATTTTTTGTGTCATTTCTATTGATAAAACCATAATTTTTTTGTAGTTGAACAATTAGGTATTGCTGAAGACTTTATCTTGGGGAATTTTCCCCTTAGAGAAATTGAAGAGTAACTTCCATAGTCTCTAGGGAAACAAGCTGTAAATCAGGGACATCTTGAGGAGTTAACTTTCTTCTATATGTCTGCCTTCTGAAATCTGTTCTCTCCTCAGTCTCCTCCTGAAGCAAGTCTGGAACCAACAATGACCTCTCTAGAAGGAGGAAGATCTCTCATCTTTACAACTCTTCACCCCTCACACAGGAACTCAGCATTGAGTTATTATCCTTTCCATCCATGAGGAGAGACAAATGCTCTATCTATCTATCTGTCCATTTACCTTCCTACTTATGGCAGATGCTGGACTCCAAATTAAAAGGAGGTAGAGACCAGATGGGATGGTCTTTAAAACGTTGCAAAGCTCCTTTAATCACCTCAAATTTGTTCTAGAGCAAAAGGTCTATCTTTTTATTACCAAAGATGCACTGATTTTGTTATATGGGTATGAATCAGGAACAACTCAGCATCAGAAGAATTAAAATAAGGGCAATGGAATGGCTCTGAGCAAGCTACAACACATATAAGAAACTGTAAAGAAGAACCAAGATAAAGGATATCAATAGCAACAAAAAAAAATGTATGATAGATGGTCTAAAAGGAGATGGTCTAGTTACATGCTGAGAGCAAGGAATAAATTGATGGACGTGTGTGTGTGTGTGTGTGTGTGTGTGTGTGTGTGTACGTGCATGTGTGTGATATTCTCCTCCTATATCAGGAGAAAGCAAGGAAGGCTCTCATCCTATGGGGTGTATTTCTTCATCGCTACCATCACACTCTTGCAAGATGAACTTATGGAAGAAAAGGAACAAGCTTCACACAGCACTAGGATGTGTGGCTGGTCTCTCTGATTTGCACCATAGAGAAAATAAATTGATGGAACCACAAAGCCACTGGAGTATTTAAATATTGACAGCATTGCTTGTATTATTGTCATATCATAAATTACAAAGGTGATTGGGGATCCCATTTTGCTTTCCTTGCTTCAGGCACCATAACTACTCCCAAGATTTTGGTTGAATCAAGAAGGAACCCTTGGTTCTCAAAGGCAGGGGGCCAGCTCTGACTGGCCATGCCAAGCTGCAGAATCTATTCTTTCTCTAATAACTAGCTGAGCAAAATGTGGAGAGGCTCCTATTAATAAAATTAGTTACAATGCAATGATCTTTTTTTTTTGACCACAGCAACTCATGAAGGCCATTAGTAATTTGGGAAGGGTTTGTCAGTGAAGGGAGTATTCACACTGATAAAACCACACATCTTTCAAGGAACTAGGTGGCACAGTGCATTGAGTGCTGGACTTTGAGTCAGGAAGCCTTGAATTCAAGTGCTACCTCAAATGCTGGCTATATGCCCTGTGCAGATCATTTAACTTCTTACAAACTCAGTATCCTCATCTATAAAAAGGAAATAGTTGTAGCACCTAATGTGGTGGTGAGGATCAACTGAGATAACATGTAAAGTGCTTTTGTAAAACCTAAAACATTATATAAATACTATTATTAGTTTGGAAAAAGAAATGACAAACCACTCCAGTACCTTTGCCGAGAAAAGCCCAAATGGGGTCATGAAGAATTGGATGTGACCGAACAACAACGACGATTATTAGTTTTAAAATGTAATATGTATTTCATAAAAATGCAAAGAATTCAACAAGAACTTTATAAATGTATTATCTTCTATTTTCGTCTCAAAACTACTGTATCTGTATTGTCCATATGTGATTCCAAGGCAATATTTATTCTTATCTGCATAAACCTGAAAAAATTAAATATTTGTTGCTGTGAATAGAGATTTATAGCTAAAATTCATATTTTGGCAATTGTAATCCCTCAAAATGCTTTAAAAATTACTTAGTGTTTACCTTGTTGTCCATATACCTGTGGGTCCTTAACCTTGATAGCTAAGGGAAGAGGAGAAGTACTTGTTAAATTCATACTGTGTATCAGGCACCATATATCTAATTTGATCCTCAGAAGAACCTTTGGGGTGGGTACTTTTATGGCCTCACAGTTAAGGAAACAGAGGAAAATGACAGTTAAAGGATTTGTTTTCTTTTATTTATTTCAAGTTTTCAACATTCATTTCCACAAAATTTTGAGTTCCAAATTTTCTCCTGTCTCTCCCCTCCGCAAAATGCCATGTATTCTGATTGCCACTTCCAACATTGTGCCCTCCCTTCTAACACCCCTCCCTTCCCTTATCCCATCTTCTCTCTTGTCCTGTATGTAGGGAAAGATAAATTTCTATACCCTGTTACCTGTATTTCTTATTTCTAAGTTGTACACAAAAACAATTCTCAGCATTTGTTCCTAAAACTTTGAGTTTCAGCTTCTCTTCCTTCCTCCCTCCCCACTCATCCCCACTGAGAAGGCAAGCAATACAACATAGGCTATATATGTGTAGTTTTGCAAATGACTTCCATAATAGTCATGTTGTGTAAGACTAACTATATTTCCCTCCATCCTATCCTGCCCCTCATTTCTTCCATTCTCTCTTTTGACCTTGTCTCTCCCCAAGAATGTTTACTTTTAATTGCTCCCTCCTTCCATTTGCCCTCCCTTCCTGCTTATCCCTTTCTCCCCTACTTTCCTGTAGAGTAAGATAGATTTTCATACACAATTTTTCCCTTTCTCCTCCCAATAGATTCCTCTCTCACCCCTTAATTTTATTTTTTTAAGATATGGTGCCTTCGTATTCAACTCACCCTGTGCTCTCTGTCTTTCTGTCTCTCTGCTCTTGCTCTCTCTCTCTCTCTCTCTCTCTCTCTCTATATATATATATATATATATATATAGATATAGATATAGATATAGATATAGATAGATATAGATATAGATATAGATAGATATAGATATGTGGTGATATATATACACGTATATATATGTATACATACGTATATACATATGTGTGCGTGTGTGTGTGTGTTTGTGTGTGTGTATAATCCCTCCCACTACCCAGACACTGAGAAAAGTTTCAAGAGTTACACATATTGTCTTTCCATGTAGCAATGTAAACAGTTCAACTTTAGTAAGTCCATTGTGATTTCTCTTTACTGTTTACCTTTTCACACTTCTCTTAATTCTTGTGTTTGAAAGTCAAATTTTCTTTTCAGCTCTGTTCTTTTCATCAAGAATGCTTGAAAGTCCTCTATATCATTGAATGACCATTTTTTTTTCTCCTAAAGTATTATGCTCAGTTTTTCTGGATAGATGATTCTTGGTTTTAATCCTAGTTCTTTTGACTTTTGGAATATCATATTCCAAGCCCTTTGATCATCTAATGTAGAAGCTGCTAGATCTTGTGTTATCCTGATTGTATTTCCACAATATTGGAATTGTTTCTTTCTGGCTGCTTGCAATATTTTCTCCTTGATCTGAAAACTCTGGAATTTGACTACAATATTCCTAGGAGTTTCTCTTTTTGGATCTCTTTCAGGAGGTGATTGGTGGATTTTTTCAATATTTCTTTTACCCTCTGGTTCTAGAATATCAGGGCAATTTTTCTTGATAATTTCATGAAAGATGATGTTCAGGTTCTTTTTTTTTGATCATGGCTTTCAGGTAGTTCCATAATTTTTAAAATGTCTCTCCTGGATCTATTTTCTAGGTCAGTTTTTTTTCCAATGAGGTATTTCACATTTTCTTCCATTTTTTCATTCTTTTGGTTTTGTTTTATAACTTCTTGGTTTATCATGTAGTCATTAGCTTCCTTGAACTCCACTCTCATTTTTCCCCCTCTCCCCTGCTCCCTTACCTCCTCCACTGAATAACATTTTTCTTATCTCCTTTATGAGTTATAGCCTGCCCCACTCCGTTATTCCCTTTCTCTTCCTGGAATTTTCCTCCTTCACCCCTTAATTTTTATTTTATCTTATTTTATTTTTTTTTTGCGTGTATGTGGATATCATCTCTTCTGATATAACATACCCTGTACTCTCTATCTATGTGTGTGTGTGTGTGTGTGTGTGTGTGTGTGTGTACGTACAGTCTCTCCAGCTACCCAATGCTGAGAAAAGATTCAAGAATTAAAAATATTTTCTTTCCATGTAGTCATGTAAACAGTTCAGCTTTAGAGAGTCTTTTATGATTTTTCTTTTCTGTTTACCTTTTCATGCTTCTCTTGATTCTTGTCTTGGGAAGTCAATTTTTAAATACAGATCTGGTCTTTTCCTAACCATGAAATCTTGAAATTCAGCTATATCACAGAATGACCATTTTTTTCCCTTGAAGTATTATATTCAGATTTGCTGGGTAGGTGATTCTTGGCTTCAGTTCTAGTTCTTTTGACTTCTGAAATATCTCACTCCAAGTCCTTCAGTCCCTTAATGTTGAAGCTGCCAGATTCTGTGTCATCCTTATTGTATTTCCACAGTACTCAAATTGTTTCTTTCTAGTTGCTTGCAGTATTTTCTCTTTGATCTGGGACCTATGAAATTTGGCCACAATATTCCTAGGAGTTTCTCTGTTCAGGTTTCTTTCAGGAGGTGATAGATGAATTCTTTCAATACCCATTTTACCTTCTGATTCTAGAACATCAGGGCAGTTTTCCTTGATAATTTCATGGAAGATAATGTCTAAGCTCTTTTTTTTGATCATGGCTTTCAGGTAGTCCAATAATTTTTGTATTATTTCTCCTGAATCTACATTCCAGCTCAGTTGTTTCTCCAATGAGTTGTTGCACCTTATCTCCTATTTTTTCAAATTTTTGGTTTTGTTTACTAACTTCTTGGTTTAACTCATGGTCATTTGTTTCCCTGAACTCAATTCTCTCTTTCAATGAATTATTTTGTTCAGTAAGCTTTTGCACCTTCTCCTCCATTTGGCTAATTCTGCTTTTTAAAACCTCATTCTCTTCATTGGCTTTTTGGACCTCTTTTTCCAATTGAGTTAGCCTCTTTTTAGAGCTGTTATTTTCCTCAGCCTTTTTTTTGGTTCTCCTTTAGTAAGCTGCTAACTTGTTTTTTAAGTCTTCTATTGCCTGAGCCCATTTTAAGTTCCCTTTGGAGGCAGAGGCCTTGACTTCCTCTGACAGTATGCCTTGTTCTTCCTCATCTGAAAGGATGGGGGGAGACACCTATTCCCCAAGAAAGTAACCTTCTATGGTCTTATTTTTTTCCCCCTCTTTTGGGCATTTTCCCAGATTTTTCTTGACTTCTGAATTTCCTTTCCACACCCACCTGGCCTCCAGTTCTACCCAGCCAGCACTTGGGGGCTGAGATTCAAATGCTGCTCCCAAGCCTTAGGGGGTTTTGGTGGGGGCAGGGCTGCTATTCAGTGTGAAATTAAGTTCAGCTGCTCAGGAGGAGCAAGGCCACCACATAGGGCTTAGTTCCTTCAGAGGGTTTACAAGAAGACCTTCAACAATGGATGTGGGCCACTGCCTGCTTTGGGAGCCCTGTCCTCCACTGCCTCCACTGCTGGATTCTGAGGGAGCCTGAGTTATGGGGACACCCTGCTCCCCTCTTGGCCAGCCAAAAAGACCCTCTCACTGACCTTTGGCGCATGTGGGTTGAGGGACCTGCACTGTCACTGGAGATTCCATCCCTGAAGCCTGCTTGGATCTGCTTCTCTCAGTGCCACATGACCAAGGCAGGGTTGGGCTCTGCTCCGCATCCAGTGCAGTACAGACCTTTCCCACTGATTTTTCAGGTCTCTCTGGAACAGAAATCTCCTCCACTCCATTGTTCTGTGGCTTCTGCCGCCCTAGAATTTGTTGAGAGTTCTTCTTTACAGGTATTTTATGGGCTGTGGGGTAAGAGCTAAGTGTATGTGTATCTTTCTACTCTTCCATCTTGGATCTTCCCCATTCCACTCTCATTTTTAAAGAGCTATTTTGTTCAATGAATTTTTGAACCTCCTTTTCCATTTGGTTAATTCTGCTTTTTAAAACACTCTTCTTCCCATTGGCTTTTTGGACCTCTTTTTGCCAATTGAGTTACCTTATTTTTAAAGATGTCATTTTCTTCAGCATTTTTTGGGTTCTCCTTTAACAAGCTATTGACCTGCTTTTCATGATTTTCTTGCATTGCTCTCATTTCCCTCCCCAATTTTTCCTCTACCTCTCTTTCTTGATTTTCAAAATCCTTTCTGAGCTCTTCTATGGCCTGAGACCATTGAATATTTATTTTGGAGGTTTTGGGTGCAGAAACCTTGACTTTTATGTCTTCCTCTGATGGTAAACATAGTTCTTCCTCATCTGAAAGGATAGAAGAGAATATCTGCTCACCAAGAAAGTAACCTTCTATAGTCTTATTTTTTTCTCTTTTTTGGGCATTTTCTCAACCAGTTACTTGACTTTTGGGTCCTTTGTCAATAGGAGGGTATACTCTGGGAACCTGTAAGATCTTAGTTCCTCCAAGGTGGCACAGTCCAAGGAGAGGAGTTTCCTCCCTGGTCAGGCTTGAGGCTGAGGTTCAGATTAGCTGCTCAGTTCCCCCTGGGGCTTTATCCAACAATGGATGCTAATTGCTGTTTGCCTGGCCACCATAGCTGCTGCCTCCTGCTGCCGCAGCTGCCTGGGCCCAGTGCTAGGGGAGGACCCTTCTCTCTTGACAAGGAGGTGAAAAAGTCCTTTCACTGACCTTTGAAACTGCCTTTGGCATCCGTGGGTTGAGAGATCTGGGAACCACAGCTGCTTCCTCTGGGGTTTCCACCCACAGGCCTGTTCTTGTCTTCCTACCAGCACCCATGGCCAAGGCTGGGCTGGGCTCCACTCCCCATCCAGCATGACAAACCTTTTCTGTCAGCCTTCCAGATCATTATGGGCTGGAAATCTCCTCCACTCCATCATTCTGTGGCTTCTGCTGCTCTATAATTTGTTGAGAGTCTTTCTTTACAGGTATTTTATGGGTTGGGGAGGAAGAGCTAGAGTATGTACATTTTTCTACTCTGCCATCTTGGCTCTGCCCCAGACAGTTAAATGATTTGCTCAGCATCACACAGCTAGAAAGTATCTGTGACTGTATTTGAACTCAGATCTTTCTGACTCCAAGTACTCTATCCAGTGTACCACTCAGCTGATTGTTAAAAGGAACTTCAGACATCATGGCAATGATACAATAATGATGCTATGCCTTCTGAAGCTCCTGTTTCAATTTGTGAAGTAGAGGAGGCTGACTTTAGGCATTTTCTAATTTGTGAGTAATATTGTCCCCATGATGAATGGCAAACACTGTTTATTTTGTCTTCATTAGAGAGAGCTGACACGAAACCCAATTTCCTAGGCTTAGAAGGGATCAGTTTTGATTAGCTTGAAAGTTTCTTCTTTATTTTAACTTCAGTTAAACACGAATCTTGGCCCCTCTACTATCCAGTAGTTTTTCTTTTAAAACCAGGCCTTCAGAAAAGGGGGCGGAGAGATGGTTCTATGTCTGTGTCACTGTTAGCATGTTGAGTTTATGAGTTTCAGTCACTGCTTCTGACTCATTTGCCTAGAAAAGTTGCAGAAATACATACACGCATACATGCATATACACATACCTATTTATTTGTTTGCTTACATAAAGTGCCTTGTACCACAACTAAAAATTGTTATTTTAATGACATCACCAAAGAGATCAAAGAACTTTTTTTAAGGTAGTCTTCATAACTTGGAAGTGACCTTGCCAAATGGAAACAGAAAAACATGGTAGAAATCATAGTGATGGCATGGTGCTAGAGAGAGAACTGATTAAAGAGAAGGAAAGGATTCAGGGAAGCTGAATCTCTCTCTGTATCTCTGTCTTTGTCTCTTGTGTCTCTTTCTGTTTCTGTGTCTTCTGTCTCTGTCTCCCTGTTTCTCACTGTCTCTCTGTCTCTGTCTCTGTCATCTACATCTCATCAAGGCAAAGTCCTTGAATGAATCACCTGTAAGAGAAGAATAATGATTAACCTCAACCTGAAAGGTAATCTGGTATAATGAATACAAAGCAGATTTTGAAGTCAGAAAGACCAGGGTTTGAACCCCCTTTACCTCTCCCTGACACAGGTTGGTTGTGAAATCCTGTGCACTGGGTTCCATACAGCTCTCTGGATCTACATGCTCCAGAGCAGGCACCTTTGTAGAGGGAATTTCTTCATATGGATGAAATCATGGGTCAAGTACAAACCTTACCTTTACCAAAAAAAAAAAAAATACTTACAGCTAGTTTAGGGACTTCTACAAAATGGTGAATTTTTTTGGTGGAAGGGAGTTTAGGAAATTAAATTAACTAGTTATTTTGGGACATTGATGTAACTAGTTTTTCTTTGCAAATCAATCCTTCCATCCACAAATATGTTTTGAGCACTTGCCATATCCTCATCATAGTGTTAGATGTTTCAAGGCATATGAAATTAATTTAAGACATGGTCCACGTACTCCCTCTTAGAGCTGGAAGGGCTTCAAAAGGTTATTGAGTCAACTGATTGCTCTGATGATGAATCTCACCTACAACATTCGTATTGGCTCTCTTGGAAGATCTGAGATAACCCATTATATTTTGGGATAATTGCTATTAGTAACTATTTCCCTATTGTGAGCTTATATCTTCCTCTTTATTTCTTTGACTGAATTACAGAACCACAGAATATCAACATTGGAAAGGATTTCAGTCACCATGTTGTCCATGCCCTATCCAGAAAAAGAACTATGACTGACCCAGACTCTGCTTCAACGAGGGAGACTTCTTAAAGTAGCCCATTCTGATGGAGTCCTAATAGAGCTGCCCCCAATCGCATTACAGGCCCACTGTACCTACCTAGCCCACCATTTCCTAAGTTCTTCATGTATACCTCATTGCTTACTAGAACAAGAGGTGTGTCTTTGAAACTCAGAATTCTCACAGAAACAGTAGGCATGGGAACCCAGCCATTGCCTCTAACTAGACACTGCCCCCAGACCCATTCCTCATAGTTCCCACAGAAACAGGTATGTTTTTGTACTCAACCACAACACCTAACTATCCATTTTGACCAGACAGTACCACAATAGCTAGTCAATCAAAAGACAGCACCACCAGGATGTAGAGTAGGATATTTGACCACCAAACCATAGAAGGTACCCACCCCTCAATAGCACCTGTGCAGTAATAGTAAAGAACTGATCTAGGATGAACTTATGATGTAGAGCAGCTTATTATAATATCATTATAATAATATAATGTAATATCAAATTATAATATCACATATACATAATCCCCTAACTGTATGCATTAAGGATAACCTCATGTGCAGTTCCACTGAGGCTAGGACCGTTCCTCCATTACCTAAACCCTTAACAAACTCCTCCTGCCTTTATAATATTAATCATATTCCTATATTCCATGTAAATTTCTATTCCATCATTACATCTTTACCCTATAAAAAAATCTATCTTGCTTTTTCTGAAGTTTCTAATTCTTCTTGGAACTTAGCCCACTCCATGAGAGATGTCAATCTCAATATATGCCTATATTTGGATTAGAGGTGGTCTGACTGAATTCTTTGAGACAGTTCCACCACAACACGTCATAATCCCTCAACAATTTTTGGTGTCCCAGAATTTAAATGTCAACAATTCCAATCTTGAATAGCTTGAATAGGTAGTAAATTATCCTCATTTTTGCCTCTTTGTAATGGCTACCCCTTGTTCCTACTCTGCCTTTTTGGACTAATGGGAATAAATCCTTTTCCTCTCCCAGGATGACTCTTCAAGTCCTTGAAGACATCTGCCATTTTCCTTCTCCCAAGAACAGTTCCTCAGTTGACAAACATTACTTAGCAGTTACTATGTGCCACCTAAGTTTTGGGGCTTGAAAAAAGGTAAAAGCATGGTCAAGCCCCTCAAACAAAGTGTTCACATTCTAATGGGAGTGACAACATGCAAACAATCTTATACACACATTCACAAAATATACAGTGTAATTGGAACATAATCACAGAGGGAAGTCTCTAGCAATGGGAGAAAGCAAAATTGGAGCTGTCTTGAAGGAAGTCAGGAAAACTAAGATGTGCTTTCTAAGTGCATCTTAACAGAGGTAGAGGATTTCACAAAACTCAACTGAGTATACAACATATTTATGAATCATTACTTCAGTGAAGCAAGGAAATCCTTGTATTTATCTTGAAATGATTCCCTATCCCATGTCCCACAGAAGTTGTTACAAGACTTCTCTCATCAAGCCTTTTCTGTATTTCTTATCCCACCCTCACAAAAAACCCCAACAAACTAAGGCCTTCACTTATAACTTTGCTGAGAAAATTGAGGTAAACTACTATGAGTTTGAGGCAGCTAATGGGTACAGTGGGTAGAATGACAGGCCTGGAGTCAGGAAGACCCATCTTTCTGAGTTCAAATCTGGCCTCAGATACTTACTAGCTGTGTGACACTTGGCAAGTCACTTAACCCTGGTTGCCTCAGTTTCCTCATCTGTTACAAAAAAAAAAAGCTGAAGAAGGAAATGGCAAACTACATCAGTATCTTTGCCAAGAAAATTTCAAATGGGGGACTGAAGAGTCAGACATGACTGCAAAATGACACAGCTATGAGCTCTCCTTTTTCTCATCTTCTTTTTGTCTCAAAACTCCTTAGCATTTTGTCCCACCATCCATGACTTTCTTCTAGCCTTTGATAATGATGTGGCAAATCTCCTTGCCAAGGTCAGTCTCTTTACAGGTGCCCTTGATGTCTATCTTCTCTATCATATGCTCCTTCCCCTTATAACTAATTCCCTTCTCTCTAATCTGCAAGTTTTTCCTGTTTACTGATTCCTTTCCTACTGCTTCTAATATGCCTAAATCTCCTCAATCCTTAGAAAATACCTTCCTGGCTTTTATCATTCCCATCAGCTATCTTCCTGTATCTCTCATTCCATTCCCAAACAAACTGAGACAAAACACTGTCTACATCCATTGCTTTTACTTTCACTCCTGAAACCTTTGTATATAAATATATATCTGGCTTCCAAATTCATCATTCCACTGTAACTGCTCTCTCCAAAGAGAAATCTATTTACAAAACTTAATGGTCTTATCTCAGTCCTCATCATTTTTGAGCTCTCAGTTGCATTTGACACTATTGACTACCCTCTCTTCCTGGATATATTCTCCTTTCAGGATATTTTTGGATACTACTCCCTCCTGGTTCTCTTACTACTCCTTTTACAATTCTTCTTCCACCTCCTTTGCAATCTCATCATCCCTATCACCCCCTTTAACTGTGGATTTTCCTTAAGCATCTATCCTGAGCCATCATTTTTTTCTCTGCATTCTCTCTTGGTGACCCATCAGTTTCCATGGGTTTATTTATCATCCCTGTGCAGATGACTCCCAGATCTAGTGCTGTTTTTTAGTTGTTTCAGTTATGTCTAACTCTTCATGACCCCATTTGGGATTTACTTGGAAAAGATACTCTAATGGTTTGTCATTTCCTTCTCCAGCTCATTTTATAGATGAGGAAACTGAGGCAAACAGGGTTAAATGACCTGCCCAGGGTTCCACAGCTAGTAAGTGTCTGAGGCTCCAGTTGAACTTAGCTCTATCCACTGAGCCACCTAGCTGCCAAGAGATCAACATACAGATCTATGTACTACATCTACCCATAACTCTAATGCCACATCACCAATTGCCTAGTTCAAAGCAGATGTCCCCTGGGCATCTTAAACTCAACATGTCTTAAAAAGAACTCATTACCTTTCCTCCTGAACTCATCCCCCTGCCATACTTGTCTATTCCTGTCAAGTGCCTGGCTTTTTCCACAGAACTTGGATATTATTCTTGACTCTTCACTTTCTCTCACTCCTCTTCCTATTGAGGAAGTTGCCAAATCTTTTCCTTCCCCATTTCTCTCCAACATCACTCCTTTTATCTACTCTTGCAGCCAATACTTTATATTCTTTATACTTCTTCCTTGAAATACTACAATGGCCTACTAAATGGCTTCCTTGCCTCAAATTTCTCCCTATTTCAATCTCTCAATCTTCCTCACAGCTACAAAAATAACTTTTCTTAAATGCTGATCTGACTGTACGTGTCCCCTATTGGAAACTGGGTTCCTTGTTGCCTCGGGGATAAAATGTAACCCTCTATTTTGTTGTTAAAGTTCTTACAAGATGGCCCCAATTCATCTTTCCAATGTCATTATACTTTATTTCCTTACCCACATTTTTTGGTCTGAAAGTGAGGGATTTTGTGAAGCAGAAGAAGGAAGAACTCAATTCCAGGCATATAGGATCAGCCAGCAAAGGTTGGGAGGCAGGAGATAGAGAAAAAGAGAGTCTCGCCAGATTATGGGGTCTGGACTAGAACTAGCTTTGTGATTCTGTGATTCTCAAGTGCTGGTACAGATTATAAATCCTATAAGAGTTTGGAGAGGGGAACAGTCAGTGAGACACAAAGAGCTGGAAAAGTCATTAATAAGGAGATGATACTCAAACGGAGCCTTATCAGGGACATAGGTATATGGAAGCAGTGTCATTCTATATTCTTGAGCTCAAAGATCATTGTAGACAGTGACTACAGTCATGAAATTGAAGATACTTCTTGGAAGGGAAACCGTGGTAAATCTGGAGAGCATACTAAAGACAGCACCTTGCTGACAAAGATCTACATACTTGAAGCTATGGTTTTTACATTAATAATGTATGACTGTGAGAGTTGAACTATAAGAAAATTGAGTGCAGCAGAATCTACTCTTCTGAACTGTGGTGCTGGAGAAGACTTCTGAGAGTCCCTTGGACAACAAGAAGATCAAATCAGTCAATACTTAAAGAAATTAATTCAGACTATTCATTCCAATGTCAAATACTGAAGCTAAAGCTCAAATACTTTGGCCATATAATGAGAAGACAGGGCTCACTGGAAAAGAGCCTAATGTTGAAAGAGATGAATAGATTGTGCTGTGGAATCAATGAGTATGAACTTGGACAAACCTAGGGAGATGGTGGAGGATGGAAGGCCTTGGCTATGGGGTCCATGAAGTCCATGGGGTCACGAAGACTTGCATACAACTGAGTAACTAAACAACAAAAACACCAAGAGGTTGGAAGAGAGAGAAAAGAGCAAAGGCAAGGGAGGCCAGGATGGGTTTGGTAAGTTAGCTTAATTACTAAAATATGTTTGGGTCATTTCCAAAAGTTACATAATTGATATTTAAGAATTTTAAAGGCTATAAATTATTTGATCATTAAAGTCATTTAAACAAAGATTTAATGCTTCCTGAGTCTAGAGTATTTTTTTTATTCATCCAGTTTTTGAGGAATAAAATCAAAACACCCTTGCCACTTTTCAAGACAGTGTGTACAAAAGAAGAAGTTCTAGACCTGGAGTCAGGAAGACCTAGATTTGAATTCTCCTTAAACACTTAGTTTTTCTCAGTGCCTCAATTTCCTCATTTGGAAAATGGGGATAAAAATAGTACTAACTTCACAGACCTTTGGGAGGAGTAAATTGGATATTATAAAATTCTTAGCAAACCTTAAAACTCTTCTAAAATGGAAATTGTCGTTATCAATATTATTATTTTTAAATTAGTATTTTAGACCTGAGGAAAAAAAATGTTGTTAATTAGCCTAATCCTGTGGGGGGAGTCCACAGCTTCAGAACAAGAGGAGGTTTTAGTTTGGCTGAACATAATGGTCATTTTTCATTTTGGGGGAAAGTTTTTTGTAAAAACAAAATTATCTGATTTTTCTTCCCAAATGAATGTTAGCAGGTCTTTTTATAGTCAAAGGAAAGTGACCTTCAGGGACACAGACAGCCTAGTTGTCCAAAGAAATGCTTAACTTTAATTTTAGAAGCCAACCAAGAAAATGTTTTTCCATCAAAACCTCTGCTCACATGGCTAGGCATAGAAAAGAATATTAATGAGTTCCTACGTATCCTTTTCCAGAAAGGAAGGCTTGATGATATTAGATGAATGAGACTACAAATTTTCAGGCACTTTTAGAAAAATCAAGGTTTACCCACATCCATTAATAATAAACTTCACAAGTCCATGTTCACCTTAAATGCTTAAAGTATGCTTCTCCTCTGTAAATTACTATGATTTCCCTGTTACGGGAGGCCATTACTGACAAGAGACCTGGGCCAAATTAATTAGTTATTATAAATCAAAATAATTACTGGTCAGTGAATCCCCTGACACATCAGAGGAATGCAGAGCAATTGGTTTGTTTACATAATTTTACCAGAAAACTTGTGTTAGGCCTTGCTAAAAAGTCAATTGGGATCCAAGAACCAGACTGGTAGCCAAGAACTCCTGTGTTCCAATTGCCTCTCTGAGGGAAAGTCAGAAAGTTTTATGTTTTCCAACTTTCTTCACCTTGGCTTCAACTAATAATAATTCTGAGTACTTGTTGAAGTGTAAAGTAAAACCCCATTAGTCCTATATTCCATCATTTAATGTTGATATTTTTCAAAGTCACAAATTCCTCAATAATAGTCATATTGGTATGTCTCTTGTCTATGAATACTTCTAAGTTCCAGTTATTTTCAAATTTGAGCTACCTTTCCCTTGAACCATCTAACTCGTCTTCTTCAGCAATGAAGGACGAACACACATACAACTAGAAAGGATGTCAGGTAGCCAATTAGACCACTCTATACCCAGATTTTCCCCAAATTGAAAGAAAAACCATTCTGGTAATTTAGAAGATCTTCAGAGAAGCAGACTGACGACTCCTTCTCATTAGTTCCTTTCTCTGGTTATCATCCTTAAATAACCTATTAAAATGTTCACCCAACATTAATGCTAAAAACTTCATTCTTATGTTAGGTCGAACTTTTATTCAGAGTCTTGAAATATTCTTTCACAGTATAGATCCTTCTAAGGGAGTTAACTAAGTAGAACAGTAGAATTCTAAGATGTACAACTGGAAAGGAACTTAGATTCCCTCATTTTGTAAATAAGAACACTGAGAAAAACAGGGAGCATTTAAATTATGCTTTAATTTTTGCAAAGCACTTTATCACATTTTATGTTCAATCCTACTGACACAGACAGTTTAAGTGACTTGCCCAGGCTTACATGGTCTGAGATCAGATTTGAACACAGGTCTTCTTGATTCCAGGATCAGTGCTTCATCTATTCCATCACCTAGATGGGAGGCTTAGTAGTTAGATCATCTTTAGTTCATAGGAAGAAAGTAGATTGTCTTACTTTTACTTTGGTACTTTGAGGTCTATATCAGTGATAAAGTGATACTGATAAAGATTTCAATTACTCCATGCTTTCTCATCCTGTACCATTTCTGTCCGTTTTTCCTCATACAAATTCCTCTTTGAGGAACTGCCCAATATGCTTGACAATTTCCATTTTATAATATCTTTGGGATATAGTGCACCACTCAGGTTATCCATCTTTGCTGTTTTTTTTCAGTAAATGACTGACCCATGTCCTTTTCTGATCACACATTTTTTTATAACATCCTTTATACAACTTATTGGATACAATTCATCTCTGGTGGCATACTATGGCTTAACTTCATCATGTGTCTTGCCAATGTTCTATGTGTAATTTATAGTTTTGATTCTTCTGAGATTGTACTAGGATTCATGGGCATATGGCATTACCAGGATATACAGATATTAATACAATGGGCTTTTGGAGCCATTTGGGTATCATTAAAAATACTACTACTCTGCCATCTTCCCAGAATGTTCGATTTGTTACAATCCTGTTCATGTCAGTATTCTGTTGGACACATGAATCTGTCAATCATTCTCTCAGGGGCACAACGTGGTCAGGCTTCATCATCCACTGTGAATGCTCAGATCAATCTCACTTCGTATTGCCATGGACTTCACTAAGGAGACTTTGGGTAGTATATTTATAATTTGTGAATATATCAGAATTTATTATAGTACATGAAGTATGTCTACAGTACTATTGACAGCTAGGTGGAGGAGTGGATAGAGTGCCAGGCTAGGAGTCTGGAAGACCTGAGTTCAAATTCATCCTCAGATATATATTAGCTGTGTGACCCTAGGCAAGTGACAGAAACCTACTTGCTTCAGTTTCCTTACCTGTAAAATGAGCTAGAGAAGGAAATAGCAAATCACTTTATCATCTTTGCCAAGAAAACTCAAAAAGTTGTCACAGTCAGACATGACAGAAAAATGACTAAATAATGACTAAAATATATGAAGAAATGAAAAATTTTCCTAAGAAAGATTTAATGGACATAAATACTCAAATATACCTATAATTTCATCAATATTTTTTCTATTTGTAGTATTCCCATTTTCATCCTTAAATGGTCTTGAAACTACTTTGCTTATTTGGATATCTGGCAAGGCTGTCTTTAAACTGATTTTATCCTCCACTATTTCTATCTGCTTTATGAGATGATACTGTTTACAATCATCTCTCATCCTCCTTTGTAAGATTTTACAAATGAGTTTATATTCAAACCTGATGCTGACTTCGGCAGTCACCTCTCACTATCTGGCAAGGAAGTTAGATGTTTGCTGACTGAGGACTGACTGGTCTCTTTGTAGTGGCAATTAATTTATTTTCATTAAAATCCTGATTGAAAATATAATTGATGTCAATGTCATTTCTGTTGTCTATTTCTCATTTTTATTTTTCAATTATTTAAAAAATAATTCAGAGTTAAATTATTTCAGTATGAGCCATATGCTTTTTCTTAATTTTTTTTCTTTTTTTTCACGTCCTAATTGTTATCTTAGGTACATATGGGCTGATTGTATATAGGTGACTTAGGAATAACTCTCCTATAAATATCAGATCTTTTACTGTCTCTTAAAATGCAATGTTTTTTGGTCTTTGCGGTGTTAATACATATTATTTCTTTTTTTAATGAAAATATTAATTATTTAAAGATGTGAGACTTCTATGTAATTTTTACGTCTTTGGTCTTCTTCCTTTTTTCTGAACCACACTTTCCCATGTATTTCACCTCATCCTCACTTTCTCTCCTTTTACAAGAAGGTCACCAGTTATTGGACTGTATGTTAACTGGGTTCAGAGGGTTTTATCAAGTTTCTAGAATTTTTCTACCACTTCATTCTCAGTAAGATGTTACTACATCAACTGCCATTACCCTTTTGGTGATCTTTTAGCAAATACTTCTCCTTAGTCTATAATTGTTGTGTTTATCCTTTGTTGTCTATATTATATAATCACCAAATGTCCTATGAAATGAATAATTAATAATTATAATAATAACATCTAGCATTTACATAGTACTTTAAGGTTTGCAAAGCCCTACTATAAATGCATATATAATATTTTGTACATAAGTACATATAAAAAGAAATAATACATATATATGGGTGTATATATATACACATACAAAATCTTAGTGATCCTCAAACAACTCTTTGAGGTAGGTGATATTGTTATCTTCATTTTATAGATGAGGGAACTAAGGGTGACATCTAAGTGTGACTTGTCAGGGTCACACCACTAGCAAATGTCTGTTGCGGCATTTGAATGAAGGTCTTCCTGAATCTACATTCAACACTTTTAACCACCACACCACTCCCTGCCTCAGTAATGCTTCTTATCGTTACTAGGTGGGTAATGAAGCTCACTTGGCCAACTCGTTTTTGTCTCTCTAAGGAATATCCATGAGCTATTTTTCCATTTAGCTGCAATTTCCTTTTTTCTTAGCAAGAATATTAAGATTACTATGATTCAGCTCCTCGCACAATAAATATATCCACTCATTGGTCATTGGATAAGGGTTTCAAATTTAGATTAGCTACATTCAAACTGAAGTGATTTGATGGTCTAAAATACATATGGTTCCTTGATCAATGTTCCCTTTCCCACCACTCTATCACCTCCATCACAGAAGTATAACAGGTCCACTCTGAACTAAAGATCTTTTACAAAAATTTTCTTTGATTTACAAGTTGCTATGTCTGTAGAAGAATCATCACCAGGTGCATACTAAAGGTAGTATAATGTTATCTACAAATGACAAATTTGGGATATCCCTTTCTAAAGTTAACTAGGTTGGTCTATGGAAAACAGAGTCAGTTTGTTAATGTAGCCTTACTTTGAAGCTTTTTCAGTATGGTAGAATCTAATAGAAATTATATTGTACTGGTTTAGCCTCTAATAACCCCAGGTTATGAATCCATGAAGAGGAATTAGAGCAGAACTAATTAAAGGGATATTAGTAGCTCAATGAAAATGTAATACTGTATTTTCATTCATTTTCATCAATACATGTATTTCATGTTTTGCAGATACTTATCATTAGTACTGCAATAATCAATGACCAGGGCAACTAGGTAACACAAGGGATAGAGCACTGGGTCTGGAATCAGGAAGACTCATTTTCCTGAGTTCAAATGTGGCCTCAGACACTTACTAGCTACATGACCCTGGGCAAGTCATTTAACTTTGTTTGTCTCGGTTTCCTCATCTGAAAAAAGAACTGGGGGAGGAAATGGTAAACCATTCCAGTATCTTTGTCAAGAAGACTCCAAATGGAGTCATGAAGAGTTGGACATGACTGAAAAATGTCCGAACAACAAAGTATTCAATGGCCAAATATCCCATTAAATAACGTTTCTTGTTGCCCCTGTGTTTATGATGAAACACTAGCTATAAAACACTGCTAGCATCACTCTTAATTATATTCCCCAATCATAATAACCAAATGAGAGAGTTGAACAAGATAGCCTCTTAGTCTCTTCCAGCTGTAGAACTATGGTCCTGTCTCTTTGTCCATATTCACTGAGGGAGCTTCCAGAATGAAGAGGTTTCTGGGGCATGATAGAGAAAGTGTATGTGCAACCTTTGGTGAGGAGTTAATTATTTATGCACACAACAAGTTTCTCCATATTTGATGGGTTTTGTTGCTCCTTGAGTACTTGCTTCTAATACTGCTCTTTGGTTTGTCTGCCATCTAGAATGTGTACCATTTATATGTAAAGTATGGTTTGGAAACCAGTAGATATTCATACCTCCTTATGCCTCTTAATTTCTGAAGGGACCCTGGATGTATATACAGTGTTAGAGTCTGATATTTGGTAATGCTGCTGCTTCCAGGTTCCAGATTGACACATCTGCCAGTCATTGGATGAGCCCCCCAAAACCTTGTTCATAGCATTCTCAATTCCTCTCCAATCTCTCTAAGGGAATGGGACTCTTCCTCTAAGATGGGAGAGTTATTTTGACCTTCAGGGATGAGTTAAGGAGAGTGAACTATAATATTCTTAATGAACATCAGTTTCTCATTGCCTAGGATAAAAAAAATCATGGGATCGTAGAGTCATGAATATAAAGTCAAAAAAGAACCTTAAAGTCATATAGTTTCAATACTCACGTTTTATAAATGGGGGAAAGATTCATATAAGTGGTAATTACTTCATTATGTCAAAAAATGACTTCACATTTTCCCTGGATTGTGAGATTTTAGATTTAAAAGGACATTTAGAGGTAATTTATTTAGTTGAAACCTCTCATTTTACTTATCAGGAAACTGAGGCAAAGAAAGATTAATACAATTGTATATAGTCTATTTGGGTTGTTCCCCATCCCATTCTCTATCAGAAAATTCCCTTGTGGTTCAAGAAACCCCAGCTCGCATGTTTGGTATTGACTTCCTGAAGGACAACCCAGCTTGGCAGAGAAAAATTGTTAAGATAATTCATGGCGGCATGAGCCCATGAACTACAGAAAATTTAATTGTAAGCCTATAATCCTTAATGTCCCCATTTTGGGGCATTTTCAGTCAATGGCCTTGGATTTGCCACCATACCTCTTACAAAGTATTATATTTTTTGGTTCATCTTAGAAGTAAGGGTTTTAAGAACTTTTCATTATAAACTAGAATAGAATGAGAAATAACTGATCTAATGGTATGAGGTTTGAAATCACATGTTTCTTCTTTTTAAAAAAGTTATCTGGCAGAACTCAAATATTACTATCCTAAAGGTCTTAAAGAATATGACATAGTGTTTTTCTGGTTTATTTTTACTTTTCTATTAAATGGACTTGTTTTTAGAAATTCTCATCTTAGAAGTAGGTGCTAGCAATTAACTGTTAAAGTATGTGAACTTATATAACTATTCCCAGTGTAGTGAACAGAAAAAGAGCTCTTTACTTTGCCTTGACATTCATTAGCTGTATGGACTGGATGGCCTTGCTCAAGTTGTTTAACACCTTTGGGTCCTCAGTGTACTTATCTGTAAAATGAAGATAAGATCTCTTATCAGATCATCTCTAAGGACCCTTTCAGCTCTAACATCCCAAATCTAAAGTTATTTCTGCAATTACACACATACACACACACAGAGTTAAATTATAGTTTAAGTAATAGTCAATTTCATAGTTTAATATGGAATGTTAGGCTATTATTACTATTGTTATATTACTATTATTTTTGTTACTGGAAAAACAATGGATGAGCAAGAAAGCACTTTATTGATGTACATCCAGACTAGGTTAATCTCATCTTGAAATGATCATAGCCTGCAAATCATAGGACCTTAGAAGAGCTAAAATGCTAATATCAAAACGCAGTACAGTGGTACTATGTCCAAGAACAAAGTGTACGGAGCAATAAGGATGTGTATATATTTGAGGTAAGAGTGAGCATCTGTCCTGGTGGACAACTGGAATATTGCAGAGCTAGAAAGCTATTGAGGGTGGAGGAGGAGAGGACTGATCAGAGGGACAGATTTAGCATCTGTTGAAGTAGGAGGTATAAAATTTGGAGTCAGGGGAGTTTATGACTCCCTTTTAAAAATGCTGGTTTTGATTTTTCTGAAGTCTTACGATTATTTTGGGAGACTGTTAATGGGTGATCAAGTCATTGGGGTAGAGGTCCTACTATATTCTATATACTCTGTTGTAGAATGTAGGGAAATATGTTATACCTAGGAATAGCTGGTCAAATGACCTATGGTGCTCTGAAGCTACATGAGAAGGAAATTTAAGAAATTAAAGTGGTGAAGGAGAAATCTAGAAGGTCAATAGTACCAGGCAACTGGTAAACCATTACATTTTTCAATTTTCTCCAGAATGCACTTCAAGATTCCTCTACCATGCCTCAGTGTCTTCTGCTGGTCTCATGTCAGCCCTGCACATTGGGAGGGGTGGGAGGCTGGCCTCTCCTCCTAATTGGATGGCTCCTTTCAGAAACTTGATTTAAGGAGTGAACTCAGACCAGCTACATTTTGTTCCTCTACAGGCAACACACAGGATTTCCTCTACCATGTCCCAGTCCTGGATACTATCTACCTCAGATCAAATCCTACCTAAAACAACTATTAGCTGTATAGCCCTGAGCAAGTCAACCTCTCAGCCTCAATTTCCTTATCTACAAAATGGGGATAATAGTAACTACTTTACAAGTTGTCCTGAGGATCCAAAATGATATTTGCAAAGTATTTTGCAAACATTAAACAATTATATAAATGTTAGCTATTATTGTGAAATAGGAACCACTCCCTTTTATAGACATTTTCCAGCAGGCAATAGAATGATGAGGTAGCCATCCATTTCTGGATTTAAGGAACACATAGTTCAGACTCATAGTGGACTTACCTAGTTCTGAGTCAGGTCCTGATTAATCACCTCTTACTTTAATCTACTGCAATAGCTTCCCAACTGATACTCTGCTTCTGAACTTTCACCTCCTTAATATTCCTCCACACAGCTACTAAAATAATCTGCCTAAAGCACAGGTCTGAGAATGTCATTCCACGGCTCGGGATATTCAGTGTCTCTTTGTTACCATTAGGACAAGCTTGTCTGTCATTTAGAGTTTTCCTACCTTTTCAGACATTTCACCATTACAACCTCTGTGTTCCAGCCAGGATGACATACTTTCTATTCCTATGTGTAAGAGTGCATTTGCTTCCTCTGTGCTAACTCCTATCCTTGGAATGCTTTCTTTCCTTAATTCCACTGCTTTGAATACTTACATTCCTTCAATGCTCAGTTCAAGTACTGGCTTCTACACAAGATACCTTCCACTCCCCTACTTGTTACTATTTCCACTTGTCAAATAATTCATACTTAATTACTTTGTATAAAACTTGTAATTACTTATTTATGTATGGTACCGATCCAGTAGAATGTAAGATCTTTGAGGTCAGGGACTCCTCTCTCTGTGTCTTTCCCTTCTCTCTTCCTTCCTTCCTTTCTTTTTTTCATTCTTTCTCTTTTCACTTTTATTTCTCTTTCTATTACTTTTTCTCTCTCTCCCCTTTTTCTATCTCTCCCTCCCTCCCTTCCTTATCTTTTTCACTCCTAGCACCTACCATATAGTAGGCCCTCAATAAATATTTTTTAAATTGAATTTTGTGTAAGTTTCAGAGTTAGTTTTTTTGGTTTGAAGAGCTGCTTCTACAATTTGAGAAATATGAAGACTTGAGTTGGCATTGACAAATTCAGTTGACTAGGAACTGACAGAAGCTGACCATATCTCTTAGTCAATGAATTCCCCAGTGCTGACCAAATGTTGTCACTCCCAGCCTCTGACTCTTTTGTAAATCTCTCACTTCCAGCTTGGCCATTTCCTCTGCCTTAGTACCTTATATAAATTCTTTTCCCAACCCCTTCCTCAGGAACCCAAGACTTTCTATGTGGCACCCCAAACTTCAATGTACCCCAATTAAAAACCTCAATTTTACTATTGGCTATCTTCTCTTGAATTCATATTAATAGCATCAAAGGGTCTTATTTCACCACTCACACTCAATTAAAAGCCCCCATTAACCTTGCAACTTGCTGGAGTGAAGGCATGAGTTGGATGTACAGAGAATGATTTTCAGAAGCAACACATTTTCATCCTTAACGCATTTCAGTCTTTAGATATTGAACTGATTTAAAATGACTTTCCAGGTCTTGAAACTACAAGGAACCAATAATGAGTTTTCAAAGTTCTACTTTCCTGCTTAGTGATTTCACTGTAGTCAAAATTGCTGTGCCAATGGCAGTCCATTTTAGTTTAATGATTGCAAAGTGGGAGAAGAATTTCAATTCTTTTTCTAATGAACATGGATCCACATCCCAGTAGATGACAACTCCTTTGACTCTAATTTGATCACTTACAGACTCAACAACTCAGGCCTGAGTGTCTCTTGAGATCAGCCTTATTGATCCACACACACTAATCAGGGTTCATTTAGAAAAAATATCTGACATCATTGGGCTTTAAGGTCCACAAAACCCTATGCGTTTATTATCTCATTTAATGTTTGCAATAAACCTAGGAGGTAGGAACTATCAGCATTTTTTTCATTTACTTTTTTTGTTATTTTGAGCTTGGCAAATTATAACATACATGAACATATACAAAGACTAGAAAAAGAGGACTGTAGTATATATATATATATATATTAAAGTCAACATGCTATTTCCAAAGCTATTCTATTTGTCTGTTTAACCCTCTGAACAAACTTCTCTTTGTTGTGTATTTTTTAACACATTATTCACCCTTTCCTTTCTTTTACTCCCTTTTAAGAATTGCTATCACTAACACTTTGGTCATTCCCAATTCATATTCTTGCAAAAGAAAAACAAAATCCTTCCCTAATAACAAATAAACATAGTCAAACAAAACAAACATACGTTGTTGGCCAGGCTGAAAATATGGTCTCATTTGCACTGGTGAAATAGGCCCTTCTAGTCCATTATATCTCTGTCAAGAAGCAGGAAGCATGCTTTATTATCAGTCCTCTGAAGCTGTAGTTGAGTATGGAATTGGTCGACATTCCTAAGTCCTTTGAAGATGTTTTTCTTTACAACGTTTTAGTCATATAAATTCTTGTCCTGGTTATTCTCACTCCGCTCTGGATCAGTTAATAAAATTCTTCCCAGGTTTTTCTGAATCCCCTCCCATTTCTCACTTCTTATGGCAAATATACTCTAGTGTATAGGAATAGCAAGTATGTCATCCTGGCTGGAACATAGAGTTTGTAAAGATGAAATGTCTGAAAAGGTAAGAAAACTTTAAATAGCAGATAAGTTTGTCCTAGTAGTAACAAACATGTATATTCCATTATGTTCATGTGTCATAATCTGTACAACTATTCCACAGTTGATGGGGATCCTCTTAGTTTCCCCATCTCTGTTACAGCAAAAAGAGCTCACATTTACATGAATCACATTCTGTACATCTCTCCTTCCCATCATCCACCTTCCCACCCTATAGAAAACTCTGCCCTGAGGTCCATTGTCCTGATTGTTGACTGTCTAACCTCTATTTAAATGAGTGGATTCAGCTTTGCTCCCTTTGCCCCCAGATGAACTCACTCTTTAGATTTCTCCACATCCTCATTATCTATTTTCCCAAAATGGAGAAATATCTACCCTGACGTCTATTGTCTTGAATGGTGACTCAATAGCTAGGACCAGCATTTCATGAAAGGGTCAGCTATGTTTACTTTTTTCTGAACTCAACTCTCTCTCTGGACTTTCCCACTTC
This sequence comes from Bettongia penicillata ogilbyi, assembly GCA_023548195.1. NCBI lineage: Eukaryota > Metazoa > Chordata > Mammalia > Diprotodontia > Potoroidae > Bettongia > Bettongia penicillata. The sequence goes on along the minus strand of JAJHZJ010000382.1, from coordinate 3,029,927 downwards.
TTCAATACATGCCTTAACTTCATCTGGGTTCTCTTCTCCCCTCCCCATCTGTGTTTTCTTATCCCTCCCCACACCACCTCATTTCTTTTCTTTTCACCAGCCTACCTGCAAGCTCAGTTGTTAAAACTGCTTTTGAAGTTTGAGATAAGAGACCCAGTTAAGTTACGAAAACTGGGGTCAGAACCTTCACTTTACCTCTTGCTGATCTCTGGAGAAATCCCTCTGATCTATCCAACTCCAGAACTGGAGGAGAAGAGAATCATGTCATATTTTACATTGACCTTATATCCTTTAAAATTGATTCCTTCATTATCTTAGTAAATAAATTTGGTTTCCATTGATCTAGTAGTGCCCCTTACTGAATTTTAAACTTCAATTCTGAATTTACTGTACTGGCCTAACAGAACTGGCCCAGAATAAAGTAGAACCTCAGACATATTAATTTGCATTTCCCTCATTATTAAGGGAGCTAAAGTATTTTATACAGTTATTAACAGCTTGTTTTTCTTCTTTTGAGATCTACCCATTCATATCTTTTGGCCATCTTCCTATTGGAGAATGAGTTTGAATCTTATATATAGGGTGTGTCTCAAAAGTGTTAAAGCTATTAAATCTTAGAACTGTACTAAAACTTTTGGGGCATCCTATGTTTGAACTAGTTCCATACATATCTTTTATATTAGACTTTTATTAGAAAAATTTGATAGGAAGATTTTCCCTATTTCACTGTTTTCCTTACAATTTTAATTGCATCGATTTGGTTTGTGCAAAACCTTTTCAATTCTTTGTAATCAAAACTTTCCAGCTTACAACTTGTGATCTTTTCTACCCTTTGTTTGACTAATCCTACTTCTCTCATTCATGATTATAAAATACATGCCTGGAACATAGTAAGAATTTAATAAACCCTAGGTTTTTTTTTATACTATGCTGTTTTTAATCCTTAAGTATGCTTTGAACTTTATGTTAGAATACATATACATACATCAATGAACCAGTAAGCAATTATTAATTGTCTACTATTTGTTAAATACTCTACTAGGGGCTGTGATGACAAATACAAAGAACAAAATAATTCTTTCTTGCAAGAAGCTTTTTGTAAGATATAACCCAAACATCAAATACATATGTATGTATGTATGTATGTTTTAATACCTGAATGCTGACATGTGTCCCATACTGAATTTATACTCTAATTCTTCATAAAGCTAATGGAGATAACCCCAGATGCTCAAAGGCTATCCCACTAGAAAAAATTTAGCAGGTTCTGCTAAGCTAGGGATAATTTGAATGTGAGTCCCATCTGATATCCAAGGATCAATCTAGCTAAATCAAGAGAGATTCATCACTAAATATCTTGTCTTCAAATGATGAATTGTTTTAGCTACTGCCACAAATGACACTATCTACTAAGAAATGACAGGTCATAATTTTTTTCATTAGACATAGTATCTATAGCATCGAAATCACAGGCCCTTTGAAGTATTGGAACATGTCAGATCTCATTAAACATAAAAATCTCTTTAAACAAAAATACCTCCCATATCCGGTAATGTCCTACATATTTCAAACAATGATATGAATAAGTTTGAATAAAGTATTCAAAGGAGGATTGTATTATAAAGCCTCATTCAATGGAATGATCTTGAATTGTTTTCTTATAGGTAATATGGACATTAAAATACATATTTGTTTAACCACATATAGATGTTTGTGGAAATTACTAACTGAAATGTTGAACATACTGAATAAATTTTAAGGAAACTTACAGAATTTCTTGCCAACTCTCCTCCCTCTACCCCATATTTTAATGGGCAATAAATTTCAAGCATTTATTTTTCTCTCTTGACTTTACTCTGTTTCCATTGGAGAACTTTTGTGAAATTTTTGGTTTCAGGCCAATGTTATCCATGGAAGGAATATCTAGTGCCTGTTACTTGTCCTTTGTTTTGAAGAAGTCAAATGATGACATGGGGTGTTGTCTTGACTCTTGTGTGAATTGGATTTAAATAAGGCAGAATTACACAAAGTTGTCAGTCTCACTCTATCTTACAGAGTCTTCAAAGTCCAGTGGCAGTACAAAAATCCAGATAACTGGCAATGACCCAGGATGAACCTTATCATCTTTGGTGTCTGATCAACCTTTAAGCATTCCATAGCACTTTCCACTGCCTTCTTGGCCATTGGAACAAATTATTCTCATTTGCCCATTTCACTAGGGGGCAGTCTTCACATACTTGAGGCAGACATCCCCCCAACTCACTGACAGGTTTAGGGCCTTTCAGTTACTCTCAACCTGGCTTAGCCCTATCTTCCAAGGTGGTTTTACCAGGATATGCTCATGGCACATGTTACAACTTCTTGTAGTCACAGGTAAGAGTTGGGTGAAAGTGGACATCAAAGGTGGATGAGCAGCCCTGTATGATGTATTCAGGGAGTACTATACCTCTGGTATGAGAATCTGGTGGCTAGAAAGATAGCCTTGGTATCAGGAAAACCTGCATTCACCTCTAGGCTCTGACACATACTATCTCTTACCTTCAGCAAATTCCTTAGTCTTGGTGCCATAGGTAATGCTGTACATTGCTCTACGTTGCAGAGCAAATTATTGATGTCCCTTACTTCAATTTTGCTCAACTGATGAAAGCACAGAACTGGTTGAAAAAAATTGGAAACTATCCTAACAAAAACTCCTAAGATATGAATTACAGGACTCATGAACCTAAAGCAGTTAATATTTTCTTGTTAAATAGGCAAAAGAAGACTGATAGTTCACAGAAGACATGATTCTCAGAAGCAAACGTTTAAAGCTTAGATAAATGGTTTTTTCAATGAATAGATCTCTTCACCAAGATATAGTGAAGTTTGACAACATCTACTTGCCATTGGATTTATTAAATGTAACTGAAATTGGCTTACCTCCAGATGAAGCTTATGAGGATAGCCAAGCTCCAAGAATGTAATCAAAAGGCCCTTCAGAGGTGACACTGTTGACTACTCAGACTCAGACCATTCAGATTAAGAGATCATAACAACACCTGGACAATTAGGATAATAGCCTGGAAGTAAAAAATAATTATAGTAAAAAAAGAATAAGCAGGGAGCTTTCACTCCCAACAGTAGGGTGAACCCTCAGCAAGATCTCTGTTAAGCACCCAGCGATACAGGGTACTCTTGGTGTGTGAACTTGATTCAGATAGGAGCTTCCTCAAACTGTACTCAAAGCAGTTTCTTTTAAACAAACCAGGTAAAAGTTGTACAATTGATCTCAGTTATGTAGCCCAGAAAGCCAGGCAGGCTCTTGGTTAATAGCTCAGCAATTGTACAATATGGGTTGTCTAAAGGTTCAATTCTTGTGTGTTACACAACATATGGGGAAAAATAGGGGAACCCCATTAGTCAAGTTCAGATAGTGTCACTAAATTACTAAAACCAAGAGAGTTCCTTTGTTCAACCTGCATGTCCTCATGTGAAAAAAATTTCCCTATAGCCAAATCTTTCTCAAGTTTTTCCTATAGTCATCCAAATGAACTCAATCAACAATATTTCAATAAATTAAGTAATCAAATGGCAGAATCATTCAGAATCATTTCTAGAGAGTGATTTATAACACCAATTGAGGATCAAGTCATAGTTATCAAAAGTTAGAGAAGTATTATGCTTAAGGATCCTAGATTTAGTAATTAATGAAGTTTATAGAGGAAGACATGTGAATATATCACTTCAAGTTGTAAAAATTTGGTGCCTAAAAAGAATCTAGCAAGGCATCTCTTCTAGGTAGCTAGAATTATACACCAGAAAATCATTGTCTTTCAGAAATTAATGAAAGACAAATCCGTATTTTACAAATAAACTGTGATGCAACTGTCTTTTTGAGTCAAAGAAATAGATAGGGCAGCATAGAGTCATAGGATAGTTCTTCTGGAAGTTGACATGAAAATCAGTTTGAGACAGAGAATAGTGAAGTGAATGGTTCACCCTTGTGTATTGGTACCACAAGAGAGCAAGATACACTGAAACTGATCAGAAATACCAGTATCCCACCTACTGAAAATACTTCAGCACAAATGTCACCAACCACTCAAGCAGACAAGTATCCACGAAATAGAACGAAGACATGAACACTTTCATTATGTGCTGGTATTATATCATAAAAGAGGAAGTTAATCTTAGCAGTTATAGATAAGGGCTTAATACTGCTTTTTGTCAAGGGTACTCTCAGCTCCAAGTCATACAATAACTTATTGCCAGCCAATGTAGGGCAATAATAAGAAATAGCCTAAAGCCTAAATTAGATGTTGAAGAATTGCTGAAAACTGAAGAGGAAAAGTATGAGGAGCCTATGGCCACCAAAAATATTCACTTAAAGAAAACTTCAGAAATTATACCTTAAAAATTATATTTTAGATAGCTATCTATTTATAGATTTTTCAAATGATTTTGAAAGGGAAAGAGGAATACTTAGAATCAAATTTTTTAAAGTTTTCAAAAAAAATTTTAACCCCAGAAATTCAACTAACAGCCCAATTATACAAAAACAGAATAATTCAGAAAAGTTGGTATCTATTGTAACCATAAACATTTAGCACATTGTCTAGCAGTATTCGAAAGAAACTGCAAAATCATTCCAGCTCTTGTACACAACACTATATGTACAAGTTGCTGCTGCCATAAGGACTATCAGAGGAAAAGAAAGGTTTTCCAGGAATGCTTCTAAGCACAAGAGGCAAATACCACCATGAAAAAAGAGACTTGAGGAAACCAATGAAAGATATTAAAAATTATAGCGGTACCTAGCCTGTTGTTCAGTGGAAAACTTGAATACTTAAAAGAAAGATGACACATGAAGAAAATAAAAAATATAGGTATTTGAATTCTTGGATGTAAGGGTGAAATAAGGAGTCAAATTAGTGGGAAAAAAAAACCCAAATAAGCAAGCAGTTTTCTGCATAGAAAGAATTAAGGAAAGAAATAAGAGGGCAGAGAGAAGTCCCCAAATTTCTGATCATCTATATACCTGCAAGAGGTTCAACACAATGAAAACCCAGTTTGGGTCACCCTTGGATCTGAAAGCTTTCCTACCCTTAATTTAATGACTGACACCACAATTATATTAAGGGGGGAGGGTGACTCAAATTCTAGCTTTTCCACAAAACTGGAAACAGGCCTGAAAGAGACAGATAATTACCAGCTCAAAGCACATGACTTAAAGGAGAAGCACTTCACCATCTTCATGCCTGATCTCACATTTCTTAACAGAAAGATGAGGTCGCTAACAACGTCTCCAAATGTAGGTACATTTATACTTTTACATACTTTATATAAAACATTTAAAGCTTATATCACTCCAAAAATCTATAAACACTTACAAGAAAATACTAAATTATCTGAGGCACAAAAAATGGTGTGCCCCTCAAATCCCAAGAGTATAAGAAACATATTATTATCCATTTGGTGTTTGTTCAACAAACTACCCCTAAAGCACTGTTAGTATTTATATTCCCTTAATTTATTATTGCAAAGCCTTTAATTCAGTTCACCTCTCTTGGATTGGTCTTATGCTGCAGAGATGTAAAATATATTGAAGCATAATGAGAATATAAAAGTATTCGATGTCCACATTTCTATGTAAAACACTCCAGTAAAACAAGAATGTCAGAAACAATTGCCAGGGAGCCACCACAGGGCCATGATGGTTCTACCCTAACCTTAAATTCATGATCATTCCTGAATAGAACTGCATATGGCTTTCCAAATAAAGAGTTGGATCAAAACATTGTCTTGATCACTTAATATATATAAATGACAACAAGCTATGTGACAATAAACATATTAAATATTTATTTTATCTTGTCAAAAAACTTTCCTCAAATGTTTCAAGTTGTTTTCTGAACCCTGTAAGTATAAGATTCTTAATGAGTCAAGGAAAAAATGGAAACTGAAGGCTTTGAGCTTGATTCAGAGACTAAACAAAACCAATGGGAAAAGCCTACACAAATAACCTGGTCTTTTCCAGGAAAGATAAATTGGACATAAAGCAGCTGAGGGTGGACATGTTAAGAGATGTCTGCTGTGCTGAAATTGTTCAAAATAGGAAGAATACATTTAGAGTAATTAACATATACATAATGCTCTTCTTAATGGTAAACTTTTTGCATAATAAAATGGTCATTTATGGATTGAGATGGTGTTCAGACAAAAACCTGTATGTTGTTAATGAAATGAAGGTTTATTGACTCAATTCCTCTGTAAAGAGATGAATAATTCTTCATTAAAAAGGAGAAAAAGAACTGATAAGTGTTTTCAGAGAACATAATAAACAGTTTAAGAATTTATAGAAAAGCCTTTGGTACAAAAAAGAATTCATTTCGAATAGCAAGAGAATGGGCCAACAAAAGGCATAGACAACTAAATTTGTCAAATGTAACCTAAAGAGTTTTATCTCTGCATGGAACCAATGAAACGACTAAGATCCAAGAGTGAATCAAAAGGCATTCTATGGGCAATGTTCCTATAAACTCAATCAACAACGTGTTAACAAAGAGATGGAACTAATGACTAAGCCATGCAGATTTGCTTAGAGAACCCAAAGGGTTAGTGATAACAATCTAAGATCAGGTCATTGTCACCAGAAATTACAAAAAGGTTATCCTTAAAGATTCCAATCTAATTCATTAATTCAGATTATGCAATGAATTGGTAGGAACTGTACAAGATACAATGCACGTTGCAGAAGTTTAGATTCTACCTGATATCTAGAAAGAAATAATCAGGTGACAAATCTCAATGCTCCAAGTATAAACTTCAAAATATCCTTAGAAATTAAACAGATTAAGCATGCTGGAATTGAGTATCAATACAGTATTGAAAAAATGATTAAATAATTAATGTTGAATAAAAATGCAGCAGAAAATTATGGGAAGATCTGGAGACAGAGAGAAAGTTTGGACCTTAACTCCAGACCTTTTACTCTGGGACCCTGGGAAAGCCACTTTCAGTAATTTTCTCATCTTTAAAATGAAGACCTCTCTACCCTTCCAGTCTAACTTCCTCTGATCCTTTTCATGAGTGCTAATAAGTTAAACATCAAGAGTTCGTTAGGGGTCCTTTATTGGAGGAATGATCTGGACATAAAATTAACCCATAAAAATTTATGAACTGTTTTTTTAAATAGATGTCACCATACTGGATATTCATAATCTCCAACCTACATGGAATAAATGCTTTGAAAATATAGAGACCTAGCAAAAGAAATTGAATTCATTTGAGAAGAGGACAATGTACATGTCATCCTTATCTTCCCATTTGCTACTAGAGTTGTTCTGAAGATGTCTTCAGTGAGCCTACTGAAGATGAGTTTGCCTCCTAATACATAATTGTGTTGAGTCATTTTACTCAATAATCTGCAAGACATTGACTACATAAGAATAACAGCAAGATGATTTGTCCTTAAGCCATTTCTTGTAGAATTTCATCAAAAATGATGAGATGACAGTGAGGATAATGATGATGAAGATAGCTCATAATTACATAGCATTTTAAGGTTTCCAGAGTACTTCCTTGTATATAACCCTAAAAGGTAGATACTATGATCATCTCCATTTTACTGATGAAGGATTGAGTTCTGAGAGGTTACATGGCTTTCTCACTGTATTTTGTCATTTGAAAGATGGGAGTCACCACATTAAGAAATATAGAAAAAAATGGAATTTGATAGTTTCCCTTCTTTCTTTTGATCACTCTCATTGATAGGTTGCGTGCAGCTAGGTGAGGTTTGTCAGTCACTGTGAGGGATTGCTTCTCTGTGCAGTGTCCTACGCTTTTTCTTGCACTTTTCAGACAACTGGTGCTTGCATGACGTTTCATTAACAATCTGATTTGTCCCACATGAACTTCACCTCCTGGATGCATTCATAGCAGCCTGCTACTTGGGAAGAATCACTGCATTTTCTTCATGACTGGAGCTCCCAGTAGGCATTATTACTCAAAGAACTTGCAGGAAAATGAAGTAATGTCCATGCTAATGTTTTTAATGGCTTAGATAGCATTTAAGATGAAAATACTTAGTGCTCATTTCATTTGCAGGTGCTGCTGGCACTATGAATGAAAGGGTATATATTCTACTGAGAAACAAAGGACTCCAGTGTCATGACAAGTGTGAAATAGACAAAAAGATATTGTCAGCAATTTATTATTATTATTATTGTTTCATTTCAAATCTATCTTCACAGGAAAGAAACACTTTATGTGATAAGAGAAGCAGTCAACCAGAAGACGGTTGCTAGATTAAAAGTACATACATGGAAATTCTGAAGTGCCATGGTGAAAGAGTGAGTGAGTGAGAGAATCTGGTAGTAAATGAGTAAAGTCTGTTTGCCCAAGTCGGTCCTTTCTCTGGTCTGAAGTAGGTTAACTTGGATCTTAGCAATTGCTTTTTTGTCTTTCTGAACCCCAGCCCACAAAACATAGCTAACTTGTACCAGAGTCTTTTAGACTTCCAGGGCCTTTTTGCTGCTCTCTGATTGGCCAAGGTCCACGGAGGCTCTGTGTTCCCCATAGAGGGCTCCATGCCTGATGTGTGTTTATTCACCAGTGGGCCTTCCAATCTGATTGGTGGTTAATCTGATTAGCTAATTGATATTAAGGAGAAGACAATCTAAAGTCATAGAAGGACACTTAGACCAAGAGTTAGAAAACTTTGGCCCTCACTCTGGCTCCGGTAACAACTCTTCCTGAGACATGAGGGAAGTCACTTCCACTATTTTCTTGTCTTTAGATTAAAGGGAATCTCTAAAGTTTTCTTTCAGTCTAATATTCTATGATCCAATTCATGAGCAAATAAGTTAGTCGAGGGAAACATCAGGATTTCATGTTAGAGGTTCTTGAATGAATGAATGAAAAAATAATTATCAATAATTTATATTTGTCTAGCACTTGGTTGGCAACATGCTTTATTTTATTTTATCTAACTTTTTACATTCATTTTCACAAAATTTTGGGTTTCAAATTTTCTCCCCTTTTATCCCCTCCCCCCACCCCAGTACACTGAGCAATCTAATTTTCCCTATCACCAATCTGCCCTCTCTTCTATCATCCCTCCCTTCTCTTATCCCCATCTTCTCTTTTGTCCTGTAGGGCCAGATGACTTTCTATTCCCCATTACCTGTATTTCTTATTTCCTACTAGCAACAACAATACTAAACAGTTGTTCCTAAAACTTTTGAGTTCCAAATTCTCCCCATCCCTCCCCTCCCACCTGTTCCTTTTGGGAAGGCAGGCAATTCACTATAGACCCTATCTGTGTAGTTTTGCAAATGACTACCATAATAGTCATGTTGTGTAAAACTAACTGTATTTCCCTCCATCCTATCCTGCCCCGCCTTGTTTCTATTCTGTCTTTGGATCCTGTCCCTCCCCGAGTGTTGACTTCAAATTGCTCCCTCCTCCCATTGCCCTCCCTTCCATCATCCCCCCCACTTGCTTATCTCCTTCTCCCCCACTTTCCTGTATTGTAAGATAGGTTTTCATACCAAAATGAGTGTGCATTTTATTCCTTCCTTTAGTCGAATGTGATGAGGGTAAACTTCATGGTTTTTTTTTTTCCTCAGCTCTCCTCTTTTTCCCTCCACTAAAAAGTCTCCTGCTTGCCTCTTGAATGAGATATAATTTGCCCCATTCCATTTCACCCTCTTTTCTCCCACTACATTTCTCTCTCACCATTTACCATAATTTCTTTTAAGATATGGTCCCATCCTATTCAATTCATTCTGTGCTCTCTGTCTCTGTATGTGTGTGCATGTGTGTATGTGTGTGTGTGTGTATGTGTGTGTGTATAATCCCACCAACTACCCAGATACTTAAAAATTTTTAAGAGTTACAAATATTGTCTTTCCATGTAGGAATGTAAACAGTTCACTTTTGGTAAGTCCCTTCTGACTTCTCTTTGCTGTTTACTTTTTCATGCTTCTTCTCATTCTTGTGTTTGAAAGTCAAATTTTCTTTTCAGCTCTGGTCTTTTCAACAAGAATGCTTGAAAGTCCTCTGTTTCATTGAAAGACCATATTTTCCCCTGAAGTATTATACTCTGTTTTGCTGGGTAGGTGATTCTTGGTTTGAGTCTTAGTTCCTTTGACTTCTGGAATATCCTATTCCATGCCCTTCGATCCCTTAATGTAGAAGCTGCTAGATCTTGGGTTATCCTGATTGTATTTCCACAATAATGGAATTGTTTCTTTCTAGCTGCTTGCAAGATTTTGTCCTTGACCTGGGAATTCTGGAATTTGGCCACAATGTTCCTAGGAGTTTCTCTTTTTGGATCTCTTTCAGGCGGTGATCGATGGATTCTTTCAATGTTTATTTTGCCCTCTGGTTCTAGAATATCAGGGCAGTTTTCCTTGATAATTTCATGCAAGATGATGTCTAGGCTCTTTTTTTGATCATGGCTTTCAGGTAGTCCCATAATTTTTAAATTGTCTCTCCTGGATCTATTTTCCAGGTCGGTTGTTTTTCCCATGAGATATTTCACATTCTCTTCTGTTTTTTCATTCTTTTGGTTTTGTTTGGTGATTTCTTGGTTTCTCAGAAAGTCATTAGACTCCATCTGTTCCATTCTAATTTTGAGAGAACTATTCTCTTCAGTGAGCTTTTGAACCTCTTTTTCCATTTAGCTAATTCTGCTTTTTAAAGCATTCTTCTTCTCATTGGCTTTTTGAACCTCTTTTGCCAATTGAGTAAGCCTATTTTTCAAGGTATTATTTTCTTCAACATTTTTTGGGGTTTCCTTTAGCAAGGTATTGACCCATTTTTCATGCTTTTCTTGCATCTCTCTCATTTCTCTTCCCAGTTTTTCCACCACCTGTCTAACTTGATTTTCAAAATCCTTTTTGAGCTCTTCCATGGCCTGAGCCCACCGGACATCCCCTGGGATGTCTGGGATACAGAGGCCCTGCCCTCCACGTCTTTCCCTGATGGTAAGAATATTTCCTCATCATCAGAATTGAAAGGCGGGAACATCTGCACCCCATCAAAGTAGCTCTCTGTGGTCTTATTTTGCTTTCTTTTTCTGGGCATTTTCCTAGCCAGTTACTTGACTTCTGAGATTCCTGTCCACCCCTGCCTAGATCCGCCCAGCTAGTGCTTGGGGTCTGAGATTCAAATGGGCTTTTCGGGGCAGGCGGGGCTGCTATTCAATGTGAGCTTAAATTCTGGTGCTCGGGTGGGGGCAGGGCCACCTCCCAGGCTCAGTTCCTCAGGGGCTTTATGCAGAGACCTTCAGTAATGGAGCGGGTGGGGGCAGGGCCGCCTCCCAGGCTCAGTTCTCTCAGGGGCTTTATGCAGAGACCTTCAGTAATGGCCCTGAACTTCTGCTTGCTGGTCCAGGAGTCCCGGGGGCCGCCGCCACTGCCGCTGCCTCTGCCGCTGCCTCCACCGCTGCCTCCACCACTGCCTCCCGAGGTGGCCCACGCTGCAGAGACACCCCGCTCCCCTCTTGGCCAGCCCAGACGTCTCTCTCACTGACCTGTAGCGTCTGTGGGTGGAGGGACCTTCCCGGAGATTCCGTCCCTGAAGCCTGCTTGGATCTGCATCTCTGGGGCCGTGGCCAGGGCAGCACAGGGGTGGACTCCGCTTTTCGGGGTGCAACAGACCTTTGGGGTCAGCTTTCCAGGGCTCTCTGGAATGGAAATCTTTTCCACTGTGTTTCTGCGCTCCTTGCAGTGCTCCAGAATTCATGGGGAGTTCTTCTTGCAGGAAATATATGGGCTGTGTGTTCGGAGCTAGCACATGTGAGTCTTTGTACTCTGCCATCTTGGCTCCACCCCCTGGCAACATGCTTTATAAATAGTATCTCCTATGATCCTTAGAACAAACCTAGGAAGTTGGTGTTATTATTCTTCCCATTTTAAGAAGATGAGGTGAGAAGAGGAACTTGAGGCAGAGTTAAGTAATTTTCCCAAGCTCATATAACTAGAAAGTGTCTGAGGCCTTAATTAAACACCAGTCTTCTTAACTTTGGATCAAACCCTCAATACACCGTGTCACTAATGTTTGAATTCTGAATACAAACTGGGTATGCAAGTTGAAAAGTAAGTCTTTTAATTCGAGGAGTCAGCAACCTAATAAGGGAATAGGATACATATAAGTCGTTTTAGCCACAACTTACATGGAAAGGCCTAGTAGTCTTTAGGGTACGCTTACTACTCCCCACTTCCCAGATGCTGGTACCCTCTTCTAAATGATTTTGTATTTACTTCATTGTGTACATGTTGTTTCCTTCAGCTGAATGTCAAACACTTAAAAAGAAGGACTGTTTTACTTTTGCCTTTGTGTGTCTCAGGAAATGACACAGTGCCTTGCGCTTTCTAAATTTCTTACCAAATGATTGCAAGATTATTGAACTCAAGACTATTAACCCAAGAAGTCAAACACGTGTAGTCACAAGTCAAGATGGTCCCTTGTCACAGACAGCATCCAATCACCAGCATTTCTGGTTTTCCAAGGATTGGCTCCGTATAACATGTATAACATAAGCATTTGAGGGCACACCAAGGTTCACCTCCATTTGCTAACAGCAGGTTTGATCAATTTCATTTCCCAACTTTCTGTGATATTGAATGATGATAAAAGGCCCTCAGGGGACAACAGGTTCAGGAAATAGGAACAATGACCATGGCATTGAATCATAGTATGAAGGTACTAACTTCTATTTTTAAAGGTTCCAGAATTCTCGCGGAATTGAATGGAACCACTAGAAATATATTTTGCCATCGTGCTACATGATACTAGTTACCTATATCTATTAGTCATGACAATAACTAGTATTTCTCCGGTACTTTAAGGTTGGCAAAGCGCCCTGTAAATGTTCTCATTTGGTCTTCACAATAGCCTTTGGAAGTAGGTGCTAATATTATCCCCATTTTAAGATGAGTAAATTGAGGCAGTCAAAAGTTAAATGACTTCTCCAGGATCACACAATTAAATAAGTGTCTGAGGCTGTATTTGAACTCATGTCTTCCTAACTCCAGGTCCAGTGCTCTATTTATCATACAAGTGGTACCAATCTCAAATAAAAAATAGATATATGACTATAGATTGATTTAGAAAAACACAAATGAATATTATCTATGTTGTACTATGTTTGTTTTATTAAACATTTAAATCCCAATTACATTTTAATCTGGTTCAGGCTGCACAAGACAGCTTTCTGGGCAGCAAACTATGAGTTTGCCATGTCTTCACTATGCTAATTGTCTGTATCAGCAAAGACCCCAGCATACACAGGAGGGCCTGCTGTATAGGTTCTTAGATCTGTTTTTCTAAAAGGAAAGCAACTTTCGAGCAGTGAACAATCTACTTAAATCAAGCACATATGTCACTCCTTTAGTTCCGGGAAAAGTCAGCACCCTGAACTTCAGAGAAAATATAAACATAAATTACAAACAGAAAGACCAACAGAGTTTTCAACCGTCTGACCATAGACAATACATACATCATTAGCAGAGAGAGAAGCACCAGTATCTGGGTTTTCAAAGTCGGAGGGCTTTTAAAAATGGCTGCCCAGAGTCTCATCTGGCACATGAACCTTCTTCCAAAAACTAAGCTCTAAAGTAAAACCTCACCTCAGAGTATATGTACACCTTTCAGAGCTGTAGGGCACAACCCTTATGACCCTGTGCCTCATTAGAAATTAACAAAAGGTGTCTGAGACCTATTAATGGGCAGGGAAGATCTTTTACTCTTCCCTCCACCCACCATTAACCTTACATTGCCTGACATAGTCTTAGTTGAACATGACCACTATGTTGAACATTTCCAATCCAGGCCTAACACATATCAGATACTATTTTAAATAAATGATATTACAAATTCTTGACTACAACATTAAGTATAAAATATGTCAAGTATTTTTGAGTACGTATCTCTACTGGGCTCACTGCCAAGTCGCAAGAGAGATGATAACCATATTCTTTGCCCACAAGACAGATACAGTCTATTGGGGATCAACCTGTATTTTTTTTTTTGAGGCAATTGAAGTTAAGTGACTTGCTCAGGGTCACACAGCTGGTAAGTGTCTGAGTTTAGATTTGAACTCAGGTCTTACTGACTCCAGGGCCAGTGTTCTATCCACTGTACCACCTAACTTCCCTCAGGCTATATATTTTTGAAGCCAATAGTAAAAAAGCAGCCTGAAGTAAAGTACTTGATGATGTTTGACAATTAGTAAGAAAATGAGGACACATTAAACTCCTCCTCATTACTGTGGCTTCCTTCAAGGACTACTTCAAGGATAAAATGTAAACTCCTTTTTTTGTCATTTAAAGTTCTCCACCATCTGGCTCCAAACTATCTTTTCAGCCTTATTACACATTGTCCCCTTTTACATACAGTCCAGCCCAACCCAATTGGATTTCTCACTCTTTCTCATATGTAACAATCTATCTCCTGTCTCCATACCATTGCAATGGCTTCCTTCCATGCTTGTAATGTATCCCGTCCTCACTTTTGACACCATCTTTATATATCTTTATATTTTGTAGTGTGTATATTGTATTTGTGTCCTTCGTGCTTATCCCAGTGACTAATGTAATACAAACTTAATCCTTTTTCATTCATTCATTTGTTCATTCATTCATCATTTAGATCATGGATACACTGAAGTATAACATATGTCTTGCAGGGTATTAAAAAGCTCTTTGCCTCTTTAGTCTTGGGTAAAGACATTTTATACCAGTTGCTTTGGATGACCTCTAAAATTTTTCTTGATGAAAGATATGTCAAAATTGTAAAGCATGAGGAGTGAAAGTTACTGGTAGCAAGGGAGCTTTTATGGATCTCAGAAAAACAGAAGAGAGTCCAATTCCCAGAGCTTCCTTTGGCACAAGTCTTCCATTTCTTATCAGTTTCTATCTATCACAAATTCATTGATTCAGCAGTTTAAATCACTTCTTACAACAATTTATTTCTCTGTTTTTAGAACTTGAAAGAAGCATATGAATATGATTTTTGTGTGTGTGTGTGGAAAGTATTATTTTCCATCAGTATTCACTGGGGTGAGCTTCATTTTACTGGCAACAAGGAGAAAAGGAAAAGTCACTCTTCAAATGACAATACCATACAGACTTTGCACTTTTATGAAGCACAATAGAAACTAAATTTTGTCTTGGTATTCACTATTTCCTGGCACCTAAAGTAACATCAATATTTCCATTCCTGTATTTGCATAGCTAAAATTTTTCTGAAAACCAATTATAAAAAAGGTGAGTGCGAGATGACCAAGCAATCTAGTATTTTTTTTAGTATTGATGGTGTCTAACTCCACTATCTCCTGTACTATCTTGGTTTCCAGGGAGAGTAGATTCAGACTTAATGCAGTTTCTATATAACATTGATCCCACAAAGTTCATGACCATTCGTGGAGTCACTGCTGGATGAGTTCATATTGGCTGGGTATATCAGCAAGGGCATTAACATACACAGGAGGCCCTGCTGTACAGGTTATTAGATCTTCTTTTCTAAAAGGAAAGAAATTTTAGAAGGGTCAACAATCTACTTTAATCAAGCACATATACTATTCACTTCGCTTAGGGGAAAAAGTCAGCACCCTGAACTTCAGAGAAAATACAGAGAAATAAAGACCAACAGACAGGACTTTCAACTACCTGACCATAAGCAATACATACATCACAAATCAACAGACAGTTCCAACTGTCTGACCATTACATACATACACAGTTACCAGAGAGAGAAGTACCAACATCTGGGTTTTCAAAGCCAAAGGCTCCATCGCAGCTATCGAGAGTCTTATCCAGACAAACAAACACTTCCAATGAGTAAGCCCCAAAGTAAAAACCTCACCTTAGCGTATTTATACACTTTTTAGAGCTGGAGGGCAGGACCCTCTGACCCAGTGCCTCAACAGAAATTAACAAAAGGTATTGAGGCCTATTAATGGATGGGGAAGATCTTTAACTCTTCCCCCTATCATTCCCACCCATCATTAGCCTTAAATTAACATTACACTGGGTTTTATAAGTCATTTCTTACCTCAGGTCCTCCATCTTGGACTAGCTGTAGACCATTAAGGACTTGACTTAGATAGTTCAACTGGATTCCTCTCCTGACTTTTTGAAGCTCACTAGGTCATAATAATCTCCAATTACCTTCACCCAAAATTGAAAGAATAATTACTGAGGCAAAAATCTAAAGTTCTTATTCACAGTTCATCTTGGAATTGGATAGGAATGGCCCAAAGCTTCTCTCCTTGAAAGGATTGCCCCTTCTCTCACCAAAACACAGTTGGTTGGGAAGTAGTCAGACCAAAATGCCTGACTCTGATAGACTAGGGCATTTTGATTGTAATTCAATTCCAAATAAATAGCAAATTAAAGAGGTTCCTCTTCACTATATAATAAACTGGAACCAGTTGCAGAAAGTCAGTTCATCCTCCAAATCTCTCCAAGGCACTTCCTGTTATCACACCTCTGAAGAAGCAGGAACCCCAGTCTCTACTGCATGGGAGACTGAAATAGACTGTATTTGCTGGTAAGAAACTAATTTCTTGACCAGAATCCTCATAAATTCATCATGAGCTCTCAGCTTTATTCTAAGGGTGAGAGCAGGCAATCACCTATTATATTAGCAAAAAAAAAAAAAATGAGTGTGCTTTTTTAAAAGTGATTGGTCAAATAGAGAGGGTGAAAGTGAATATTAGTTTATCCATTCTTTCCTAAGAGTTTAATATGTGCAAAGATGCACATTAAGAAAAGTACAGTGATATGAAGTATGAAGTGATCATTGACCTCAAAAAAGTTACTTCTAGAGACAGGCAAGATGTAAGCAAATAAATAGAATTAAGATTAAAATAAAGTTTCAGAAGAGAAACATAAAGTGTTATGAGCTCAGATGAGGGAGACAACATGGAATTTAGAGATGGAAAGGACCTTCCAGGTCATCTATTCCATCCTTTTTTTCATTTGAGGAGATTGAAACCAGAGAAGTTAAATGACCTATTCAAAGTCACAAGGGCAAGAAACAGCAGACTCAGGATGCGAATCCAAATTCTCTGCCTCCAAATCAAACACTATTTCCATTTCACTTGGTTAGCTAAGGCTTTACAGAGGAGGTGGCTTCTGAACTGAAGCCTATAGGATGTTGATAAGAAAAGATGGAAGGACTACTGTATGATTTAATGGAACAATACTGAAAACTATACAGTCATATAATCACTTTTCAAGAGAAATCTAAAACAATCAGCAATGGAAAATCCACCAAGAAAAGCATTCCATTTCCTTTTACTTAATTATAAAAAAATAAAAGGCAGAAAACACAAATCAATATAGTACATTCACTTAATCAATCAGTAAACATGAAATAAATATCTACTATGTAGTAGGCACTATGAAAAATGCTGGGGCTGCAAAATGGAGCAAAAAATAGTCCCTACTCTCAAAGAACTTACAGTCTAATAGGGTAGACTATATGCCAACAAATATAAGCAAAGCAAGATATATATATATATATATATATATATATATATATATAGATATATATATATATAGGATAAGTAGGAAATAATTAACAGAGGGAAGGCCCTGGAATTCAGAGGGGTTCAGGAAGGCTTCCTTTAGAAGGTGAGATTTTAGTTGGGACTTAAAGGAAGCCTGGCAGATCACTAGGTGGAGCAGAGGAAAACATATTAGAGTCATAGGGAATAGCCAAAAGAAATGCTCAGAACTGAGAAATGGAGTCTCTTTGACTAACAAGAAGGACAGTTTCACTGGATCAGACTGGTCATAGGTAGCAACTGGAGTTTATGGAGGTGGGAGTTGATATGCTCTAGGAAAAATTTACTTTAAATTAAATTAATTAAATTTAAATTATGTTAGTGACTGGAGAATGGATTGGAAAGCTCAGATGATCTGATATGTCTGATCCATATTTAATTCTTTTATTTCTACATATCATTTCATAGGATCATAAGTCTTAGAGACAGAAAAGATGTCATTCAACAAACATTTATCAAGCAATAACTATGTGCTGGGCATTATGCTAAGCACTGGAGATACAAAGAAAGGTAATAATATAATAATAGTTCTTGCCCTCAAGGAACTCAAATTCTAAAGGAGGAAATAAATATCTAAATAAAAGATATATACAGAGTAGATGAAGGGAAAGGTGTTTTAAATGGGGAAGCATTAAAAGCAGGGGGAACTAGTGAAGACTTTGTACAGAAGGAAGACAAGGGAAAGAGCATTCCAGGCATGGGATTCATCATCAGTGCAATAGCACAGAGATAGGAAATGGAAAATTGAAATATGAAGTTCTAGAATAAGTAGGCCAGTTTGAGATATACATGACTTAATCTCCTTTCCCATCAGTTTTATCATCCAAGAGATTAAACAACCACCATACACTAGGTCTGAAAGCCAGACTTTAAAGTAGCATTTAAAGAAGTCAATTCAACTAATCCTTTAACTGCTATCACTAATTCAAAATAAATCTCGTGAACAAACTTTGAGTAGGATGTGCTCTCATAACTCCCCTTGTTTCATTTTAAATAGAGTCAAGACTTTTTATAGGTGGAGGTGAGGGGTCACAGTGCACAGGGCTGGGACTTCAGGTCCTTGGAATCAAAGCCCTTTTAGACTTGTTTATTTTTTTTACCCACCAATAACTTTAACTGTGTTAATGAGAGCTCTCCTTGCTGTTTCTCAATGACAAAAAATGAAAGAGGTAGTCTTTTTGACCACCCCTCTCACAGAAGATCTGGTTTCCTTCTCACAGCAGATGCAGAGGCAGAAAAGCTGTGCAATGGGCCTGATGATGTTGAAAACATCCAAGTCTTCAATACAGTTTCTCCCTCTCCCCTATTGTTCCTCATCCTAGAAGGATCATTTCTGATATTTGACTTTTTAATTTTTGTCTAGTGAAATTTTAAGCCAGGATCTATCCTTCATTTAATTATACTAGAATTAAAGATTATATACCTGTCAAGTTAATCATTAGCCTTTCCAGAATTACATCTAGATGTTCCTTAAACAGAATGTCAAATCATTTACTATGATACCTAATTCTATATGTATATTTATCATAATCTTTATCAGAAATATTCTATATTGGATAACCTGAAGGTCTGTACATATACATATATAATTTAAGCAGAAAATTGATTTTTGCTATATATGTATATATGTAGCAAAGCATAACACATATAGTTTAAATAGAAATGGATATACATATATATGATTTAATAAGTATATGGGTATATAATTAAATTCACATGTATATGTACATGTGCATGTATACATATATATATGTACATATACATATAGAGTTTAAACAGAGAATGGAATTTTTGCAAGCCCCAATGACATGCTTACATTTACTACAACTTGCTGATACTGCTCATTTTTGCTTAGATTTTTACCAAGTGATACTTAGACACACAAAATTTAGATCTAGAAGGGACATTAGAGATCATCTGACTCAGGGATTTCACTTTGTAACTGCAAGAAAATCAACCAAGAAAATCATCCTGTATAATGAGATTTCATATTAAAATCAAACACTTATGGTTTGAAAGAACTTTGATATAAATGATCTCATTTAGTACTCATAACCTTAGGAAGTAATCAAGGTAGGAGTTGTGTTCCCCTTTTTGCAAATGAAGAAATTGAAGTTCAAAAAAATTAAATCTCTCCCACAGTCATACAACTTTTTAGTGGCAAAGCCAGGGTTAAAATTTAAGTCTTCTTAGTATTAGTCTAATATTGTTTCTAGTACTACCTCTCTGTCTTAAGACAGAGTAAGTTAAAATTGAGGAAAACAACCTCCCAGATTTCATCATTTACATAGAACAATATTTAATAGCATGGCAACTTGCTTCTTTACTATTACTTTTCCTTTCTTGTCCTGAAAACATAGACACTTTATGAGTGTTGAATACATATCTTTTAAAATATGGACATGCTACTTGGCATTTGCACAATTCCTTCCCTGTCTACTCCATTCCTCACAATCCCCTGCTGGCTAGCTGCAGAAAGCAACCAAACTGTCCTTGAGCCAACAGTGCCCCTAGGTGGTTGGAATGAGAATGCACTAATTTAACTTCTTTCCTTGCCTTGTGTTTTGCTCAGGGATAACTTGCCATACTGCCTTTTCCTTATTTATAGTGTATGAAATTTTACTTCAGACAGTCTCTTTCCTATTCATACACACAAACACACACACACACACACATACACAATCTCTTTAATCCTCTTGTCTCTCTCTTTACTCTTCTCACTTTTCCTTTTTTCTTCTCCTCAATTGACTACTTTAAAGTCTTTCTAATTCTCTAAGTAAGAGTAGCTTTAGTGACACAATTTTACCAAGCCATGAATTTTGGAATTAGATATTTAATAAAGGATGATGAACTCTTTTTGCAAATCCTTTTAAATTGCTCAGAAATCCCTTTCAGAATTCTTGTAAGTCTCCAGCTACCCTATTATCTTCTTTCTCAAGTACTTTTCTTCAAGCACTAATATTCAAGATACAGTTTGAAAAAACAATTCCTTATTGATTTGAAGTTTTGAAAACAGTACCATTTTTGTTTTTACATTGCCTACACATTCTGAAAAGAAAAATATCTAAATTGATCAGATCAATGTTATATATAATATTCTTCACTTAATAAATATTTATTGCATGAATGTATATATGAATGAATGAATCATGTATTCAAAGAAGCAGGAGGGAGCTGTCTTCTCTTAGCTTTGGTGCCAACTGTGGCTTTTATAACTTCTCAATGTACAGTTTCATTTGTACTTGTTGACCTTTCCATTTACATTGTAGTAGTCATCATGTACATTGTGTTCCTAGCTCTGTTTACTTTACTTTGTATCCGTTCATGTAAGTATTTCCAAGTTTCTTTATAATCACTGTTAGTTTCAATAATGTTCCATTCTAGCCATGTACCACAATCTGTTCCCTAATAAAAGGACATCAGTTTTGTTTACAATTCTTTGCTGCCATAAAAATGATATTATAAATCTTTTGGTGTATAGACTTCGGTTTTGTCAATGGCCTCTTTGCAGTATATGCCTAGAAGAAAAACCTCTAGGGGAAAAAAACATAGACATTTTAGTTACCTTTTTTCCTGCATAATTACAATTACAAATTTCAGAAAATAACACATTTGTGTACTGATGGGTGTGGCTTGTAAAAGTGGAGTGGATTATGGGTCAGACTTCACCCTAAAGAATGCGACTTTATTATATACAAGTTGTCATTGCTATAGTCTGTTTATTTCCACTATATATCTATATGATTCTTTAAGATACTTACAATTTTAGTTCTTCTGATATCATATTATTCCAGCAGCGCTTGTCCAACATAAACGTAATGATAGATTATTTCAATGGACTGTCCATCTAGTTGCATGTCATAATCTGGGTAGTAAGTATCTTTAAATGTCTAATTGGTTTTTTTATAGTGGATTTGGATAAATTAATCTTGAGTTACCACAGATATCACTGACATGGTTTTGAAGTGTTCTGGATATATGTAGTTGATTCATTTGTGAATAGGAGCATTTGGAGAGATATCAACAGCAAATCTTTCTCTGCTTGGGGCTTTACACAGGACATCTTCCAGGGAACTGATACTTACCTTTGGTGAATATTTACTACCCAGTTTGACACTACACTTGATAGCAATACTTGATCAATTTTATTCATTTGTTCAATATTGTTGGCTTGTTCAACAGTAAATGTGTTAAACCAAGTAATCTCTCTGGTGACATCTATTTTGAAATCATATAATTTTGATGTCCTCATGATAGACACATCTGAATAGAGACTGCACTGTGTGCTATTGACTCAAATCTTTTCATATATAAGAAGTAGGTACAAGATGATAATTGCTTTTCTACACATTCTCTGATAGCTCTATGACCATAATATGACCTACTCTTGAAAACTTCCTGCAAAATCTTGCCCAAGTTTCTGAGAATTCAATTTGAAAACAAACATTTATTAAGTACTTGCTATATGTCAGGCACTCTTCTGGGTGCTGGAGATAAACAAAATAGAAACAAACAAAAACACAGCCCATGCCCCTTAAGAGCTTATATTGAATGGGAGATGGAAACAACATGGACATAAAGCTTATATTTGATCCACTTTATCAACATTTAAGTATTATGGAAATGGAAGCTGAGCTGAGACAATGAGTCAGTGGTTATTAATATTGTCTTGATTCCTTAAAAAAAAAAAGTAAAAGCACCAGCAGTGATTATTAGTGATTATTTCTATTCCTTAGGAATCTTTGAGATACCTTGAGTGAGTAAAAGGGTCAGGGCTGGGTGGCTAAAATCAAGGGGAGGCAATGGGTTAAAAGAAGAAGGAAATCTTTCTTTGTCCCAATTTTCAAACAACTTGGTCTAGTACTACTAGTCATTGTTTTGGAAAAAAATTATTCTGTGACCTTGGGCAAGTGATTTAATCTTTTACGTGTCTTAGTGTCCCTTTTCTGTAAAACAATGTGGTTGGATTCAGTGTTCCCTAAGGTCCCTTCTGGCCTCACATTTGGTCATCTTGGTAGCTTCTGCAGCTCCATCACTATTTCAGAAACTCTCTTGTCTTCAGAATGGATTTCTACTGTTTGTGCTTGGGTCCAGCTGTTCTTTTGGGCCTCTTCTTCTCCCATGCCATTCCCACTTTTTCACATGGTAAATCAAGGAAAGAAGTAACAGAGTCCAAATGTGATGCTTATCATGTCATTGCCACCAAAAATAAATGTCACACTCCCCACCTCACCCCCAGTATTAGCAGTCACCTTCCATTTCACATCTGTTTGTTGTCTCCCTAGCTTCAACTAGAAATGGCTCTTGGGAGAAACTGGTTCAGTTAAATCTTATGCCAGATTTTCTAAAGTGGAACCCACTACATTTCTTAAAAAAATAATTTATCCCAGAAATAATGTATCTTGCACCAGCTTCTAGCTTTCCTCAACCTCATTTTCCATTCACGTGCTTTTTTATACTCTGCGCATTTCTGCCATCCATAATATTCTTCCTTCCTCCTTTGTTATGCTTTATCCACAAACTCATACTCTAAACTAGAGTCAGTTGTGAGGATACCTTTTCTTTCCTTGGTGGTATGTTAGTAAGGTAGAATGGGAGACACCTGGGTCCCAATTTAATTCAATGAAGGTTTTATTAAGCACCTATGGGACACAGAGCACTATGCAAAGCTTAGCTCTTGTATGAAAGAACCAGCATCATGTGGCCAGTGTCATTGACCTCAATTCCTCCCAATCTGACCAAATGAAGCCAACTCTTTACTTCCCACCAACAACTCACAGAAAAACAGTCTTTAACAAGTACTCATCCTTCTAGGGAAGTATTGGGGCAAGATTCTGCTTCTGGAACTCAAACTCAAGTAGCTAGAGACATCATTGACTCTCACAGGTAGCTATGAGAAGAATACATTTCCCAATATTGTAGGCATGAAGGCTTCTAGGTCAACGAGTCATAAAAGTGTTTCTGAAGAGGACTCGTTTCTTTTAACATGAACTTTCTGTGAGAGCAGAAACAAGGCACCTGGCCCAAAACAGAGCATCCAGCCCTCTCCACACCTATTTCCTCTTTATTGGCTATTTTCAAGCTTGTAGATTCATAAGCTCAAAATGTTAGAGCTGGATAGAATCTCAAATATCATCAAACCCAGCCTTTCCTGGTGTTTGTGTGTACACACACACACACACACACACATATGTATGTATAAAGGAAGTGAGATCTAGAAGGATTAAGTGAATTGTCCTCAGTCACACAGCTTATGACGGGGCCAGGATTTGAATCCCGGTTACCTGAAGACATTGCCAGTGATATTCAGACTAATTGCAGCTTCATACTGGTAGTTTCTTTTCTCTCCAACTTTCTTTCACATTCACATTTTTCTTCCAGGTCAGCGTCAACCTCAACCTGACCCAAACTCCATCTTCGTGTGAATCTTATAGGGTTCAAAGGGAAAATACCTTGTACATGAGGGCTATGAGCTTTATATTTCTGCTTCCTAAAATTTTATGACATTGCCCTTAGTACCACTTAGAAGATTAAGTGATTGTTTAGTGAGATGGTTTCTGAGTCTTTGGATATGTGTGTGTGTGTGTGTGTGTGTGTGTGTGTGACTTTCGATTTAGTTAAACTTCTTGAGGAAATGGTGATAAAATGAGACCTCTATGAACTCTTTCAGAGTGAAGTGAGTAGGACTATGAAAATAATTTAACATTACAAAGAAAAATAACTTTGAAGCCTTTAGAACTCCAATCAATACAATAATAAATCAAAAGTTCAGAGGACTGAAGATGAAATATTCTACCCACCTGCTAGAGAAGTCATGGATTTAAAATGCAGACTAAGACATACATTTTTGGACATGGCCATTGTGTAAATTTGTCTTTTTGGATTATACTTGTTATGGGAAGGGTTTTGGTCCAATTGGGGTAGGAGAAAGTGAGGTGAAAGATAAGAAATGTGTGTAAAGATAAATAAAATTTAAAAACAAGAAATGGTGACAGAAGTAATATCTTGGCTTTGAAAAACAACTGTGATTTCATCCATATATTTTAATCTATTTTTTGTGGGTACACAGATCATATAAACAGGACAGGTTGGAGTTGTAGTTACATATTATACTTTCTCATTTTTAATACTTTGTTCCTATTTGGCATTGACTTTGATTTGCAATCTAGGCCATCACCGATATTATTAGACACATTAGTTTCAAAATGACTGCTAGGTCTATGATCAGTCATTTCCTCTCCGTTCAGCTGGACTCAGTTTCCTTTTTTATAGTGGCATTTATAGTTGCTTTTCACTCTCTTCTTGAACAAAGTATTCATAAGTTGCAGGTGGAAACTTCTGAGCAGTTTGCCTCTTCTATTCTTTGATCTTAATCCATATATTTTCTATCATTTTTAATGTCTTCCTCTGAGTCTGCTTTTAAGCTGAGGTTGCCAAGTAACAAAGTATATGTTTCCTGAATTTGGAGAATCTCAAGTTCCTCACAGACTTCATTCTGTGTTGTGGATACTGATGTCTAAGCTGCAATTATTTTTATAGTTGTCTGTATGTTTATTCTCGTGCTAAGTACTACAAGGAGAGATGGCCAGTTCCTATTAAAAGTGTTTCTCATTACCTTGGGACATATGATGAAAATAACTCTCAGAAGAACTTTAAATATCTCTCCAAAGAGAAAGAACCTGGCTGGTGTCTTTCCATCTAACTATAAGTTGTTTATGTCTTTCGTTTTCATTTGTGGAAAGAAAATTAACATGAATGTGATTCAGTTTCATCTTGATTGTGTCCACTCATTGGTTGTTGGCTAGAGATCACACATGGAGAGAACTAACAGTTAATATTAGTAGGTAGTAATAGAGTTTTGTGTGACTCTCAGAACTCCTCTGTTTGGTTTTCCAACATTCTGTCATCATGGCTAATGGAAGAGGAATGGGGACATCACAGGATAAAGAGCGGTTCTGTATTTTTATCTGTCTCGTAATTTGCAATCAATTAAATCCATTGCCAAGTGGCTAACCATTTGGTGATGAGACTCTTGAAATATAGTTAAACTGGTCTTGAAACAATGTAAAGTCTATATTTGAGCCATATTAGAAGGCTAGGGTGAGGTAGAAGAGTAGGACTTAGTAGAGATTTCAACAAAACATGCCAGAGTAATAATCACAAAGACAAAGTAGGAGATAAGGTTTCTAAGGATGGTGGGTATCCCCAACACTGGGGAAAAATACTGAACACAAGACAGCTGTTTATTGGCATTTTAAATGAGAGAAGGCAAAACTTTTCTCTAATAAACAATCATGCTAGAGGAAGTGTGTGGTCCCCAACATCCCTTTTGTCCTAGATAGCTGGTGAAGCAGCCTCAAAGTAATTTCAATAACTCTATCCAATTACCCAAAAGAAATCACAGTGAAATGGGAGAAAATTTGAGACAGAGTAGGGTGCTATTCCTCACCTTGTAAATCAAATGTTCTTGCTCCAGGGTTGCTGAACTTTTATTTTTAATATTTCTATAACTACTTTTTCTAAACTCTCCAGTGGCCAGCTAATCACCACATCCAGTGACCTGTTCTTAGTCTTTACCCTCCTTGACCTCTTTAACAACTTTGACACCATTATAGCTACCTATAGGACATCTCTTCCTGTATGTCCCACAAGTTATTCAAACTCAATATATTCCAAATTGAACTTATTATCTTTATCCTTTAAACAATCTTTCCTTAAGCCTTCACTTTTTTTTTCTCTATGGCATCAGTCTCCCATGATTTTTTTCCCATCATGCTTTAGTGAGATCATAATGATTTTCTAGAGGACCTTCCATCATTTAAATGTCATCAGGGGTTTTTTGTGAAAACTCTAATCTCATGGATGGAAAGAGCCTGGAATAGGTAGTACTAAAAAAATTAAAAGATAGAGCAAAATAGACACAAGAGAAATTTTAACAGCCCCCTAAAAGCATGATCAAATATAGAGAATGAAGGCTCAAAATTCCAAGCTTTTCTTCCTCTCTGAAAAGGACTGTGTCTCCCATTTCAACAGTCTGATACATGTGGTAGGTGATGAAAAATTAAACACTTACGGTTGGTCTACTGATTTAGTGTGGTGATATTGAGTAAGAACAGTACCAGGACCACAGCACAGATGATGACATCTTTGGTATAGTAAGAGATTTTTGGTCACACATCAGGGCCATCTGTACTAAAGTGGTTGAGATGAAAATCCTCTTGCATGTAATCTGATCCCACAACTGATACCAAGTTTTTCCATTTACCCATTTTGCACTGGCTCACTAACCAAAACCTTCCCCTTTCTTGAAGCCTCACTAAGGGATGATGCCAAATCTTTTCCCCTTTCTAGGTTTCTGTGGAGATTCTACCTCCTTTTCCCACAGGAGCTAGAATTAGACTCTCTTTCTCACTCATTTGGGAACTCAGGATTACTACCAAGGCAGCTAGGGGATTCCCTTTCTCCCAAGTAAATGCATATTCATCAGTTATATGGACATAATTTCACCTTTCCTATATTGTTAGAAAGCCAGCTATCACTCAACAATATGACCCTTTAGTCACCCAAGCCCTTTCTGGGAAGAAATTATATGAAACACCACAGAAAAAAGAGACCCTTCTAATTGAAGAAGACCTGTGCTATTTCTGAAGGGTCTATAGAGCCTTCTGCAAGGATCAAGACCTTGAGGTAAAGAAGTGAAAATAGACTGGACTCCTTCCCATGGGAAGGG
Organism: Bettongia penicillata ogilbyi; assembly: GCA_023548195.1. Taxonomy (NCBI): domain Eukaryota; kingdom Metazoa; phylum Chordata; class Mammalia; order Diprotodontia; family Potoroidae; genus Bettongia; species Bettongia penicillata. The sequence goes on along the minus strand of JAJHZJ010000382.1, from coordinate 3,002,637 downwards.
GAAGTACTACTGACTTCAGTCAGCCACAGGAGTGAAGCAAAGGAACAACGAAGTCAATGATCCCGTACTCACTCACTCCAGGTCTGGGCTACCTGGTCTATGACATTGAGAAGGTTTGGAATAACTAAGGTGATGAGCATGGTGACTGTTGACAACATAGGATTTCTGTAAAAGGAGCTGGAATCTTGAAGTATTCCAGTTTCCTTTATGTCCATCACTAAAGAAGAAACATCTTCCCTAGGACTCTGTCCGTTGGGTGTTAACTACACTGGATGATTCACGCAATTTCAAGTGTTTCCATTTGGCTCACACAATATCCTTTTCAAAGGCTGCCAAAGGCACCTTCATAGATACTGACTCCCAAGAGCTCATATTCTTCCAATATCTGCCCTTTGTAATCCCCTGTAGATGACGTAAATGGGCCAGAGACTTTAGGGGACATTTTTGGCTCAGATGGAGCTAAAGAACCTCTATTGCCCCTATGCTGTATTTCATAGTATGGCTTCATTAGGACTCTGATAGGTTATCAATTGCTTTCTTACAAACTTCATTTTTCAGGCGCCATATCCAAAGCTAACTTGTGGAGAGGACATTTTTACCTTTTAATCACATAGCAGGGTAGCAGCGTCTGTGTTTTCTCTGATTTTCAGAATACCTAATTCGCACAGACAGTATTATTAGCCCAGGCCATCACTGTCACTGTATCTCCATATTTTCTACTCAAATTGACCTGGTTGATCAGTTGACACCCATTTTTATCATATGGAAGAAAAGACACAGCAAAACCCTTTTGGGTGTCAGAAGGTGGGATCTATTTGCCTTTGAGGCAGACTACTCACAGAATTTGATAAACTAGTGGGAATGGGGTGGGGGAGACACATAAATCCAATGTATCAAAACATTTCCTTTAAGAACTCTACCCCTTCCCTTACAGAGTCCTATGAGAAGCTCGCTACAATGAGAATTCAACTTTATGGGTCCAGATACATGTAAGTCTCCATCTTAGCTATTAAAAAAGGATAAAAGGCACTCTCTGCATTGGGTGTATAACTGATTCAATTGGTTCTGCAATAGTTAAATATTCCAAGAACTCACCAAGCCCTTGTAACTGTTGTGGAGAAAAGCTTTACATGGGCTCCACCGGACCATGTCCTCAGCAGCCCTTGCTCCAATGACTCATCAGGTAACTGAACTTCTCTAGAAATTTCAGTAATTCATTGGTGGTAAAAGCCTGCCTAGCCCTAACTTCCCTTATGAAAGAAATTATACTCTCTGTTGCAGTAATAAGAAAAATCCCAGGCTATATTTCCCACCCCTATCTGTCAGTTTTCATTGCTTTGTGCTTAAAGACTAGAATTCTGCCCCTAGTTTCTGAATGTGCAGGGCCAATTTACTTTCAGTCATTATTATTATTAATTAATTATTAAATTAAATATTATTCATATTATGATATTATTATTAGAAAGATTTATTTCTGTCTTAAACTCGTAAGAGGCCATGAAGTCATATCAGTATGCCAGAAACCATCAGGAAGCTGCATTAAGGGAAATGCAGTTTGATCCTTAGTCCCTTAGGCCAGGTAAATCTAAGGAAAAGCTTTGTTACCCTGCATGGGAAAAAATCAGCCTAATCCATATGTGCCTGCTGTGGTGAAGAGTACCCTGGTAGGAGTCATCCTTTGACAATGACAATAGGAAATATTGCTTCCCTCACCAAGAATAAGAGAATGATAAATCAAAACGATACTGAGGTGTCATTGTACACTCAGTAAATTCACAAAGTTGACCAAAAAGGGGGATAGTCAATGTATTTAGAATTAGATGATACAAATATATAGAAAACAATATATGGAAAATACTTTAAGGTTATAAATATAATGAAGTTCTTTGCAATTTATCTTGTTGTTCTTTCTCTGACCCTAACCCTAAATAGAAAAGTTAACTGAATTAGAAAAGGGCATCTACAGTTACATAATAATTGTGAGAAACTTTAATGTTATTCTCAAGGCAGGACAAGTCTTACAGAAATATTTTTAAAATGGAAAATAAAGAACTAAACAGCTGAAAGACTTGAGATGTCTTATGAATGAAAGAATATAACCTTTCTCAACATCATGTGATACTGCTAAAAAGAGACCATGTAAAAGGTAGGTGTAGAGATTTTATTAATAAATGTAAGAAGGGACATATATTAAATATACCCCTTATAGATGATAATGCCATAAAAATAACTATTATTCAAGGAGACACAAGCAAAATATGTGGAATTAAATGAAGACTTAATAATGGTACCCTGAATAATGAGTAGGTAAAAAAATTACAGAAATGATGAATAGCAATATGAAAAATAACCAAGTTAGAATAGCTTATATTATATATCAAAATAAGTTCCAAACAGATACTTGACTTGATGTAATAAAGATTTGAGAAGCAATTGGTCATCTGCTCTTTCTATTCAGAGGGACAGGTATTCCCTATATCCCTAAGAATGATTTGGGCATCCTCATCTTTGAGACAGAAAGGGGATATGTCTTTGCAGAAACTTTCAAAGAAATGCACACAGTCTGCTAGAGCACAGATTAAAATAAAGAAATGGGGAGAAAGTGTTTCCCACCCTGCCTGGAACTCAATCAGTTTAGCTGAAAGGCATCAGTTGTACAGGGGCAAGAGGCAAAAGAAGAAACTAACAGGAAAAGACCCAAAGGAGAAACTCTAAGGAAGGTACAGCCAGGGCAACAAAAAAAAAAAAAGAGAGAGAGAGAGATTGGGATGAGGCATTTGTCCCCCACAGGTATTTAAGAACTAATGACTTGACCGGAAGGAATAGATTGTACTGACCTTTTCAAGGATGGACGGGAGTTTTTAAAAAGGTCTTCTCTTTCTCTAATTTGCCTTCCCCATCCCTGTCTAATGAAGAATAATGTAAAGTACTGTATGCCTCTTTTCTCCTATATCCTGATTTTACCTCAAATATAGTGGCCAGGAGAGTTGAAAAAGTACAGACATGTTAGAAAGATCATGCACTATGACCAAGTTGGGCTTATGCAAGCAATGCAAAGTTGTTTCAAAATAATAAGGCTATGAATAAAATAAATCAGGTTAATAATATAAATAACAAAACCTTATAAATATATAAATATGCAGAAAGCATTTGATAAAACCTAACATCTGTTTGTTTTACAAACTTTAGAAATCACAGAGATGAATGCATGTTCCCTTAATATAGTAAATAATATTTATATAAATCCAAGAGCAAACCTTATAGAAAAATTAGATGGCTTCCAATCAAATTGGGGATAAAATAAGGTTGACCATTTATGTATAAGCAAAGAGGAAATGAAATTACTGCTTTTTGCAAATGATGTAATTATGTGCTTGGAAAGTCTTGGAAAATTTACTTAAATTAATTGAAATAATTAAATTTACAGAAATTTTGCAGGATATAAAATAAATCCACATGTCATTATCATTTGTATATAGCCAAGAGATAAATTGTCAGCATCTCTACATATATAAGAATATATGAATATATGAATGCACACATACACCAGAATTCAGGAAAAAGAACTAGAAATAGGTATTTCATTCTAAATAACTACCAGGATTTACTTAGGGATGCAAACTGTAAAAATCTTTAAACCTAAAATGGACAAGCTTGGTTACATAATGGTTAAAAGGTTTTACAAAATTCTAATGTAAAAATCAGAAGGAAAATAGGTAACTGAGAAAAAAAATCTTTGCAGCATTTTCTCTAATAAATGTCTCGTTTCCAAGTTATATAAATAATTGACTCAGAGATGAAGAGCCATTCCCCAACAGTTAAATCATCAAAAGATTTGTAGAAATTCAAGCTAGGAACAATCATATAAAAACTTCTCTAAATGATTAATAATTAGAGATACTAAAAAAAACCTTTGAAGTTCCATCTTACATTACAAGGTGTTAAATCTTACACAATTAAGAATGGAAACAATGACAAAAGAGGAAAATGGCAAATATTGGAAGAACTGTAGGAAAACAGGCATACTAGTGTGTTGTTGGAACTGTGAATTGGTTTAGCCATTCTGGAATGCAATTTGTGTAAGCGCTTCGTCACTATACTCCAAAGAAATCAAAGAAAGAGTAAAGACACACACACACACACACACACACACACACACACACTAGTTATAGCAGTTCTTTTCATGGTAGTCCAAAATTGGAAGCTAAGGGAGTATCTTCCTTATGGGGGAATGGCTAATCAAATTATGGTATGTGAATATAATGAAATGTTATGTCAAAAACAAATGTTGATGGGAAAGACCTTATTAACTAATATGGAGAGAAATGAGTAGAACTAGGCAAAGAATTTTTATAATGGTAACATTGTAGAGAAAAGGCAACTTTGGAAAAATTTAAAGCCCTGATCAACACAGTGTTAAACCACAAGTCTCAAAGAATGAAGATGAAATATACCATTCCTTTCCTGCCAGAGAACTGACAAACTTAAAATAAAGGCTAAGATAAATGTTTTTGGCTAATAGACAATATGGAAATTTTTTAAATTAAATTATTTTTAGTTTTTTTATTTTAATTTGCTCAATGGTCTGGGGTGAATAGTGAAAGGGATAGATTAATTGAGAAAAGGGGAAATGAAATTTATGCTATGATAAATGATATTTATTTCACCACAACTTATTGCTGTACAGTGTTGTTTCTCTGAATTAAATCTCAGACACAAACCACACTGCCAAAAAGAAATGGTGAAAATATGGTGCGTTATCTTATGAATTTTTTTAAAAAAGCATTTTGATGCACTCCCTTGATGAGGTAGGACTACTATTGATATACTATTCCTGGGAATAAATGAGGAATATTTACTGAAAAAATATAATATGTTTCATGCACAGGATTTTAGATGGACATAATTTATTTGTATTTTTAAATCGTATTGCCAAGACACTTGTATGTGTAATAAATTTTTAAAAAATAATATTTACTATTTCATGATCTCTGAGGAGTATGTAGAATTTTCTTTTTCAGTGGAGATTTTTAATTCATTTTCTTCTATAGTACAAAACTTGTTCAATGTTTTATGATATCTCTTCTAAATTTTACTCATGTTTTTCCTTCTGTGGTAGCTTTCATGTTGATCTGCTTGGGGGTTAGTCTTATATGCATCCATTCTCTCTCGGATTTTTTTTTGCCTTTTAGTCTTTTTCTTATATTCCCACGCCTTCTTCAGTTTTTGCAAAGACAACCTTCCCCGCCCCTCTCCACCATCTCTAGCATCTTTAGCTTCTTGGAGTTAAGGGCTTTCAGGACCCAGCTACCTTTCCGTCCCAAGTAAAGTCCTTGAAGCAGGCAAACCAGCTAGGTTTCGAATGCTCTGACTCTCAGTGCACCTTCCTTTCCAGTTGACTCTGTTTGTATCTCCACTTACCTATTTGCCTTTCTCCCTTATCCCCACCTCTCTAGTTATATTTCCTTCCCTTCACCCAGCGATGTAGAAAGTGTCTTTAATCTCTTGTAGAATAACAGATGTTTTCATCTGAGTCCCTGAGACCAAGCAATAGTAGGAAAACTATTACTCTCATAGCTTGCCAATCATGTGATTTTTAAGTTTCCTTTCTTAAAAAACTTTTCCTAACATAACCTAAATTCACATATCACAGCATGTTCTTTGATGACAGGACCTGGGTCTCATTTTTTCTTTTACACCTAGCACAGTACACTGAGCAAAATAAGTTCTGAATAAATGTTTGTCATGGAACTGAATTAATTTAAATTTGTTTCATTTGTTTATTTTCATTTCTTAGACCAGTTCGGGGAAGACAGGTGCAGTATTGGCATGCTAATATTTGGAAGAAATCATAGTTTCTCTCTTCTGTAGGAATGAAAATAAAATACATAAATCTTAGGTGTGCCTTAGTCTAATTACATTAAATTTAAGCTTTCCTCTAAATAAACACATTGACTTTACAGAAAGTTATCCAAGACCAATAAGATTCTGTTAATATCACATTTATCTTCAGTACTCAGTTCAGTTAAATGCTATCCAAGTAGCCTAAGATTTGTAGACAAGGCTAGAGATACTTATCAAAGGAACACCTTCTAAAGTTTTTGTTTGGGGAGCTAATTAATAAACAATAATAAACCAGGGAGATAATTACAGCCATAACACTAGGATAGCTGATAATGCTTCCGGTGGGCAATTATTACAATTATTCCTTTCCACATCATGACTTTCTTCATCATGGTTTTGACATATCACAAGGTCAGTAGAAGAAGTTATATGGGAATATGAGGGGCTTTGCAGAAGCCCTGGATGACTCATGAAGGCCAGCAGATGACACAGAGTTTAGAAACTCAGAAATGCAGAAAATCTATGTATGGTATAATATCAACATATTTTACCTTTTAATACAATAATAATTTAGACTTCTTCTCTGTGTGTGTTCGTCCTTCATTGCCAAAGAAGACCATGCCATCAGAGAAATAATGACATGACTTGCACTTGACTTTGTTTTGAGTGAGGGAGGACTATGCAGGTCACCAGCCTCACTTCTCCTCCAGAGCCATCTGAATCCAGTGACTAGATATTCATCAGGATTACTGGAGATGACCCAGAATGAGGCATTTGGGGCTAAGTGACTTGCTCAAGGTCACACAGCTAGGGAGTGTCAAGTATCTGAGGTGAGATTTGAACTCAGGTCCTCCTGACTCATGCACTGGTGCTCTATCTACTGCACCACCTAGCTGCCCAGCTTAGATTCTTTTCTACAGTACAAACAGAGGGCCAAAACATTTTATGCAGATTTTCCAAATTTCAGGGGTACTGTGCCCCTAACCCCCATGATGTGGAAGGGAACTGTACACTCTTTTAAGGAACAGTTCTCCCTCCTTCCAGCAACAGATCACTCTAAAGGACACTTATTCACCCTTATCTATCATTTCTTGTCCTGAGGCATTAAAATCCTATTCCTATTCAATAGAAAAAAATGGCAACGGGCAATTCCATGCTTATTTTTTTTTAATTATGTTTTACCTCTCATCTTAAGGAAGTATCAGGTTCTCTATTTCTCTGGAGGTGGGTGATCCATGTCCCAGCTCCATCTTTCTTTTGAGCGCTGCACCATCATGTTCATCTAAGTGCTTTGGTTAGTGCAGATTTCATTGGCATTAATTATGTGAGTTCCCACCTACTACAGATCTACCTATGACCTGGATCTATTATATTTCCCTGAGTCCTAGTCATATGACTGTGGCAAAACACACTTGGCTTCCCTTAGGAATAGACAAGTCATGCTTATTTGTATACAGCATTTTACCTCTTATATAAATGCAATGAGAGGAAAAAAACCAATCTAACTGTGCTTAAATCTGTTCCATAAAATATCTACAGCATGTTTGCCCACAGTTTCTCTTGACCTAGGGCTTCCCTGAAACAGAATCTAGGAATGCTCTGAACCTAGTAGGTCTAAAAAGGTTCCGTTCAGTTAATATAACACTTCCAGATATGCACTCTGTGAGGAGGCAACAGACTACAGGAAAATGACAATAATAACAATAGCTAAAATTATCACAGTGCTTTAAGGTTCACAAAGTGCTTTAAAAATACTACTTTATCCTTTCAGCAACATGGTAAGGTAGGTGCTATTGTTATCCTCATTTTTCAGATAGGGAAACTGAGGTAGACAGAGGTTAAGGGACTTGCTTAGCACCATGGCTAGGAAACGTCTGAGATCAGATTTAAGCTCAGAGCTTTCTGATCCTGGGTCCAGCATTTTATCCACGTGCCACCTGACTGTCTACACAACTAATAATTTAAGTCCGGTGAGGCCAATCTTCGGATGAACTCTGTATCTGGGTCTTGGTTTCTCCTTATGGTCTGAGACAAGGTGTAGGGAATAGCTTTCAGATCCAAGCTCCTACAACCGGTACTTTTCCATTTGGTATTGCTGACAGGGATTTCTAATTGCATCTTGCTGTAACTAGTTACTCACTTGTGAAACACAATGGCAGGGAAAATGTGGAGAGAATCTTTCACCATCTTGCCTCTTCTATCCCCACTATAAACTCTGGCTTTGAAACCTTAAATTCCAGTATATGGTATGTAGTATCACCTATATTCTTTTTTTCTCATCTCTTTTTTATCCTTATGGGCTGGGCCTATCCACTGTGCAGAACTATAGTCTTCGGACAAGTTTAGATATCTGACTCATGTTACATGCAGAAACTAATTGTTACAACTCATTAAGCTAAGTTGAGACTTCGTTTAATTTCATTTTGTCACTTCTTTATCCTCTTTTTCCCTTCTTTTCACTTCTTTCACCCTGTTTATTTCTCTGTCTTCCCAGCTTTCATTGATTAATCTAAAACATTACCACTGTATTGAATTTAAGTGTACTCTACTGAATTGATTTAAAAATGATTATTTCATATTTCATTGATTATTTCATATGTGTAATGACCTTACTATTGGTTTTGAGTATAATTGTAGATGTTGTTCAGTCAAGTTGTGTACAATTCTTCATGATCCCTTTTGGGGTTTTCTTGGCAAAGATACTAGAGTGGTTTGCCATTTACTTCTCCAGCTCATTTTTCAGATGATGAAACTGTGACTTGCCCAGAGTCACACAACTAATAAGTGCCTAACGCCAGTCTTCCTGACTCCAGACACAGCACTCTACCCACTGTACCACCTTGTTGTCCCTAAGTTGCAATAGTGATAGGAATGAAAGGCCACTGTAACTCACTGAGCCAATTTATGTCAGATAATGTACAGATTTGTATTTTGAGTCGAGAGCAGGCACTTAAAAAGTATATATAAAACTGATTTTAGTTAGGTTCCAAGCATATAAAAATGCTGTTTTAATTTTTCACAAATCTAGTGAAACATCTCCTGGTTTTTATCTAATCTGGCCAAATTCCCAGAGATTGCTGCTTGATCACAGATTAATATAAATCTGTAGATGAGTCCTTGCGAGAGTTCACTTCCAGGACAATCCTGACTGCTAAATGTTCTAATGGGAGATAATGGACTCTGATAGAAGTTGTCTTCATACCTCTACCTCCAAAATGGCTCAAAAGTAGTAGAAATCACTTTATCTCTGAGCAGAAACAGGATCAAAATTGATTGGTAACCTGGCTACCCCTGTCCCTTTATAGAATAATACCATACTAAGGGTATAGTTCATAACTAGAGAGTTGTGAACCTGAAGAAATTAAATTTGACCAAGTTTTGCCAAGAACATGTATATTTAATGTTTAGCAATTTTATTATCTGAGAAAACTGTTTTTAAGTTCAAAGATTTATAGACTCACAGTATATTAAGTAATGGGAAGGACCTCAGGGTTCTTCAGATCCAATTGCTCATTTTATAGATAAAGAAACTGAGATACAAAGAAGTGATCTGCCCAGTAACATACACCTGTGTAAGTGGTGCAGTGAGTAAAGAGCCATGCTTGGCATCAAGAAGACAAGTTCAAATCCATCCTCAGACACTTGCAAGCTGTGTCTTTTCCCTGGCAAGTGTCTTGATCACGCACAGCTTTAGCTTCTGTGTCTGTAAAATGAGGAGGTTGGGTTTGATGATCTTTAATGATTGTGATCTTTAGCTCGTACATCCAAAACCAGTGCTTTAGCTGCTATACCTCAGTCAATTAAAATGACTAGAGGCTATGATGAGAGCAATATTTTTTAGCATGAAAATGGAATACAAATAGAGTTTAAAATACAATGCATGGCACTTACTCTGCCACAAAGTCGTAACTGGATTTTAGAATCTTATTTAACTGTCTAAACTGAAGCCATTGGATATAATACTTTCTACATAGAGGACAAAGGTGACATTACAAGAATGACACTGCAAGATTGCCTTCTTAACCTAGGCCCCATTAAGAGAGACTGTAAACGTCATAGAGAATGGAATCCAGGGAGTTAAACAACTGTTTCATACACCATATGTCCATAGAATCTTAGATTTCAGTGCTAAAAGGGACCAGAGAGTCTACCCAGTTCATCCCTCTCATTTTGTATATGAGAGATCTGATCCTGATAAATTATAGCTTATATGACTTAATCCAATTTACAAGGGCAGATTTAGATAAATCTGAATTTGAATGCAGGTATTTTGATTCCAAATCCAGTACTCTTTATATTATCAAGCCCAAGAGTGCTCTGTTGATAATTAGCCTCAAGGGATACAGGCCTGGTAGGTTGCTTGTGTCTAACATTGAATGTGTTAGACTTGGAAGTAACCTAGTCTCAGGTCTATTATGGAACAACAACCCAAGGGGTAGATTCCTAGAGGTCCTCAATTATTAAAACCTTTCCCTTGACAAGTTTGTCTCTCTATAAAGCACCATTCACCATAGCTCAGTTTGTGCTGGCTTATAGGGAAAAATATTACCTTGCAGAAGGCTTCATCTTTTTCTTTTCTCCTGGCAAAATTCCTATTGCCATTTTCCCATATAAGGAATATATTATGTGACAGGGTAGCATGGGCAACTGGAAATAAAATGTCTTATAGGTGTTATTTATTTGCAGATGGTTTGGTGCTATTTGCTTGCAAATTACTTAATGGTTCATGATTATTTTTGAAAAAAAAATGTACCAAAAGTCCACTTTTCCAAAATGATTTACTATAAACACATATGGCTACCCAAATCCCTGCCTCTCCCTCATAGCGTAACTCTCCCTGTAGACCTAATAATTCACTTAAAAAATACATGGTGCAATCATCTTTGCTGACAGGGGAACTTGAAGGGAGGTGCCCATTGCTTAAAGCCTTATCCAAACACTGATTTAATATCCAATTCAGATCATTCCCACCCAACTCAGGAAAATCCAATTTGAACTAAACAAATATCTCAAAAGCAGAAGAAAAATTATCTCAAGCTAATCAGCATTCACAGAGTTTGTAATCTAAAGGGAGTGCTGTTTCATATGGGAAAGAGTATGCTTTCATTTAAAGGTAATTATTTTTCTCTTAGCTGCTAAAATGAAATATGTCTATTGTGGTCCTACACTTTAACAGACAGCTATCACAGAAACTGCAGGAAATATGCAACCACCCTTTAAGGCCAGTCACAAGAGCTTCACATCTATTCAAACAAGTTCAAACTTCCATTTTGGAGTCACAATCAGACACTACTCTGATTCTGTTTTAATTAAAGTCTGCTCAATAAGCATTAAGTAAACAGCTCCAGTGTGCAAGGCAGTCTGATTTGGCAAATAGAAAGTGAGAGTCAGTAAGACAGGTTTAAGTCCCACCTCTGATGGATACTTGTTGTGAGATCTTGGGACAATTACCTAATCTTACCCTATCTCCAACAACTCCTCTTAGACTTTAAGTTACAAAGTAGGTACTTTGTAGCTTCTTCACTGGTAGAGATATTTTACTCATTGGGAGTTCTCTACAGAGAGCTCCCTCCTAGAGATACGTTGCTGCTCAGATTTCTAGGGTGCCCAGAGGATCTTGGTCTTGGATGTTTCTTTCCTATTGCTGTTAGCTCATGCCCTCATTAGCTGTGTTCTCCCATGCTTAGCCATTGAGTGTCTAGTTCCCAAGGTCCTTCTACACACTTTATACTGATTGACTTTTTTAAAAAATTCAATTTTATTTTCAGTTCTGAATTTTCTTCCTTCTTTTATCTCTATCCCAAAACATTGAAAAAGAAAGAAAAACAAAATCTATTATAAATATTTATAGTTATTTATATATATAGTTAGAGTTTACATAACTATATATATGCAAAACAAATTCCTTCATTAGTCATGGAGAGACAGAGAGAGAGAGAGAGAGAGAGAGAGAGAGAGAGAGAGAGAGAGAGAGAGATGCACTTTGAGTCCATCAGCTATCTATAGCAGGTGGATAATATATTTTATCACAAGTCCTCTGGGACTGGGATAAGCTTTTTAAATTTATTTTATTTTTTTTATTTTTAAATTTAAATTTTAAATATACTTAATAAATAAATATATTTATTTTATTTTTAATTTATGGAATAAAACAAGCACTTCCATAACACAGGATAATAAAAATTATTGCACATGAAATTGTAAATCTAATATGTGCATCTTGCTATTCCTTTTAATGATATAGTAAAGTTATCATGTAAATTTTTTTTCTCTTTTTCTCCCCCCACCCCAGAGATAGCTTACCATTAGACAGAAATATGTATACATACTTCTATTTATTATCTCTTTCTCTGGATGCAGATGGCTTCCTCTTCCATATGCCCTTTGTAGTTAAATATTAGCTTTTACAAAGGGATATTTACTTCAAATATAAGGCAAGAAAGCATTCCCCCTAATAGTTTAGGGGTACACTCTGCCCTATCCCACTCTAAAGGGAGAGTGGTATCACTTTTAATATGCTTTCTACATAACCGTAATCTCACCAAGTTCCAGTCCAAATGTGGGTTGGATGGGTTCTCATCTCAGCTACCACTAGACTGACTCAATCCCTTCTCTTTGGGGCACTGACACATAGAGGGCTGCAAAACCCTGAAGCTGGAGCAATGAAACAACACTCTACTTACAGCTAAAATGGAAAAAAAAATTGTAGGAGTCAGGCACAAAACCCAGGGTAACATGGCTTTGGATGGGAGAAAGCTCAAGGACTCTTTCCTTATAGTATTATCCCTCACTGGATGCCATTAGCAAAGGAGTCAAAGAAATCCACCAAGACTGAGCAGATAATAGCAGACTCTGGTTTGAATACTTCTATCAAAAAGCATCACGTGATTAGCTGACCAGTTATAGAATGTCTGTGTACATTCCACAACCTTGCCCAGACCACATGAGCTCTTCTCAAAAGGATTTAAATAATGGGATTGGTTGGAAATCACCCCTTTACCCTAGGATGAGGAAACAGATCTACTTGGCTTTGTACCTACAAACTGGCAGTGGGTCCCTGTATATTAAAGCATTTCATCCTCTCCTTTTTTCCAGTAGGGATACCCGCTCTGTTCTGGACCCATACTCATAGAGTAGACTTTATCACTGAATAAGTTTAATGAAAGAAAAGCTTTCACTCCAGGAAAACTGAGTCCCTATGATAATCCAAGGCCAAATGATATCCTCACCACACAGGGAATCTGGAATTGAAGAAGTTATTTAGTCACCATTAGGTAAGATATCATCTTTTTTTGATTTATGGAATAAAACAGGCACTTCCCTAACATAGCACAATAAAAAAGATGTTTGTTCACAAAACTGCAAGTCTACTATATACCACCTTGATATTCCTTTCAAATATACAACAAAATTGTCACACAAATTTCTTTTTTTCTTCTCTCATTGTAAACATGGCTACCATTAAACATAAATAGGCTTATACACAAAGTTATTCTATACATTTATTTATCAGTTCTTTTCCTGGATGTAGATGACATCTTTCTTCATATGTCCTTTATAGTTAATTAGTATGTTTATGATAGTAAAAATAACATTCACTCAAAGTCATTCTGAAAACAATATTGCTATTACTCTGTAAAATATTATCTTGGTTCTTCTCATTTCACTCTTTATTATTTTGTGCAAGTCTTTCCATGTTTTTTTTCTAAAATCATTGAGCCCATCTTTTCTTACAGCACAGTAGTATCCCATCACAATCATATGCCACAATTTATTCAGACACTCTTCAATTGCCAGGCATTCCTGTAATTTACAATTCTTTTCCATGACAAAAAGAGCTGACATAAACATTCTATTACATAGAAGTTCTTTTCCTTTTTCCATAATCATCTTTGGAAGTAGATTAAGTAGCGGTATTGCTGGGTCCAAGGGTTTAATTCTAGATTGCTCTCCAAAATGGTTGGATCAGTTCACAGTTCCACCAATGAAGAATTAGTATCCCAATTTTTCTACATCCTCTCCAACATTTGTCACTTTGCCCTTCTATCATTTTAGCCAATCTGGTAGGTATAAAATGATATTCAAGATTGTTTTAATCTGCATTTCCCTAACTAATAATGATTTAGAACATTTTGTATGACTGTGACTTGTTTTGATTTCTTCACTGGAAAACTGCCTGTTCATGTCCTTGGAGCATTTTTCAATTGGAGAATGATTCATTCTTATATATTTGATAAAATTTTTAATGTATTTTAAATGACACCTTTACCTGATAAACTAGAAAAAAATTTCTCCAATTTTCTGCTTTCTTTCTGATCTTGGCTATATTCATTTTATTTGCACAAAACTTTTAAAATTTAATACAGGTTAAGTATTAATATGGCTTCATTGTCTATGGTACATTTTATCAAAATGTACTTGCCCTGTTTAGTTTATTTAATTATATCTATTTTAGCCATAACTTTGTCTGAGATCATAATTACTACTCTTACCTTTTTTGCATCAGCTGAAGCATAATAAATTCTACTCCAACCTTCCATCTTAACTCTGTGTATATCTCTCATTTTTAAATGTGTTTCTTATAAACAGCATATTGTTGGATTCTGATTTTTAATTCATTCTGATATCCATTTCCATTTTATAGGTGAGTTCATCCCATTCATATTCAGGGTTATAATTGCTATTTGTGAATATCCCTCCATCTTATTTTTTTTACCATTTTCCTTCTCAATCTCTCTTTTCATTTTATGCATGTTACTTTATCTTCTTGACTTATCCTCTTATTCTTTGTTTTTACCATCCCCCCTAAATGTCCCTCCCTTGTCTATTCACCCCACTCTCCTAATCTTATTCAATACACCCTACTATACCAACTATCCTTGATTAAAACTCTTCCATGATTCAATCTGTGTATAAAGACATCCAACTGAGGATCATAGAACATTTTCCAAATATTTCTTTCTACAAAGGGAACACTAAAATTTCTCTAAGCATCTCTATATTATAAGCAATTTTCTTAGAAATCCGGGAAAATTTCTCTTGAGTGCTTAATTCCAAAAGGTACCTGGAATTTTTGGCACTGCAAGAACAATGACACCAGAATTACCAATTAACAGTGTAATAGTAGTCGTCATTGTCATAGTAATAGTAGCAGTGGAAGCATTTCCTCTTTACGTATTTCACTTAACTGTGTGATAATGATAAAAGTGTTTTCTACTGTGGTGTATGATTTGTGAAAATCTGCCTATTCCCCTCTAATGCTCTCATCAAAGAGCTCCTTGATGTAGGTTTAGATTATACTGACAAAAATTTTGTGCAGACTATGATATGTAGCTAGATGGATAACTTATAAAACTTGCCCACTGGCATATGTATCTTGCATAGATCTTCCAAATAGGAAATGAGTTGGCCTCAGAATTTAACAGGAGATAGAGAATGGACTGAATTTCCTTTGAGAAACCACAAAATTCTTTTAATGATTCCCAAGTGTCTCCCTGAAACATAGGTCTATCTTTTTAATATATCAAACAAAATATTTATGAAGTGCCCTCTTAGCATATTGCCTGGCACATAGTAGGTACTCAATAAATGCTTATTTCCTTCCCTCTTTTTAATATAAATATTCTATGAGCATTTTTGTATAGCTATATAAGTCATGGATTACTACAGCTTCCAAAGAATTAAGTAAGACTATCACCCAGAAGGCAATGGAGAAACATAGGATGGTTGTGATCAGGTTTCAGTACATAGGAGAGAAGGAGTCCATGGAGAACTGAGGTAAAAGGTTTCCTCAGAGGGATATATGAACAAAGTATGGGTTGCTTATATAACTAAAGCAAAAAAGGATAGACAATATGCAGACCACTCACTCCACTGGCGTCTCCAAGATGTCAAGACAAAGTAAGAAAGGTTTCTCCATGACAAATTTGTAGCAGAGCATGAACAAGAGTCACACTGAATGGGCAGACATAGATGGGTTGTGGTTTGCATTATTGGAGGTAATATTTACATTTATGATGTCAAAGATCTACTGGAATATTTCAATAAACATTAAGGTAATGGAAAATTACAATACCTCAATTCCTGACAAGTATTGTCAATCCAAAGAAATCTGTAAAAACCTTTTTGAAATAATGCAGAGGGAAAAAAGGAAAATCAAAAGAATGGCATATATATATAAAATACCTGTGATCATAGAGGGGAAAACACAAACAAAAATAAATGAAGAATCCTGATGAGACTTAGAGAGAACTACTAAAAAGTTGTTTAATACTTTGTTTTGGAATCAATTACTTTAAATAAAGTAAATAGTTACTATATGAATTTAGTTTATTATGTTAGTGTTCAATGTTATGTTTTTAAAAAAACTATTAAATTTAAAAAATGGCATCAGAGTCTATAAGCAGATTTCCAAGATGACTCAGTGTAGGAAATAAGTAAAACAAGCACTTCAGCAGATTTTTATCTCATTAATGAGATAAAACTAATCATTACCTTCTCAATTTATGTAACCGTTCTCTAGGGTGTCATTTATATCATCCATAGAATGTCCACCAAATATACTGGGCATCTTTCTCAAGTTCTCATAACATAATGTGGATATAATATAATGTGGATACTGATAGAGCATATAGGCTATCCATTGGCTATTTCTCTCTCTTGCTGTATCACTAGAAGAATAATGTTTTAAAAAATAACAGCATGAGATTTTGTTTCAGGGAAAAGCCAGGGTAATTAATTTACTGGTCTGTTTGGCATTTCATTGATGTGAGGAAGTCTTGAAGAAATTCTCTAAATCAGTGGTTCTCAAACTGTAGTTTGGGGATCCTTGGGTTTCTCCAAGACCTTTTTTAAGGGATCCATGAAGTCAGAACTATTTCTATGATAAAGATGTTTCCACTTTCCAATATGGTAAATATTAACAGCTATAACACACAGAAAAAAGGCTCTCGGGGCGGGGGAGAGATTCAATAATTTTTAAGAGTATGAAGGGAACATTGAGACCAAAAGTTTTAGAACCACTTGACCAATAAAATCTACAACTTTTCTGCAATTTATGGTCTTAGAAAGTTACCTGGACCACTGAGGAGGAACTGAGAGTTTACTAGTCATGGGATAAGGGAAATAACACTTGATAATGTCTCTTAATGTCCATATTCCTTTGATAATATAATGTGGTACCAGTTTTTTTTCTTTCTCTAAAAACAAAGAAGTTAAGCAACTGGGAAGATAATTATTTAGTGATCAAGTCTCCAGATGCCTGCCTAAATTCCCACTTCAGTACCATTTCCTTGACTTCATCCTTAGATGTGGCTCTTCTTTTAGGACAAAGAATCTCAATCTTTGAGAGGATCTGGATTGGCTTGCCTAGCACTTGGTTTTAATGGAGGACTGAGGCACTCTTCTTATGTAGCTAAATAATGGAAAAAAAGAACAGCAACCACTGAACAGCAGTATGTTGCCGCATTCAGGACTCCAAATTCAGTCACTGAGTGGGGCCAAGGCTGGGGCACCCACTTGCAGGACTAGAATGAAGGTGTGTTTCCTTCTGTTCTCCAGTTTCTGGTCTGCGCTCACACTCCTGAAAGTTGAATAATATTCTGATTTACCTAAAATAAACATCCATGGACTAACACTCATTTTGTTCTATTAATTAATTAACACCATCTAACCTGACTGACCTGTGGCAGTATATAGTGCTAGCTGTGGAAATAATGCTAATCTAATATGCAGCAAATGTAGGGCAGTGTAGTGAATACCATTCCTCCTTTGAAATCATAGAGAAAGAAGAATAAAAATATTTTGAAAGTTACCAAAAAAAGATTTGATAATTTTCTTAAGAAAAGTATAATGCTGTAATGGAAATAGAAAATGTTCAGCACTAATACCATGGAGACGACTGAAAAGTATTAGTCACATGGAATGCACCATCCAAGCAAATGCTTTAGTAAAATAGAAAGAAATAATGTCACCTTCCCCCAACCCCACCCCAACTCTGGTTCTTCTTTCTTTGCTTCCGCCACAGCTTTTTTTTTTCCTATGAAATTTTCTTATCTATGTTATATGTTACTGTTTCTAAAGGGCTAAATTTTTGCCAATTTTTCATTATCAGCAACAGATACTCATTACAATAAAAATTCATTTTTGTTGTTCATCCATCCAGTCCCATCTGACACTTTATGATCCCATAGACCACAGCACTCCAGGTCCTTCAATATGTCACCATCTTCTGAAGTCTGTACAACTCATCTTTGTTACTTCCATGACACTGTCTCTCCACCTCACCCTCTGCCATGCTTTTTCCTTTTCTTTCCAATCTTTCCCAATACCAGGGTCTTTTCCAATGAGTCCTATCTTCTCATTATGTGACTAAAGCATTTAAGCTTCAGCTTCAGTCTTTGTCCTTCCAATGGGTAGTCTGATTTAATTAAAACTCATACATAATCCCAAACTCATTAACTATTCATAATTCTATTCCTTTTTGCCTTAAAGGCAAACAAGTAATAAAATTGGTTGATTTGAGGTTCTCTCTTCTGATCCCCCCATATAAATACAGTGATAGATGTTTGGGGGTAGATGAAGTGGAAAAATAAAAGACTAAGCAAAGGAAATGAAAGAAAATAAAAGGGAAAAGTCAGGAATTCTAGATAATACGTAGTGAATTTTTTCAAGTTGACTGAGATAAAGGGGACATGGCTATGTTTTCTTTTTTAAATTTATTTATTTAACTTTTCAACATTCATTTCCACAAAATTTTGGGTTCCAGATTGTCTCCCCTCCCCCACCCCAAAATGCCAAGTATTCTAATTGCCCCTATCACCAATCTGCCCTTTCTTCTAACATCCCTCCCTTCCCTTATCCCCATCTTCTTTTTTGTCCTGTACGGCAAGAAAACTTTCTATACCCCGTTATCTGTATTTCTATTTCCTAGTTGCAAGAAAAATACTCAACAGTTGTTCCTAAAACTTTGAGTTCCAACTTCTCCCCATCCCTCCCTCCCCACCCATTCCCTTTGGGAAGGCAGGCAATTCAATATAGGCCTTATCTGTGTAGTTTTGCTAATGACTTCCATAATAGTCGTGTTGTGTAAGACTAACTGTATTTCCCTCCATCCTATCCTGCCCCCCATTGCTTCTGTTCTCTTTTTGGATCCTATCCCTCCCCAAGAGTGTTGACTTCAAATTGTTCCGTCCTCCCACTGCCCTCCCTTTCATCATCCCCCCACCCTGCTTATCCCCTTCTCCCCCTTTCCTGTATTGTAAGATAGGTTTTTCATACCAAAATGAGTGTGCATTTTATTCTTTCCTTTAGTCGAATGTGATTAGAGTAAGCTTCATGTTTTTTGTCTCACCTCCCCTCTTTTTCCCTCCACTGAAAAGTCTTTTACTTGCCTCTTTTCTGAGAGATAATTTACCCCATTCCATTTCTCCCTTTCTCCTCCCAATATATTTCTCTCTCACTGCTTAATTTCATTTTTTAAAGATATGATCCCATCTTATTCAATTCACCTTGTCTCTGTCTCTGCCTCTGTGTGTGTGTGTGTGTGTGTGTGTGTGTGTGTGTGTGTGTGTAATCCCACCAACTACCCAGATACTGAAAAAAGTTTCAAGAGTTACACATATTGTCTTTCCATGTAGGAATGTAAACAGTTCAACATTAGTAAATCCCTTATGACTTCTCTTTGCTGTTTACCTTTTCATGCTTCTCTTCATACTTGTGTTTGAAAGTCAAATTTTCTTTCAGCTCTGGTCTTTTCATCAAGAATGCTTGAAAGTCTTCTGTTTCATTGAAAGACCATATTTTCCCCTGAAGTATTATACTCAGTTTTGCTAGGTAGGTGATTCTTGGTTTGAGTCCTGGTTCCTTTGACTTCTGGAATATCCTATTCCACGCCCTTCAATCCCTTAATGTAGAAGCTGCTAGATCTTGCGTTATCCTGATCGTAGTTCCACAATAGTGGAATTGTTTCTTTCTAGCTGCTTGCAATAGTTTCTCCTTGACCAGGGAACTCTGAAATTTGGCCACAACGTTCCTAGGAGTTTCTCTTTTTGGATCTCTTTCAGGAAGTGATCTGTGGGTTCCTTCAATATTTATTTTACCCTCTGGTTCTAGAATATCAGGGAAGTTTTCCTTGATAATTTCATGAAAGATGATGTCCAGGTTCTTTTTTTGATCATGGCTTTCAGGTAGTCCCATAATTTTTAAATTGTCTCTCCTGGATCTATTTTCCAGGTCAGTTGTTTTCCCAATGAGATATTTCACATTCTCTTCCATTTTTTCATTCTTTTGGTTTTGTTTGGTGATTTCTTGGTTTTTCATAAAGTCATTAGCCTCCATCTGTTCCATTCTAATTTTTAAAGAACTATTTTCTTCAGTGAGCTTTTGAACCTCCTTTTCCATTTGGCTAATTCTGCTTTTGAAAGCATTCTTCTCCTCATTGGCTTTTTGAACCTCTTTTGCCAATTGAGTGAGCCTATTTTTCAAGGTGTTATTTTCTTCAGCATTGTTTTGTGTCTCCTTTAGCAAGGTGTTGACCTGCTTTTCATGCTTTTCTTGCATCTCTCTCATTTCTCTTCCCAGTTTTTCCTCCACCTCTCTTACTTGATTTTCAAAATCCTTTTTGAGCTCTTCCATGGCCTGAGCCCATTGAGCATTTATTTTGGATGTTTGGGATACAGAAGCTTTGACTTCTATGTCTTTCCCTGATGGTAAGCATTGTTCTTCCTCATCTGAAAGGATGGGAGGAGATATCTGTTCACCAAGAAAGTAACCCTCTATGGTCCTATTTTTTTCCCCTTTTTTGGGCATTTTCCCAACCAGTTACCTGACTTTTAGGTCCTTTGTCAAGAACAGGATATACTCTGGGGTCTGGTAAGATATCAGTTCCTCCAAGGTGGCACAATCAAGCATGTACTTGTCTGGGTGAAAGCAAGGATTTTTGTGCCCAAAATCTTAGCAAAGTTTCCTCTCCACAGGCACTTGACCTCCAGTTCCACCAAGCTAGCACTGGGGGGTGGGATTCAGTCAAGCTGTGGGGGCAGGGCCACAATTCAGTGGGAGACAAAGACCAGCTTCCTCAGTGCCCCCAGGGATTTTTACAATCCAGCGATGGTCTCGGGCTGCTGTAGGGGCTGCCTTGAGATCTGCTGCCACCTGCCTGATGTGGCCTCTGCAGGCTGCTGCCTGAGGCCAGAGCTATGGGAAGGCCCTTCTCCCTTCCTGGCCAGCTGAAAAAACCTTGTTGCTGACCTTTGGCACCTGTGGGTTGAGGGATCTGAGGCTGCACTGCTGCGACTGGAAATTCTGCCCCCAAGGTGTCCTCCTCCTAGAGTCTTGTTGTGCAGTGTGGACAAGGCTGGGCTGGGCTCTGGGCTCCAGCCCCGCATCAGGTGCATCTGACCTTTCCCGTGGGCCTTTCAGGTTCCCCTGGGCTGGAAATCTCCTCCATTCTATTGTTGTCTACTTCTGCTGCTCCAAAATTTGTTGAGAGTCCCTCTCTACAAGTATTTTATGGGCTGTGTGGGGACAGCCTGCATTTTTTGTCTTTCTACGCCACCATCTTGGCTCCTCCCCATGGCTGTGTTTTCAAGATAATTTTACCAGTTTCCCACTTGAGTAGTGAAGCAATGTTGCAATGGATAGAGAAATAGACTTGGAAGTGAGAAGTCTTGGGTTCAAGTCCTGACTCTGACACATGCTGGTGTGTTATTTTGAGGCATGTCACTTATCCTCTTGGTACACTAGAGTTTTCCACTCTTCTTATGCTTACTCTGACGCGAATTCTTTGATCCATTGACACTGGCCTTTCGGCTATTCCACAAAAAGACACTCCATTTCTCAGTTCCATGGACTCTTTCTCATTATTCCCCATATGGGGAATTCTCTCCTTTCTCTGCTCTGACTACTGGCTATCTATGTGTAGCCCAGATAAGCTTTGAACATCCTTATCCAAAATTATTCTTTCGCAGATGAATCTTGAATCCCAGAGCAAACTCTATTCTTCTCTTCAGTATTCCAGGGGTACTCTGAGAAGCCAGAGATGATTCTCTAATACCATCAGGTTGAGCCCCCACTAGTGTGCTTCCTCCAAGATTATCAGCTGAGATTATTTTAGTCAGCCATCCTTAAATAACTTTTATAAAAACTTTTCCCCCTGAACTAAGTGAATGATACATGTGCTTGATTAAAGGAGATTGTTAAGTCCTCAAAAAAAGAAGTTTTTCTTTACATCAAGCCTCTACATGCCCCAAGGTTCTGTCCTGGACCCTCATCTCCCTATATCTTATTTATCTTGCCAATCTATCCACTCTCCTAGATTCAATTATCACCCTAATGTAGATGACTCTCAGATCTACTTATCTAGTCTTAACTTCTTTCTGAACCTCTAGGCTTACATCTCCAAATGCCTAGTGGATATCTTGAACTGGATGCCTCATAGATATCTTAAATTCAATATGTCTAAAACTGAATTATTATCTTTCCCCCTCCCCTCCATGGCAAGTTCAAGAAGGATGATGACAGAGATCTTGGGTTTAATAGTCCAGAGATCACTGGCAACTTTCATGAGAGATATTTCAGTTAAGTGGTGGATGACGAAATCAGATTTTAAAAGGTTGAGATTTGAATAGAAGGTGAGGAAGTGGAAGAAGAGAATCTATATGATTCTTTCATAGAATTTGGCAGTGAAAACAATATATAGGACATTAGTGTTCACATTCATGTGTCTAATCCTATTGTTTCTCTTAAATTTTATTCATGTATCAACACTATCTGTTGTTTCTCTCCACCTGGGTGATCTCATTGGCATCTCAAATCTACTCTGTTCAAAATAGATCATTATCTTCTTCCTAAACTTATTCTTCCTTGAAATATATTATTTTTTGTTAAGGGTACCATCATTTTTCTAATTACCCAGGGTATACAAGCTTGGAGTCAACTTTGATTTGCCTTCTCCATCATCGCCCATATGAAATCACTAACTAAAACTTGTTGATTCTACCTCTACAACACCACTCACATTCATCCCATTCTCTCTGCTCATAAGGTCACTATACGAGTTCCGACCTTATTTCATTTTGCTTAAAGTATTGCCATAGCCTCCTAATTGACTTTAATTCTAGTTTCTCCCCTCTCCAGTCCATCCTCAATCCACCTGCCAAAATAATCTCTCTAAAGCACAGGTCCAAACATATTAATCATTTACTCAAAAATATTCAGTCATTTCCTATTGCTATTAGGATAAAATGCAAACTCCTTAACCTAGCATTTAAAGGCCTTCAAAAATATGATTCCAATCTACATCTCCAGATTAATTTTAAATTAATTTCCTTTAAGCCAAGTCAACCAGCATTTATGAATTGCTTACTTGGTGCCAAGAACAGTGTTGGGGATTCAAAGATAGATATGGTTCCTGCCTTCAAGAATCTTATCATCTAATGATGGAAACAACATATAGATAATTAACACATAGATTATACATATAAGATATAGAGAGAGTAGATGGAAAGTAATATGAAAGATTAAGACATTAATAGCTGAGCTACTGAGAAATGACTCCTGTGGAGAGTGGGCTTTGAGATGAGTCTTGAGGAAAGCCAGTGGAGCTAACACGGGTAGGTAAGAGAACAGAACATTCCGGATATACAGTTAGTCCAAAGAAGCAAATAGATTTGCCCTGTTCATGGATTTACTGGTGGGCTAGTACAGCAGGATCAAATCCTGGAAAGGCAGAAATGAATCAAGTAATAAAGAGATTTATATGCCTAAAAAGGATTTTTTTTTTTGGCCTGGAGGTAATTGGGAGCAACTGGAACTCATTGAGAAGGGGAAATCAGACTTACAGTTTAGAAAAATTACCTTGTCAGCTGAGTGGAGGATAGATTAGAGAACAGAGAATGACTGGAGGCAGAGAGCCCACTTAGAATGCTGTTGAAGTAATATAGTGAGGAGGTGATAAAGAGAGGAATGTACTCTTCTATTGCAACAGAGCTAGTTGATAGCTGTACTCTGATTTCCACATTTCATCTCCTGCCACTGTGACTTTGAATATGCCTGGAATATGATTCACCCCACTGCCATCTCTGGAAATCTTTTGTTTCATTAATGTGCTGCCTCCTTAAACAGTTTTTTTCTAATGCCTTGAATTAGTGCTTTCTCGTTTCTCAAAATAACTCACATTTACTGCTCTATGTTCATGCTTCACTAGTCAGTAGAATATAAACTCCTTGAGGGCAGGGACCAATTAATTTGTTTTATCTTTGCATCTTTACATTGACCTGAGAGGACAACAACAAAAAGTAAATCAACAATCCCAAGAGGAGTAAAAGAACAGTTGCAAACACATCAGTGATAAGGTTCAATCATCAGCATTTTGAAGTATCCTGGATTAGGAAACAATAGTCACAAAAAACCTACCAAGAGACTAAGGTCTTATTATTCTTGTTATCTTTCAACATTTGTTGGTAAAATTGTTTAAAGTTACATTTTTATTTTTTTGTAGTTTTATTTATTTATTTTGACATTTTGACATTCATTTCCACAAAATTTTGAGTTCCAATTTTTCTCCCCATCTCTTCCCTCCCTCCACCCCATAACACCTTGCATTCTGATGATCCCTTCCCTCAATGTGCTCTCCCTTGTATCACACCTCACCCTTCCCTTATCCCCATCTTATCTCTTTTCTTGTAGGGTAAGATAAATGTCTATACCCCATTATCTGTGTTCCTTATTTTCCAGTTATATGCAATAACAATTCCCAACATTTGTTTCTAATACTTTGAATTCCAACTTCTCTCCCTCCCTCCCCACCCATCCCCATTGAGGAGGCAAACAATACAGGCTATATGTGTGTCATTTTGCAAAAGACTTCCATAATAGTCATGTTGTGTAGGACTAACTATATTTTCCTCCATCCTACCCTACCCCCCCTTTTTTTCTGTTCTCTCATTTGACCTTGTCCCTTCCCAAAAGTATTTTCTTCTAGTTACTCCCTTCTCCCATTTGCCTTCCCTTTGATCATCCCCCTCACCCTACTTATCCCTTTCTCCCCTACTTTCCTGTAGTGGAAGATAGATTTTTATACCAAATTTAGTGAGCATGTTATTCCCTCCTTAAGCCTTATGTGAAGAGAGTAAGCTTCACTTTTCCCCTCTCACCTCCTCCCTTTTTTCCTCCATTGAACAAGATGTTTCTTATCTCTTTCATGAGTGATAGTTGCCTCATTTCATTTCTCCCTTTCTCCTCCCAATATTTTCCTCTTTCACCCCTTAATTTTATTTTTTTATGGATATCATCTCTTCTGATTCAACTCAACCTGTGCTCTGTCTATGCATGTGTGTGTGTGTGCGTGTGTGTGTGTGTATAATCCCTCCACCTACCCAAATAGTGACAAAAGTCTCAAAAGTTACACATATTATCTTTCCATGTAGGAATGTAACTAGTTCAGCTTTAGAAAGTCCTTTACAATTTCTCTTTCCTGTTTACCTTTCCATGCTTCTCTTGATTCTTGTGTTTGAAAGTCAAATTTTCTATTCAGTTCTGGTCTTTTCATCATAAATCCTTGAAAGTCCTCTATATCATTGGATGACCATTTTTTTTCCCTTGAAGTATTATAATCAGTTTTTCTGGGTAGGTGATTCTTGGTTTTAATCCCAGTTCCCTTGACTTCTGGAATCTCCCATTCCAAGCCCTTTGGTCCCTTAAAGTAGAAGTTGCCAGATCCTGTATTATCCTAATTGTATTTTCACAGTATTTGTATTGTTTCTTGATAGCTGCTTGCAATATTTTCTTCTTGACCTGGGAACTCTGAAATTTGGCCACAATATTTCTGGGAGTTTCTCTTTTTGAATCTCTTTCAGGAGGTGATTGGCGGATTCTTTCTATATTTATTTTGCCTTCTGGTTCTAGAATATCAGGGCAGTTTTCCTTGATAATTTCATGAAAGATAATGTCTAGTCTCTTTATTTGATCAGGGTTTTCAGGTAGTCCCATAATTTTTAAATTATCTCCCCTGGATCTATTTTCCAGGTCTGTTGTTTTTCCAATGAGATGTTTCACATTTTCTATTTTTTCAATCTTTGGGTTTTGTTTTGTAATTTCTTAGTTTATTGTATAGTCATTAGCTTCCCTGAACTCCACTCTCATTTTTAAAGAACTGTTTTGTTCAGTGAGTTTTTGAACCTCCTTTTCCATTTGGCTAATTCTGCTTTTTTAAAGCATTCTTCTCCTCATTGGCTTTTTGAACCTCTTTTGCCAATTGAGTGAGCCTATTTTTCAAGGTGTTATTTTCCTCAGCATTTTTTTGCTTCTCCTTTATCAGACTGCTGACTCACTTTTCAAGCTCTTCTATGGTCTGAGCCCATTTCATATTCATTTTAGAAGTACTGGAGGCAGAAGCCTTGACTTCCTCTGACAGTATGCATTCTTCTTCCTCATCTGAAAGGATGGAAGAAGATAACTGTTCACCAAGAAAGTAACCTTCTATGGTCTTAGTTGTTTTCCCTTTTTCAGGTATTTTCTCAGCCAGTTACTTGACTTCTGAATCCTTTGTCAAGAGGAGAGTCCTAGTGCTCCCCCCAGGATCATGCTCAGGGCTGAGGTTCAGATCAGTTGCTCAACTCCCCCAGAGGCTTTAAGCTGAGCTGCCTGGACAATGGATCCAGGTTTCTTCCTTGGCCACAGTAGCTGCCTGATGTCTGCTGCTCTGCTGCTGCTGCCTCTGCCACCATCTGGGGCCAGTGCTGAGGGGACCCCACTCCCCTCTCACCCAGTTGGGAAAGCTGTCCCACACTGACCTTTGGAGGTTTCTCTGTTGCTTGTGGTTTGAGGGATCTGGGACCCTCCCTGCTGGGGATTTTGCCCTGGAGGCCTGTTCCAATCCTGTTCTTCCCCTTGCCACATAGCCAGGACTGGGCTCTGCTTCACTCAGTGTCCTATGGGATAGACATTTCCTGTTGACCTTCCAGGTTACTTTTGGCTGGAAATCTCTTTCACTCTTTTGTTCTGTGGCTTCTACTGCTCTAGATTTTGTTGGCAGTCATTTTTTACAAGTATTTTGTGGGCTGTGGGGGCAGCACTAGAGTATATACATCTTTCTACTCTGCCATCTTGGCTCTGCCCCTAAAGTTACATTTTTTTAAAAAGATTTTAATGATACAGCAATGTCAAACTGTAGAAAATGCACCTTTTCCTTTTGAAAATGGCACAATTAAAAGCCTACAAGAAAAAAAAAGTAGTTGGTAGACAAATTGGGTAAACAGAGTCAGGGAAAGGCCCTGCATGAAAGTAGAATCAGTGGGCCCAGATCACGAGGAGAGCAAGCACTATCCCAAAAGGTGATCTGAGTTGATAACAAGAGTCTGTGGAATTCTAAGACCAACCTAAATTGCTGAGGTAAGCAGAGTAACTGGTTACCAAAGTGAGAGATTCAGATCACAAGATTTGAATAGATTGGGAGGCAAAATGAGGAAAGATCCACAAAGCTGATTATTTCTATGCTACACATCGTTGCACCAAAGCTTCAGGTTTTGTTGTTATTATTGTTAAATGTCAGTTGCTGGCACTCTTCATTCTTATTGCTCCTCTTGTGCCAATATATAGGTGTGATCAGAAGCAGTCTCACTTGCCATCTCGCTGGAGTCTTTATTTCCGTCTCACTGTGTGTATCTCTGTTCCTATCAGTTGATCTGTCTGTGTGCCATTCTCTGTTGATGTCCTTCTGTCTCTGTTTCTCTGTGATCTGTCTCTATATCTGTTTATCACTCTTCATCTTTCCTAGTTTCTCTCCCTGTCTCCCTGTCTTTCTCTCTTTGGGTCTATGTGTGTCTCTCTCTCTCTCTCTCTCTCTCTCTCTCTCTCTCTCTCTCTCTCTCTCTCTGTCTCTCTGTCTCTCTGTCTCTCTCTCTCTCTCACACACACACACACACACCACACACCAATCATATCATTTTGAAACTGACAAATACCCCTTACATTTCTAGCAAGGGAACCCTGGCAAGCCCTACTCTCCAGCAGCAATAATACCAAACCACATAAAGGAGTTGGGTCAGAGCTTATGCTCAACCTTTTAGAAAGTGCCCTGGTTCAATACACCAAAGGGGACTGCCTAATTATCCAATGACATAGGATAAAACTAAAGAGGAAAATAAACAGCCAGAAACAAACAGGAAAGATCCATCCAAACTACAATCTCTTTTCTTCATCAATGTCATTGGAGATACCATATTTAGACTCAACATCAGAGTTTTTGATGCTCTGAATAAGAATGAAGAAATCATACTAAAAAAAAAAAACAAAAAAAAGAAGTGCAGCTAATGTAAACCAAGTAGGAGGAGCTCTGTGCTTAGAGGTAACAGAATTTTATGGGTCTTGATGAATTTAGTTTCAAGCTATTTGAAAGTGGGAAGAAGACCAAACACTTGGAGGAAAGTTACATACATTACTACCACAAAAGTTATAAAAAAAATTATGAATTGTTATCGACATCTATGCCTACTTTCCCACTTCCAAAATAAATTTTATGAGCATAATCTACAAATATATCCTCCTTTGAAGAAAATGGAATAAGGAGTATGCTGACTTTCATGAATAATATTTTATAGCAGACATCTTTACACATTTGACTGAAAGGTGTAGCAAATCTAAGATCCCACTGTATTCATTATTCATTGACTGTGACCTAGCATTTGATCTGATAGAGCAAAATGCCTCCTTAGGGATTCTCTTCCAAAAAAATGTTCCCCATATATGTGCTAATCCCATTGAAGAGAAAACCACAGGAATGACTTTGTTCATAGAACCTTCAAGAAGTTCCAATTAGCTAGGAATAGAGGAATAGGAGGTACTTGCAAAGGGTGTTTGTTACCATGAAGGAGGATAATCAGTGCTATGTCCAAAGGAAGGGGGATTTCTTAAAAATCCTCTAGATTTTCCTGTTTGTGGATGATGGAATCAAATCTCAGACTATTGAAAGATCTGTTAAAGGAGACTCATAACTATGTTAAAATGTTTAGTCTAATTTTCTATGTAGAAAAAAACTAAATGGATGAAGGATGTCAATTGTCTTTTAGCAAATATTATATGAAGCTGCTTCAACAGCCAATTGAACTAGTCCATAAGTCAGTAAGTGTGTAGGTGCGCGTGTGTGTGTGTGTGTATGTGTAGTGTAGATGGATTGTATTTGAAAGACCTCAAATTTCTCCATGAAACAAAGGTCTAGCATTTTAACTCCAATATTCTCCCAATTACACTATGTGGCTGGAAATCATAGAATAGAGCTGTCTTTGAAAAATTAAAGTTGTTGGTCACTCAGAGATTGATAGAAGATACATGATGGCTAAAAATAAGCTACAGTCCTATTAGCAATAATGAATTCTTCACCAGAAGTGGCACAAAAGAAGTCATCAAAGAGATATATGATGGGGAAAGATACAGATAGGTCATATAATTGGATTTAAGGATAATGGATGGACAGCTGACATGTTCCATTAGTATCCAAATAGTTGTGAGAAAATGAAAAGGTCCTTGGGATATTGGGTAGACCCATTTATGGAGGATATATGGGAAGGCAGAGCTTAGCACAGTGCCTGGCAAATAGTAAGTGCTTAAGAAATGCTAGTTGACTGGCATGGACACGAGTCATATGGCAAAGTTGTAGCAAATGGATAGGACTGATGTATAACACCATAAGGAAGATATATTAATGAGATTGCAGATCTATCAAAGAATTGATACATATTTATATTCATGCTTAAGGTTCATAAAGTACCTTTATAAACCTTGTGAGGCAGATAATTCAAAAATAATTAACCTCATTTTATAAATGAGGTTTTATATATATATATATATATATATATATATACATATACAAATGAGCTTGTATAAATTAAGCTATACATGCTCACATTTCTAGTAGCCATCAGATTAGCATTTGAAATAGGTCTCCTGACTCCAAATTCAACACCACATCACAAGGACAGTTAAATGATCAATATTTTCCTCCATTTTCACTGGAAGTAAACATATTTTTACATTAGGTAGAGATAGGACTAAAAATAAGTAAAGGTAATAGTTATAATAATGCACATTGAGCTAGGAAATGGTATTTTTAGCTTACCATCCTTACAACCAAGATTTTCTTGATGATCATTAATCAAACAATAGTCCTAGGAAAACAAATTACTTCTCAAGCACACAATATAGTATATTCATAACTGGTGCACTACAGGGGTAAGGGAAAATAGAGCTACCCTTGATAACTGGCTACACGCAAGGCAATTCTCTGCTTGGCAGAGGCTACCTTCCTCTCTAGCATAGCTGCATCCATTTTCAGAATCAGTGCTTTGCCTTGTAATTCAAAGACTGAGTCAATGCCTAGGCAAGGGTGGGGACTTCTAGGTCCTTGGGTGGGACCTTTTGACTGAGTTTAAGTTTTACAGAATAAATCTTTTTATTAAGGAGATGTGTTCTGTGAAGTTTGGATTCAAAGGGTCACACTTGATGACCTAGAGGGCCACATGTGGCCTCCAGGCTGTAGGTTCCCTACTGCTGCCTAGGGTTTAGGTAGGACTAGACCCAATGACATATAAAGGAAGATGTGACCAGGTAGGTGAGGGTCCATAGGGTTCATAATTAATAAGAGGACTATGAACAAAGAAGAAACAGAGTATTCATGAATAGAGACCCAGAGCCAAGATGAATGGGCTATAAACCTTGGCAAATAAATTTACTTCTCCTTGCTCTAGACAACCCTCCAAGACCATAAATTGCAGAGAAAGTACCACTTGCATTGTTGAGTTTCCTTACCAGGGAGTTTCCTATATCAATGGAATCTTAAGTCCACTACCTTTCCTCAGTTCCTATGAATATGATTCATGGGATGAATATGATTCATTCATGGCAAGATTAGTGTTCAAAAGTGGAGCCTAGAGTGGAGCCAGGCTCAGACATGAGAGCAGACCACAGCATCCAACAGAGGCTTGGCCATTGCCACAGGTAACTGCCAGATAAATGAGTTCCTTTTAACTGGAGCTCCACCTGCTTAAAGGGTTGGGCCTATTATATCTTGTATGTTTCTCTAACAATGAAATTTGAGTCTTTCTTCTCCTAGGATGGCCATCATGGTACAATAGAAGAGAGTACTGGATTTGGAATCAGAGAACCTGAGTTCAAATCTCACCTCTATTACTAATCATGTGGCTAAGCAAGTAAATTAAACTGAAATGGACCTCATCTGCAAAATGAGGATGTTGGACTAGATAGTATCTAAGGTTCTTTCCAGATCTAAAAATATGATCCTCTGATTCCCTGATGTATCACTATCAGAGTTTGTGGAGAGTCCAACATTCTCTGGGAAAGTTTGTCTCCCTTGGGTAGCTTGGGTCTCTCTTAAATTGCTGCCCCCCCCCACTCCAGTCTTCCTTAGGGATAGGATGAGGGACCAGACTAACAGAGGTTTCCATCAGTAAGTCTCTATAGTTATGAGGAAGGCATAATACTTAAAAGTTCAGGGGATGGGATCAGAAACAAGTAGAAGTTTACATAGACCAAAGGTTATTTATCATTAGTTATCAAAGAGGCAGGGGTCTGGAACAAGAGACATGTATAACATTCCCAAAGAGGAGTCAGCAATTCAGGAGAATTTGGATACACAAGATCAGAATAAGCAATCCTATCAAGGGTCTGATAAACATCCAAAAAAATCAGTGTTCAAAACTGGCTTAAGCACATCAGGAAAGTATGTATTTCAAGCTGACTCATTCAGTTCATTTAGAATGCCAGGATTTTTATAAATCTTGTCATTAGACATAGTCCCACACTTTTTAATCTTTTTAAAATTATTTTATTTCTTTTTGGTTTTCTACAGTCACTTCCACACTCTTTAATCTTTAACCCCAACTTCATCAGTTGACAGCTCCCAATCACTACTGGTGTTTTCAAAGCTTGAGTTTGCCATGGTGGCTAGCCTCCCAGAGTCTCAGGGTCCTTATCTTCTCCTCCATCCAAGTTGTCCTTATCTAGGGTCTTATATCCTCATGGATATGAGATCAGAATTTCCACAAAGCAGATTCATGTTCATATTTACACATAATTACATCATATTTATATTGACTTTAAAAACATAGTCTCAAAAGTAGAGATTTTTCAGAGACAGAGAGATTTATTAAATACTTAGCTATATGTCAGGCACAGGGCTAAGTGCTGGAAATACAAATAAAAGCAAAAAAATCTCTGCCCTCAAGAAGCTTACATTAAAAGGGAAAGACAAAACACAAAAGGGGGAAAGGCAGGAGGGTGTCTGTAAAGAGAGAGTCAGAAGTAAAACAGAGAAAAATGAGCTAGAATTTGCCTGGGCACTTCCTCAAAGTGGTGATCCCTGGAAAGAACTCATCAATAGAAGGAAGGCTACAAAGGAAGAGTCAACCCTGAGATGAGAAAGCTAGAGGGGAAAGAGATGGAAAAAAGATGGAAAACTTTGCAGTGTATTTCCCTTTAATAGGGATCTGTTAGAGTATTTTTTTTTTTTACCTTTGAAGCTCCTCTTTCCAAAGCTGAATATAGGTTATGTGGATTTTTAAAAAGTAACATGATCACAATTACAAAAGTTTAAAGTTTACTAAACACTTTCTTCATAGTAACCCATTTATATGGCTAGTATAAATATTATTATAGGCACGGGTATATTAGTATAAATATAAGCAGAATAAATACCATTATTAGCCCTATCTTACTAGCAAAGGGGCCCCTGGACCAAGCCTCAACAATGGGATTCCAATGTGATTTGGTGGACACAGAGCCTCAAGAATTTTTTTGAATTTTTTTGCACCCAAATGGATGAATGAATAAATGAAAAACATTTATTAGGGATTTACTAAGTGCCAGACACCATTCTAAATTCTGGGGATACAGATACAAAAAAAGAGATGACTCCTACCCTCACGGAACTTAAATTCTAATAGAGGGAAATAAGATTTTTGGAAATTAGTGGGCATAAGCAGACAAGTGAAAATTGTATAATATAGATGTCACCAGATTATGTTTTCAGCACTTTGAGTATACCATACAAAATTAAATTCTAAAACCTCATTTTGTCTACAGAATTGAGAACTTTCTAATGAGAGCATATTGGGCATCTATAGTCACAGTTGTAGGACATCAGTCTAACATGAAACTTAATTTCAGTCAATAAATGCAATTGCATTTTGGTTAAACAATAAGGTGGACTAATTTCCAATAAGGAAACTCCTAAGCTCCTTTAATAGTTCTGGGATAATAAATGAGGGTCATAATGAACCACATTAAGGCATACTTTCATCTGATTCAATACCCTTGACCAAGTTCAGCTTAGGTAGTTCTTCAAACAAGGGAGAATTTCCACTTTTAGAATTTACCTTCTTTTGTATACTAGATACATTCAAATCTAAACTGAGAGCATTTACACCATAAGAGAGGCCTCTGCTATAAGAGGTTTTCTTTTCCAAGAAGAAATAATGGAATTAGATGCTTTTCCTCAAACTCCCTGGTTTAGTTTATCAGGTGTAATTCATTGCTCAGGAACCTGTCTTCTCTATAAAATATCTAAATAATATGTAAGTATTTATGTGAAATTCTTGATTGGTTTCCAGTGACTAGGGAAGAGGGCATCTCAATGGTAAGGAGTAACAATATTGTTACTGTGGGAAGAAGACAGGGAAGACATCCTCCTTCCCTTCTTCTCTTTCCCCTTCCATAAATACAGGAATACTAGAAGAATCTCAAAAGAGAGGAGGTATCATATCTCCTCATCCTTTTTATGAGCTACAGAGCAGGTGATGGAGGTTTCTAGACAAGAGTCTCCCTAATCTCTGTTGCCACCCATCTTCGAGAAAGATTCTTTCTTCCTCTCCTGACTCCTAGTCACTAGAGACAAATCAAGAGTGTCACCCCAGCAAGGAATATGGCCATCAGCTCATGTCCATCTCCAGGAAATTTGGAGATTCTGTTACACTTACATAGATAGTATTTTTGTTTGTTTGTTTGTTTTTCACAGTTTGCAAGACCTAGGGACAGATGAATTAGGTTATGGGCAGATCAAGGAGGTCCTTGCTTCAGGCAACTTTTTCTATTAATATTGGGGACAGCTGGGTGGGACAGCAGATAGAGCATAGAGCCTGGCGTCAGAAAGACGAGTTCAACTCTGGCCTCTGATTTACTAGCTGTGTGATCCTGGGAAAGCCACTTAACCTCTATTTGTCTCAGTTTCCTCTTCCGTAAAAGGGGATAATAATGAAACCTGCTTCCCAGTGTTGTTGTGAGAATCAAACAAGATGACATTTGTAAAGTACTTAGCACAATGATTGCCACACAGCAGGCACAGTATAAATGTTACCTATTAGTATCATTACCATCACTTCAAGTAGTAGCAGTAACAGTATAACATTATTATGGAAAAGCAAATAAATCTTCACAGTTACATGGAAAGCTTTGAATTAAGGAATACCATCATCACAGAAGAATTAGGACTATTCATATTTGGAAATAATCTTATGTTTGTCCTTTGTTTCAAAGAGGACCATAACATCAGGGAAATGATGACATGACTTGCAGTTGACTTTGATTTGAATGAGGAAAGGCTGTCTAATGTGTAATGGAAGAAGCATGGTGGACACAAATAGACTGAAGTATATTAGCAAAGATGATTTGCTTTCATTCATTCATTCATTCTTTCATCAAACATCTCTTAATCACCTATTGTGTGCTAGGTATTGGGCATATATAAACAAAAATGAGGTAGTCCTTGGTCTCAAGGACCTTATATTCTAATTGTACTAAATTTCTTCACAAGAAATGTAAAGTAATTTCTGAAAGGAAAGTGCTAATAATGATAAGGTAACAGGATAGACTTTCTGTACAAGGTAGCACTGGAGATGAGTTTTGAAAAAAAGTTAGGGATTCTACGAGGTAGGGTAAGAAGGGATAATACTCCTGGCAGGAGGGACTAGCCTGTGTAAAGGCAAGAAGATGAGAGATAGAGTGTCACATGCAAGGAATAAAAAGCAAAGCAATTTGACTGAAACCTAGAGTACTTGAAAGAGAGTAATATACAAAAAGTATGAAAAGTTAGACTGAAACCAGACTATGAAAGACTTCAAAAGCCAAACATAAAAGCTCGTTTTTATCCTAGAGAAGGATTCTTTACCTAGACTTTACATAGACTCCTTATCTAGAGTCTATGAATGTGTCTTTTTTAATACTTTGATAATTGTATTTGAAAATAATTGGTCTCCTTTGTAATCTCATTTATTTCATTTTACTTAAAAAATTATTGTAAGGGGCTGATAGGCTTCATCAGACAACCAGTAGGGTCCATCACACACACACACACACACACACACACACACACAATTTTAAGAACCTCTGCCCTACAGGCAAGAAAGTGAAGCTTCTTGATAAAGGAAGTGATGTGGTAACCTATGCTCTAGGTATATCAGTTAAACAGCTACAAAAAATAGTTAGAAAGTCAAGATTCTTGAAGAAAGGAGACCAATTAAGGAACTATTGGTATCATTTAAGTGATCATTGGTGGAGAGGAAAGAATGGTTTGGAGCTATATTAAGAAAGAATAAGGAAGACTTGGCAACTGATGAAATATAGAGAACAAGATGGAAGAACAAGTGAAGAATGACTGAAGTGGTGTACCTAAGTGGGTAATACTCTCAACAGAAATAGTAAAGTTAGGGAAAAGGCAGAGTTTTGGGATGAAGGGTAATTTATGAATTCTGTTTTGGACAGATTGGGTTTGTGATACTTATCGAACATTCCTTTGATGATGTGGAAATAGAATTCAAGAGGGAGACACTGGCTGGCTACATAGATATGGCAGTTATCTGCATGGAAATGATAGTTAAACCCATGAGAGTTGACGGGATCATCAAAAGAGACAGAAGCACTGTGAAAGACATTATCAGGGATGAAAGATAGATGGACACAATAGTATTCCTGAAATATTCCAGAAATATTCCATGCCAGATTTATTGGAAAGCATTGAAGAGAAATTCATAGGATATGATGCTATCTGCAAGAGTGTTGAATAATCTGATGAAATTTAATTTCTAATGAATTTCTAATAAATTTCTAATGAAATTAATGATTTCAATCATTTTACTTTATCATTAATAATTATGATAGTGATCAGTTTATTGAGATTTATGATGCATGCAAACCTCAGAGAAATAATGATTTTCTTTTAAATGGGTTCCACGAGTCTCCTGAGATATTCTTTGCTATTGTTTTAATTAATTTCTTTCTTGTGAATACTTGGGCCTGCTTTTGATAATCTTGCTTTATGAAATTAAAATTCCTCTGTAGGCAAAAATTTTTGCTCCAAGCTAATACTTGTTTCAGATACAATGAAATTAGTCATCACATACCAAATGTTCCTTTTTCTTTGCATCTCTAATTTAATCCTGTATAAAGTCCAAAGAACAATTGTGAAACTTGTATTTCCTCTGAAATCTACCCTGCTTTTTCCCTAATCCTTGGAATCTTTCTCTCTCCCACCCCTGACTCCCATTGACCCCACTTCAACGCCCTAAAATTTTTCCTTTTTTTTATATAAATTTATTTGACTTTTTACATTCATTTTCACAAACTTTTGGGTTCCAAATTTTCTCCCCATTTGTCCCCTACCCCTACCCCAATACATCAAGCATTCTAATTTTCCCTATCACCAATCTGCCCTCTCTTCTATCATCCCTCCCTTCTCTTGTCCCTATCTTCTCTTTTGTCCTATAGGGCCAGATGACTTTCTATTCCTCATTAACTGTATTTCTTATTTCATAGTAGCAAGAACAATACTCAACAGTTGTTCCTAAAACTTTGAGTTCCAAATTCTTCCCATCCCTCCCTCCCCACCCATTCCCTTTGGGAAGGCAGGCATCAATATAGGCCATATCTGTGTAGTTTTGCAAATGACCGATAATAGTCATGATGTGTAAGACTAACTATATTTCCCTCCATCCTATCCTGCTCCCCATTGTTTCTATTCTGTCTTTTGATCCTGTCCCTCCCCGTGTGTTGACTTCAAATTGCTCCCTCCTCCCATTGCCCTCCCTTCCATCATCCCCCCCCCTTGCTTATCTCCTTCTCCCCCACTTTCCTATATTGTAAGATAGGTTTTCATACCAAAATGAGTGTGCATTTTATTCCTTCCTTTAGTCGAATGTGATGAGAGTAAACTTCTTGTTTTTTTCTCAGCTCTCCTCTTTTTCCCTCCACTAAAAAGTCTCCTGCTTGCCTCTTGAATGAGATATAATTTACCCCATTCCATTTCACCCTCTTTCCTCCCACTACATTTCTCTCTCACCATTTACCTCAATTTCTTTTAAGCTATGGTCCCATCCTATTCAATTCACTCTGTGCTCTCTGTCTCTGTGTGTGCGTGCAAGTGTATATATGTGTGCGTGCGCATGCATGTACATGTGTGTGCATGTGTGTGTGTGTATGTGTATGTGTGGTCCTACCAACTACCCAGATACTGAAAAGTTTTAAGAGTTACAAATATTGTCTTTCCATGTAGGAATGTAAACAGTTCACTTTTGGTAAGTCCCTTATGATTTCTCTTTGCTGTTTACTTTTTCATGCTTCTTCTCATTCTTGTGTTTGAAAGTCAAATTTTCTTTTCAGCTCTGGTCTTTTCATCAAGAATGCTTGAAAGTCCTCTGTTTCATTGAAAGACCATATTTTCCCCTGAAGTATTATACTCAGTTTTTCTGGGTAGGTGAGTCTTGGTTTGAGTCCTGGTTCCCTTGACTTCTGGAATATCCTATTCCATGCCCTTCGATCCCTTAATGTAGAAGCTGCTAGATCTTGGGTTATCCTGATTGTATTTCCACAATACTGGAATTGTTTCTTTCTAGCTGCTTGCAAGATTTTTTCCTTGAGCTGGGAGTTCTGGAATTTGGCCACAATGTTCCTAGGAGTTTCTCTTTTTGGATCTCTTTCAGGCGGTGATCAATGGATTCCTTCAATACTTATTTTGCCTTCTAGTTCTAGAATCTCAGGTCAGTTTTCCTTGATAATTTCATGAAAGATGATGTCTAGGCTCTTTTTTTGATCATGGCTTTCAGGTAGCCCCATAATTTTTAAATTGTCTCTCCTGGATCTATTTTCCAGGTCAGTTGTTTTTCCCATGAGATATTTCACATTATCTTCCATTTTTTCATTCTTTTGGTTTTGTTTTGTGATTTCTTGGATTCTC
Source organism: Bettongia penicillata ogilbyi (assembly GCA_023548195.1). NCBI lineage: Eukaryota > Metazoa > Chordata > Mammalia > Diprotodontia > Potoroidae > Bettongia > Bettongia penicillata. The sequence goes on along the minus strand of JAJHZJ010000382.1, from coordinate 2,964,560 downwards.
ATAAAGTCATTAGCCTCCATTTGTTCCATTCTAATTTTGAGAGAACTATTTTCTTCAGTGAGCTCTTGAACCTCTTTTTCCATTTGGCTAATTCTGCTTTTGAAAGCATTCTTGACCTCATTGGCTTTTTGAACTTCTTTTGCCAATTGAGTGAGCCTATTTTTCAAGGTGTTATTTTCTTCAGCATTTTTTTGGGTCTCCTTTATGAGGTATTGACCCGTTTTTCGTGCTTTTCTTGCATCTCTCTCATTTCTCTTCCCAGTTTTTCCTCCACCTCTCTTACTTGATTTTCAAAATCCTTTTTGAGCTCTTCCATGGCCTGAGCCCATTGGATATCTACTTCGGATGTTTGGGATGCAGAGGCCTTGACTTCTATGTCTTTTCCTGATGGTAAGCACTGTTCTTCCTCATCAGAAATGAAAGGTGGAAACAACTGTTCCCCAAGAAAGTAGCCTTCTGTGGTCTTATTTTTCTTCCCTTTTCTGGGCATTTTCCCAGCCAGTTACTTGACTTCTGAGATTCCTCTCCACTCCTGCCTAGATCTGCTCAGCTAGTGCTTGGGGTCTGATACTCAAATGCTGCTCCCCAGCCTCAGGGCTTTCAGCTCGGGAGGGGCTGCTATTCAATGTGAGCTTAAGTTCTGGTCCTCAGGTGGGGGCAGGGCTGCTTCCCAGGCTCAGTTCCCTCAGGGGGTTTATGCAGAGGCCTTTGGTAATGGCCCTGAGCTCCTGACTGTTGCTCCGGGAGTTCCAGGCCACCACTGCCTCTGCCACTGCCTCTGCCGCTGCCTCCCGAGGGGGCCCGAGTCACAGAGACACCCCGCTCCCTTCTCGGCCAGCGCAGAAGTCTTTCTCACTGACCTGGAGTGCCTGTGGGTGGAGGGACCTTCGTGGCCACCGGAGGTTCTGTCCCTGCAGCCTGCTCAGATCTGCTCCTCTGGGGCCGCACGGCCAGGGCAGGGCAGGGCTGGGCTCCACTGTCCAGTGCATGACGGACCTTTGGCGTAGGTTTTTCACAGCTCTCTGGAACAGAAATCTCCTCCACTGCATTGCTGCGCAGTTTGCACTGCTCCACAATTTGTGGGGATTTCTTTTTACAGAAAATTTATGGTTTGTGGGTTTGGAGCTAGCATACCTGAGTCTTTCTACTCCGCCATCTTGGCTTCTCCCCCGCCCTAAAATTTTTTTAACTCCAAGTGTGCACCTCTAACTAAATCTCCTCTTGATTTTTAAAGCTCTCCCTATTCTATTTATTTCTCAGATTGTTATTTAACTTTGCTAATTGTCACTTCTTCCTTGTCCTCTGGTTTGGTACCTCCAGAAGAACTCAAAATTTATAGTTTCCAATTTTTTACCTCTGGCAACCATGAAATTCTGTCCAGTAACTGAACTGTGAAATACTGATGTGGAATATTCTGTGCTGTAATTCAGCTGTGAATTACAAGAGCCAAACTAAGAGAAGGGGAATTTTTAAATTTAAATAGACCTCAGACTCAGGCACCAAGCTGGCATAGCTTAAGGTAGCACATTGGGCAAGGTACTAAACCTCTTTGGGCTTCACTTGTCTCATTTATTATATAAAGAGGTTGAACTATATTGGGGAGGGGAAGGGAGTCTCAAAGGCTTTTGTTTAAAGCCACTCAATGTAGATTACATAGACCACATATTCTTGTGACTATTAGATGACTTTTTTTTAAAAAAAATAAAAGCCTATACTACCAACCATAATAATATATGAGGAAACTTTTCTTGGAATATTGGATATTGGAAATTTCTGCAGTGGGGCTATTGCACCTAGTCAGTTAACTAGATAATCTAATTAACACATTTTTTAAAAGAAACAAAGATTTTGAGGCAGTAGTACAAATACACTAAGGCAATAGACAAAAAGTAAAGAGGATATTCAAGTTTAAATCCTCCATTCCAAACTGAAAATTTGTTGATTCTGTGAATTTACTTGAAAAAAATGAACCTTCTGAGTTCAAGTCTGGGGTTAGAGGAGGATGAAGGATATACTAAGGAGTTACTATAGTACAATAAACAAAGGCATCACTGAAATGTTTTTTTTTTTTAAAAGTATACTTTGTGGGCAATCTATTAGCAGTGTCAAATATGTCTCCTTTTGGTTTATCCACAAGATTTTCTGTCAACAAACATTTAAGAATTATTTTGGGCCTAGAAATACATTTATGCTACTTTCATACTTTTAAATAATCAAACATCAAGAATTTATTAAGCACTTACTGCATACCAAGTACTATGCTGAGCACTGGGGACACAAAACCAAAAAATGAAGTAGTTCCTTCTCTCAGAGAACTTACATTCTAATGGGGAAATATTTACAAAAAAAAAAAGTAATGACCCATTGGACTTACTCCAACTCATATTCTTCATCCCCCAGAAGTTGATTACAATGTCCTGGTTACTCAAGGGTACTCTGTGGGTTCTTGTGCTTAAAACTTAACTTTCCAGGATCCACTGTATGCTTACCTTTAATAGTCAGCCGGTAGACACAAATATCCCAGAGCAAAGATACTTATCATGATGGCACAGTATGAAAAGAAGTTTGCCCAGGATTCCATCCATAGACCTGGGGCTCACTATCACACAGTCTTCCACAAATATACCCAGAATTGGTAGGAAGAATGAACTCAAAGTTCCTTGGTAATGTAGGGAAGACATAGTCAACGAAACTTTGCATCCTGTATATGTTGTCCCAGTGTCTTTCTGTTCTCGTGGCATCTTCAAACGGCTTATCCACAGATCCAGAGTCTCTGTAACATAGCCTAACAGGGCTCTAAGGTCCACATCCTTGTGGAGTTACATTCAAACTGTTAATTTTCTCTTGAATCCATAGTTGACTCTTTTAACTGCTGCCAGGGGTCCTTCTCCTTGGAATGATCTCTACTAGCTCTCTCTTGACTCTCTCTCTCTGTAGCAGGTGGTTCTTATAATGGGCACGTAGCTCACCTACATGAGGCAGCTAGATGATGCAGTGTATAGAGTGCTAAGTCTAGAGTCAGGAAGATCTGAGTTCAAATCCTACCTCAAACACTTACTGGTTGTGTGACCTCAGGCAAGTCACTTAATCATGTTTGCCTTGGTGTCCTCATCTGTAAAATAAGCTGAAGAAGGAAATGGCAAATCACCCCAGTATCTTTGCCAAGAAAATCTCAAAAGAAGTCACAGAGTGTTGGACAGGACGGAAATGACCGAACAACAATGACCTCAGTGGTAAAATGCCATGGTAAATTGTGAAGAGGGCATGGTTAGGAAGAAAAAGAAATTCCTTTTGCCCTCTTGCTGTCCTTCCATAGAATTACAGGAGTCATGCTTCACAAAGCTGCCTCTTTGCCTCAGCTGCCTGCAGAACTGGCAAATCTATTCAACAAAGACAAGTGTCTTGTCAATTCCATCAGAGAGAACTCCTTTACTCTTGGAGTTCCATCTCCCACTTCAATATATGGACTCAAAATATAATCATAAACTTCTGGGAGCCAAGATGACAGAGCAAGGTTATTAACTTAACTCCCATATTCACCTCCAACCATCCATAAAACAGCACCCCAAAATGAATTCTAGAAGAGTAGAAGCAACAAAAGATGAGGTAAAAGAACATTTTAGCCCAAGAAATTTGGAAGGTTGGTAGGTAAGATCTGTCTCACCTGGATAAAAGAGGCATGCAGTCTAGGATAGAGGTATCCCAGCAAGCCAGTAGCAAACCTCACCTCAGTAAACCAGCAGGAGGTCCTGAGCCTCAGTGTGGTGGAACCGCAAATGTCAACTCCAGGACCCCCATTCCCATATGCTTCAGCATAGCTGGGGATTGGACAGACACCAGCTCCTGGAACACCCCACAGGCCTCAGCACGTGAATAGACTCCAGAATTGGGACCACAGCTGAGTACCAGGTAAGCTGCTAGATCCCTACAGCCTCCAGCAGCATCAGCCACTCCCACCCCACTTCCTCAGCATAGCACCACACATAGAGTCCCCTATGAGCCTCACAGCAACATCAATGCAGTACCAGGTCATAGCCCATAGTCCCTGGCACAAGAAAACTCATCCACTCCAGGAACAAAGCTCAAATTTAAAAGGAAGTAAAAAGGCTGAAAAGAATGAGCAGATAATAATAAAAAATGAATCCATCCATAGAAAGCTTTTTTTTTTTTATGGTGACAAGGAAGATGAAGACAAACTAGGAAGAGGACAATGATGTCAAAACACCTACAGGCAAAACTCTAAAGAAAAATGGGAACTGGTCTCAAACCCAGAAAGAACTCGTGGAAGAGCTCAAAAAGGAGCTTAAAAATCAAATAGGAGAGGTAGAAGAAAAATTGGGAAAAGAAAAGAGAGTGATGCAAGACAATTATGAAAAAGGAGTCAACAAAATGTTGGAGGGGATGCAGGGGAAATGAGACATTAATGCACTATTGGTGGAGTTGTGAATGGATTCAATCATTCTGTAGAGCAATTTGGAATCATGCCCAAAGGGCTATAAAACCATGCATACCCTTTGACCTAAAAATATCACTACTATGTCTGTATCCCAAAAGAGATAGAAAACAGAAAGGAAAAGGACCTATATGTACAAAATTGTTTATGGCAGCTCTTTTCTGGTGGCAAATAATTAGAAATTAAGGGGATGCCCATCAATTGGGGAATGGCTGAACAAACTGTGGTATATGATTATGATGGAATACTATTGTGGTATGAGAAATGATGAGCAGGATATCTCAGAAAAACCTGAAAATACTTACATGAGCTGATGCAAAGTGACAGGTACTATGTACAAAGTAATAGCAATATTGTAAAATGATCAGCTATGAATGAGTTAGCTATTCTCAGCAATACAAGATCCAAGACAACTCTGAAGGACTCATGATGAAAAATTCCATCCATCCGCAGAGAAAGATCTGATGATATCTGAATACAGATTAAAGCACATTTTAAAATTTTCATTATTTTTCTTGAGGTTTTTTTGTTTTGTTTTGTTTTGGTCTATGTTTTCTTTCACAGCATGACTAATATGGAAATGTTTTGCATGAATTGCTTGCCTCCTCAATGGGGCAGGGGAGGAAGGAAAGAAGACAATTTGAAACTCAAAGTTTTAAAAGTAAATATTCAAAATTATTTTTAAATGTAACCAGAAAAAAATAAAATATTAATTTTTTTTAAGAAGAGTCAACAACTTGAAAAAAGAAAAGTAAAATTGGCCAAATGGAAAAGGAGATACAAAAACTGAGGAAAACAACTTTTAAAAATTTAGAATTGGGCAAATGGAAGCTAATGACTCTATGAGACATCAGGAATCAATTTTAAAAATATCTAAAGAATGAACAAATAGAATAAAATATAAAATATCTCATTAAAAAAACCTAACCTGGAAAATAGATTGAAGAAAGACAATGCCAGAGTCAAGGACTATCTTACAGACATAATCAAAAGGAGGAGGGGACAACATCATTAAAAAAATTATCAAGGAAAACTACCCTGATAGTCTAGATCCAGAGGGCAAAACAGGCATTGAAAGAATCCATCAATCACCTCAGGAAAGAGATCCCAAAATCAAAACTTCAAGAAACATTATGGCCAAATTTCAGAACTACCAAGTCAAGAAAAAAATACTACAAGTGGTCAGAAAGAAATAATTAAAATATTGGGGAACCACAATCAGGATTGCACAGGACTTAGGGGCTACAATGTTGAAGTATCAGAGGCCATGGAACATGATATTCCAGAAGGCAAAGGAGTTTGTACTGCAACCGAGAATCACCTACCCAACAAAACTGAACATAATACTTCAAGGAGAAAAAATGGTCATTCAGTGAAATAGAAGGATTTCAAACCTTCATAAGGAGAAAACCAGAAATGAATAAAAATTTTGATCTCCAATATCAAGCCTCAAGAGAAGCATTTAAAATGGAAAAAAGGGAAAAGAAAAGGATTCAATAGAGCTAAATTTTTTATATCCCTACATGAGAAGATGATACTTGTAATTCTTAAGAATTCTACCACTAATAGTGCTAGAAGGAAGATTTTATATACATATATATGTATATGCACATATATACATATACATACATGAGTATGTGCATATATATGTATTTATATGTACACAGAGGGTATGGATATAAGGTGAACTTGAGGGAATGACATAAAAATTAAAGGATGAGAAACAGGAGGGCAGTAGGTGCAGAGGGAAGGGAAAAGTAGAATGGGGTAAGTTATTTCACATGAAGAAGCACAAAAAAACCTATTACAATGAAGGAAAAGATAAGAGGGTAGGTGGTGGGCATTGCTTGAACCTTACTCTCATCAATATTGACTCCAGAAGGGAATAATATACACAATCAGTTGAATATAGAAATGTTCAAATAGAAGTATAGAAAATATATGTTACCTTACTGGGAAGTAGGAGGGGAGGAGATTAAGTAAAGTGGGGGAGGAGATTAAGTAAAGTGACAGAGGAGGACTGACAGAAGGGAGGGTAGATCAGGGAAAGTGGTAGAGAGAAGCAAAACACTGGTGAAGAGAGAAAGGGTGAAAGGAGAGAGAGGACAAACAGGAGGAAAAATAAGATGGAGAGAAATACACAGTTACCAATCAGACCGTGGTTATCTATTAATAAAAAAGCAACCTAATTTGGGAAGTTTAGCTCCTAGGCCTGAGAGTATACTATATAGACAGATACCTTCACCTGTACTAGAGGACTGCAAAGGACGGGGGAGAACTTTCTTCATCTTCCTTCATAATCCATATCATCAGAGTCATTAAAGCAAAGAAGACACCAGCATGGAGCAGAGAGGGATAGTCACTTAAGAGAGGGATATTGACATGATGTTGACATGATATTGACAGATAAATGTGCCAGGTATGGATTTGAAAGAGACAGAGAGATACCAGGATGGCCAACCCAACAAAGGAAACACACAAGGAAAGTTGCATTAGAACTCTATAGGAAATGAAAGTATTCTCAACAGCAGGAATTGTGAGTACCCCTTTGCCAGACATTTATCTCACATGGGTGCCTCACTACTGTTATACTCTAAGTCTGACCTCACTCTTCCCATGGGTGATTTGTTTATTTGTGGGAAAGTTCAATGAGGTTATAAGAGTTATAAGAGGTTATAATATATATAAGGTTATGCCCTTACTCCTGGCTTATTGATAAATAGAAGTACATTGGTGAGGTCTTAGGAGCTGTGAGATTAGAATTATAGCTTCACCAGATCATCTAGAATCCAAGATTGCAGCCATCTTTTGAGGACCCAACCTGTAAGCCTGTGAGTTCATGTTGGGAAAGTAGTTCAGAGAAGGATATTATGCTTAGTAAGGGGCTAACAGGGGCATAGACGTATCTTCATATTTTAACAAATCAATGCCCTGTAATTCGTTGTTATTTTTGTAGTTGAGTCATTTTTCAGTTGTGTCTGAGTCTTCAGGTGCCTTCTTGGGGTTTTCTTAGCAAAGATACTGGAGTGGTTTGCTATTTCCTTCTCCAGCTCATTTTAGAGGTGAGGAAACTGAGGCAAATAGCATTAAGTGACTTGCCCAATGTTGCACAGATAGTAAGTGTCTGAGTCTGGATTTGAACTGAGGTCTTCCTGACTCTAGGTCCAACACTCTATCCATTATACCACCTAGCTACTCACCTCCTGCCCCTTAATCCTGGTGATTATATCAAGTACAGGTCCATAAGTAAATACAGAATATATACAAGACAATCTTTTCCTTACCAGAAATAGTATTTCCTTTGCCTCATTCATTTTAAAACACTCATAATCCTAAATCAAAGAGTGAATCAATGCCAAAGGTAAATAAATATAAAGGTAGCTTTTAAAATATGATATTTCAAACCATGATTAAAAGTTTGGCCAACTTTCTTTTGTACTACATATTCAGACAGATTATGGTATGTGATTATTCAAGCCTTATAGATAAATCATGTCTCAAAAATGACAATTCACCCTAGCTATCAATTCTGACTTCTATTTAGATACAATGGTCTTATATTTGCCTCTGTATTAAATATATAATCTCATAGCTAGTGGTCTTCTTTTAGACGCTTAGATCTCCTTTACTTTAGTAAGAGTCCTCTAGGGTCCTCATTTTATTTCTCTGTAGATGATTTTTTTAAATATGGAATATAGGTTGTGTGGACTTAAACCACCACTGGATCAAAATTATAAAATTTTAAAGTTTATTAAGAGCTTTCTTTACAGCAACCCAGTGAAACAGACAGTCTAGGTGGTTTTCATCCCATTTTATAGATTAAAAACTGAGACTTAGAGAAGTGATATGATCATGTGCTTGGAGAGCTAAACTCTTGCAACTTCTAATACCATAATTATCATTCTTTCCATTGCATCCTGCTGCTTCTTATCTATTTAACTCTGTTTTGCTGCTTTTTGCTTTCCTTAAGTGTAGCTTTTCCTAGTGTAGACGTGTTTATTATTTTATTTTTTCCTGTTAGCATCTTATTGGCATCATCCTAGACTGCCCTCTTGTGCCTGTGATTTTCCCTGGTGCCTTATTTTACATTATGTGTTCATTCATCTCTTTCCCCTCTCCCTACATCTGTATGGCCCCATCTATCCAAAAAAGAGCAAAGATTCCCTTTATGTTAAGCAATGAAGATACTATGTTTAGTACACTGTAGGATTTCAGCTGTGAGTCTAGTATTTTGTTCTAATCACAGCTGACTTCAGCCTTAACAGTGTACTCTTTCTCAGTTAAGCAACTATTTGAGCCAAAAATGTCCAATTATCAGCAATAGCACAGAGGGAAAAATTGGAAGTATTCCTTGTCTTGGAAGTAGTCCGAAGATAGATTGTCAATAAATGTCCATCCATTTGTTTGGCATCATTGTAGAAAAAAAAGCAAAGTGGCTTTCAGAATATTTCTCTTTATAGGGCTAATGCCAGACTGATGAGACACATACCCAGAAAAGAAGCGATCTTTTGTAAGGAAAATTCCACTGGATAAAATGGCTTTTTGCAGATGCTTTGAAAACAGGACTGAGCCCTGGCCTGAAAAATACAATAATTATGACCCCAATTCCAAGCCCTATGACACTGCTCTCTATATAATAAAGTTTCTGTTGTGCAAAAGCAAGAACATGAGCACAAAGGGAACATTTATGAGAGCCAACATGATCAATTGGAAGAAAATAAAAGATAGAACCTACAATCTAATTTTTTTCCTGTGCAGAAAATCAATGATCCACAGTCATCTAATAAATCGGTCAATTATACACAGATGTCAGGCTCCACAAACGATGTAATATTGGGTTTTGCAAATCATTACTGTCTCAGAGAGATTTTATGACAGTAAGTCCCACTGATTAAAATGTCAGTATAAAACATTGCCTTTCACTCAAAGAGCTAGTACAGAATCAGCCTCTGTAATGATGGAATATAATAATTAGAAAGTAGGAAAAGCCCACATGTCGGCAAACACCAAAAAAAAAAGCCAGGTTGCTTTTGGTTTCAGAGAAAATTAAAAAGATCTGGGCAGGGGATGGAGAACTCTCATGTTTACCTCTCCAATAAAAATAATGAAAGCAAACAGCTTCAGGAAATCTAATTGTCAGTCATTATGTATGTCCATAATAGCTTCAAGTTTCATTTTGGAAGATAACCCAGTATATACCTTTCCCCTTCCCTCCAGTTTTCAGCTCCTTTTTATGTCTTATCTTCCCCTACTAGAATTTAACCTCCTTGAAGGTAGGGATTGTCTTTCTTTTTGCTTGTATTTTCATAACTTAGCATAGTATCTGGCACTTATCTGTGTATACTCATACATACACACATATGTATATGTATACAGACATATATATGAGAGAAGAGAGGAATGGAGAGAGAGAGAGAGAGAGAGAGAGAGAGAGAGAGAGAGAGAGAGAGAGAGAGAGAGAGAGAGAGAGATCATTTATTAAACTCTCTCCTTCTGAAAGAGATGCAGAGAACCTTTTTAAAAAACTTCCTTTCTTCCCTTTGGAGGAGAGTATCTGGATCTATGACTTTATTAGTGCAGGGATGTACTAGTGTGGAAACTCCCCTCCTCCCCACTGATGTACATCTTCTGCACTCCTCCAGTTAAAGGGTAGGGACATGCCTGAGACACTTGGAGATTAAGCGATTTTCTAAGTCTCACAGTTAGTATGTGTCAGAGGCAGGACTCCAACCTAGGACTTCCAGACTCCTAGGCCCAGCCTTTAGCCACTTAGCCACATTCCCTCTGTTTTATTTCTTATTTGTCTTTTATTTCCTAGGCATCACTGCATCCAAATGCCTGCCAAACTTCACTGCATTCTGATCTTTCCAGATAATGCTAAGCTTGGCCACAGACTTATTGGCATCACAGCACGGTCTAGTTTGGTTTCTTTTAACCATGTGATAATGAAGAAATAAGGATCTTTGACCTCTGCTGTGTCAGAGAACAGCTTCAGCTGAAAATTAACAATAGACATATAAGAACAGATAGTAATGCTAATTATTTGACTCTAAGTCAGGAGCTAGTTACTGAAACAGTGAACTTGCTCCAAGGTTTCCTCAGGGAGAGATAGTTACTATATAAGGCTCTCTTTGCCAGGCACAGGAGGTAACAGCATTAACTTTCCTAGCACCTGATGTGTGACAGCCCCCAAGGATTTGAAAATATTATATCCTTGTCTTTCACAATTGGAGATAACATTGTTTGATCATGTAGGTGTCCCTACACACAAATGTGGCTGAACATACTGATGCCCAGGTGGAGCATCTGACACACTCTTTGCATATATAGTGTGTCCTCTGGTTAATGACTGTGCCCACCGTCTGTCTGGTCCAGGTTAAAAGTGTGATTCAGGCCTCATGGCACACATATAAAGCATACTAAAATATTACTATAACATTTTGCAGATGGAATGTACATTTTCAATGATTTTTCCAAGGTCAGGCAGTCTGGATCCTCCTAAAAGAAAAAATCAGTCCCTTGTTTTTCACCCATGGTTTTTTGGTGACCATGTCTAGGAAGCTAGTTAGAGAGAACATTTTACCTTCTTATCCACACCACGACCCAGGTTTCTTCCTTTTCTATACATCTCTCCTCCTCTCAGTCTCATGCATTTCTGTAGCTTCCTGGAAACTGCTCTAAGGTTGGAATCGAATACCATAGGCTTTTTGCTTTAGGAGCAGCTCTGTGGGGGTGTGTTTTAGTACACAGAAAAGTGGAATCTGAAATGAATTGAGCTGATTGTAATTTGTTCTTTACTTGAATGATTGTCAGAATTTTGATTGTGTAGCCTTTCTTTTTTCTTTTTTTTTTTTTTAAAAAGGTGCTTTGTGTAGTTTCTCTTTGCTTAGAATGCTATTTGAATTTTCTTTCCTTTCCCATTCCATTTAAACCTTTTGTACCACTGGTCCCACACCCTTACTCGATCTGATTGTCCTCAGTAGAAGTTTCATTGATAATTTGTTAAGCATATTTAATTCAATTTTTTAAAAATGAAATAAAACATAACTGTGCCTGTCATCTGTGTTCAACCACTTTTGGAAATGACTCTGACCTTCAATCTGTTTTGAGTTCATTAAGTGATGTTTATAAAATATACTCACATCTAACCTGTTAGTGTTACAAAAGTGTATCAGAGATGATTCTGGTTGCTCATTTTAGAGCAAATTCCCTCAGAGATCTTGCTTTCATGCTCTGCTCTGACTTTTAAAATTTGAAATTAACAAATGCAATTTGCAAGTTCTTTTCAAACATAAAATCATGTATGTAAGGGAAGTTTCATAGTTAGGGACTGTTCCTGTCTTTACCTTAGAAGTCATGCTGAGCATACGCTCTACCCTAAGTTGAAGTTTTTCCATGAAAAAGGTTTATCCTCTCTATCTACTCCTTCCTGCTCATTCTGCTTCCAAACTCCTATTACCTCATACTCAGCTCTTATCTCTCAGACTTTTGTGCTTATACCAACTTCCCAAATATGATAGAAAAAAATTTGGTCATGTTTATAAATGTACTTAAATCAGGTGCATCTATGGTGTCTTCTTCCCAAACCATCAACGTGTTAGGTTAAAAACAAGTTTCATTGGGTGAAGCTATTTTAACTATTAATACACTCTTGCCTGTATCTCAAAATGCTACTTTATTCCTAAGTTGTCTTTGTGAATGCTGCCAAAATTCCCACTCCTCCATACACTCACATATCCACAAATAGAATTATCCAGACAATAAAAAGTGGGGGCAAAATTGGAAGGGGTTTAAAGTGCCAGCCTTGGAGTCAGAACGACCAGGGTTCATGGCCTACTTTAAATACAGATGAGGGCTCTCACCCCAGCAAGTCATTTAAGCTCCCACTGTCTCAGGAAACTTTCTAAGATTATCAATTACAGAAAATTTAGGGATCTGTGTCAGTGAAAGGAATTTCTACTGCAGAAATTGCCAAAAACTAATGAAATCATAAGACCAGATCAAAAAGGAGAAGGGGTTGGGGCTTTAATAAAGACTTTGAAGTACCTTCAATTCGGATTTATGAAATCAAAGAAAATAAAGCTGTGGCTATTGCTAATTACCAACAAAAAATAAACAAATGGTTGTTAATTTCTGCATATAAGTTGCTAGAAATATTTTTTATTGCCTTTTCAATCATATTTTCTTGGTACTTTTTCTTTTTACATCACCTTTAATTCTGAATATATCCCTTCCCACTCTCCTATCTACTGAGTTAAACTTTGTAACATACGAAGAATAAAAAAGAAAGAGAGGGATAAAAGCAATTATGCAAAACCAACCAGCACCTCAGTATGTTTCAGAGATAGGGCATTATCTCATGCCTATAACCCCAACTCTGTAAAGGCAAGGGAGGCATAATTTCTTCTCTTCTTAGGGACCAAATGTTCATTATAATTACTAGATGTAAAGTTTTATTTTGTTATTTTTTTTCCATTTGCATTGCATGTGTATTTTTTTCCAGATTCTGCCCCCTTCAGTCTGCATTTTTCATGTCTTCCTATACTTCTCTGAATTATTTTATATTAATAATTATGAACTTAACCTTTCTTGCTGATGTCAAGTCTCTCATCTCCACTCTCTTCCTTTTTTAAAATTTATTTTCAGTTTTCAACATTCGCTTCCACATAATTTTGAATTTCAAATTTTCTCCCCATCTCCCCTTCCCCCCACCCCATTTGGATTATCCTTTCCTCCAATTTGCTCTTCCTTGTATCACTCCCCCCTCCATTTCCTTCCCTTCTATTTTCCTCTAGAACATGATAGATTTCTATACTCAATTGTCTATATATCGTATTTCCTAGTTGCATATAAAAACAATTTTTAATATTCATTTTTAAAGCTTTAAGTTCCACATTCTCTCCCTTATCCCCTCCCCACCCACTGTCATTGAGAAGGCAAGCAATTCGATATAGGTTATACATGTGTAGTCATGCAAAATAATTCCATAGCAGTCATGTTGTGAAAGACTAACTATATTTCCCTCTATCCTGTCTTGACTTCTATTTATTCTATTCTTTTCTTTGACCTATCCTTCCACAAAAGTGTTTGCCTCTGATTACCCCTTCTCCCAATCTGCAGTCCCTTCTATTATTCCCTCTCTTATTTCCCCTCTCTTATTCCCTTCCCCTCCCTTTCCTGTAAGGTAAGATAAACTTCCATACCCAATTGAGTGTATATGTTATTCCCTTCTGAAGCCAAATCTGATGAAAGGAAGGCTCACTTATTCCCTCTCACCTGCACCTTCTTCCCCTCCATTGTAAAAGCTCTTTCTTGCCTCTTTTATGTGAGATGATTTACCACATTCTACCTCTCTCTTTCTGTTTCTCCTAGTACATTCCTCTCAATACTTAATTTTATTTTTTAGATATTATCCCTTCATATTCAGCTCAGCCTTTGCCCTCTGTCTCTGTTTCTCTGTCCCTTTCTCTCTCCCTCTACATATGTATGTATATATACACACATGTAAACACACATACATACATATGTGTATGTGTTTGTGTATATGTCTATGTGTATATATTCCCTCCAACTATGCTAATACTGAGAAAGGTCTCATGAGATACAAATATCATCTTTCCATCTAGGAATGTAAACAGTTCAACTTTAATAAGTCCCTTTTAGTTTCTCCTCACTGTTAACCTTTTTATGCTTCTCTTGATTCTTGTATTTGAAAGTCAAATTTTCTATTCAGCTCTGGCTTTTTCAACAAGAATGCTTGGAAGTCCTCTATTTCATTGAAGTTCCATTTTCTTTGTCCCTGAAGTATGATACTCAGTTTTTCTGGAAAGATGATTCTTGGTTTTAATCCTATCTCCTTTGACCTCTGGAATATCATATTCCAAGTCAATTGATTCTTTAGTGTAGAAGTTACTAAATCTTGTGTTATCCTGATTGTATTTCCACAATAGTTGAATTGTTTCTTTCTGGATGCTTGTAATATTTTCTCCTTGACCAGGGAACTCTGGAATTTGGCTAGAATATTCCTGGGAGTTTTCCTTTGGGGATCTCTTTCATGAAGTAATTGGTGGATTCTTTCCATTTCTATTTTACCCTCTGGTTCTAGAATATCAGGGTCATTTTCCTTGATAATTTCTTGAAAGATGATGTCTAGGCTCTTTTTTTGATCACGGCTTTCAGGTAGTCCAATAATTTTAAAATTATCTCTCCTGAATTCATTTTCCAGGTCACTTGTTTTAGTGAGATATTTCACATGATCTTCTATTTTTTTATTCTTTTAATTTTTTTCATAATTTCTTGATTTCTTGTAGAGCCATTAGCTTCCATTTGCTCTATTCTAATTTTTCAGGAATTATTTTCTTCAATGAACTTTTGGACCTCTTTTTCCATGTGACCCATTCTGCTTTTTAAGGCATTCTTCTCTTCATTGACTTTTTTGATCTCTTTGGCCATTTGGGTTAGTCTGATTTTAAAGGTGTTATTTTCTATAGCATTTTGGGGGTTTCCTTTAGCAAGCTGCTGACTTGTTTTTCATAATTTTCTTGCATCACTTTTATTTCTCTTCCCAACTTTTCCTGTACTTCTCTTACCTAATTTTCAAAATCTTTTTTGAGATTTTCCATGGCCTTAAATCAATTCATATTTTTCTTGGAGGCTTTGGATGCAGAAGCTTTGCCTTTGTTGTCTTCTTCTGTTTGTATATTTTGATTTTCCTCATCACTAATGATTTAAGAAAATGTCTCTTCACTGAGATAGTAAGAATCTATAGTCTGTTTCCTTTTCCCCCATTTGTTAATTTTCCCAATCAATTACTTGACTTTTGAGCTCTTTGTAAAGTCGAGGGCTCCAGAGACAGCTGCTCAGTCAATTACTTGACTTTTGAGCTCTTGGTTAATTGAAGGACTCCAGAACAGCCTCTGCTTCAGCAGTGGCTGCCACTGCCCTGCACCTGGGGCTGGGGCTGAGGCCAGACCATGCACTCCTCTCAGCCAGGTGACAGACCCTTCCCACTGACCTTCGAAGCAGTCTGGTGTTTGTGGATTGAGAAGTCTAAAAACTGCAGCTGCCACCAGCAAATCAGTCCCCCAAGGCCTGCTCCAGTGGCATGGCCCAAGCTGAAATATGCTGCACTCCCAGCCAAGAGCAATCGACCCTTCGTGAAGACTTTTCAGATTGTCTTAGGCTAGAAATTTGCTTGAGTCTGTCATTTTGTGGCTTCTGCTGCTCTAGAATTTGTTTAGTCATTTTTTATGGGTTTTTTGAGGGGTTTGAGGGGAGATCTCTAACAAGTCTCTGCTTCTATTCCAGCATCTTAGCTCTGCCCCCCTTCAGCTGTCTTTAAATATCTCAACCTGGATGTCCAGCAGATATCTTAAACTCACCAAAACTGAACTCATTATCTTTTCTCCTAGATCCTCTCCTGACTACCTTTCTTATTATTGTAGAGAGTAACATCATCTTCCCAGTCCCTCAGGATCCTGATCTAGGATCCCTCAAGATCCTAATCATCCTCACCTCTTTCCTGCCTTTCACCCCCTATATCCAATCTCTTGTCTCTCTTGGTTTAACTTTTGCAAACTCTTGACTACTCCTACTTCTTTCCTCTGATATTACCACCATTTTGGTGTGGTCCCTCATTATCTCACACTTGAGCTATTACAAAAGTCTGCTAGTGAGTCTGCCTGCCTCAAGCCTCTACCCATTCCAATCCATCCTCAATTCAGTCACTAAAGAGATTTTCCTAAAGCGTAAGTCTTATCATGTCACTCCCCTACTCAGTAATCTTCAGTTTCTCCCCATTGCCTCCAGGATCAAATATAAAATCTTCTTTTTAGCATTCAAAGTCCTTCATAACTTAGTCCCCTCCCATATTTGTAGCCTTATTACACCTTATTCCTCACCAAATACTCCCATCCACTGGCCTCCTTGCTGTTCCACAAATAAGATAAACCATTTTTTTGCTCTGGGAATTTTCTCTGACTATCTCCTGTGCCTGGAATATTCTCCCTCCTCAACTCAACCTAATGACTTCCCCTTTAAGTCCCAACTGAAATCTCATCTCTTAACCCCTCTTAATGCCAGTTCCTTCCCTCTGTCAATTATTTTCTATTTATCTCATATGGAATTTGTTTGTATAAATTTATTTGCATGCTGCCTCTCCCCTTAGAATATGACCTCCTTGAAGGCAGGGAGTCTCTTTTGCTTCTTTGTATCCCCAGCACTTAGCATAGTGCCTAGCATATAGCAATCACTTAATAAATATATTTATTGATTGATTGAGCAGAACATAAAATGGAATGTATGTGAAGCCACAAATCTGTAGCACATTCAGTTTACTTCTACTTATAAGTGTACAATAAATCCAACATGTTGTTTTCTTTTTCTCCTTTTATATAGTCATTCACCAATTTGTTTATTTTTATTTCATTTATTTACATGTTTATCTATTTATATATCTGTCTGTCTGTAGATCTATTTATTTAAATTGAGTTTCCCCATCCACACATGTTGAAAGCACAGGGGTTACTCATGGGCCTGTCCACATTCTATATTCATTGGAGCTTTGGTCTGCTTTGTTTCTGCCTAGGCCAATTTATACCTCTTCAAGCATACTGGTGATCTCCTATTCTTGGGTCTTACCATATTAATGTCAAACTTAGTGCAGTGCCCCATCAGTTTATCCCACTGTAGCTTGGAACAATGTCGAAGAAGTGATGCTTTTGTTTCCTCTTTGCCTAAACTTACCCTGTCAATTTCTTTCTCTTGTCCTATTTCTATAGGCTGTCTTTCTTGTACTATATCAAATAATAATGGTGATTATGGACACTTACTTTATCCCTGATCTTACTGAAAAAGCCCAAAAAGGAATTTTATAATGTTGGCTCTGAGTTTTAGATATTTGCTGTATTGAGGGCAGGTTCATTTGTTTTTATACTTTGTAATTTTTTATTTTAACAAAAAAGGGTGTTGTTTATCAAAAGCTTTTCTGTAGCTGTTAATATAACTGTGCAATTCTTAGTTTTTGTTATGAATAGGACCTATTAAGTTTATAGTACGAATTTATACTACTACTTAGTATTAGTACCTGTTTATAGTACTGATACTGAACTAATATTGCATTCCAGGTATAAATACAACCTAGTTATAATGTGTGTAGGTATATGTGTGTATATATACATATATATGTATGTGTGTATGAAAATGTATGGGTATATATGTGCATTCATGAATGTATATGTAGATACACATGTGTGTATGTGAATGTATGCATGTGTTTATGTATGTATGTGTGTATATATATATGTATATAAAAACATCATGACTTTTCCCATTGTGGTTTCAATATATTGTGGGTTGGTGTAAGAAATTAAATCAAATTTTTTGAGAGTTTTGTGGAAGTCACAGATGACATACAATGGCCAACACAGAAAATGTTTAGAAACTCAGAAATGCATAAAATATATGTGTAGTATTGTATAATATCAACATATTTTATCTTTTAATCTCATAAGTATATTCAAATTCTATAATAAGATACTATAAACACACCATAAAAGAAAAAGAAAAATTTCAGATTTCTTTGGGACAAAAAGAGAGGGCCAAAAAAATTTCTGCACATTCTCGATCAGATCACAGAAAAACAAAAAAGGAATAACTGTACACACACACACACACACACACACACACGCACGCACACAAACACACACACATTTCTGTAACCTCTGTTAAAATTTTATTTAAAATTTTTTCTGTAGCTATTCATTAGGGATACTGGTCTACACATACTTTTCACTGCTTTTACTTTCCTTTGCTTAGGTATCAAGTTTATTTTTTTTTAATTGTAGAGGGTAATTCTTAGTATCCATTCTTTTCCTACTTTCCTAGGACTTCATGCAATACTAAAATTATATTTGAATGTTTGATAAAATTTGCTTTCAAATCTTTGATCCTTTTTTCCACCTTTGGGAATTCATTCCTGGCTTGTTCAATTTGTTTTTCTAGTATTGAGTTACTTAAACTGCCTATTTCTTATGTTAATTGGTCATATATTTATTGCAAATGTTCATTTATTTTAAGTTTTCAGTTTTGTTAGTAAATATTTGGACAAAATAGTTTCTAAAAATGTTCTTATATTTTTATTCACTGATATTGAATTCTACTTGTTTATTTTTTACATTCAAATTTGATTTTCCTTTTTCCTTAAATCAGGCTATAGCTTTTAAAAAAATATATAATTTAAAATTAATTTTTTTTATTTTGTTTATCTCTTTATTTTAAAATTTTCTATTTTTATATTGATTTTTAAATTTTTTTGAATTTTCTAGTTTCTTTAGTTGCATTTCCAATTCATTTTTCTGTTCTTTCATTCATGAAAGTGTTTAGAGATATAAATTTTCTCCTTTATTTTGCTATGTTCTCTCTGTTGCCATTATCGCTAATTAAATTGTCGATTATTTCTATGATTTGTTACATGACCGCCAAATTATTTAAGAGTATGTTAATCTCTAATTCATTTTAATTCTTTCTTTAAGTGTTCATGATTGAATAAAATTTTTATTTCACAGTTTTTATTGTTCATTTAAGAAAGTTTAATATTTCTGCTTTTCCATACTTGTTTATGAAGTTTTTATGCTATAATATATGGTCAAGTTTTGTAAAATTGCCATGAACTGCTAAGGTAGACACACACACATATGTATACATATATATATAAACATATACGCACATACACACACAAAAACACAAACACACATATATACTCCAATTCAGTAATTGTCAGAGATCTAAACATTTTACTTTTCTGAAATTCCATTCAAGTTTTTTTTATTTATTGTTACCTTTTGTTAGATTTGTGTAGGCCTTAAAATGGTACATTGAAGTCTCCTACTCTTACAGTTTTATTGTCTATTTCTCCCCGTAAGTTATTTTCATTTTTTCTTCAAGAATTTAACTGCAAGGCCATTTGGCATATACATTAAATATTGATATTAATGAATTTTCTATGGTCCCAAATGTAATGCAATTTCCCTGTTAATCTCTTTTAATCAAGTCAATTTTTATTCTTGCCTTATCTGAGATCATGATTGCTATCACTGCTTTTTTGAGTTGATCTAAATAAACAATATTATAAACATTATTTATAGAATATGTAATAAAAATAAATAAAACAGATCCTTTAATTTTAAATCTTTATGTCTTTCTTGTAAACAACATGTTGAATTCTGCTTTCTAATTCACTCTACTATCTTATTCCATGTTATATGTAAATTCATCTAATACACAGTTACATTTTTTTAAATTCTGTATTTCCCTCTATCCTCTCCTCTTTTTAAACTTTCTGCCCATTCCCTCCAGTTTTCCTGTTGAGTTGAACCTATTCCTATGAAAAATTCTGTGTGGGCATGTCCTACACACTTTTTAAAATTTTTTTCCAATAAAAGTTTTATTCCAATGAAAAGTGAAGTTCGGGAGCGGAGCCAAGATGGCAGAGTAGAAGGACGCACGTTTACGAGCTCCAAAACCAAAGCCCATAGAATTAATGTAAAAAGAGACCCCCATAACTTCTGGGTCAATACAAGGTGTGCAGAAACGGAGTGGAAGAGATTTCCGTTCCAGGGAGCCCTGGAGACCTGTCCCCACGGTCCGTCGCGCACAGGAAAGTGGACCTCACCCCAACGCTGCTCTGGCCACGGCCCCAGAGAAGCTGACCTGAGCAGGCTTTAGACACGGAAGCTCCGGCAGCCGGGAAAGTCCCTCCGCCCACAGAAGCTACAGGTCAGTGAGAAAGAAGGCTGGGCTGGACGAGAGGGGGAGCAGGGCGTCTCCATGACTTGGGCCCCCTCAGGAGGAAGCGGCGGTGGCAGAGACGGGGGCAGGAAGTGGCGGAGGCAGAGGCATGGGCGGCGGCTGAGGTGGCAGCGGCCCAGGACTCAGGAATCCCCCAACAGCAGGCAGGATCTTCATTACGGAAGGTTTCTGCATAAAACCTGATGGAGCTGAGCCTGGGAGACGGCCCTGCCCCCACCCCGCTCTGTTACTGAAGGCCTCTGCATAAAGCCCCCGAGGGAACTGAGCCTAGGAAGCGGGCCCCCCACCCTGCCCCCACCCGATCCGTTCCTGAAAAATCTCTGCATAAAGCCCCTGAGGGAACTGAGCCAGGAGGCGGCCCTGCCCCCACCCCAGCGCCAGAACTAAAGCTTGCTGCCGGAAAGCACATTTGAATCTCAGAGGCCAAGCACTAGCTGGGCGGATCCAGGCGGGGGTGGAAAGGAATCTCAGAAGTCAAGTAACTGGCTGGGAAAATGCCTAGAAGAGGGAAGAAAAATAAGACTATAGAGAGTTTTTTCCAACAAATGCAAATGATCCCGACCTTTGGATCTGACGAAGATGAGGACGTATTCTTGCCATCAGGGAAAGACGTGGAGGGCAGGGCCTCAGTACCCCAGACACCCCAGGGGGTGGCGGGTGGGCTCAGGCCTTGGAAGAGCTCAAAAAGGATTTTGAAAAGCAAGTTAGACAGGTAGAGGAAAAAATGGGAAGAGAAATGAGAGACATGCAAGAAAAGTATGAAAAACGGGTCAATACCTTGGTAAAGGAGACCCAAAAAAATGCTGAGGAAATTAACACCTTGAAAAATAGGCTCACTCAGTTGGCAAAAGAGGTTCAAAAAGCCAATGAGGACAAGAATGCTTTCAAAAGCAGAATGAGCCAAATGGAAAAAGAGGCTCAAAAGCTTACTGAATTTAATAGTTCTCTCAAAATTAGAATGGAGCAGATGGAGTCTAATGACTTTACGAGAAACCAAGAAATCACTAAACAAAACCAAAAGAACGAAAAAATGGAAGAGAATGTGAAATATCTCATGGGAAAAACAACTGACCTGGAAAATAGATCCAGGAGAGACAATTTAAGAATTATGGGTCTACCTGAAACTCATGATCAAAATAAGAGGCTAGACATCATCTTCCATGAAATTATCAAGGAAAACTGCCCTGACATTCTAGAACCAGAGGGCAAAATAAGTATTGAAAGAATCCATCGATCACCACCTGAAAGAGATCCAAAAAGAGAAACTCCTAGGAACATTGTGGCCAAATTCCAGAACTCCCAGCTCAAGGAAAAAATCTTGCAAGCAGCTAGAAAGAAACAATTCCAGTACTGTGGAAATACAATCAGGATAACTCAAGATCTAGCAGCTTCTACATTAAGAGATCGAAGGGTGTGGAATAGGATATTCCAGAAGTCAAAGGAACTAGGACTCAAACCAAGAATCACCTATCCAGCTAAACTGAGTATAATACTTCAAGGGAAAATATGGTCTTTCAATGAAACAGAGGACTTTCAATCATTCTTGATGAAAAGACCAGAGCTGAAAAGAAAATTTGACTTTCAAACACAAGAATGAGAAGAAACATGAAAAAGGAAACAGCAAAGAGAAGTATTAAGGGACTTACCAGAAGTGAACTGCATACATTCCTACAGGGAAAGACAATATTTCTAACTCTTAAAACTTTTCAGTATCTGGGTAGTTGGTGGGACCACACATACACATGTACACGCATGCACACACATACACACATGCACACACATACAGAGACAGAGAGCACAGAGTGAACTGAATAGGATGGGACCATACCTTAAACAAATTAAGGTAAATGGTGAGAGAGAAATGTAGTGGGAGGAAAGAGGGGGTAACTATATGTCATTTAAGAGGCAAGTAGGAGATTTTTTTTTTTAGTGGAGGGAAAAAGAGGAGAGCTGAGAAAGAAAAAAAAAAAACAAGACGTTTACCCTCATCACATTTGACTAAACAAAGGAGTGAAATGCACACTCATTGTGGTATGAAAACCTATCTTACAGTATAAGAAAGTGGGGGAGAAGGAGATATTGCAAGGGGGGGGAATGATGGAAGGGAGGGCAAAGGGAGGAGGGAGCAATTTGTAGTCAACACTTGGGGAGGGACAGGATCAAAAGACAGAAGAGAAACAACGAGGGGCAGGTTAGGAGGGATGGTAATTCAGTTAGTCTTACACAACACGACTATCAGGGAGGTCATTTGCAAAACTACACAGATAGGGCCTATATTGAATTGCCTGCCATCCCAAAGGGAATGGGTGGGGAGGGAGGGATGGGGAGAATTTGGAACTCAAAGTTTTAGGAACAAATGTTTAATATTGTTGTTGTAACTAGGAAAGAAGACATACAGTTAATGAGGAATAGAAAGTCATCTGGCCCTACGGGAGAAAAGAGAAGATGGAGACAAGAGAAGGGAGGGATGACAGAAGAGAGGGCAGATTGGAGATAGGGAAAATTAGATTGCTTGGTGTATTGGGGTGGGGGAGGGGATAAAAGGGGAGAAAATTTGGAACCCAAAAATTTGTGAGAATGAATGTAAAAAGTTAATTAAATTAATTAATTAATTAATTAATTTAAAAAAAAAAAAAGTGAAGTTCAAGTGATAACAGTTCCCCCCAATCTTGTTCCATGTATAGTCTTCTTCTGTGCTCCATTTATATGAGTTCCATCCTTTCCTTCCCCTTTGTTCTCCCGTGTCTTCATTATCCTTATCTTTTCTTTCTTCTTTTAAGATTATCAAAACATAACAAAACTACCCCTAAGATCTCTGTATTAAAACCATAATAAAGTCACTCCTCTATAATCCTTGACAATTCTAGAATTCTGAAGAGTCACTTATTTCTTCTCCTCTTAGAATATAAAAAACAACCCTTGTGTAGTTCCTTTTAGCTACTCGTATGTGTGTTTATCTTTCTATGTTTCTTCTGACTCTTGCGTTTCATTTCAAAGTTTCTAAGCTCTGATATTTTGAAAAGGAATGGTTGGAAGTTGTCAATTTCATTAGTGAGCTATCTCTTCTTCCTCTCCCTAAGTCCCATAGTATCACACTCAGTTTAATCTAATTGTTATTCTTAGTTGTAAGCCTTTATATTTGTCTTTTGGATTATCATAATATAATTTTTCTCTCATTAGCACTGGTAATTGTCAAGTTTTATTTGATCTTAGTTATGGCTCCTCGGTACTTACACTTGAATCTCATTTTATTTTATTTTTCTGTCTCTTGAGTTTGTTTCATGATTATTGTTTTTTGTCTTATGGAGTCAATGATTTTCATTTGATCCATTCTCATTTTTAAGGAATTTTTTTGAGTAAGGTCTTGATTCCTCTTATACTAAACCATTTATTCTCCTTCCAAGTCTTTTGTCTAGATATCTCATTTTATTTACAATTTCACTTTTAAACTCATTTTATTTGTTCTTGGCATTCTAAATGACACTTTGATCAATTCCTGCATGTGGGTGTGGGGGTATGGTTTTGTCTTAGGTTTTGCTTGTGAATATTGGAAGGTAAAAATGTATAAATGTGATGAAATGTTACTATACCTTAAGAATTGGAAAATACAAAAAAATCAGGTAGAGACCAGGGAAAGATGGTGGAGTAATGGTTAGTTCAATATCCCTGCTCTTCCTCACAAATATTCAACAAATACTGAGGGAGAACACCAAAGACTGAAGAAATTTCATAACCTGGTCAACCCCTGGATCCATAATCTCCCTTTATCACTGCTGTTTTCTTTTGTTATTCACTTTTAAAAGTCTTCTTGAATTGAGATTATATCAAGTATAGATTTTGTTGATTTCCAGAAAAAATGTTGGGGTCTTCTTTGGTTCCTGGTCCTAGGTGTTCCCTACCTGAGTACCTGACTGCAGGCTATAGGTCTGGTCTATGTTTTGGAAGAATTCTGAAAAGGCTTTTTTGTTTGGACCCCTTTTTCTGTGCTCTCAGAACTCTAGCTATCACCCTGTGCCCTCTGAAACTGGAAGAAGACACCCACTATTGTTTCTCCTTCAACTACAAAATTGTACTTGGTCTAGTGTGTTCTTCTTCAGTCTTTACTAGAGAATTTTCAAGAAAGAACTGTTGAGGTACAAGGCAGGAGTCATCTCAAAAGAATTCAGATTCAGACTGTCTCCAAATTAAAAAAGGGTATTTATTCAGGGTAAACAACGCACCTTGATGACTCTTCTCCTTAGGGGAGGAAGGCAGGCATTTGGGGTGAAAGTGATTTTTAATAGGGCAAGGGTTCCTAGGATTGGCTGATGGAAAAGACAACATGTTAATCAGCACTAAGATCACTTTAGTGTAAACAATGGTAGGTATTGCACAGGTACTAAATTGGGGAAGTCCCTCTGTAGTTTTGTGGTCAGTTTGTGGTTGGTTATTATTTAGGGACTGAGATGTGATTGGTTGGTTCAGGGACCTCAGGAGTCTTATCTGGATACAAGTTGTTGTTAAGGTCATTCCTCATCAGAACTAGTCTCTATAACTTCCCCTCACTCTACCAGCTTTCCTAAGTCTCTCTCTAAATTTTTCATATTTGCCAATTCTCATTACATTTGTAATTTGTTTAGCCATTCCTAACCAATGGGAATACTAGACACATTTTTGAAAAAACAAATGGATAACAAATGTCTATATGCAAATATCAACAAATGTGAAAATATGGTAAAGGAGACACAAATGAGAACACCAGCAATTAAAACATGGCTTGAAACAACATTGAATTTAAAATTTTTCAAACAAAAGTAATACTTTCACAGCACAATAGCCATAAACTTTGTAGAGAACAGGGAATATGTATTTATTTTTTCCATGGGAATCAGCAATTTTGAAGTCTATCACTCTTTAAATCCAGCATCTGTTAATGTTTAAAGCAATTCATAGTTTTCCTGAGAGCACATGATTTTGGACAAGGGCAACAACAAAACAAAAACGCCCCCAAATGAGCCAGGGAACTGTTTGCACAAAACTCAGTCTGGTGATTTTCTTAGTTATCTGTTTAATATCAACAATGTCTCATTTTCTCTTTCCAAAAGTTTCTCATATATTGCTTTACATTTTTCCCTTCAAACTGTAGTGTAGTTATGCTAATCCTATTGTCTTCTTACTCATTTCTGGGCGGAGTACACTACTTGCTCCAGCATTCTGTCCGAATTGTTATTTAAATGTTTCCAACATGTCTAATTCATGGACAATTAGCAAACCTATAATTCCAATAGGTTTCATAGAGGGCACCTTGTGATTAACAGGACAGGTATTTTTTTTTTATTCTTTAGAAATTAAACTTTACCTTAACCTCTTTCACCAGAAGGTTCAGTCAGCACATTCCTAGAAGTTCTTTCCAGGATTTGTGAACCTATAGTGCCTACTATTCTTTTTTTTTTTTGAAGTACAGTACTGGAAATGTTTGATAGTTTTTTTTAGAAAAACAAAATGAGCTGTATAAACGAATAGGTGATTCTAAAAAGTTTCCTGAAAATTAATACATACAAGCAACAAATTCTACCAATACCAACAAATTCTAAACAATTGTCTACTATATTCTGAGGCAATCATTGATTTTTGCTTTGGGAGAAATTATAGCTTTTTTTCAGCCATAGTATTTCTTAGGGTAATAGAAATGTAGCAAATAAAACACTTCAAATCCAGTAACAAGAATCTATACCTTGACTTCATGTCTTTTCACCAGCAGTTTCCCATCTGAAATGTTTTTTTCCTCACTTCAACTGCCTAGCTTCCCTGACTTCTGTAGTGTCAGTTCGATATTCACAGCCCCTACAGTGGCCATATGCTGGCACAGTTCTGAATCACAAAATACAACAGACTTTCCACATGGAAAACAGAACCAAAACATTTATTCAGACACCAGAAAACCAAATCCCAACATAAGAAAGTCAAATCCATCATAGTAACAAAGAAATCTGTACACAATAACAACGCAGAGGGCAATACCATCCCCAAACCTTCCCTCTGTGAGGCTTCTCAGAAACCAGCTCCCTTAAACAAATCACAAACAAGCTCTCTCACTCACACTAGCCAGCTGTCTTTCCCAGCTCTGTTTGCTCTCTGACTAACTTCCTCTCAGCTCTGCTCTAACCTTTCTATTCCACCCATTCAACAAGCTCTTCCCACCAACATGTGACTTAGGTTTCCATGTGATTTAAGCAGGTCACATGGGCCTATTAATGAATGGGAAAGATCTTCCCATTTAAATTACCATTACAACTTCCTTCAAGACAGCTCAAATCTCACTTTTCTGTAGGAGGCCTCTTCTGTTTGAGACTACCTTCCATTAACATTATATAGATATAGATATAGATATATACACACACTTACATACATACATACACATACATACACAATTATTTGATTGTTGTCTTTGTCATTGAAATGTGAATTCCTTGCATCCCGGGGCTATGTTTTTGTTGTTTTTTTTTAAATATTCAAAACACTTGGTATAGTGACTGGTACACTGAAGGGCTTTAAAAAAAGCTTGTTGATTGATTGGCATAGTAGGTGTTTAATAAATGAATGTTAAATTGAATTGTAAGGTGAAAATTAATTGTCTTCTTCATTTTTCTGAAAAGCTCCTGCAGATTACCAAGTACACAATTCTAATTTTTAGAAAACATAAATGTGATTAGTACTGTGTGGAAATAATGCATGCTTTTTTGTATTTTGTTTTGATATACTGTCATGTCTTTCATCCCAGAATTTCAAATAACTTTGTGAATATCATTTCTTTCATTTTAGCATGTATAATTGCTGAGCACAAGAAATTATCCTTTTCATTTTGTTATTCCAAAAGTAGAAAAAAAATGAAGCACCAGTATGCTCAAAATGAGTTATTTTGTGGTAAATCTTGATGCACTATACTCCCAAGCTAAATTAAAATTGATTAATATTCAGGCCCTCTTTTACCATGCAGTATGTTAAGACATAGGAAAAAGCCTCACATTTATATAGAGTCTGATTTGTATCTAACACTCCATCAGATTTTTAGTGTAAGCAATTGTTTGGAGTACATGATTTGATTTGTGATATATACCTATTGCTTCAATGACAACCTATATTAATAGCAAGAATTTATATTTTTTATAGCTTACATATGAGGGAAATTATATATATATACATATATGTGTATATATAAGCACATATATGTAAATTTTCACTACACTTCAATGAATCTGTGTTCTCATCACTATGGCTTCTCCTTTGCTTTATCATTGAGGAGTATAACCCCAACAATAACATCTTACTCTGCATGATTTTTGTCCTTGTTCTTACATAGACCCTCACCAAATATATAGGAGAACTTCTATTAGCTCTTCTTTACAGCATTTTCATCTATTATCCTTCTTTCTTGCCACAGGACTATCTCACATCTTTTTCCAATTTTACATTTCTTCAGGGATATTCTTTATACCACTTCTTGAGCATAGAACATAATAGGAAATAAGATGCAACCTAAATTCACACAAAATGCATCTCTCCATTCTTTTTGGTCATCTGCAAGTTTTATTTCTTAGAGATTGTGGAGTTTGAGGATTCCCATTCATACAGCATCACCAGCAAAACAATTATGCTGAAGTGATTAGTCTTTATTCCAGCAATGAGTGTCATTAATGACACTGTACAATGTCCTAAATTCAATTCAGTACTCTCTTTTCCTTATATTTATTTCCAAACAGAATATAGTGTTCAACTGTGATTCTTATCCCAAATATATCCACCAATTTATTAATTCAACAAGTTGGTCATAGGTAGTGTAGATGACAGGTACTTTGCATCTATTTAGCTTTTTCTATATGGATTGTTAGGCACATCTCTTTTGAATAATTATGCACTGCATCAAAGGAGTTCCCATAATGACCTGGGTATTGATGCAATCATCACAAAATAGCAACTTAAAACAGAAGTGCCTCAATGACTTCCCAATTTTTAGGAAATCCCTCTTCCATTTGGATAATACACAAGAGAGATTCCATGGCAATGAACATCTTTGGTAAGCATACATCGCCTTGTTCTAAGTGTTATTTGACAATAATCAAAGAGTTATTGTCATTTACACCATTGCATTTATCAAGAAAGCTAATGTTATTTAAACATATATAGGAGAGAATACCTACTGGAGGATATTCCTGGGATCCTCTTAGATTTAGAGCTGGAATAGTCCTCAAAAGTTAAGTCCAACTCTCATTTTACAGCTGAGGAAAACCAGGTCCAAAAAGATTTATTGACTTGCTCAGGGTCACAAAATTAGCAAACTCTGACAAAAGCAATGAAATCTACACTACCATTCTTGGAAAAAGATGTGTCAATAACTATCCCATGAGTACATACAAGATCCCCACTCCACTCGATCCAATGAGCTATCAAATTGATATACTAAAGTGGAGATTTGATCATGGCACACCTCTATGCCATAAAATCCAGTGGTTCCTAATCATCTCCAGGATGAAATATAAAATTCTGTTTGACATTCAATACTCTTGATAATCTGACCCCATCTTGTTGTTGCTGAGTCATTTTTAAATCATGTCTTATGCTTCATGACTCCATTTGGGGCTTTCTTGGCAAAGATACTGGATTGATTTGCCATTTCTTTCTCCAGTTCATTTTATAGATGAAGAAACTGAGGCAAACAGGGTTAAGTGACACACCCAAGGTCACATAGCTAATAAGTGTCTGAGGTTAGATTGGAAAGGGAAATCCATTCATTTGTGTGAAAGCTTGTCTCTTTAATGGGGTAAATGACAACAGTTCCCAGTGTGCCCCTTTGGTCAATTTTACATGTGCTGGGACCAGCTGGGGTTCCTTTGATAGTCACCATAGTAGCGTTACATCTAGATGAACTATGGTGGCTCTTAGTCTACTATCAATGACTTCAGAATGAAACTGGGTCTCAAAAGTCCGAAAAACATTTGTTTAAGAGGGGAGTGGTCCAGGTCCCATGTATTCATGTAAACTCCTTTCCTTTATGTAAACAATCATGAAACTTCACCCATGATGCTGCAAATTCCTTAACCAATAGTAGAATTTCTGTTCTGTTCCTTGTTCTGTGCTTATAAAAATGAGTTGCATTCTCAATTCTTTGTCTTTCGCTAGAAACTGAGGAAAGCCATTCATCTTTCTGTTAATCAGTTTGGAACTCTATTAATAAAATATTATCTTGCTCAGAAAGAACATGCCTTAGTTTACCTTTTGGTGAATTTCACTCCCGAAAGTAGGATTTTAGTAACAAATTTAGTTGTAGCTTCAGAACCAAAAGATGCTTTAACCCAACATGTGAACTGGTCAACAATAACAAGACAAACGTTTTAAAGACAAGCTCTGGGCATACTTAGGAAATCAATTTGCAAATGTTCAAATGGGGAGAAGCAAGGGGTGGACACCAAAGGCAACATTTCAGAAGGCATGTTGGTTAAATGTCTGACAAATGGGGTAGGCATCAATAATAAGGACTGCAATTGTAGTGATGTCCAGGGCCACCCACACCCACTGCATTGCATTGACCATTTCCTGAGTGTCAAAGTGGCCCCCACTTGTGAACAGACAGATATACATGGTGATAGAGGATCTAGGGCAGGAGTGACCTACCTTCCATAGTAACCTAGACCACAGAAACCTGTTTTGCCTTAAATTGTGATTTCCATTTTTCAATTTCAGATTCACTGCAGATAAGGGAGAGACCATCAATGGTAGAAGAAAAAGAAGAGAAATAGAATAACCTGATGATTTCAGTCCTACTGGTTTATCCACTGAACCATCTTGCTTCCTCTACAAGGAAGCTAATCCTGTCTCAATTCAATCTAGCGAGCATTGATTAAGTAGTCATTATCCAAGAGGCACAGAGCTAAATTGTAACTCTTCCAACATGCTATTCCACCAAATATTTTCTTCTATGGACTAAAATCCTCATCTTAAAAAGCCAATGCTTGGATTTCATGGATTCAGATCTGCTTATCATGTTGGTTATCATCCTCTGGACATATGCCATTTTACCAATAACCCAGAACTACACACAATTTTCCAGATGTGATCTAATTAGGATGGATATAGTAAGACTACTTCTGTCTGCAACTCCTCTACTAAGTTCATGGCTCTCATCTCCAGCTACCTCCATGACAATGCCACAGCAGCATCTCAGAACCAATGGATCTAAAACGAAATTCATAATCTTTCACCAAAAAATCCTTCCTTTTTTCTAACTTTATCATTTCTTTCAGGGGCCCTTTCCCCTCTACCTTCAATTTATCCAGTTTACTATATTCAAAACTTTGAGATTCACTCTGATTTCTCTCTTTCTTACTGCTAATATCTAATCTAATCCTATACCAAGTGCAGTTGATTCTATTTTTATAGAATCTCTCCCATTTAACCCTTCCTCTATATAGACTCTCATTATTGCCCATCTACACTACTGCAGAACACCTCTCTCTTCTCTACCCTAAATTACCCCAATACCTTCAATATTTTCTTCACACACCTCCCATACTTGTTTTCATTGCATAGTGGTCTGGTCACTATGCTCAGAATTCTTCACTAGCTCTTTAAAGCCTATCAAATAATGTTGAAATTCATTTTTTTCTGATACTAGAGGCACTCCAAACTTATGCTACAATACTTCAGTGGACATTAAAAAAGGAATAGTGTCTATAATGAAGAATGTGATACTTTGAATGTTCTCTTTTCTGATTATATCACATTTGGAGTATTGTTTTTGGTTCTAAATTCTACATTTTAAGAAAGACATTGGTAAACTTGAAAAAAAACAGAGGACAATATTAGTTGTGAAGGAGCTGCATGTCTATGCAAAGATCTGTAAAAAAAAAAACTGAAAGGAGAAAGAAGAAGAACTGAAAAAACTCAAAATGTAGCCTGGAGAAGACTTTGAGAGACCTGATAGTCATTTTTAAATACGCAAGGGGCTACCATGTGGCTTGGGAGTAGGATTCATCTGCTTGGCTCTAGGGGAAAGACCTAGGAAAAATGGATAAGAGTTGTAGACGGGCAGATGTTTCAGTGGGCGGGGGGGGGGACTTTCTAACAATTGGTGCCATCCAAGAATGAAATGATTGATTTGGAAGTTGAGTGGGTTTTCCCACTGGAGGCCTGAGAGTCTAGAATAGATTGGCTGACTACTTGTTGGTATATTAAGGAAGGGTTCCCCATTAAGGTACAGTTTAGGTTGGTTGACCTTTGAGGTTCTTTTCAACTTAGAGTTTCTATAATTCTATGATGTAGAAAGGGTATACCAGTTTAATTGATTGTGCACCATACTGATATCTACAAAATGTTGAAGAAATATAGACATTTGGTAGATGTCTTATACAGGACTTATAGATAGACATGAGTAAGAATGGCACAGGATGAGGTGTGGAAGAGCTATGATCTGCAATGATAAATGGATTCCCATACTGCATTGATAATACATAGAGATCAGGAGTTCTTAAATTTTTTTATGTATCATGGACCCCTTGGTGATATGATGAAGCCCATGAACCCAGTCTCAGAATAATACTTTTAAAATTCATAAAGTAAAATATAAAAGAAAATAATTATATTGAAATATAATTCAAGCTCATTGACCTCAGATTAAGGACTCTTAGTCTAGATCATTCAGAATTGAGAATCCAGGATTCTAAAGGATCTGAAAGGGATAGAGACATTTAGTCTGTGAAAATACTCCTGAGACTAACATGGCAGTTTTCCATGAGTTACCTTAATATACAGCAGCAGTGGACACAGAGTAAACCTGTTTGCTGAAAGGAGCCAATCAGGAGTCTGCAGTGAGCCAAAAGTCTTGCTCATTCCCAGATTCCTTTGTAGGTGTTTGCTGACTGACCTTGGTGAGCTGTGCACCTCGAACCTACTTACAGCATACTTGTAGTCAACTATTGCTACAAAACATTGTGCTTCTGTATCTCGCCTGTTCTTGGAAAACACTGTTCACTCTCCAGCCTAACTTCTCCCCAAATCCCCCCTTGGTGATTTTTCAAGCATAAAGTGCCCCTGCCTCTCCTAGTCTTTGGGCTCCACCACCTGGTTGCTCCAGCACTAGTATGTAATAAAATCTTTCTGCTTTCAGTTCCACCTGGACTCCTCTGTATATGAGCAGCGGACTTCTCCCAAAACAAGAAGATCACAGACATCTTTGAAACTTCAGATATACGTGGGACTGCAATGTAAAATAAGGATTAAAAATAAGCTTACATGTATATAGCACTTTAAGGCTTGCAAAATGCTCTATGAACATTATTTGACTTTATCCTCACAACAACCCTGGGAGGCAGGTACTATCATTATCCCCATTTTACAGGTAAAGAAAGTAAGACAGACAAGAGTTTAGATGACTTGCCCAGCTTAAGACAGCAGTAAACTGTATAAGACTGGATTTAAACTCCTCTTCCTGACTCCGGGACTCTATCCACTGTCATCACCTTGCTGTTCTTCTATTCTACCTCAGAGCTTGAAGGGTGTAACTAGCTTTGGTGGGCGAAGGTTAAAAATTGTCAGTTAAGGAAAATTTTCTTTAAAATAGATTTGTTTAAAAATCGGAATAGGCTGCTTTATGAAATCCCGAGCTCCTTGTCACTGGAAATGATAGAGCACAGGATAAATATGTAGTAGGGATTGTAAAGGAGATTTCTGTATGAGGTAGAAGATTGGTCTGGATGCCCTCTGAAGCTCCTATCAACTCAAAGATTCTATAAACAAGTTTGGAAAAAACAGACATCCTTAGATAGCCCAGGTTCATATTCATCCTGACCTGTATCTAAGAGGTTTGGTTTGAAATGAATAGGTTCAGGGATGCATGGGGTGAATACTTTTTTTCTTACTGCATGGGTTCCCTGTTGCTATGGCAACTTCAAGGGAGGGCAACGAGTCACAGTGGTTCCTTACTTTCATTGGATGACAGATGCAGCTACCACAAGGATGCTTGAAGCTAATCGAAGAAAGCAAAGCTGTCAGGTCAAAACTGTCTGAATTAGTTGTGAATTAAAGTTCATGATTTGAGTACATATTTGTATTGATTTTACTTATCTCAGGTGATATATAAAAATTCAGT
The DNA here is from genome assembly GCA_023548195.1 of Bettongia penicillata ogilbyi. Lineage (NCBI taxonomy): Eukaryota > Metazoa > Chordata > Mammalia > Diprotodontia > Potoroidae > Bettongia > Bettongia penicillata. The sequence goes on along the minus strand of JAJHZJ010000382.1, from coordinate 2,931,180 downwards.
CTTGAGGATTTATGAGTTGCCCTTTCTTACCCAGAAAAAAAAAAAGCTTAAATGCAAGGAACCCAAATCTAGTGACATTCTTCTCAGTATAGCCTTTTTTACATTTCATTATATTTTATTGGTCCAGACTATGAGAAGTGATTATTTCTCTCTTGAATTAATAAGTAATTATTGAATTAGGACTAAGGTGTTTTCTCCTTTTTTGCTTCCTCATCCAGAATTCAACAGTGTGGGAAATATTTCTAAAAGACTTACCCAGCCAGGATGTAATTTGATTACCCAGGGTAATCAAAGACAGTAAAAGAAATTCTAAGTTTAGACTATTGGGTGCATTCCTGCTCAATGTGTTTACTCAGGTCTGGGAAAGTGTTCATTCTCCCTTTTGTCAGATAGGTGACATGGAAATTGATAAGTCTCTTTGACCAAGATTTGGGTGATCCAATTCACAAACCCAAAGGCCCTCATTGTCATATAGTCCAGGGCCTCTCTGCAACATTCATTTTTCAATGAATTGTTAACCAGTCAGAGTCAATTGCCACCTTCGGGAACACCTACTCTTCCAAGAGCATATAAACTGTGAGCCTACTGCCATGTGGGGTCTTTGATCTAAGAGAGATAGTCAAATAGCCATTGTTTTTATTAATAAACATGCAGGTATTATTAATGAAATGATTAAATCACCTAGAAACTGTGTCTCTCAAACCTTTTTAAATGCCTATAATGTTACTGGAGTAGGGACATTTCCTATTCAGACAGTTCCTGCTAACAATTCAGATCGGAACCTACTCTGAAACATGTCATTTGCTCAGAAACACACAGCACTTACATAGTAGGTACTTAACCACTTTCTGATGACAGAGTCTGCATGTATCCAAGGCAGGACTTGAATCCAGATCTTCCTAACTCCCACACTGGTTCCTGTCCACCAAGTCATGCTCTCTTTCCCTATTTTTTTTTTACATATGAGTATAAAGCAAACCTTGTCTTTGATTTTTATCAAATAGTAAATATTGACTACAGTGAAATGAATTTTTTTCTGAAATTTTATGTAATCACCAGAGAGATAGAGAGAAGAGAGGAAGAAGGGGAGAGGGAGAAAGAAGAAAAGGAGAGAGGGAGGGAGAAAAAGGGAGAGAGGGAGAGAGAGAGAGAGAGAGAGAGAGAGAGAGAGAGAGAGAGAGAGAGAGAGAGAGAGAGAGAGAGAGAGAATTTCTGTGTTTTTCTTTACCATCACAGAATAGGCTATAACACTTTTCTCAAGAACAAGGAAAAACTACTCCACTTCTTAAAATGTTTCACTAATAATTAGAGAAAGTTCTGTTGTAAAACAACATTTTTAATAAAAATGAACCTTAAATCATAGGTGTCAAATACTCGAAACTCTGTGGCACAATGAAAAGAACATTAATTCTAGAGTCAAATAATTTGGGTTCCAATTCAGTTTCTGCTACTTGTGTGACCTTAAGTAAATTCCCTGGGCTTCCATTTCCTCACTTGTAAAATGAGAGGACTGAACTAACTGGTGTTTAAGATGCCCTTCAGTTCTAAATCTACGATCCCATGGCCAGTGGAAAGTATAAAACACATCAGTTGGGAACCATATGAAATTTTTGGCTCACAATGAACGGGAGACCAAAGGTCTTAAATTGTATTTGCTATTTTGTCAATTTCCTCTCAGATTTTGGTAAAAATGAAGGAATGCATTGATTTTTTCATCCTCACTTCTGTCCACAGAGTCATCACAGTCGCTGTTCTAAACAAGTCACCCATTTGTAAGTTCTTTTCCCTCACTTCAGTCTCCTGGCTTTCTTCAAGACTCAGCTCAAACCTACCTCTTGTAAGAAATCATTTCCAGTCCTTTCACCCTCCCTTTTGCTGACTCCTTCTCACTGAGATTACTTTCAATTTACACTGTATGGGTGTAGTTATTTACATTATATAACATTTGTACTGAGGCAGCTAAGTGGCACTAAGGTAAGGTAACTGACTTGGAGGCAGAAATATTCTTTTTCATGAGTTCAAATCTGGCCTCAGGCACTAACGAGCTGTGTGACCCTGGGCAAGTCACTTAACCCTGTTTGCCTCAGTTTCCTCATCTGTAAAAAATTAGCTGGAAAAAGAAATGGTAAACCACACCAGTATTTCTACCAAGAAAATATCAAATGGAGTCACAGAGAATCAGACACAACTGAAAAACAGCTTAACATAAAAAAATTATATTATCTCCTCCATTAAAATGTGACCTGTTGAAGAGACAGGAAGAGAAACTTCATTTAAAATAACTGTAGACAATATAAAATACTTGGGAACCTACCTGCCAAGGGAAACCTAGAAACTATATGAAACTATATGAACACTTTTCATATGAATAAAGACAGATCTAAACAATTGGAGAAATATTAATTGCTCATGGGTAGTCTAAGCTAATATAAAAAAAATTACCATACTTCTTTAGTGTCACATCAATTAAACTACTAAAGAATTATCTTTTAGAGCTAGAAAAAATAGTAACAGAATTCATCTGGAAGAATAAAAGGTCAAGAATATCAAATGAATCGATGAAAAAGACGTTAAGGAAGGCAACCTCACAGTTCCATATTTCAAATGATATTACAAAACAATAATCATCAAAATAATCTGGCACTGGCTACATTCTAAGAAATAGAGTGGTGGTTCAGGGGAATAGATTAGGTACACAATACACAGTAGTAAATGACCGTAATAATTTAGTGTTTGATAAACCCAAAGATCCAAGCTTTTGTTGTACGAACTCAACATTGAAGAGAAATTATAGGGAACCCTGGAAAGCAGCTAGATAGAAACTAGGCATTGATCAACTTCTCATACCATATACCAAGATAAGGTCAAAATGGATAAATGATTTACACATAAAGGGTTATGTCATAAACAAATTAGGGGATCATGGAAAAATGCACTTATCAGATCTACAAATAAAGGAAGAATTTATGACAAAACAAGAAATAAAAAGAATTATGGGAAGTAAAATAGATAATTTTCATTTCATGAAGTTAAAAAGCTTTTGCACAAACAAAACTAATTCAGTCCAAGTTAGAAGAAAAACAGGAAAATGGGAAAAATGTACAGAAAGTTTCTCTGATAAAGGTCTCATTTCTCAAATATTTATATGTATACATATATATATATATATATATATATTATGTGTGTCTCTCTGTGTGTGTATACATTTACATATAAACCTGAATCAAATATATAAAAATAAGAACCATTTCCCAGTTAATAAATGGTCAAAGGATATGAACAGGCAGTTTTCAGAAGAAGAAATTAAAGCTATCACCAGTCATAAAAAATGCTCTAAATCACTACTGAATAGACAAATGCAAGTTAAACAACTCTGAGATACCATCTCATACCTATCATGTTGGCTAATATGAAGGAAAAGGAAAATCACAAATGTTGGAGAGGAAGTGGGAAAATTGGGACACTAATGCCTTGTTGGTGGAACTGTGAACTAGTTGAGCAACTCTGGAGAACAATTTGGAACTATGCCTGAAGAGCTAGCAAACTATTCTTATCTTTTGACCCAGCAATACCACTATTAGGTCTGCATTCCAAATAGATCAAAGAAAAGAGAAAAGGATTTAGCTGTACAAAAATGTTTATAGAAGCTATTTTTTTGTGATGGAAAAGAATTGTAAGTCAGGGGGATGCCAATCAATTAAGGAATGGCTGAACAAATTGTGGTATATGATTGTGATAGAATAATATTGTACCATTAGAAATATCAAGCAGGATGCTTTCAGAAAAACCTGCGAAGGCTCACATGTACTCATGTAAAGTAAAATGAGCAGAACCAGGAAAACACTGTATACAGTAACAGTAACTACTATTAACTGTGAAAAGACAACTCCAAAAGACCCATGATGAAAAATGTTATCCAATTTCAGAGAGAGAACTGATGAACTCTGAATGCAGGTTAAAGCATACTTCTTTTAAATTTTCTTTACTTTTATCATTTTGTTTTATTTTGTAATATGGAAATATGCTTTGCATAACTTCACACACATAATCAATATCAAATTGCTTACCTTCTCAAGGAGGTAGGGAGAGGTGTGAGAGAAAGAAGATTTGGAACTCACATTTTCTTAAAATGATGGCTAAATTTTTTGATATGTAATTGGGATATAATTAATGAAGTTAATAAAAATACTTTTACAAAAAGCATATGAGTTCTTTTGGGAGAAGGGACTATGATGTTTCCTTCCTTTGATCTCTAGTGCTTAACACTATGGTTTACACATAGAGAGCACTTACCATATGCTTGATGAAAGACTAATAGTCCTGGAGTGTTAGCGAAGGCGTTCATATGAAGATAGCCTGGCTAGAGAGTGAAACATGGCTGGAGTCAGGCTCAGATGCAGTATGCCATTCACTGCTTTGAAGAGTAAGATGGATGCAAGAGTTCCAGAAGTGAAAGGGTTAAGTTAACCATAGTTTCTGATATGAATGACCAAGTGTGGCCTTGAAGAAGTGTTAAAAAGATGTCTACCTCTCCCACTTCTTTGCACAGGTGGTGGACTATGAGTGTGGTCCATTGGGCATAACCTCAGGTATTTTCAAATTTGGTTAGTTTGGTGGAACTATCATCCCCCCCGCCTTCTTTTGTTCTTTATTATGAGCAATATTTTTCTGAGAGTGGAGAAAGAAAGGATAATTTGAGAAATGGAGGTGGTATAGAAACAGAATATATCAATAATTTTGAAAAAAGAGAAAACTTGCTCCTGCCCTTTACAGAAATGAGGGAGGGATAGACTTGATAGATGTTTTGATTTATTTTGTTGAACTGCTTCTTTTAAAAAAATTTTGCTATAAAAGATGGCTCCCAGGGAAGAGGATGGAAAAGGATAAATTGGGAAATGCTACCATCTGTAGGAGGTCTTTCTAAACCTCTAATCACAGGACCTGCACTCTACAGTTACTTCCATTTGATCTTATCACGTATCTTTATCTTATCTTTGTATCTTATCGTGTATGTGCATATTTATTTACAACTGACAAATTGCCTTTCCAATTAGTAAGATCCCAGACAACAGAGATTGTTTTGGGTTTTTGACTTTATATTATTTTTTGTGCTTAGCACAATACTTGACATATAGCAAATGTTTAATAAGTGCGTGATTAAAATGCACTGTGATGTTTAGAGAATCCTGGGAAGACCTATATGAATTCATATATAGTAAACTGAGCAAAACCAGGAGAATGATGCGCATGATTACAACAACACTAAACAGTGGCTAAATGAAGGCAGTCACAAATAGTGAATGATGGGTAAACACATTTATTTATGCAAAATAGCAAATAGAAAATAGAGAGTTACACAAAATAGAATATAATGGAAAAAGAATGAATAATTCCTTCTGATAAGAGTCAGAACCAAGTTTGGACAGACAGAGGGAGAGAGAGAAAGAGAGTTCAATCTAATTCATAGCAAAATTCTCTGAAATCTCTAGGGAGACAAGCTGGAAATCTGAGACATATAGAGGAACTGACTTCCCCTACATGACTCATGACTGTACCTTCTATAGACTCACTCCCCACCCCTTCTCTCTCCCTCTCTCTCTCTCTCTCTCTCTCTCTCTCTCTCTCTCTCTCTCTCTCTCTCTCTCTCTCTCTCTCTATCCCTCCCTCCTTCCCTTTTTTCCCCTTCCCTTCTCCCCTCTGCTCTCCTTTCTTTCTTTTTCTTTCTCCCTCTCTCTTTCTTTCCTCCTCTCCCTCTTACCCTCTTTCCCTCTTAAGTCAATCTTAAAGAATGTCTGGAAGCTCAGGTGTTCCTCTGTCTGTCTGGAAACACATATGTTTCTTTTGAAGACTGTTTCCTCCCCTAAATTCTCATAGCACCTCTGCCCCCCAGGAAGACATGCAACATCAGGTCAACATTGTCTTTACTAATTAGGAGTCTCCTTCTGCATTTTCAAGAGCAGGCAAAATGCCCCCAGGCTTGTAAGCCTGGGTTACATAAGGTTGGTTAGTTTTTTTTAAATTGATTGGGATAGATTTGGGGGAAGAGGTAAGCTAACAATAACGCCGCCACCCTCCACCCCACCCCAAGGAAAAGAAATCCAACCACTGAAACATTTTTAAAAATGCATACAAGAGAACAGAGGGAAGCACACACATGCAGGACAGCTTTAAAAGTCATCACATTGCATTTATGTTTTTAAGAAGCAGTCTATGGAAGAGTATTGTGGTTTCACATGTAATCTTTTAATTTACTACTTTGTATATGGAAATAAGCATGATTTTGTTTTGGATATTTAAGCTCAGCATAAAAATTAAAACATGAAATGTAGATCAAGCAAAAATATATCGATATAATTTTAAGGATTTAAATATATGATCAATTTTATTTTTTTTTATATTATTCAGTGCACAGGACAGGCAGCCAAAGATGGATTGTGGGGGCCGCAAGGTGGCACAGTGCATAGATTTAGGAGGACCTGAGTTCAAATCCTGCCTCATACCCTTCAAATCCTTACTAGCTGTGTGACCCTGGGCAAGTCACTTAATCCCAATTGTCACCCTCCCCCACAAAAAAAGAGGTATATTGTGATCTGTATCTGTGCAGAGAGCTCTCATGTTGATGAAATCACAGCACTTTAGAACTATCATGTATTATTATTATTATATTACTCTCTAATAGTGCAAGCATTATTGTCCCTACTTTATAGATAAAAAAACACAAGGCTCAAAGTAAGGCCCTATTTCCCTATTTGAGAAAATAGAACAAAAAATATGGTAATGATAGATGTTTCAGATACTATGGTGGGTCTGTAGAAGACAGGTTTTTCAGACAGGATTTTGAGCACCCTTTAAATGACAGTAGGAAAAGGGACTATGTTGTTCTGGACTTTCACTATGGTGTAGAAAGTAAAATACTTTAGTGCAGGGGAAGGAGAAATCACTGGATTAGTGTGGTTGGCTTAGGTCCCTCTGAGATCCCTTCCAAATCTGAGGTCCAATTCTGAGTCAATATCATTTAGACTGAATCAGTTTAGAGACATTTTTACTAAGGAGGCAGAAAGGAAATAAGATGATATAATTAAAAACCTTCAATTCAATTCATTTTTGTTAAAAAAAAAAATTACAAAGTCCCTTCCTCAAAAGAACCCTGTGAGGTTGCTAGAGCATTGCTTTTCTCATTATAGATGAGGACTTGAGTTTCAGAGAGGTTAAGAAATGTGCATAAAATTACAGCATTTAAGCCTCAGAACTGGGATTTAAACCCAGACCGGACCTCCTGATTATGTCTAGCAAGCCTTCAGTTTAGCCTCTGTGCTCATTCACCTTCTTTCGGAGTTCTTGCTGTGAAGATCTAATTTGGGGGACTCTTTTTGGTTACTTCCTGTCTTTAAAAAGGGTGAGAGCTTATGACAACTGTTTTTCTTCTGAGCTTGTTTTTAAGTCCTTAGGTTGATCTTCATAAAATAATTTGAATATAATAACTTTAGAAGTACTTTTTAAAAGTACCTTTTCGGTACTTGTAAAATACCTATTGTCTTATCTTAATAGATAAATCTTAAATCATTTTACTGAAATTGACTACTGGGGTTACTGTTCTTTCACTTAATATTATTATATCTTATATTTAAGATATGTAAGCAAATAATAGAAGTATATGGCCAAAAGTCATCCCTCAATAGAATGACGGTCAAAGAACAAGAACAAATTGTCCTAAAAAGAATTTCAGATTATCAATAACTATATGAAAGAACACTCCAAATCCTTAATAAGAGATGCAGATGCAAACAACTCTGAAGTTTTAACTCACACCCAGAAAATTGGCAAAGATAATATTTAAAAATAGGAATAACCAACATTAGAGAGCTTGTGGGAAAGCTAGGACACTAAAGCATTGTTGATGGAGTTGTGAATTGGTCCCACCATTTTAGGAAACAATTTGGAATTATGTTAAAAAAGTGACTGAAATATCCTTAGTCTGTGAACCAAAGCCTCTATTGGTACACACACACACACACACACACACACACACACACACACACACACATATATATATATATATATATATATATATATATATATATATATACGTATATACCCCCAAGGAAGTCAATAATGAAAAGTATCATATGTAACAAAGTATTTGTACGTTTATTTGTTGCTGTTTTGTTTTGTTTTGTTTGCGGTAACAAAGACTTCTAAATAAAATAGATGCTTAACATTTGGAGAATGATGGCCAAAAAACTGTGGTACATAAATGAAATGGAATATTCTACGTTATAAGAAATGGTGGTTATGAGGTCTATAGAAAAGCATAGTAGGATTTCTGCGAACTCATGCAAAATGAAATAAGCAGAACTGGGGAAACAATATATACAATGATAATAACAATGTAAATTCAAAGAACAGACACATAATGATCAAAACTGAATACTACAAAATAATAATGAAGCTTGGCCCTAAAGAAGAAATGAAACTGTTCCTCTTCCATTTTCTTTGCAGAACACTGCATGCAAGGTCATATGTATATTTTTTTGCTATATGCTGGCAAGGTTCTCTGAACTGTTTTCCCTTCTTTTTGTTTTTATTTTATTTGTTGTGAAGATTGGCTCTCTGTGAAAGGGTGTAGAGAAACAGAGGAAACAGAAACAACGTAAAAACAGAAGATGTCAATACAACTTTGTTTTAAAAATAAAATCTTTTGTTGCTATACGTAACTGAACACTAAGTCAGGGTTAGATTATTAGAATTCATACCACTAATGAGAAGTTATAAACCACAACTGTTTTCTGAGTTATCTTTCCTTTACAAATATTCTTTATTAGATCCTAATCTCTACTAATCAAATTATCTGTTAACATAATTGTTTTCAATCTATCAGGAAATACTTGATGAGGGCCTTCTACTGTGCAATAGTAGGAAGCAGTCATATGGAAGTCCATGATCTCTGTTCTAAAAGATCTCCCAGTCTAGTTGGAGAAGAAAAGATTAGCATGTAAAAACATTTGAGACCATAACAAAATAGTGCATGATTCAATGGTAAATCGAATCATGCTAATTATATGTAGTCCAGTAGTTTAAAGGAAAGGGAGACATTGGAATTCTTTGAAAATCAGGGACTTCATGGAACTCAAGATTTTAATCGCATCTTGAAAGAAGGATAGAATTTGGCTAGGTGAAAAGAAATGGAGAACACATTCTTGGAATGAGAAATATCACAAGTAAAGATAGAAGGTAAGAATGAAAGTGGTATTAGGGTTAGTGCATAGACTGATCTGACGGGCATAAAATATAAGGTTTGGAAACAATGCATCATTAAGTTGAGTGGGTAGTATAAAGTCAAACTGAAGGGTGCTATATACACACACAAACCCACACACACACAAACATACACACACACCCACACACACACACACCTGATTCCAGATTTGCAGTTTTAACTGTGGAGGACCAGCTTTCCACTGGCGTTTTGGGTAACAAACTTGTATCAGGATGTGATAACACTGTTTTACACTTGTGACAAGAAACTAGGAAATGTCCCAGAAGATATTGTCTAGGAAAGAGCTACTACTAATCTTTTAACAGATTCATTACTCCTAAACCCTTTAATATTCTCTGTGTCAGTACTTAAAGTAATTCCTACCCCAGTATACAAGATTTTCTCAAAGATTCATCTAACACCAGGGAACACAAACACTCAAGGATCACCACCCAGGAACACTAGTTCCAGAGCTGCACTGTTTGACCACAAAGTAGTCTTACCTGGATCTTCTTCTGCCCCTACCAGTCCATTACTGTGATTTTCTGATAATGATATCATATCAGAAGAAAAGTCTTCTTTCACATAGTTATGACTTAATACTCTGCCTTAAACTGGACATCTTTAACTCAACCTAAGATGGATTGTGTTATCTTTCTCCCAAACCATCCTCCCCAACACTCCTACTTTCTCTATTATTATAGAGTACAACACCATCCTCCTAGTCCCTCAGACTTGCAACCTAGGGGGCATCCTGAATTCCTCACTGTTTTTACCCCCACCCCACTCCCATATTCAAGGTCTTTGTCCAAGGCCTCTTGATTTCACCTTGCAGTATCTCTTGAATGTGCCCCCTTCTCTCCCCTGGCACTGCCACCACTCTGATGTAGGTCCTTATCACCCCACACTTATACCATGGCAATAGTCTGCTGGTAGATCTGCCTGTCTGAAGTTTCTCCTCATTACTTTTTAAAAAATTTACTTTATTTTTAATTTATAGAATAAAACATGTATTTCCATAACATAGTACAATAAAAAAAGATGATTGCACATGAAACTGCAAATATACTATGCACAACTTGCTATTCCTTTCAAATATACAATAAAATTATCATGTAAATTTCTTCTTTTTCTTTTTTTCCTTACCCATCCCCCTGCCTGTGAGATGGCTACCATTACACACAAATAGGGGTGTGTGTGTGTGTGTGTGTGTGTGTGTGTGTGTGTACAATTATTCTATGCATATTTCTATTTATCAGTTTGTTCTCTGGATGCAGATAGTGTCTTTCTTCGCATGTCCTTTAGAGTTAATTTGTGTATTTTTTCTAGTCAAAATAACTTATTCACTCAAAGTCATTCTTAAAACAATATTGCTATTATCTTATTCGATTTTTCTTGGTTTTACTCATTTCATTCTTCCTTATTTCATGCAATTCTTTCCATGTTGTTCTAAGATCACTGAGCATTTTTTCTTAGAGTGAAGTAATATTCCATCATAATCATATATCCATCCTCCATTCAAGATATATTTGTGATTTCCTAAAGGGTAAGTCTGACCGCATCACCTCCTACTCAACAAACGCCAACTGCTCTAACCTCCAGCACAATATACAAAATCCTCTGTTTAGCATTTCAAGCCTTTTGTTACCTACTTCCTTCCTATGATCTCTTTAGTATTCTTACACCTTACTCCCTGCCACTTAATGTTTGGTCCAGTAACACTGGCATCTTTGCTGTTCTGCAAGATACTTCATCTCTTGGTTCCAAGAGTTTTCTCTGGTTGTCCCTCATGCTTGGAATGTTCTCCTTCCTCATCTTTGCTTACTGACTTCCTTTAAATCCCTCTAAAATTCCATCTTCTAATGGAAGCTTTTCCCAACTCCTCTTAATTCTAGTGCCTTTCCTTTGTTATTTCGTATTTATCCTGTACATAGTCTGTATATATTTGTTGTCTCCTCCATTAGATTTGAGGGTAAGGACTATTTTTTGCTTCTTATTTTTGACCTTGGCATTTAGCACAGTGCCTGACATATAATAGGTGCCTAATATATATTGACTGATTGATGGAGAAAATGTTAATAATGCAAATTAAATTTAAAATTATGTTGCATGTACATTTCCCCCTAAAGAACAAATTTCAAACATTTTCCCTGCTACCAAAGGAGTGGGAGGAGGGTGGAGGAGTTCATTCCAGTCTGTTCATGTAACAGTTTCCCATTTTAACAAATAATTCTTGCTAGCTAGGTACTAAGTTCCACTGTTCCTAGTTGGTGAGGGAAAGAAAAGAAAGAAAAAAATGTTGTCTACATCCTCTAATTATTGAACCCTGGGAAAATTCCTGGGTGGCCCAGTCTGGTTACAACTAAGTTATCACTCTTTTCTTAGTCCTGGACACATCTTAATTGCAGTCTAAGATTGCATTTATATGAAATAAGGATCAAAGATAGAATGAATTCTAAAGAGACTGTATAGGATCATTTAAAAACTAATCAGTGTTAAAGCAAGAGTCCAACAACCAAAACACATTATGCACATATATACACATACTATATCTGCAATATATATGCTACATTATATTAATGTATGCGTATTCCAAAGAATATTATTTACTAGGTAACACCAATTATCATCACTGGGTAAAGGAGAAAGGAAAAAATCAGAACAAAAGGGAGAAAGAAGATTTTGTAGAGTGTTTCCAACTTCCTATGTTATCTTGCACTGTTCTCCAATCATTTCAAAGGTATTGATCTTATTTTGAGCTTAGGCAATAAACTACATGAGAGCCAAGACCATGTGGTAAGGGTTTTTATTTTTTCCCATAGCCATAGCAATAGGAAAGCCAGCAACAGTGACCTCAGGTATTGTTCAGAAGTATGGATGGTAAAATTAGCCAGTTGGTATACTGCATTTGCAATCAGGTGATATGAATTTGAATCTTGGTTCGGCTTCTACATATATGACCTTGGGCAAGTCACCTTACTTAGATGAGGAGACTGGACTAGATCAGCACTTCTTAAATTGTGGATCATGACCCCATATGGGTTTGAAAAAAATCTGGCAACACTAGAAGGTTTATGAATGCACAACAACCAAAAATTAATTAAAAATCAAATGTATAATGAATCTGAGGTGTTTCTGGCAGTGCTTGATCATGCTGTATCTTGCAACTTCAAAGCGGCCTTAATTCCGAACACAAAGCATGCACACTTTGCACTACACCATCCAAAAAGGGGTTCCAGTGGAAAAAGTTTAAGAAGTCCTGGACTAGATGACCTAAAATGATTTCTAGTTCTAAAAAACATAAACAAACAAACCAAAAAAAAAAAAATCTCCAAAACTGTGGTACTTATCTAGCTGTTCATAATGGCTTTTGACGAAATGTATAGAGTCATGAGGAAAGCTATTTATTTAGGGGAAAACTACAGGAAGGGTTTAATTGATATAAGTTGGGGAAAGAATAAACTTTGACACTCTTTACCTACTGCTGGATATGATGAAAATAACATTCAACATTTTCTACTTCACAAAGTACTTCCACATGTTATCCCATAGAATGATTGCAACAGCTGTGTGAAATAGGTACTTCAACTTTCAGTATCCCTGTTTTATAGTTGAAGAAACTTGAAGATGAGGTCACACGGCTAATGAGTGACTGGGCCTGGCTAGAAGTCTGATGGTATTTATTCCAGTTTTGTCTTTACTAAGCTTCCCAGCCGTGGAAAATAGCCGTACCCATACCACAGCTCTTGAAAATTTGGTTTTGAAATAAAATCTGAGAAAAGAAAATATTTATAATTGAATATTGCATTGAGTAATCTATTTCTTTATCTTATTTATCAAGTTATTCCTGACCTTCTAACTGGCTAATTTGAAATAGTGTCCTAACATATTCCATATATTTTATAACATGTGATGCACAGAAGGTGCCCCATTAGTTGAGATTATAAGTAAAAGTCTTAAAAAATCACATCCTCAAGTAATTTTTCACTGTCTAGCTCCAAGACCCATCTCAATTCTTCTTCCCTTAAGTCCTTGTCAGTTAAAAATTGTTAAGCTAGGGAGTTCATCATTCTAAATGTCACTGCTTTGTATTATGACCCAGGACACATGTTGAAACCGATGTAACACCCGCATTCTTCCTTCTCTAATTCTCCTAGCAACTAATGACGCCATTCGTCTCTGATGGGTATGCCACACTCCTCCTCCATCTGCCGACAGAAAAATTGTCCAGGCTTTGCAAATCACTTTTGAAGGGTAGCAAAGACCTGTAGGAGTAAACAATCATCACATCCCAGAGCATAATCAGAGCAGCCTTTATACCATTAACAGTAAGTCAATACTTGCCATAGAAAATAGGCCCTGGATTTTGAGTCTTTTCATTGGAGGGAAAAGTTGGGGCATGTACATGTAACTTCTCTTACCTCACTTCCTGCCTCTTCTCCTTCCTTCCTCACCAATCCAGATTTGGTTTTGGTTAGTTTGTCTGTGTCTGTCTCATAAGGGAAGAAAAATTTATGTGGTTTGGGATGATGTAAAATTCCCTGAAAGGTCTAGGACAATGTAAAATCATGAGTCATACTTATAGATGGAAAAGAAGGGGGTAAAATCTACAAAAATAACTGTATTAAGTAGAGAAGTAACATGAGGCAAACTACTATTGAACAAGGTGCTTCTGCTTCAAAAGAATCTTTCTGATCATATTTCTTATAGACTTCTCACAGCTCTTTCAACTAGCCAGAATAATCCATTCCTTCACTAGACTGCCTTTCATGAATCCCAATCTGGCCCCCTGGACTGACCATCTCTATGAAAATTTTTGACTTTGGTGTAGGATCCTCCTTCCACTTTTAGATCATGGCTTAGACCACCTTCATTTTCTCAGCTATATCTCCTCATAGACTCAGAGGATTTCAGATCTGGAAAGAATCTCAGAGATAATCTTACACAATCCATACCCAATATGTGAATGTTATCCAAAATATCTCCCATTTCGTGGTCATCCAGTCACAATTTTTATAGACTTACAGTAAGGGGAAACTCGCTAACTTTCCCTGTACTTTTGAACAGCTCCAATTGCTAGAAGCCCATAAACTTGGATGGCAAAAAAATGCAATTTTATTTTTACTCACTTGTAATTGAAATTGGACATTTCCTTCAATTATTTAAAAACATTAAGAAGAGGTCTATGGGCTTCCCCTGGGCCATTGCACTAAAAAGTTTAAGAATCTCTGTTATAGATAGTGGAATCCTCTGGATATTCTAATTCATGAATGATACTTTGCTGACTGAATCAAATACCATAAGAATACAGGGCCTCCATTGGGATTCAGATTTAAATCCTGCCTCTAAAACAAGCTGTGTGACACTAGGTAAATCATTTAATCTCTCTGAGCATTTTGTTCATATGTGAAATGAGACTAATGATAACACCTATCTTAAAGGGTAGCTCTGAGAATCAAATGAGATGTATATATGTGTGTGTATATATGTGTATATTATACATATACACAGTTATTTGAAAACAATAAAGTGGCATATAAATATTTATCATTCAAAAGAAATTGGCCCAAAATCCGTATTGGATTGGAAAAAAATAAATGAACAAATGGAAAAAAATAAATGAACGAATGGAAAAAGTGTGCGCTGGGAGACTCCAGCAAAAATTGAAAGTTTACTGAGGCTAAAAGATTGAGACTTTGGAAAGGTAATGCAAAGTAGACATTCCCCAGCCTAGAAACATGAAAAGGACTGCGAGTCAATGAATCCAGAGCATAACATATGCTTTGTAGCACTTTAACTAAAAAGAGCATCAATGACATTCCAGCTGGAAAGAGTACAGTAGCCCCTAGCCCAGACAGTGGTTTGAAGATGATTGTCCAGAAGACCAGCATATCAGTGTATCAGCACAGAGCCAAGCCATCTGCTTTGGTCACCCAGGTAGTATCCACCCAACAGCTGAGTTGCCTACCCAACTTGGTCTAGCAGCCTTGGAGCTTTGATCAGGAGCCAATACAGCCACTGAGTGAGCTAAGCAGCCCTGTTCAGCAGCAGATTGGCTCATTTAGTAAAGACAACGTGCCCTAGGAGGAACTAGGTCAGATGAATGTTACCAGTCCAGCAGAGACACTGTGCCCTGTGAATCCACTTTTACTGAATAGCAGTGACTTGTAGCAAACATTGTGAGGACCCTCTGACAAGAGATAGGACATCAAGGTCCCACAGTTTAGGAATTATAAATTGTCCTGGTATCATGGGTCCCCCATACATATGTTTCATTACCATTGTGCTTTGGATTCCTGCCCACTCAGACATGCTTTTGAAACCTGGGTATATTTGTGGGAAAACATGTGCTTGGTGTTGCAGGAAATGATTTGTAATTACTATTCTTATTATGCCATTTGATTATAATACATTGCTACAGAACTGAATTTATCAGCTGATTGCTAAGGGGAGACACACTGGTGGGGTTCCATGAGCTAGCATTTAGGAGGATAACTGCCAATAAAGGATTACCATTAGAATCCTGAGCTTCCACTCCTCTGGGGGCCAAATTGTCCAGTGATTGTATGAGTTGGGCAAGGGAAGTCTGAGAGAGTGTTAAAGGATCATTTCCCTTTGTTGAAACTTTAAGATGTACTTGGATGGCCAGATCAGCAAGTTAGAATATCAATAAAGAAATATGGGATAGGCACTGTAGGTGGACAGTAAATTGAGGTCAGAGAAAAACAGGAGAAAGAGAATAATTTGAATTGTGTTTGGGAAATCACACAATGCTTTTACTAATCCCAAGTTTCTCTTTAGCACAACAATTCATCTTTCTGACATAAATGTCCAGTGGTGCTGTATAGTTATGAATCTTGGAAGACCACAATATTTAAAAAAATCAGTTTCAGGTGACCCAAAGAACAATGAAAAGATGTACTGTAGATATGACTCAGTTGTAACATTTTCAGTGATGACTCCATGCAAAAAGTGGCATAATTGTCACGTTTCCTGAATGGAGTGTGTTGATCTACTTCCCTATGGCCCCATAAATCATAACTGTAACTTTCTGAGCCAGAGTGTCCCTCCCTGGTTACTGCTCCTGATTCCTAAGTCAATTGTTTTTTCCACCAAACATGCTACTCCCCAGGGAATATATGAAATCATTAATCTCTGCTACAATGAACAAAGTAGATTGGAAAACCGATTGAAAGGGAGGCTGAAAGCAGAAGTTTCTATTTGTATATTGTGTGAGCTAAAGAAGTACCTGTCAATTCCAAATCACAAATCAAAAGGACTCTCTTGAACTGGCGATAGTCTGAAAATGATCTCTTCATGAATGACTCCCTAATTTGGATGAGTCTAGGTCTGCAGGATTTCTTTCTTTCCAATGACTCTTACTTAAGTGGTCTATCTTGAATGGACTTTCAGATGCAGCACTTCCCTTTGTTTTCCTCGCTGTTGTCTTTCCCTACTCCTATCTAAGGAGAAAGGAGGAGATGGGTGGAGAAATAGGGGTGCATATTTTGACGGCTGGGGTTAAATGGACTTTTTCCCTTTTGTTTCTGCATACTAAAGCAGGGTACTTGTCCCTTTCCCACGTGTCCTTGCACAGTGGACGAGTTATACGAAGACCGAAAAGAGAGAGGGGGATATGTAGGATGCAAGGAAAATAAGAACAGCATATTCTCCTTTTCCTCCTTCATCTCCCTTTCTTCATGGAATTTCCAGAGAGACCTCATGACCTCTATTCCCTACAGGATGCTGTTTAGCTACAGCCAAGAATCCTTGACCATCTTTTTTCTTCTCTCCATCCCAGTAACGAAGTCTCCTTCCATCTCTGGTCTCCTCTCTTCAACCTTTTAGGCAACTCACAGGCGATAGGCAAGAGAATGAACTTCTTGGGTTTGAAAAACATCCTTTTTTTCTCTTTGAAGTTGCGGCCCTTACTCCCCAAGACGGTTTATGAGAGGGAAGTCAGCAGAGCCCCCAAGAGGTCGCTGGTGGCGCAGTAACCAAGATCAGAGTGAAGAGGAGGGGGAAAGGAAAGGGGTAGGGTGGGGGTGGGGGGGACTAACAACAACAACAGAACCCAAACCCAAGAAACTTTCTTCCTACTTGGAAAAAAGACTCCCCCCCTCCCCTGCTCCGAGGCAGTAATGTGACACCGAGACGGAGCCCAGAGACACCAGCTGAGAGCGGAGAGAGGGCGAGGAGGGAGAGGAGGGGAGCTGGAGGAGGAGGAGGAAAACCCCTGTCAAGGAGGTGGAGCGAGGGGGACGGTGTCCGCCTCCTGTTCTTTCCTGCCGTTCTTCCGAGGAGCCTGAACGGGGACAAAACACGCTGAACTCGACACAAAGCAGGGGGGCACACGCTGGCGCTGGAGGCGAGCCTCGGGGGCTGGGGCTAGGAGCCATCGGGCCAGAGCGCCGAGCGGCGGGGCCAGGGAAGCCGGTCTGGAACTCCGCGCCCAGGACGGAGCGGAGGAGCCTCGGAAGGAAGGCAGCTGCGCCCCGGACAGCCCTGGCAGGGAAGGCGGCGGCGGCGATGGAAAGGAAAGTGTCCTGAGCAGCACCAGCAAACTTCAGCGGTGCCCTAGCTTCCCTGGCCTCTCTCCTTCCGCGCTCCCCTCCGCGCGCGCCTCGTCGTCTTTCCCCATGTGCAGCCTCCCTGCCCAAGCTCCCTTCTTCGCAGGCGGATGGGTGACCCTTTCCTGGCTGGGGCAGGCTGTTTGAGGCGGCGGAGCTGGCGATGAAGCAGCAGCAGCACCACAGCAGCGCCGACCCCTGGACCCATGTGGCCCCCCTGGGGGGAGCCCCTCCGGGGCCGGGCAGCTGGAAACGCCCCGGCTCCATGCTGCCTTTCCTGCGCTTCTCCCTCCGGGATTACGGTTTCTGCATGGCCACCCTTTTCGTCTTCTGCCTGGGATCCCTCTTCTATCAGCTCAACGGGGGACCCCCTCGCTTCCTGCTCGACCTGCGGCAGTACTTGGGTAAGGAGGGGGAGAGGGGGCGCTGGATAGAGAAAGTTAGAAAGGGGAAGGGGACTGTGAATGGGGTGCAATAGGGATGACTCCCCGCTTCGCCTAACTCTTACACCCCTCCCCCTAAAGCTCGC
Organism: Bettongia penicillata ogilbyi; assembly: GCA_023548195.1. Classification (NCBI taxonomy): domain Eukaryota; kingdom Metazoa; phylum Chordata; class Mammalia; order Diprotodontia; family Potoroidae; genus Bettongia; species Bettongia penicillata. The sequence continues at coordinate 2,912,825 of JAJHZJ010000382.1, read as the reverse complement.
CAGGTGTGAAAGCCAAAGAGCATCAGTATGCCATAGCAACCGACCGTGGGACTTCCTCTTTTGCAGCTGTCGGCACTGAGGGTGAGAAGGGTGGCGGTGGTTTGGATTGACTCTGCTGGGTAGACGAGAGGGAATAGTGAACAGTGAACCCTTCCCCACCCACAAATTGGAGCGCAGGCAGTGTGTTCGTGGCCAGGTTGTGCGGAGGGAGGAGAAGGGTGGATTTCGACTTCACACTGAGTCGTGTGTGTGTGCGTGTGTGTTCGTGTGTGTGCGTGTGTGCGCGTGTGTGTGCGTGTGCGTGTGTGTGTGTGTTCAGCCTACTCTCCACAGTCTAGTTTGCGCGTTCTCCGCATTTCAGCCTCCCTGCCTACCCTCCTTCCCCACCCCGCCCTTAGCTACCCCCCAGCCGGGCTGTGTAAATGCAAGTTTACATGTTGGATTCCAGTCCTTGTTCAGCTGTGGTTGCAATTTACCGCCGCCGGGTCTTGTTCTCGCACGATCTGGACATCCTTCTCCTTCCCATCAGCTAGTATGACAGACTAAAACTGGAAATGCCTGGGGGTGCATTTTTATTTTACTTCATTTTCTTATTTTTAGGGCTTCCAGAGGCCATAGCTCCTGGCCAGTAGAGCGTGTCTGTCTCGTCAGTTGCAGCTTTGACTTTGTTTTGTCTTGAATCCTTTTCACTGTCACAAGACAGAATCTTTTGGTTGTTTTAAGAGATGCCTTGGTTCGTGAGGGGAAAGGTTTCTGAAAAAGGAAAAGAGCCTTTTTTTTAATAGTGTGTTTGCCCTCCCACAGGCTCAGCCTTCCACTCTGCGCCTTTGCCCAATCCTGCCTTCTCTTGTCAGTTTCTCGGGGACAGATCAGTGCTCCACCGGAGCTCAATGCTTCCTCTAGGCTGGTGCAAGGGAGGATATGTGAGTCTCCAGCAAAGTAAGTGGCCAGAGGAGGTCGGGCTGAGAGGAGGAGGAAGCAGTGAGAGCTCTACCTTCTTGTAAACTCGGGAGAATGATAAATCCGAGCCAAGTAAGACATTCAGTATCATGACTGATGGTCGGGGCAGACATAAAGGGAAAGCCTAAGCAAAAATCTGATCTGAAATAAATAAGCAAAAATGTACTAGCTGACTTAACTTCCTCGGTTACCCTCTACTCCCTGTTTCTACTTCCTTCTACATTCATTCTGAGTAAAAGCCACAAATGAGCACAGGACTGTCTGGGAGGGGAGGAGGGGAAACAAAATAGCCAGCAGGATATTAGGTACATCGTTTCACTAACCCTTGTAGCCCATTACTAAATGTAATGAAAGACTAATGTTGAGGGTCTTGCTTATGGAAATTCATGTTGTAAAAAAATTGCTTTCCTTTCTGTAAGAACATCGTGATAATGAGGTGCTTTTAAAATGTTTAGGGCAGGTTAAATGACAACTGTGCAACTGGGATTCCTTAATACATTCTTGATTAGCAACCCCATAAAAGTATGGAGGAACTAGGAGTGTTACCTCTGGCCAGAGGTAAATCTCAGTTAATTCTGAGTTTTAAGCCATACTTTAATTTTTGAAAAGCTTTGGGGACTCCTGTTCATTCCTGTATAGTCATAGTCTCATCAACAGTCAAAGCTAAGCTTGCTAAAATGCTGAAGTGCTCATGAGCCTTACAGATCTTTCTTCCCAAGGATTTGGCAAAAGATGTCTAAAGATGGAAATTTAAAGAAAAATAAGGCTCTATTAAAAAGAATGTGGGGTGAAGAAAGAGCACTGGACTGTGAATCAAGGGACTCATTCCAGTCTTGTCTCTGTCATTATGAACCAGTTATGTAGTTCATATAGTATCAAATTATTTAACTTTTCTGAGTCTCAGTACCCTCACCTGTTAAATGAAGAGTTAGCACCAGATAACTAATCTCTAGTAGGGACTCTTTCAGGCCCTAGATTTCATTATTTTGACCCAAGATCAAGAACCATTGCAACTGCAGAGATCATTTTACAGCAAAAAGAATATGTATCTATGAGTATAAAACAAAGTTGGAGTATAAAACAAAGTTGGCATATGACATGAAATGTTGACAGCTGTTACTTTATAGCAACAGCATCTTTTTAAGTATTATTTTTAGTTTATGGAATAAAACAAGCATTTCCATAACCAAGATGATTGTGCATGAAACTGCAAATCTACTAAGCCCGACTTGCTATTCCATTCAAATATGCAAGATTATCATGTAAATTTTTTTTGACAATGTCTTTCAATATGTGATTGAAGGAATTAAATCTGAAACTGGGATGGTTAGTAGGAACTAGTTAGTTGGGAGTAGTTAGTGTGGCAAAGTGAATTGGCAGCAGTATCATTCACCTGAAGGGCTAGGAGTCCTGAAAGGTTGACCATAATATAGATTGGTATTGTAATTTACTAACTTGTAATTGAGTTTCCAATTTAGATGGGCTTGGAGGTTAAAAAAACTGATACTGACAGGACCACAAACAATGTATCTTAAACCAAATTTGCTCAGCATTATTGTAAATATGAATCAGCATACAATAAAATGATTGTAGGGAAATATGCACTTGTGGTCCAAAAATATATCCTTAATACTATGAGGCTCAAAATGATTATAGGATGACCTTTTAAGCTCCTCCATTCTATCATTTCAGAGAATGAGTTATTTTTTTTTTTTGTTCCATTAAACCAGAATTTATGGTTGGCAAACATTGTCTCATTTTCTCCAATTGGACAATTACAACACCTTTATTGTAAGTTGAGGGTGCAATTTATTTTCTCCCATGAAATGATGTTTCCAGGGTATTTATTAATAATACACTATGGTATTAGGGTAAGATTATTATTAATGTTACTATTACTTATAATAATGCTTTTTATTAATGCTAGTTGTCTTTGTGTTTCATTCATTTCTAAGTATATTATTCGTCTTTCCTTGACCAGTAAGACTTCTCTTGCAACAAAGATTTTAAAAAGGAGGAAGATCAACAGTCAACCCACACACAGACCATATCTGACACTATATTCAATGTTTTAAACTCAGAGCCCTCCAGCTCTGCACTGAAGGGGGAATGGTGCATAGTATACAGTTGTGTTTAGGGCCAAACTTGATCCTCTAATAATGTTTCTAATAGTGAATATTGATTGAACTCTGATTCTCTGCTACACCCAGCTACCATTCTTCATCTTTGAGATGTCTCCCTCTATTTACTAAAATTATCTGAATCCCTTGACAATTTTTCTTTGGCAATTTCTCATTAGAGAGGAAAAAAAAACATACTTTAAAGAAGGTTTCGTGCATATTCGAGAGGAAGAGGGGGAACTAATTGGTAAGATTGTGCTCAGATTTATATCTGTGATCGTAGACAAATCGTCTACTCTCTCTGACCTTTGTTTTAATCTGTAAAATAGGGATAGTAATGCCCTACCTCCTAGGGTTTCTGAAGAAACAAATGAAATAATAGAGTGAAGGTATAGGTGAACTATGTAAAGAAATAGGTAAAGATAACATTAGATAATGTATGTACCTTTTCTTTGAATAGAAGTATATTATTTTTATTATTATTTCAAACATCAGGTTTGAGACTTCAGAATGTTTGGTCCAAGGGAAGGATTGGGTTCCTCTTCATTGCAGTTAGAAAATGCATTGAAAAACAAACATGACAGTTCTTCACTTTTCTCTTTTATCCTCCCCACTCTCCCATCAGGCATTAGAAAGGAGTGAAAACTAGAGATTGGGTGCAAGCCACTCGGTGATGAAGGAGTATAAAGGGAGAGGGAGAAAACTAAGTATTAACAAGTTTGTTTCCCTTTACCCCAACCAGGCAAGGTGTTTTCTTAAAAATATATTTTTCTTGAAGAAATTTCTGTTGGCAGCATTTGCTGTTTCAAAGTAGAAAAAAGCTTGGGGAGAGCATACAGAGAACATTCTTTTTTGACACTTTCTCAAATAGGAGAGGGAAGGCACATATATAACTATATAGTAAATGTAGCACATAGAAAAGGATTTAAACACATAGATAATCAAGCACAAATGATGCTTCCTTCAGAATTAAGTTTATAGTGTGGCAGTCTTTTTGCTGCTAGCTTAATTATGCATGAGCTACAAAAATGGAAAAATCTTTGTGCAAGGTTCATTATATTGAAATAAATATAGATAGCCAGATGGCTTACTAGTGATTTTAACATGGTTTAACTATTACTATGCTTTAGATGCCTAATTTGTCTTTCTGTAAATTAAATTTGTTTTCCTGAATGGAGCTGATGTGTCAAAATTACATATTTTCTTTTTAATTCTTTAATGTGAACCATTTAAAGTTGAAAGCTTACCATTAAGCTCACAACATTATCATATTTCTGTTCATATAAAAAACCTGATTTAATTATTATTGTGGAAGTGACACCGTTGAGTCAAACAAATTATGTTTTTAAAGAACACATTTTAAATGGTATTAAATTGGCAAGATTGGAATACCCTAGTTTTATTTAATTTGAAGAAAAATTCACAAAGATAGACTCCAACCTTTGTTAGAACACATTTTATCCTTATCTCCAAATCCAGGTTCTTAGATCATGGACCTTTAGAATTGTGAACATCCTTCACTATTATCCCAATACACATTTAGGTCACCATTTTACAACTGAGGAACCAGGGAGCCAGAGAGTAGACATAATCTTTTGAAGGCCACAGAGCTAATCTATTGATTTCTCCAGCTTTCTTTTAACTACACCTACATTGTTTTTAAGGGAGTGCTTTGGAGACAAAAGAGTAATGTAAGTAATAAAGGGCATAAAGAGCTGAAATTATGAAAAGAATTTTTTGGGATAAAAAGAAAATTCTTCATGTTTTAAATATGGTGGTCTTGGAAATGGATACAGTGGTATTACATTCAGACAAGGTCAAAGAGTAAAATGCAACTGCAGGGAGCTTCCAACAAGAAAAAAAATACTAGTTTGAAAGGTGAAAAACATTGGACTTGAAAAAATGTTGTAACATTCATTGGAGTATAAGGTTCTTTTGTAAGGCTATCTTTAAAATGTGTTGATATATTTAATTGACAATTAAATATAATTGATTTACAGTTAAATTCATAAATTAATATAACTGTATTAATACATTTAATTTCAGGTTAATCATCTGGATACTACTCCTCTTCTTGGGGCTCAGTCTTTGCCATCAGTTCAGATTTAGAACACTGGGGAGTTTGTTTCTGAGATGATAAAATGGAAACAAGATTTTTTGTGTCCTAAAAGAAACAGTATCTTTTGTTTTCCCTGTAGAAACTGAATTATTAGCAACAGTAGCTTGCCCTCCAGCTGTGTTCATGTCAATGATGTATAATTGAAAAAGAAACACTGGTATGGAGGTATGAGAGATATGATAAATGAGTTTATAGTAGGGGAAATCTCTTAGATAGATTTCTTTGTAATTCTTGTTCCTTATTATATATCAGTATTAGCCATGAGCAATTCTGTTTTACTTGGGCCTATTTTTCATTATACAAACTCAACCCAAGCGCCAGTGATATCCAGTAAGCCTTAAGTATGTCAGAAATGAAAATAATAATAGACTGAAAATCTTGTTAATATTAGAGCTCTAAATATCCATTGAAGACATAAGAATGCTGTAGAAATTCATGAAGTACCACAGAAGTGGTATTTTTTTATTGACTTCCCTTGGAGTCCTGGAAAAGGAGCATCTTATTGCTCTAATTGTTTCATGTTTATTCTCTCTGATTCCCCAGTCAGGTACTCTTTATGTAACTTCTTTTATTCTTCTTTGACCCTCAGTCTCTCTTGTCCCCTTTTTCTCCTCTCCTATGTAGTAAGTCATCAACATGAATTTTAAAATAACAACCAATTGATGGGTGGGATTTCTTCAAAAGAATGTCCTTGTCTTATTTTTGAATCTTAGTTTAGTTGGCATGTTTAAAAAACAAATTGTTGGATCTGTCCGTTAAGGTCAGACATGGCACTTTATGATTTGTTTCTCTTTTCCTTATTTCTTGGGAAATGGGAAGGGGTGATTAAAGTGTCTTATCTATTTTACAGGAGTCTTAAAAGTTGCAGAATTAATGTCTGCATGCTAGGTATGAATACAACCAATTCTTAAAGACAGGTGATAGGATTATAGAGCTAGAAGTCATTTGGTCATTTGGTCCAGGGCTCTCATATTATAAATGAGGACACTGAGATTAAATGACGTGACCAAAGTTACATAGCCAATAAGCATCAGGGTTAGGATTAAGCTAGGGTCCTCTGAATCTGGGGCTAGATGGAGCAGTGAATAGAGTGCCAGGCCTGGAGTCAGAAAGACTCCTCTTCCTGACTTCAAGTCTCACCTCAGATACTAGCTGTGTGATCTGGACAAGTCACTTAACCCTGTTTGCCTCAGTTTCCTCATTTGTAAAATGAGCTGTAGAAGGAAATGGCAAACCCTCCAGTATCTTTGCCAAGAAAACCCTAAATGGGATCACAGAAAGTCAGATGATTAAAAAAAACCGAACAACAAAAACTTTTGACTTTAACGCCAATCCTCCGACTGTACCATTCTGTTTCCAAGCCATTGTTAATGTGCAAATATAACACCTTCAGATTTACTAATTAGAATGGAGTAGATGAGCACATTAAGAAAAAAAATACGTAAGGCCCTTTATGAAGGCTATCATTGAGAACATAGAGAAATAGATCTTGAGGGTTTTCATATAATTGAAATTCATGCACGATTCATTTGGAGTTTTTGATCAAATAGACTATTTCTGTAGATTTCACTTTGCAACATTATGTTCAGAAGAACTGGAACAATAAATGATTGTTACTATTACAATTACATGTTATTCAAAGAGCATATATTATTATGGTTCCTGACATGAATTGATTTTCAGAAGGCTGAGTACTTGGGTACACACTGATACAGCAAGCAGAGTCTCCATGGGAAGTAGAAAAATAAGTCAGGAGGATGCAAACTAGTTACATACAGCCTGATGTGACCTCAATTGGAGTTTCTTATCTATAAAATGAGGGAGTGGGACCAGGTGACCTTGATGTTCCCCTCTAACTATAAATCTCAGATCTTGTGAATGATTTGTAGCATTACACTCATCAAATGTAATATTTATTTAGATGTATATTTAGTAAACTTACTCATTTCAAGAAAAAGTACTGTTGTTGGTCAGTTGTGTCTAACTCTTTGTGACCCCATTTGTTTTTGTTTTTGGCAAAGATACTGGAGTGCTTTGCCATGTTCTTTAGCTTATGTTACAGACAAGTAAGTATCTGAGGCCAGATTTGGACTCAGGGAGATGAGTCTTCCTGACTCCAGGTTCAGTACTGTGCCACTGAACTGCCTTCAAGAAAAAAGGGAGGTTGAAAATAAATGGTGTCTAATATCCCTTTCAGCTCAAATTTTCTAAGAGAATCCATCTATTTCCATAGTTACACCTCTTTCCTTTAATAATGACCAAAATCATTATCTTTTGTCCTTTGCCTCAGTTCCAGCAGTGCTTTGGACTTCCCATGTCTCATGTTGTCTTTTATTACAGCTTTTTGTGTCCACATTTTATTGATCTTATTAGATGGCAAACACCTCAAAGGCAAGGATATAATTTTTCCCCTATAGCACCTAGCACTCTGTCTTCAGATGATGGTTACTCAGTTATGATTTGTTGAATGAATTAATTCCTGACACAATTTTTATCTGCCTTCCTGCAAAATACATTCTGTGTGAAGAACTCATCAGCTGTATGAAAAAAGAAGGAAGTAAGAAACCACTCCATAAAGACTCAAGCAAGATTGTGCCATAACTGGTATAACTTTGATTGGCCTTACTCTCTTCCCCTCTAATCTGGACCACAGATTTTCCACTTACATTGCATTGGCCCATCCTCACTGTCAAGCATCGACACATTTTAGGTTGATGCTTATATGCATTTATGTGAATCTATTTGCCTTGGTGCAAAGTTTAAAGGTGCACCACTTTGAGGGAGTTTAGACTTAAATTTCCATAGCCCTCCATGTAATTTGCAATGCCAAAAACTCATTCTAAACCTCAAGTTGTTAATTTCCCATTTCCTATTTCCTGTCATTCCTCTTAACCCTGACCTTGAGAGTAACCAGTTCAGGATGGAGAAGAATAACAGTTTATTTCTCAGCCATATCTAGTGCCTCACTCAAGCAGTGATTTGTGTCAGATTAAATCACATTTCAAATGTGGCCTTAAGCTTCTTAGGAAAATGAAAGTGTAGCATTTAATGATTCCAAAGGGGATACAGAATGACTAGATTTTTATCATAGGACACAGGAATGGAATGCCATTAAAATTAGGTCTTAATTCACCAGTATTTAAACTTGCTCTGAGAAAGTTACTGAACTAATCTTATTTTATGACTTTAAATAATCATAAATTTATTGATTATTACCACTACTACAAGTTGCTACGTGGTGTAGTACATGGAGTGCTGGATTTGGCATCAGGGAGACCTGAGTTAGAATCTTGCCTTTGACATTAACTAGACTATAAAAGCTATTAAATCTCTCTTTGCATTAGTTTCCTCATCTTTAAAATGGCGATAACAGCACCTGTCTCCCAGTGCTATTGTAGGGATAAAATGAGATAATATATGCCAATCATTTTCCAAACCTTAAGCCGCTAAAATTTTAGCCATCACTTTGCAGTAATTATAAGTTTATTTATGAAGTAATTATAAGTTTATTAACTATTTTAAATGAATGCTTTATTCAGACTATGGCTAGAACATTGGGATAGATGTGAAAGGATGAAATTCACTAGAGATCAGTTTAAACATTTGCATCTGCATTTGAAAAAAATTACTTCACAAGCACAGAATAGGAGAATCATAGAAAGTAGCTCGCTTTAAAGGGATCTTAAGTGGATTGTAAACCCAGTATGAGTCACCAGTGGTATGACAACTTAATGGGCTACATTAAGAAACACAAAACTTTCAGGAATATGAAGGTCATGGCATAATAGATTTAGTGATGAGAGATATCTCTAAGGTCATGTAATATAATCCATTCATTTTACAGGTGAGGAAACTGAGGAAAAGAAATTTGTTGATTGCTTGTGGCTTTGTAGATAGGAAGTTGCAGAGGCAAAATCTGAATCCAAGTCCTCTGATTCCTGTCTCATACTCTTTCAGATTTTCTATTGTGCCTGCCATGTTCAGATCACATCTGAAATTTTGTGTTTAGTTCTAACAAGTTGGAGAATGTCTGGAAGAATTCAACCAGGAGCAAAAAGGGCTCAGTCTATTAGGTGAAAGACTAAAAAAGTGAATTGTGTCTCATTTAAATTATAGAAATATATTGACTGAAAAAATTGAGGGTATTTAACCTAGAGAAAAGTCAGGGCAAGGGTATTTGATGACCATCATTAAGTATTTGAAGGGTCATTATGTAGAAGGATTAGACTTCCTCTGGCTTCTGACAGCAGACGCAGTAGCAATGCGAAAAAAAACACCAAGAAGCACATTTTGAATTTATGTTGGGAAAAACTTCCTAATAAATAGAGCAGCTCCAAGAGGGAGTAGTTTTCCCCCTTGGGCGGCCTGATGACCACTTGTGTGATGTAATAGTAAAGATTCCTTTTCTGTTTGGACTAGATGGTTGCTGAGGCCCCTTGCAACTTTCAAATTCTGTGCTATGAATATTTAAAATTCAAATATGTTGTTTCTGGGCACCAATCGTTAGTTTTGTCATTATTAAAATGATATTATCCATGCTATAGTTGTTTTTGGTTTTCAATCCTGAAGTGTATAAATGCTTTCCTTAGGGGTTCAACCAGTAGATCAAAACTGAGTCCAAATAAGGAGTGCTCCTGTAAGATCATTAAGGTTTGAGGCTCACCACAATGGGCATATGTCTGTATGTATGAGAAAGGCAGACTTCTGTTCTGGTGCCTAGCTTCATTTTTGTAATGCCAAAAAGGATCCAGTAAGCAAGGTCACCCTCAGCACCCCAGTCTCCCACATAGCATGTGTGTGTGTACGTGTGTGCGTGTTTGTGGGGGAGGGGGGTAGGGAGGGAGGAGGGAGAGAGAAGTTTAGTAGAGTTCCTGAAATGGGATTAGGAATAAAGTCAAGCTTAGGAGTTTAGCTGGTATTAGCAGAAATTTTCTGTCTTCAAAGTCAGATAGCTGTCACTGATCATAGAGTTTAACTCAGCACAACCCAATCGAAGACAGAAAGAGAAAAGACATACTTTGTTGTGATGCATAGCTGTGGCTGTGCAAGGCATTGTGCTAATCACTGGGGATACCAAAGAAAGACAGGAGACAAGTACCTCCTCTCAAGGAACTCACAACCTATGAGGAGACAACATAAAAACAGCCCTGTGCAAACAGGATACACACAGGACAAACTGGAGATAATTTACAGAGAAAAGGAACTAGAATGAAGAGGGATGGGGAAAGGCTTCCTGCAGAAGGTGGGATTTTAGTTGAAACTTGAAAGGAAGCCAGGAAAGCCAGGAGAAGGGGGTGAAAGGAAGAGTGTTATAGGCACAGGCGGAGGACAATCAGTGAAAATACCTGGAATTGGGGAGTGGAGTATCTTGTTTCTGGAACAGCAAGGAAGGTAGCATTACTGGATCGCTGAGTAGGTCAGGGATGTAAAATATAAGAAGACTGGAAAGGTTGAGGGGGACAGGTTGTAAAAGGCTTTGAATGCCAAACATAGGATTTTATATTTGATCCTAGAGGTGATAGGGAGCTAACGAAGTTTGTTGATTAGAGGTGACCTGGTCAGATTTGCTTTTTAGGAAAATTAATGTGGTAGGTAATAATACATTAAGTACTTAACAGTTTTGTTGTGACTGTTAAATGAGGTAATTTATGTTTAGAGGTTATATACTTTTCCTTACAACTTATGTACATTAAGGAACTCCCTGTATACTTAACAGTAGTTTCCTATTGCTTATGAGATCTCTTACCAGGTATTCTATTTGACTATTATAAGTGGGACAGAAAATTTTAAAAATCCTTTTCTTTTCCTCTTTTAATCAGTTATTCACTTCCAAAAGACTTCATTTTCTTCTCAAATCCCTTTTGTCGACCAGAGGATGCAATGATAATTACTGCCCACAAGGAATCCCTCAATTTCCCATGTGGGGTCTTAGAAATGTTTCACTTTTTTTTGTTTCTTCAAAATTATTTTCATTCATTTCCTCGCAACTAATATAAGCAGCTCATGGTCAATAGCTTTGACACTGGTACAGAAACCTTCCTTCCTATTTAGGATATGTGCTCTAGGAAGACAAGCATCTTATTCTCATCTTGCTCAAATTGAGGTGATTTTTGGATTGAAAGTCCTCCTCTAAGAGTCCTCCTGTATCCCCAGGACCTGGGTTCAGAGGTTCTTCCCTTCTCATAGCCACACTGGTATTTGAACCCTACTTCCCACCCTCATTGGAACTCTTACTGCACACTTAACAGTTCTAAAATCATTTTAGTCATCCCATCATGCCCACCCACAACAAAAAGAAATGTTTACTCTACTCTATGTCTTCCCATCTGTTAGAAGTTCCTACTTACAGTGCTAGAAGCCTTGCATGCCTTGGTAAGAGATACTTGACAAAAGTAATTGGTATTTTGCTTATAAAGCAAATTCTTCTCTGGAGAGATTTTTTTTTTAATGACTGTAAAAACTGGTGAAATTGACTCATCTTCTTGGAAGCAGATATGCTTGGGAAAAAAATAGACACATGATAGTAGACTCAATTCAATGTTATGGAACTTGTGTCAGAAACACACATCTAACTGTTTGGCAGGAAATGTATATAAGTCATGTACAGCATTTATTTACCCAGAGAGGAAGTCATTTTGACCACTTAAAACAGGATAGGAGATAATTTGTTGAGGAGCCTATGAAATGCTGAGTTTAGAGGTTAAATGAGATATTTAACTAGGGTGCTTGGGTACTCACATCCCCAGATCTGCCACATTGGCAGGATAACTGAGATATAATCACCCTTTTATGGTTCAGTGATGAGTTCCTGCTCAGAACAGCTGTCCACAGGAAGCAGAATATTGACATCATCATCATACCAGTTTTTATAATTTTTTGGTTAATACCTATCATTCCTGAAAATATTCTGTGCACTTTGTAGAGGGATTAGGAGAATGGTTTCTCTAATCCTTAAGCCATTTAAAAGGTTAGTAAGAAAGAGGAGGATCTGAAGAAGTAAAAGAAAGACCAAAGAGTAAAATTTCTTTAACATAATAGAAATGGGACTATGACATTTTAATTTTCTCATCCAATGCTCTTTTGAACTCAGATTACTACTTTCCCTGTTGAATCACTCTCCAAGGTCTTGAGAAGACTGAAATTTTCATAATTAATTTCTTTGAGTAGGGCAGCATGTGGATGCAAATGGATAGAGCACTGGGTTTGAATCAGGAAGACTCATCTTCCTGTGTTCTTATGGTCTCAGATACTTACTAGCTGTGTGACCCTGGGCAAGTCATTTAACCCTGTTTACCTCAGTTTCCTCATCTGTAAAATGATCTGGAGAAGGAAATGGTAACCCACTCTAGAATCTTTGTCAAGAAAACCCCAAATGGGATCATGAAGAGTTATGAACATCATCATCATCTTGACTTGTGAAGTTAAATGAATTTTAACAATTTGACTGCTTCAAAAGCTTTGTTTCACATCAACTAAACATGAGGATAGAGAGTAGACCCAGAAAATCCTCTCTTCCAGTGCAGGCTGACCCCTTCTGTGCAATTTATAGTCTTAGAGAGTCATCTAAAGCATGTGTAACTCACCCAGTATCACACAAATAATATATGTCAAAAGCAGAAAATGATCCTACATGTTCTTGGCTGCAAGGGTGATTCACTCTCTTATATTCCTGAAAGGTAGGCCCTGTTTTCTACTACTGAGATCTAAATACATTTTGGGTCATTACATTGTGCAAAGAATATGTTTCTGTTGATGGCTAGAGTTTTAGTGTATACCGTATGTGTTTAGGTATGTTGTTAGGTGTTTCCTAGTTTGGCAGAAGCTCTATGTTGGCTGAAAACTACTTCTGGATACTGGGTAAGCTAGATGACTTCAAGTTTTATTTATATTGTGACAGAATAGGATATCTGGCCAGCTATATGTACAGATTGGTTTCTCCCTGTTATTTCTGGCTTCCTGATCAGAATGATTGGTTACTTTAACATATTTTCTTAACTTAGGTTCCTCACTCTCATAAAGCATACTGTTCACAAATTTTGCTTCAGTCAGAATTAAAGTAATATTGAAACATGTTTTCTTTTTACTTTCATATTATTACTTTTTTTCTTAGTCTCTTCTATCTTCTTTTTTTTCTGGGTTTGCCTGATCAATCACTGAATTTGTAGAAGGGAGTGTCTTAATTCCAGTGCACTTTATTTTACATGACATGTTGTTTATTAAAAGCTATGTAGGAATATATTTTTGTGAATTGAATCCTATTTGCCTACTGACATATTTTAATTAGGGAGATAATTAATCTTCATTTATGAGAGCTTTAATTTCCAGTGACTCACTTCAAAATAGCTTCTGTACCTCAGCTTTGGGTAAAACTATAAACAAATCCTTAAATGCGTGAGGTCTGCTGCAGGAATTTTATTAGTTACCCTCTAATTTATGTACATAGTTTGGACTTTGATATGGCCATAAAAACAGAAGCACTTTTGATAGGATGTTTGGCATATTGTTGATGTCTGAAAGTATCATATGATTATAGACTTAGAGCTTGTGGGACTTCTAAAGGATAAGCAATCCAAAGTACTCTTTACAACCTTAAAATGCTGTTATCAATGTATGTGGCTGTTGTTAATATTATTGTTACTATTATTAATGAAGATATTGAAACCCAAAGGTGCGAAGTATCTGGCCAAAGACCCTGTGGTCGTAAGCAATAGAGTTAAATTTGTTCCTAGGTCCTCTGAATCCAAATCCCGTACTCTTTCTACCAAATCAGAGTATGTTTATACAGTGGGATTCCTTGACTACCATTTTGAAGTGTGCATGACTTGAATATCTGAATGCAAACTCACAGATTTTGACTTTGTTCGTGAAAAAATATGACTTCATTTAAAGTCAATTAAAAACATCAGAAATTTAGCAAATAAAAAAGTGGCAAAAAATCAGTTTTAATAAGTAAAATAAATAACCTCTCTTAATAGCCATCCTCCAATCCATTCCTACTGCCAACACTATCATTTAGAACCCTATTATTTCTCACTCCTACTATTGCAATTTCCTTCTAACTTATCTCTCTGCTTCCCATCTTCCCCCCAAATTCTTCTGCATACTACAGTAAGATTAATTTACATAAAGCAATCTTATGTTGCTCAAAACCCATAAACAATCCCTCATTTTCTACTCAGTCTAACTTTATAACCTTACCTCCAACTCATCAATCTATGTGGAAGCCAAAATGCCTTTTTACAGACACAGTCTGTGACATCCTTTCCCTCATTTCCACCTGTTTTCTAATCATCCTTTTAATGTCTTAAATTCCACTTCCCACCTTCGTAAAGTTTTCTGTTATCTCCTCAGGAAAAAGTAATTGCTCCTTCTTTGGAAATTTCATAGTAATTTTTAAAAATTTTTTTTCTCATACTTAGTTTAGGTCATCAAACTTGCATTCCAGTTTCTTGTGTAGGGTTCCTATTTTATCTGCCAGATTATAAATTCCCTAAGGGCAGGGCCTATTTCTTATTTACCTTTGGTCTCCTACAATGCTTTCCACAGCATCCTGCACAAGATTGAAATTATCAGTGTTTGTGGAATGAATGAATGAATTTGTAATAAAAATATATCAGCTGAAACATTCAGTTGGTTTTCCAGATGTATAGTTTTTTCAAATGATAAGAGTATTCCTCTACTATTTTTCGAGTCTGTTTAAAAAAATCTTTAGCTAGCTAATTCTGATAGATAATTACCAAGTGTAAATAACATTCAGACCAGTAGATAATCGTTTTTCCTATATAGACAATGAATAATTCATTAGCATGTTAAAAATATTCATACACCACTCATATTTGTTAGGCCAAACAAGATTTCAAAAAATTTACCTGCAAAAGACTTAGATGGGATTCTCAAGTGGTCTTTGTCTATGTGGGGAAAAAGAACCTTATGTGTAGCTACTTAATTTTCTAATTTTAAATTTTTTTCAAATGTTTTAAGTCCCTTTTATGAACATTTGCAATCCCTATCATATAGGATAGAGGATTAGACTTAGACTCATGACGTCCTAAATTCAAATCCTCCCTTGGAGACCCAGCTCCAAGGCAAAGCTAGTCAGGAAGCCAGCTCAGCTAATACTTAGGACTTATAAGATTCTGAATATTGGACAAGCTCTTAATTACTCAATTTTTGTCTTCCTCTTAATAAAAGTTGGACCCACTGAAACAATATGGCTGTGTTTGCATTTGTCTCTGAATTTAAATGAATACTGAAAAAAATCTCCCAACAAGAGCTTTGGAAATTAATTTCCTATTTCCATCTTAAAATGAAGAATATAGGAATTTTGACAACATGCCATTTTCCCCTGATGCTACAGATACAGATGCCAACAATAGCTTTATTTTTTTCTTTCCCCTGATTCCTCTTGGTTTTATTTCTGATGTCGTAGGTAAAGGAGAAAAATCTCCCTTTCCTAGTGCTTTTCAGGCATCTATGAAAATATTTTGCTTTCAACTGAACAGTTGTAGTTCACTATTCTTTGGGGGGAGGGACCAGTGGTGTAGGGGAAGGAGGCACTGAAATTCTGTTGTAAGTCACAGCTGGACAGATTGGGTTCTTTGGCATTCCATCTCAATATTTTGACTTCTCGTCTCCCTTGAGAACCTTACTTGCTCTTGGTCTTTGTCCGCCTCACCCAATGTCCTGCCTGAACATGGCGTGGTCTGTTGAAAGCATTGGCTGAGGACTACTGGAGGGGCAGCTTGTGGAGTCAGGGAGATCTGATTTCAGATCCTGTCTCCAAGCCACCAGTCAGCTAGATGTGATAGGAGTGTGTTATATGCTTCTCTTCTCCGGATCCATTCACCACCCCAGAAAAAATTTCCAAACTCCTTGGCCACCCCTTTCTTATCCATTTGACTTCTTCCAGTTGAGATGTGTCTTCATTTGTGATCTTCATTTTTGTCTGAGTGATTTTTCATTCATTCTTTGAAATCATCTTCATTAATGTCAGCATTAGAGACAGCTTGGTGGAGAGCTGGACCTGAAGTAAAGCAGACCTCAGTTCATTTGTGGTCTCAGACGATCACTAACTCTGGCCAAGTCACTCTGTCTACCTCAGTAGACCCCATTTGCAAAATGAGATAATAATAGCAGCTATCTTTCAGGATAAACTGAGATAACATTTTGCAAAATTCTGTATAAATGCCAGTTATTATCACTACATCCCAGATTTTGGGGCAGCTAGGTGGTGCAGTGGATAGAGCACCAGTGCAGGAGTCAGGAGGTCCTGAGTTCAAATCTTACCTCAGACACTTGACACTCACTAGCTGTGTGACCTTGGGCAAGTCACTTAACCCCAATTGCCTCATCCTGGGTCATCTCCAGTCATTCTGATGAATATCTGGTCACTGGATTCAGGTCCTTCTGAAGGAGAAGCGAGGCTGGTGACCTGCACAGTCCTCCCTCACTCAAAACAAAGTCAAGTGCAAGTCATGTTATTATTTCTCTGATGGCATGGTCTTCTTTGGCAATGAAGGATGAACACACTGTAACAGTGTCCCCATGAGCAAATCATTTAACACCTGTCTTAGTTTCCTAATATATAAAATGGGAGTGCTAACAGTACCCACCTCATGGAATTTTTCTAAAGATCAACTAAGATAACATGGGTGAAACATTTTGAGAATCTTATTATGCTCATAAATGCTAACTATTATTATTTAGAATTGGGAAAGTTTTCAGGACTACCATTAATAATTTTGTAAAATCATTAACATGTGAGCTCAATTAGTCAGCCTCTGTTTCTGGGAGACTATTGCAGCCTAGAGTAAATCAAGCTTCTTATTCTGGGATTGTTACTTTGTTTCAATATGTAAAGGTACTAAGAAAAACAGATTTAAACCAGGAGTCTATAATCACTTAAAGCAAATGACAGAGTTCTGAAAAGTCATCCTAACTCTGCTTATACTTATATTGTCGAGCTAGAAGGGACTTGGAGTCTCAATCCCCATATTTTACAGTTGACACTTGCCCAAGTTTTATGGTCAAGGCTGGACTAGAACCGAGATTTCCTCACTCTGCTCCAGTGCTCTATCCATATCATTATACTGTGTCTCATTCTTTCTTCTTTCTAGTTCTACACTGATGCCCTGGTCTCCCTAACTTAATAAAATATTTTATAAGATGTATTTTGGAATCCATTAGCAGACACTAGTGTCCTTACATTTCTTGCTTAAGGCAGAGCACATTTCGAATGATTTTTGCACTGTCAGAATAGTATGCTCTTATGGCTTCATTGACAGTACAGATAATACATAGTCTGTTTTTTCTTTAATTATTAGTATTATTTACATTCTCATCTCTACAAAGCAATAAATTCTGATGGACAAAAAATATTATACTTTAAAAATATCTTTTTATGTAGAAACCAAAATGTTTAAGCAAAAAATAAGGTATTTTTCCTTCTATTGTTGTAACTGTTAAAGTCAAATGAAGTATTTTATTCCATCTTTTCTCATAAACCTGGCCTTGCTGATGCAAATCCATATGCTAGTATTTGTATGTGGGGCGTATACGGAACACTCTTAAGCTTTCCTTTTTTCTGAATAGTAATTTAGTAATTAGTGAATAGTAAAACAGTAATTTATTGGCATATTTATTTAGCTTTTGTGCCTAGATCTAGAAGGAAAAAAGACGCCTTTTAGTGCAGAGGCTCTTAATCTGGGGTCTATGAACTGAAAAAAAAAAATTTGATAACTATATTTTAATATAATTCTTTTAGTTTGTAATCCATTTTGTAATATTTTATATTCATTTGTAATATTTTATTTTATGCTTTTAAAGACATTCTTCTGAAAAGTGGTTCATAGGCTCTACCATACTGCCAAAGGTCAATCCATCAGTGAATAAACATTTATTAAGACTTTGTCTGTGCCAGACACTGTGTTAGGTGTTGGGGAAATAAATACAAAGAAAAACAGACAGTCCCTGCCTTCAAGGAGCTGACAGTCAAATGAGGGCAGACAACACATACAAGAAAGCTGAAAAGGGGTTGGAGGAGAAGGTACTCAGTGCAAGAGCATGACGGAGAGTCCCCAAAGAAGTCCCAGAGGACTTTAGCTGATAAGAAGCAGG
The DNA here is from genome assembly GCA_023548195.1 of Bettongia penicillata ogilbyi. Classification (NCBI taxonomy): domain Eukaryota; kingdom Metazoa; phylum Chordata; class Mammalia; order Diprotodontia; family Potoroidae; genus Bettongia; species Bettongia penicillata. The sequence goes on along the minus strand of JAJHZJ010000382.1, from coordinate 2,894,510 downwards.
GAGAAAAATTATGTTGAGCCCCTTCTTTGAATAAAGGCTCTGGAACCCATGACCCCACCCTCCAGCCAAGAAAGGTTAAGAGTTCTTATTTTGTAAGAATATTTTTAAAAGCCATTTTATAAAAAAAAAGTTACAACTAACTTCTCCAGAGAGAAAAGGAAATTAGGTTGATTCTAGCTGGAGTAGTATACTATGTTTATCAAATGTACCATAGCAAATAGTTCCATTATTTTAGAATACTAGAATTTGAAAGGTTTTAGAGACTTTAGAAATAATCTAGTACAAACTCTTGATTTAACAAATAAGGAAACTGAGGAATTAAGAGATTTCCCTGAAGTCATATAACTGGATAATGACAATCAGGACTGGAATCCAAGTCTCCTGTGACTACTTAGTACTTAATGCAGTAGTTTCTTAATCTGTAAAATCATGATGTTAGATACTTTAGAGATATGTCTTTCAAGGATTCTTAACATGTTTTGTGTGTAATGGGCACCTTTACAGACAGTCCAGTGAAATGGATGAACTTCTTAGAATAATGTTAGCCTAAAAGAAAAATATATAGCATTTCAAAGGAAACCAGTTACATTGGATTATATATTAATTCCTGATTCCCACATTAAGAACTCTAGATAACGTCATTTTCCAAATAAGGAAATCGAGACCCAGAGAGTACAAGTGACTTCCCAAAGTAACATATAGGTACGAAATAGCAGCACCAGGTTTTGAAAACAGGTTTGTTGTCTCTTAAATTGATCATATTTTTCCTTGTATTGCACTTTCTCCTATGAAATGGTTGAATTAAATAATATTTTCTCTAGTTGAAAAATATTCCCAGTTACCTCACTTTCCCTAGTTTGTGTGCATCAAGTACTAGGTAGGCATAGGCAAATAGGACTGTCGAATGCATGACTCCAGAAGGGAGATGATTGGCTTCTCTCCCAAGTGAAGCTTCTTGGGCATGTAAGCCCAGAAGTTTGGTAGTTAACCCTGCCAGGTATAAGCACCAAGTTCATTACCCTAGATTTTTATTGCCACTGAAATTACCTTTTTATAAATAGTACAGAACCTCCTCATTTAGTGTAAAATTTTGTATTGTATTTTAAATTGTGATAATTGATAAAGTAGGGAATTTACTTTTACATACTCTAATGAAAAACTTGAATTTAAGGAATGTTTAGGGCAGAAAGTAAATAGTATTGAACATTGATTCCTACTGGAGCATGTGATGTTGAAACCTATGTTTATAAATACCCAGATGAGAAAGAAAATGTGGAAATGAACAAGATTTCGAGGTTGAAGTCAGGTGATCCATTCGTTCATTCAGGATTTTGTGAAATGCCTTCTATGTTTCAGAAATAAAAGGATAAAAATGAAGCAAAAATGCGGTTATATGATCACAGATTTAGAGCTAGAGGGAACCGATAGGGCCATCTAGGATTATACAGATAAGGAAAACTAAGGCCCAGAGACATGAGATGATTTTCCCAATCACATAGGTAATAAGTAACATACGGAGAGACTTGGAGAGTAGGTCTAGCATTTTTCCTGTGTAACTCTCTCATTATATTCAAGAGTCTTTGTCTTATGTTTTATGGGATTTTTAAAAAATCACTTTAGACTTATTACAAGAATGGAAACAATAATATATTTAAGGGAGAACCTAAGGTTGATAAAGTGAGATAAAGTTCTGAACTTGTCACAAAACATGTCCTACTCTATTAACTTGAACCGTCATGAGTAGTTTGTGGTTAGAAAAAATCCATTGTCTGCCAACAGATTTTCTAGCGATGAAACGGCCAACATCCAGTTTGTCCTGGCAACCTTACTAGGGTGGTAAGGACATCAAAGTCCTTGCTTTATAAAATTAGTCTTCAAGAGCTTCAGGGTCACTTCCTGACTGACTTCCATGAAATTCCTTCTGTGATGGGAGGGTTGTGATCTCTATCTTACTAAAGGATGTACTGATGCTTTTGAAATCACAGACCCATGAAATAGTGAAATAGAAACACATTCTGTGTGTTTCTAATGGGGGGGTCATTGGGAAAGTCAGATTTACATTAGAGAAATTTGCTTTGCAGACCAACTTTGTTGGAGCCATTAGACTGTGAGTTCCCTGAGAGCAGGGGCAATCTTTTGCCTTTCTTTGTAACCTCAGCTCTTCGCAACTGCTTGGTATGTATTAGGCACTTAATAAATACTTATTATTTTTGAGCCTCTTAAAAAGCAAAAATAACAAGTTAAAAGAGGATTTTCGACAAATTATATTGGGAGCTAAAATTCTTTCCATGTCTTTTCATTTTGCTTAAGTTATTGATATTTAAATAATCATCTTTTTTTCTCTTGGAATGAAAATGCATAAATATTAAGTGCCTGATTTATTTTTCAAGTAAAAATGAGTTAGTGGACGATGGAAATAGCAAAGAGCACATTTTTCTAACTGTACAGGGAAAGAAGTATTCAGCCTTATCCCCTTGGGTAATACTAGTACTATGATTGAGTCTATTTTTAACATTTTTTTGCAATACACATATTCTTTTCCTCTTTAAACCTTAGGAAGTGGAAAGTTGAAGTTGTGTACTTGCAATAACAGCCAAGTGTCTCAGTATAGTTCCTGGGGGTCAAAGAATCTGGCACAGGGAACACTTCTGAGGATAAAATGGTATCTTAAGCAAAATTAGAAGTTGATATTTGTATCAGGGGGCTGGTGCATGGGGAAAGCAGGGTTCGCCAATTATTTTGATAGGCAAATTGTATGTAATAATCATGTGCATGCATATACCCCCTTTATTTCACCTTTGCTAGTCAGGGGAGAGTGGTGAATGGGCTCCCCCTGATATCCCTTCCCTTGTAAACTGTCTTGATCTCTGCTGGGGGCATTTCATCTCTCTACTGGTCCTTGTTTTACACCTCTGATTAAAAAGAAGGAAGAGACTAAATGTTTTCAGTCAACAAGGCTGATCAAACTCACTCATTCACCCTTTTCAGTTCAATATAACATTTTCTCTACAACTGTCTCCTTATCCTTCATCAGAGTAAGCCATCTTCCTGCAACTAACTCTTTCATTTGTGTCCTAAACCATCCCCCATCCCTTTCTGATTCCTGAGGGATCATGCTTCTACACATCTCCTCCTTCTCTACTGTCTCTCTCACCTCTTTCCTCAATTAAAGTCTTTCCCTTTTGGGGGGTGGACAGGAAACAATCTTCATTTAAGTCTTCTGCGTCCCTTTTAGCTAATGATATCTTCTTTTAAAAAGCAACAACTCAAATGAGTGGTGCCTCTCCTCAGTACCTGCTTTTCTTTTAATCCTTAACAAGTGGCTTTTCTACCCTTCCCCTCCTCTTCTTACTAAAACAAAATTCGCAAGTTACCAAGAACCTCTTGATTTCATTCTCAGTTCTCATTCTCCTTGCTCTTTGACATTTGACATCATAGACTATCACCATCGCTCTCCCTTCCTTGAAACTTTCCCCTTGTTTTCCATGACCCTGTGTCATCATAGTTCTCTTCCTACTATCTCTGTGTCTGTCACTCCCTTACTGACTCTTAGGTGTCAGCCTTACTCAAAGGCTATCTGCCAAGTTGAAGAGGAGTCATTGTTTATGTTGCTGGAAGAATGGCTTCCATGCGTGAAACTAAGGGTTTTTGAAATATTGAAGTCTAAGTGTCTGGCCTTTCCTTTAATTCTCTTACTACCCCAAGGGGCAACTGGGTGGTGCAGTGGAGAGAGCACCAGTGCAGGAGTCAGGAGGACCTGAGTTCAAATCTCACCTCAGACACTTGACACTCACTAGCTGTGTGACCTTGGGCAAGTCACTTAACCCCAATTGCCTCATCCTGCATCATCTTCAGTATCCTGATGAATATCTATCTGGTCACTGGATTCAGATGACTCTAGAGGAGAAGTGAGGCTGGTGACCTGCACAGCCCTCCCTCACTCTAAACAAAGTCAAGTGCAAGTCAGGTCATTATTTGCCTGATATCATGATCTTCTTCAGCAGCAAAGGATGAACACACTTATTGCCCCAGTCTAGCTCCTTGTATCATCACCTCTCAGTTATTGCAGACATCTTTTATCTGACCTCCCTACTATCAATGATTTCCTACACTGACATATCTTCCTAAAACTTTGTACTTGTTGTGACTCCCCTATTAAAATATTGCAGTGCCTTCCAGGATCATGTAAAAGTCATTGACAAGGCTCTTTACAATGCTCTCATCTTCATTCTTTTCAAAGGATCATAGATTTATAAGTAGAAGACACCTAGGAGGTCATTGAGTCTAACCCTCATTTTAAAGGAAAAAACAAAGTCAAGGTTGGGTAAGTGATTTGCTCAGGGTTACAACTTTGGTCTGTGTCTAAGGTGGTATTTGAATCTAGGCCTTCCTTGCTCCATGTTCTTACTGCAGTGCCTTTTCCTCCACTATCTATATAAGCTCAACTACAAAATGAATATTCCACTCTGGCTGAGTCAGTCCTTTCACTGTACTTGGTCCCATGCTCCTTCCTGCTTCTCTGCCTTTTTGCATGCTGTTTTCTCACCTCTTTTCTTGGGTTTATCTAGATCCTACCCACTCGTAATAGCTAGCTTTTATATAAACCTTTAAGATTTGCAAAGCACTTTCTGAAGTAGGTGCTATTATTATTTCCATTTTATAAATGAGGAAACTGAGGCAAACAGAATTAAAATGATTTTCTCTCAGTCACATATCTCATAAGTGTCTGGGGCAGGATTTGAATTCAGGTCTTTCCAATTCCAGGTTCAACATTCTGTCAGTTACGGTTCAAGTCCTATTTCTTTCAGGATGCCTTTCTTGACCACTTTGGCCCAAATTGTTCATTCTCTTAACTTCTTTAACATTTCTCAGCAGAACCATTCATTTGGTACATACATGTTACTACAGATTACTATTTACCCACACTCTATGTGTAAGCCTCGCCTTCTCAGCTAGATTATCTGATCCTCCAAAACAAGGGACTGAATCTTAGCTCTCCTCCTGTAATATCACAGCACTTAGAATAATGTTTGTCAATTTCAGTAAATAAAAACTAACTTGAAAAGAAAATACATTTAATTGATTTAATATTCTTTGAATGATTGAAAGTGAAAATTAGTTGATATAGTTTATTAAATGAGGCAACATGTAAAACATTCTGCAAACCTTAAAGCATTGTTTAAATGTTAGTTATCAGTAATTTCCATTTTCAACCTGATAGAATATCAAAGTGTATTTTTTTATCTAAAGTCTTGTGATCAAAAGTCATTCTTCCTTTCTTCTTTTTTTTCCCCATGTATTTTAGTACAGATAGTAGAGTGAGAAAAGATTTCATTCTTCCAAGGGGAAAATAAGTCAAGCTCTTATTTTTAAGTAACAGAATATTATTGTTCTAACCTAGAATAGCAGTAAGGTTTATTTCAGATCCTTGTGTCCTGGTTTCAAGTAGAGGTATATCTTCTATTTTTCATTTAGCCATTCTATGAATTTCCTTTTCCTTAGTTAAATCAGTAGGGATAGGATCTTCCTTCAAAGTTTATTATAGACTTTTAGAACTAAAAGAGGCTCCAGAGGTTACCTAGTCCAACTTCCTGATTTTTATAGATGAGAAACTGAAGTAGAGAGCAAAGCAAAGTACTTGAATTTACAAGTGTCAGATCTGGGATTCAGACCTAGGTCTTTTGATGCAAAATTCAGTGGCTTTTCCAGTATGTCATATTGCCTTTCACCATGATTACAATCTGAACGGGTTTGGTCCACTCAAAAGATGAGGGATTGAAAAGGAAATTCCTTTGATATAAGTTGATTGGGTATTTATCCAAATGTTTAAGTCTGGATAGAACCAATTTCCTGGATTGTAATTATGTAGGATTTGAGAGTATTGGTAAAGTGGAAGCACATGACTCTTTGGATAATTCTTGTATGAGTGAGCAGGCCACCATTTGTTTGGGTACTACTTATAAACATGTTGTGTTTGTCTTTCGTTGCTGAAGAAGACCATGCCATCACAGAAATAATGACTTGACTTGCCCTTGACTTTGTTTTGAGTGAGGGAGGGCTGTACAGGTCACCAGCCTCACTTTTCCAGAGCCATCTCAATCCAGAGACCTGACATTCCTCAGGATGACTGGAGATGGCCCAGGATGCACTGGGAGACTTTGGGCCCTTTAGGTCAAGGTCTTTGCGGATACTCACTTAGCGGGACGTAATGCCCATTCATTGAATAGTTCTGTTTAAGAAGTGGCCCCTTCAATGAGGCAATGAAAAGAAAGACATCAGTCTGGGAGGGAAACAGCACCAGTTACTATTGATAATCACTCTAAAGCCAGGAAGGTCCAGAAGAGCCCTTAGGCAAGGGCGCATTGACATCCCAGCTTCAGAGTGCAGTAGTGAGAGACTAGAGGTAGGAGTGATCACATTTCTAATTCTAGAGGTCTAGAACCAGACTTTTACAAGACCAATGGAACTTCTGTGGCCTCAGCCATTATCAGTGCTTTTTGCTATGTCAGAACCCAGAATATGCTCACAGGTTACATGTTAGTTATCTAAGGACAAACCTCACTAAAGGTAGAAAGGCTCATTACTAGAAGATTTGCCATGAAAGGAATATTTTTTTTTCAGCAATAATAAGTCATTCCATCATCAGGATCTATATCTTTCCACAGACAATTCCCATGCCTGAAATGCACTCCTTTTTGAACTCCATACCTAACCATTTCTAGTTTGTCAAGTCTCAGTTCAGGTATCACCTTTTCATTTTCTTTTGGATGGATGTTAAGTGGCTGAAAACTAGAATTTTAGAGGATGGAACCTAGAATCTTAGGGGCTTAATAAGAGACTTTGACTAGTAGAGTGCTTTCAATTTTGTGTGATTTCTTTATTCTTTATGTACTTTGTAATTTCTCTGAAATAAATTAAAGCTTGAAAAATTAACAGTAGGTATAAATGACAGGGCTGAACATAATGAAAGTGGGCAAAGAGGCTTAAATTCTGGACAAAGTAAGTTAAGATTTCAGGCATCGGGAAACTTTTAAAGAAATGAAGAACTGATAAGCCAAAGGCTGAGCATTTTAAGAGGCAGCTAGGTAGATCAGTGAATAGAGTGTTGGGCCAGGAGTCTGGGAAGACCTGAATTCAAATCCAGCCTGTTACTTAGTAGCTCTGTGTCCTTGGGCAAGTCACTTAACTTCTGTTTGCTCAGTTGCCTCTACTATAAAGTGAGGCTAATAATAGTAGCTGCCTCCCAGGGTTGTGATGAGGATTTGAAGGAGATTATATTTATGAAGTGCTTAGCCCAATTCTAGCACGTAGTAGACACTCAAGAAATGCTTAATTTTTTTAAAGCACCAAAATGTTCCTTTTAGCATTTGGCACAGAAGTATTTTTAAACATGTATCATGTAATATCTTTTTAAGAGCACATGTTGATAATAGTTTAATCTTTTCTTGATAATTCAAGATCATTATCAACATTAATTATTAAACTAGGGCTATAATATACCTAAAATACCTAAATATGTACCTAATATATAATATCTAAAATATATCTACAACTATTTTCAGTCACGAAGATTCCTTTGCTTTTGAACTCTTACATTTGATTTTTATAGGTTCAAGTCTCTTCTCTTCCTGTAAGACTGCTAGCTATTCTATTTCAGTATTACTAGTGGGTCTACCTCCCTATTCTTCTAATTTACTGCTTCTAATCTTTTATGAGCTTGGAAATCTTGTCATTAACCTTTTGGGAGCTGTGTGCAAAGTTAAAGTAAAAAGGATCCAGATGAACGCCTGAGGACTGTTTGCTGAGTAAAAAGCATAAACTTTTGTATGCAGATTTAGAACATCACTTTTGGCTTTTTGCTGTTGCTTTTCTTACTTTCTCGTTCTCAGCCCTCATGGTGGTGGGTGAGTCACAGTAACTAATTCCTAGGTATGTCAAGTCTTTGTATACCACTGGATTCCAACTACTGGAATGACCATCCTTGGTTCCTTCCATATAATTGCACAGGAGAGCAAAGAAACATGAAATATTATTGCATTTGCCTAAGTTTTCTTCACCTGCCAGAAATTTAAACTAAAACTGCTTTAAATATATTTACTGATGGCTTCTCTAGTCTTATTACTGTTCAGGCTTTCCTATTACCAAATACATAAAACAAGTTCAGGGAAGAATATATTGATTGTGGCCTAAGAAACGGTAGAAGAATCTTGGGATGCATCTTAAAAATTTACAGTCAGAAGAGATCACAGACTATTGGGGATTTTAGAATTGGAAGTCCCCTCACAGAACCTCTAGTCCAATTTCTGCTCAAAACACGAATCTCTTTCACAGCATCTCTGATATGTGACATCCTCTTTTTGATTCGTGGGATGGAAAACTGCCCATTCCATTTCTGCACCACTAAATTGTTAGCAAGTTTTCCCTTATATTGAAGCAAAATCTTCCTCCCTGTAACTTTCCACCATTGGTCTCAGTTTTACTTTCTGGGACCAGCACATTGAGAAAGTATACTAAGCTATTAGAAGGGCTTTTTCAAAAAAAAAAAATTTAAACTACTTTGGACTTTCAAGAACTCAATTCAGTTCAATAAACATTCATTAAGCACTTACTATGTGCCAGACAGGATGCTAGGTCCTACAAGGCATTCTCTTTCATGCACTTTTTAATATTATATATAGTTTCTCCCAAGGTTCATAATTCCTATAAGGATCTATCAATAATTTCCTTGACTGACCTCTGAAAGACCAAAGCTTATAAAGCAAGCAAAATTTGCTTTCAGTAATAGTCACACTATTTTTTTTGTGCTAAAGATCTCCTAGAGAAGAACAAATTCAGGTTTTGTATTTTTTTACAATTAACCTCCAGACATGGGAGTTCCTATTTCCCAAACAATAACTCCAGTAAAAAAATAGTTGGACGTTGATGCAATAGAGTCAGGGAAAAACTTTTTTTTTCTGTTTCTCTCCTCTCAATAACATGACTTTGGCATTTAGTATCTTAAAATCTGATGATCACTTTCCATGCGTTGAGATCCAGATGAAGAGTCATGGAACCAAATACATTAGCAGCAGAAGGGACTTCAAGGGGTCATCTGGTCCAGTCTCTTACCTTCAATAAGGTCCAATATTATTATTTTTATTTTTGAGATAAAGTAAATGAGGTTCAGGGTGCTTCAGCATAAATAATCAGAGGTGACTTAAAGGAAGTGGTGGAGGAATGGGGAAGACTCCTTCCAGGGATGTCATGTGCAGTACCCTTTCTGCTTTGTCCTACTGTCTCTCTAATCCCAGAACCCCATCTACCCAAGGGCAGTGTTCATCAGTTCTATTATACTTCCTCTATCTTTACCCACACAGAGAAGCACACCCCCGCACTGCATCGTTTTTGCTTAGTCAGACATTTTCACCTTTAGTGAAACCCTCTGCCACAGATCTCTAAGTCCAGACCTTGAATGTCTGGACCCTTACAGTACTGACAACTTCTTCTGCGGTTATGAGTATCCTCACAGGACTTCCACTTTTCCTTTTGAATAATTTTTAGCTTTACCAAAGAATGTACTTTGTGGAATATTTTTAACCAAAAATGTACTGCTTAAAATTACTGGAAAATACTTTATTATTACAAAAGCATCAATATACTTCCAATAGCTCAACATTTTTTGTTAAATAATATGTATTTCAGTTAGTCATTATTTCTTTGGGGAATTAACATAAGGATCAAGTGAGAAACATTATGAAAAGTCATTAAATTATTATGTGTGCCTAAGAACCTTGTAAATGAACTCATGTTTAGGGAATTGTGAAGCAAATCTCATTTTTGGCACATCTTTTTCTGGGGCCTCCAGAAGCTTTTTTGGATTTATTTCCTCTTTCTCAGCTGTATTCCATGTATGTGAAACTCTTAAATAGCTAAGCTCCAGCTAGGTGAGGTATTTGTGCATTATAATATTTTCTGATATGTGATTTATAAATTTCCTTTTCTTTTATTAGCATGTGATTTCTTCTCAAAAAAATGGTAATAATTCTTCTACTACAATGGACCATCTCAGAAAATAACGAGTTCCTCATCGGTGGAGATTTTCAATTAGAGCTGCACAACCAATTATATGGAGTGCTATACAAAGCATTTTTTGCTTAGGAACAGGTTGGACTACATGACCTCTGAGGGCCCTGTTATCCCTAGGATTCTATTTTTTAGACTTTTAACCTAAGAAAACACATTGGAAAACATGGGGAGGTTCAGAGCAAGGCATAGCCTAAATTCCTACTTGATATGACTATTGCTTTTATCAGTGATAGAGTATTTTTCTCCAAATCATTTGTCTATCTACATGTTTTATTTTTAAAACCAGAACTTCCTACTTTTAGTCTCTTTTCCTCATTGGAAAAAAGTAAAAATGTATTATTCTTTCAGGGTTACATTTATCTAGAAACTATTTACTGAATTCCCAATACATGTAAACCATTGGCAAACACAAAGGATTTATTTACATGATCTGTTCTCCAAGAGTATATATTTTAGCAAGGAAGATGAGACAAGTATATAAATAGCTGTACTATAAGGCATAATATTGTAAATAACACAAAAGATTTAACAATTAACTGTGTGGTATAGCTGGAAGAACATAGGACTTAGAGTCAGAGGTCCTACAATAAGTCTTAACTTTTTTGTTTACTATGCGTGTAACTTTGGGCAAGCAGCTCAACCTAGGGAGAGCCTCAGTTTCTCATCTGAAAATTGAGAAAATTGGATTATGTGATCTCCAAGGGAGATTCCTTCTTCTAAATTCTATGATCCTCTGAGAGGCAATATTGAAGCAGGGCCTTAACGGATAGTCATTAATGTATCAGGCAGAATTAAAGAGAAGGCTAGATAGGAGTTGAGCAATGAATATGGGTTGGTTCAGATATGAGAAAGGTGTGTTTGCATTTTATTTTTGTTTTCAGCCATGTCTGACTGTTGTCTTGGCAGAGATCTGGTGTGGCTTGTCATTTCCTTCTCCAGCTCATTTTAGGAGGAACTGAAGCAATTAAGTGACTTGCCCAAGATCACATAGCTAATAAATGTCTGAGGTCAGATTTGAACTCGGAAAGCTGAGTGTTCTTGCCTTTTCCCCCTGCACTCTGTCTACTGTGCCACCTGACTGCCTTTGCATTTGGTAAATGAGAAATCATCCATTTTGGTTGCAGTGTAGAGGTTATGTGTAGTGTGACAGGAGAATGAACTAAGTTCCAGTAAATTGGAGGAAGCCTTGAATGACAGACTTGAGGGATTTGGAATTTGTTTGTCAGGAGATAAGAAAGTACTTGACTGTTTGAAACGGACAAGTACCAGTCAAAGTTGTACTTTATGCAGATCATTATAGCAGAGATGTACAGCTGTATTGGAGGGAGAAGAGAGAGAAAATAAAATGACTTGAATTAGGAAGGTAGCAATGAAAATGGAAAAGAGCCAGACTTGAAAGATGTTTTGGAAGCAGTATCAACATGATTTAGCAAATTTTTAAATCTAGGTGAGGGAAAGAGAGGAGTCCACTGATGTCTTAAGCCTCAGTGGCTAAGGGAATGTTGGGTCTGTTAAGCAGGCATACAGAAGTCTGGAAAAAGGGAGCTGGATTTCAGTAAGATAATGGGCTTGGTTTTGGAAAGATGGAGTATTAGCTGCTAGAAGATCATTACAACATTTGGTTCCTTTGACCTACTCTTGCCTTAGTGAAGATTTAGTATTAATGGATATTTTTATTACTGATAGGAGTTTACCTAAGGAATATTTTGGTTTTATTAGGGAAAAAATGAAAGTTTTCAAGAAGCTTTCAGGAATTCAGATTTAATCTTCTACAGTTTTTAATAAGAAGTCATAAGTCATCCATCGTTTCTATAGTATTTTTCCAAAGAGTATTCCAATTTGGAGTTCTTTATAAAAAAAGATAATTAAAAAAATTCCAGCTTCTGTCCAGTTGACAGAACTTCAGCTCAACTGTCTTGCAGTTTAGGCAGAAGTTAATCAAAGAGAATAGTGAGTAATGTCTTCTAACAATGAAGGTTAAGACAGATTATTGAATTGACACCAATAAAGGTTACCCTGAAGTATCTGTTCAAAAAGTACTAGCCTGTAATAATAACGATGATAAAAATAATAACATTTATATAGCACTTTAAAGTGTATAAAGTGTTTTACAATATTTTCTTGCTTTATCCTTACTACAAACTTGGAAGGTAGGTGCTGTTATTATCCCCACTTCACAGAAACTGAGGCAGACAGAGGGCAACTGACTTTCCCAGGGAAACAACTTGTAAATGTCTAAGGCAAGAGTTGAACTCATCTCTTCCAGAATCCAGTTCCAAGTGCTCTCTCCACTGTGTTACTTAACTGTCCCAGTCCACCTCAGTTGCAGAGTAAAATTAGCAATTGGGAGCGGTGTCCCCATATCCCTTGGTTCTCAAAATAAAAGTATTTTTAAAAGGAAAAAATGATCAAAAACTCATTCTTTCACAGAACTTTAGAGCTGGAAGGAATTCTGGCAAATAACATATTTCAGTTTAAGATCATAACCTACTCCTAATTTCTTGCAATTTACATACTTCAATATTTAAAGGATTTGTGGTTTCCTTATTATAGGTACTCCCTGACAGAAATATAGATTGTGGCTTTTCCATACCTTAGAACAGAGGTGTCAAATACTCAACTTCTTGGGACCTAAAACATCCCTGAGGACAGCCCAAGCCAGATTAAAATATAAATATTTAGCAAAATAAATAAAATATAAAAAAATACAAGACATTACATTTTAAAAACAAGTCAATATGCAGCCACAGGCATCCTTATATAGAGATTAGCGGTCCCCATTTGTTTTTGAGTTTGATACCACTGCTTTAGAAGACTATACAAGATATTTACACACATACACACACATATATACATATAATATAAAATAATATAAAATATATAATATGGCATATTATATATTTAGTATATAATATACATATATTCAATGTCATCCCAATTAAATTACAAAAAATTATTTTACTGAATTAGAAAAAAAAATAAATTCATTTGAAAGAACAAAGAGTTAAAAATACCAAAGGAATTAATAAAATATGTAAAGGAAGGAAGTTTAGTGCTACCAGATCTTAAACTATAAGGCAGTAATTATCAAAAATATCTGGTATTGGCTAAGAAATAGAAAGGTAGATTGGTGGAACAGAGTAGATATACAATTTCCAGCAGCAAATAAATATAATAACCTTATATTTGAGAAGAGTAAAGACTTGAGATTTTGGAATAAGAATTCATTATTTGTTAAAAAAAATTTTGGGAAAACTGGAAAGCAGTATGGCAGAAATTGCATATAGACCAATATGTCACATCATTTACCAAGATAATGTGAAAATGGATATATAACCTAGATATAAAGAGAGAGAATACAAGAAAAGTAGAAGACCATGGAACATATTTTTTATCAGATTTATGGATAGGCAAATAATTTATGAATAAACAAGAGAGAGAGCAAATTTGGGTGAGTAATTTTGATTGCATTGAATTAAAATGATTTTGTACAAATAAAACAAATGTAGCCAAGATCATAAGGAAAGAAGAAAATTGGGGGAGGGGGAGAATTATAGACAATTTCTCTGATAAAGGTCTCATATCTCAAAAACATAAAGAACTTTGTCAAATCTGAAAAACTATGAGCCATTTCCCAATTGATAAATGGCCAAAGGATATGAATAGGCAGTTTTCCAAATGAAGACATCAAAACAATGTAGAGTCATATGAAAAAAATGCTCCAAATAATTGATTAGAGAAATGAAAATTAAAACAACCTTAAGATATCATTTTACACCTATCAGATTGGTTAAAATGATTGAAAGGGAAAGCAACAAATGTTGGAGATGGGGAAAATTTGGGACTCTGATTCATTGGTGGAATTGTGAACTGACCCAACCATTTTGTAGAGCAATCTAGAATTATGTCCATAGAGGTCAGAGGGTAACTCTGACCCAGCAATACCACTACCAGGTCTATTTCTAAAGATAGTTAAAGGAAGAGGAAAAGAACCTATATGTTCTAAAATGTTTATAGTGGCTCTCTTTGTGGTGGCAAAGAACTGGAAATTGCAGGGATGTCCTTCTATTGGGGAATTGCTGAACAAGTTGTGGCATATGATTGTGATGGAGTATTAGTCTGCTATGAGAAATGATGAGCTCAGTGATCTTAGAAAAATGTGAAAAGACTTGCACAAAATAATGAAGAGGGAGAAGAATGGAGCCAAGAGAACTTTGTACACAATAACAACAATATTGTTTTAAGAATGACTTGGAGTATTATAAATACCCAAAATAACTGTAAAGGACATACGAACAAAGATGCTATCTGCATCCAGAGAAAGAACTGATAAATAGATGTATAGAATAATAAGTGTGCGTGTGTATATGTGTGTGCATGTGTGCGTGTGTAAAAGAACCCACCAGAGACTACTGGTCTTGGACACATCTTTGAGAATCCAAAGTAAATTCCATGTCATGATAAGTTACCAGAGAAGGCTTTTGGTGGTGTATCTTTTTGTCTTTCCTTTGTCCAGCGATTGGGGAATGGAATGTTCAAGTTAACCGAGCACTGTGGATAGTCGTCACCTCTCAGGACAAACGAATGTGCCAGTTGAAAATGACCTTCTCTCTATATATAGTAAATGTAGAAGAAATCTTCCAAATCTTCTAGCCACAAGAAATCTTTTTTTAGATTTACTAAATCTAATGAAATACAAATTCTTCCACCAAACATCTTAAAATATCTTATGACACATTACATTTGTCAAATATTTTAAAAAATAGCTTTATAAAATATTTTACATACATTTCTTATTTGAGCTTCATCAATGACTCAGTGAGGAAATTACTGGAATTTTTACTATACCCATTTTACCGATGAGGAAACTGAGGTTGGAAGAGATTAAGTGAGTTGCCCCAAATCACAAGAATAATAAGGAGCAGAGCTGGGATTCTAAGTCAGATTTTTTTTACTCCAGATCTTTCTACTACACTTTGCCTTGAACAGAGGTATTCCTGATTTCAAGAATTAATAAACTGGGTCATTAAAATTACATAGTGAGTCTTTAAAAGGGCATAGAATAAAGACCGGAAGCGGTGATTCCTACCCCTTGAGCTATTCATTTAATGGTAATTTTTCTAGATTCTTTTATGTTTTGCTGACACTCCCTCTAATATATGCCATGTAAGTATTATGCCTATAATTAACTGGAAATATACAATGCTCTGCAGTAAGATGACAAAGCTGGACCTAGAGTCAGGAAGACCCATGTTCAAACTTGACCTTGATGCTTACTAACTGTGTGACCCTGGGCAAGTCTATTAATACTGTTTGCCTTAGTTCCTCTTCTGTAAAATGAGCTGGAGAAGAAAATGGCAAACCATCTAGTATCTCTGCCATGAAAACCCAAAGTGGAGTCATAAAGAGTCAGACACAGATGAAACAACTGGAAAGCAAAAACAAAATAATGTTCAGTGTCTGAATTGGGTGTTTCAGGATATGATCTAAAAGAGGACTTGAAGATGGAAAATGACCTTGCAGGTCATTTGTTCAATCTCCTCATTTTAGAGTTGAGGAAAGTGAATGGATTAGAAAAGAAATCATCTCATTGAGATTACATAGCCAATGCAAGACTAGAAGGAGAAGCTGCCGCTACACCTGATTCACAATTCAGTGTTCTAAAGTCATTCCAATGATTATTTTTTTAATATGGGAAAAGTAAAATAAATTTAATTCAACAGTTATATGCAAAGTGCTGTGCCAGGTGGTGGGGTACGCAGATAAGTACAAGGCAGTTTTTTGCTTACATGGAACTGAGGGATATAACACATATACAAGTAAATTAGCACCAAATATGTATGAAATCATACAGAATAATTTTAAGAGGAAGAGAATGTTGGTATGAGTTCAAGAGTCAGTGTGGGGGAGGAAGAAGACATAAAACAGGCCTTGTGAAAGAAAAATAGGAAAAATTTTACAAATTTGCATGATGAAAGTTGATGTGATGCCAGTGTTCTAAAATATGATAATAATATCAAATGACACTTGTATAGAGCTTTAAAGTTTGCAAAGAATTTTAATAACATGATCTTGCTTAACCTGTTAAGAAAAAATGAGAGTATTGCCTCCATCCAGCTAGATCTGTCATTTTGTTTTGTTTTTTGCTTGAAGAGAAAATGTTTTCTCTAATGTTAAACAAAGTTCCGTTGTTATCTAATCAACATGATGTTGTCTTTAGCAAATTGTTTTACTTAAGGGCTTGACTAAGAGGTTGAAAGTGTATGGTTTTGAATGTTAGTTCCTAGTTCAGGAAAATGCCGTGGTTAGGTGCTGGCTCACTTTCACACAGAGTAGGATTATTCAGGTCTTGTTTTGTGGTATTTATACAGTAAATAATACTTCCAAAGTCCATGTAGCAACCTAGGCCTGCCAACAAATAGTACCTACACACAGCTGTCTTAGACCCAGAGGGAGTCAGGTAATGCTGGAGTTTAAAATGCTGTAGAAAGTCTGTTTTGTTGAAAGTTTTTACTGGCTATTTCGTGTACTCTTAGGACAGCAGAGTTATTGTCTTTTTTTTTTTTTTAATAAACATTGATCTCTATACAATATTCATCTCTTAGCTCTTTTATTTAATCTTACTTTCCAGGATGCACAGTTTTCCTTTCCCTTTCATTTTGGGGAAGGCTTGGATTCAGTGAGTTCTCTTCTTAAAATCTTTTTCTGTTATTTCTATGATTCAGTGACTTGCACAGCTAACTTCTGTGGTTCTTTGATCTGCCCCCTCACAATTAAGATTGCTCCTCATTTTATAAGAGTTCTTGAACTTAGAGCTAGGGCAAAAGGAAGCAGCCCAACCATTGTTATGACTTGGCAAAATAAATCTAGCCCATAGTAGAAAACTTAATAGGGAAGATTCATTGTCTCTTTTTTTTCTTTCAGGCGCAAAGATATCAAGATGTTTTAAGCTTTTGAGTACTCTGGGTGGGGGAACTTCCTTCACCACTTTTTTAAAGAGGAAAAGTATGAAGAGATTTTGTCATCATAAAGTACTTTGTTTAGACCATTTAGTCTCGAAGTAGTTTTAGATTGCAGCAGGTTTTTTTTTTCTGTTTTTACACCAAGTCAATGCATTGGACCATGGCCTTCTATGTCTGCAGTTTTTTTGGCTTAATATTAGTTCAACTTCTTCAGGCATGTATGGAATCTATAGAGATTCAGGGCCTCTTTTTGTCTCCTCAGCCCTTTGAACAGTGCCTGGCACATAGTAGGCACTTAATAAATGTTTATTGAATTGAATTGAATGTGTGTGATCCGGAGGATCATTCAGTGATTTGAGATGATTTGGTCATGTAGATGGATAAGAATTCTGCCCGCACCATTCTTTCTCAGGGCTCAGGTCTCTTTCCCATATACAATATGTCCCACTTTTGTGCTGCATATGTGGTTTCTATGTCTGGTTTGCAGTTCCTCTAAAACTTTGTGGCTTGTTCATTTCCCCAGCCAGGCATCTCAAGGAAGTTTATACTTACGAATTATGGCTAGGGACTCCCTCACCCACCAAGAGGGGAGCAGTAGCAAAAAGGCACTCTCTATAGAACATAGGAATGTATAGAGGGGATATTACCTGTGTCATCTCTTCTGTATCTTCAGGCAATTGAGGACTCTGTCATCTCACAGCACCAGTCTCTTAATGGGTCAAGTATGGTGGGAAGCAGACCCTCCTCCACCTCAAAGCTTCCACACATTCTCCCCAAACAAGAATGGTAATGCAGAACATGCTTCATGGGGTAGAGTGTTTGGTCCCCAACATGTGCTGAATCATAGAAATGTTACTTGATTTCCACATTTATGGTTCTTTCTTGCCAGGGGATATGGATTATACGGGGCAGTTTACGAACCAGAGAATATTCATTTTAATGTGATATACCACTACCCTACATTTTATGGTTTATATTAGATTTTCTTTTGGAATTTCTTGCATTGAACTCATGATAAAAGAAACTAATAGCATTTCCTCTTGTCACTATTATACCAACTGTGAAGAATGTAGAAGTGGCATGAGAAATTTAATGCAATATGAGATGGATTTGTATCTTTTGACATTATTCTGTTCAGTTGGATTCAGCTAAATTCAACAAATATTTGTTAAATGCCTACTGCCAAGAAGGCATTGAATATACATTGAATATACAAACACAAAAATGAAACAGTTTTCAAGGGCATTGCACGTTTCTTAGGGGATACAACATAGAAAAAGAGAAGTAAATAAGAAGTAATTTATGGGAGGTAGTACTAACAACTTGGTGAAGCAGGAATCTGGAGCGGAAGGAGCAGGAAATTGCAACTGAGCTAAAGAAAGCTAAGGATTCTTACAGGCAAAGATGAGGAGGGATTTCATTCCAGTAATGGGAGAAAGCCACCTGTGATACAGAGGTATGAGATGCATGCTGAACACAGAACCGCAAAGTAGACCTCTTTAGCCAGGAGTATAGAAGATGCAAAGAGGAATGATATTAGATAAGTCTAAAAAGTCAAACAGAAGACCGATTGAAGTTGGCTTTACAGGATGGGCTGAGGAGTTTGTAACCATCCTCCCACTGCATCCGCAGCCATCTCCAGTCATCCTGATAAATATTAGATCACTGGGTTCAGATTGCTCTGGAGGAGAAAGTGAGGCTGGTGACCTTGCATAGTCCTCCCTCACTCAAATCAAAGTCTTCTAATTGCTCCTTCCTCCCATTGCTCCCTTGCATCATCCCCCTCATCCTGCTTATCCCCTTCTCCCCCACTTTCCTGTATTGTAAGATAGGTTTTCATACCAAAATGAGTGTGTATTTTATTCCTTCCTTGAGTCAAAAGTGATGAGAGTAAGCTTCACATTTTCCCTCTCACCTCCCCTCTTTTTCCCTCCATTGAAAAGTCTTTTTCTTGCCTCTTTTATGAGAGATAATTTACCCCATTATATTTTTCTCTTTCTCCTCCCAATATATTCTTTTCTCATCCCTTAGTTTTATTTTTTAAAGATATGATCCCTTCCTATTCAACTCACTCGGTGCTCCCTCCCCCCATAGATATATATATATATGTGTGTGTGTGCCTGTGTGTGTGTTTGTGTGTGTGTGTGTGTGTGTGTATAATACCACCAACTACCCAGATAATGAAAAAAAGTTTCAAGAGTTACAAATATTGTCTTTCCATGTAGGAATGTAAACAGTTCAAATTTAGTAAGTCCCTTATGATTTCGCTTTCCTGTTTACCTTTTCACGCTTCTCTTGATTCTTTGTGTTTGAAAGTCAAATTTTCTTTTCAGCTCTGGTTTTTTCATCAGGAATGCTTGAAAGTTCTCTGTTTCATTGGCAGACCATTTTTTCCCCTGAAGTGTTATACTCAGTTTTGCTGGGTAGATGATTCTTGGTTTTAGTCCATGCCCTTCAACCCCTTAACGTAGAAGTTGCTAGATCTTGTGTTATCCTGATTGTATTTCCACAATACTCAAATTGTTTCTTTCTAGCTGCCTGAAACATTTTCTCCTTGACCTGGTAACTCTGGAATTTGGCTATAATGTTCCTAGGAGTTTCTCTTTTTGGATCTCTTTCAGGAGGTGATTGGTGGATTTTTGCAATATTTATTTTGCCCTCTGGTTCTAGAATATCAGGGCAGTTTTCCTTGATAATTTCATGAAAGATGATGTCTAGGTCTTTTTTTTTGGTCATAACTCTCAGGTCATCCCATAATTTTTAAATTGTCTCTCCTGGATCTATTTTCCAGGTCAGTTGTTTTTCCAATGAGATAGTTCACATTATCTTCCATTTTTTCATTCTTTTGGTTTTGTTTGGTGACTTCTTGGTTTCTCATAGTCATTAGCCTCCATCTGTTCCATTCTAATTTTGAAAGAACTATTTTCTTCAGTGAGCTTTTGAAGCTCCTTTTCCATTTGGTTAATTCTGCTTTTTTAAAGCATTCTTCTCCTCATTGGCTTTTTGAACCTCTTTTGCTAGGTGAGTTAGCCTATTTTTAAAGGTCTTATTTTCTTCAGCATTTTTTTGGGTCTCCTTTAGCAAGTTGTTGACTTGCTTTTCATTATTTTCTTGCATCTCTCTCATTTCTCTTCCCAATTTTTTCTCTCCCTCTCTTACTTGATTTTCAAAATCCTTTTTGAACTGTTCCATGGCCTGAGCCCGCTGAATATTTATTTTGGATGTCTGAAATATAGAAGCCTTGACTTTTATGTCTTTCCCTGATGGTAAGCATTGTTCTTCCTCATCCGAAAGGATGGGAGAAGATATCTGTTCACAAAGAAAGTAACCTTCTATAGTCTTATTTTTTCCCCTTTTTTGGGCATTTTCCCAACCAGGTACTTGACTTTTGGGTCCTTTGTCAAGAGTAGGGTATACCCTGGGGATCTGTAACATATCAGTTCCTCCAAGGTGGCACAGTCAAGCATGTACACTGCTTTGGGAGCAACAAGAAACTTTTGTGCCCAGAATCTGTTAGTAGTAGTTTTTTCTCCACAACCACCTGGCCTCCAGTTCCACCAAGCCAGCATTGGAGGCTGAGATTCAGATAAGCTGCTCAATTGCCCCAAGGTCTTTAGGGGGTCCAGGGCTGCTATTCAGTGTGAGATAAAGATCAGCTGCTCAGATCCCCCAGATGCTTTATGCTTTACGATCCAACAATGGATGTGGGCTGCTATGGGAGCTGCTGCAGCCCCATGTGGCCTCTGCACCTGAGGCTGGAGCTATGGGAAGATACTACTCCCTTCTCAGCCAGATGAAAAAAAACCCTCTCACTGAATCTGCAAACCCCTGCTACTGCTGCTGGGGATTCTGCCCCTGAGGCCTGCTCTGGTCCTCCTCCCCAGCACTGTGCAACAAGGCCAAGGCTGGGCTGGGCTCCACTCTGCATCTGGTGCAACAGACCTTTTCTGTGAGCCTTTCATGTCACCCTGAACCGGAAATCTCCTCCACTCCATTGTTCTGTGGCTTCTGCTGCTCTAGAGTTTGTTGAGAGTCTTTCTTTACAGGTATTTTATGGGCTTTGGGGGGAAGAGCTAGTGTATGCACATCTTTCTACTTGGCCATCTTGGCTCCGCCCCCCATTCAAATCAAAGTCAACTGTAAGTCATGCCATCCTTTTCCTGATATCATGGTCCTTTTTGAAAATGAAGGGCAAACACAATAAGTAGTTATTTGAGTGGAGATTCATTTACCAAAGATGAGTTTGTACCCATTACCCTGAGAACTGGAACTTTTCCAGCAGGTTCTGATGCCAGTACTAAACTTGTAGCATTTGCCTCAGGACCCTTAACAGTCTCTAGGAGTTAGTCTTCTTTGGTTCCAGAAAAGCATCATTAGGTAACAAACAGATTTTAAGACTCTTGGAAGAAGAAGGAAAGGGGAGGCAAAGTGGCCTAAAAAAACGATAAGACCTGAAGAGGATTCAGCAAAGAAGCTGAACGGCAGGGCAGTATTGTCTTTCTCTTGGGGATTTTAAAAAAAATCTTAAGTAATCTCAGAATGTTGGAATTAATTGCTGATGCAGACCCACAGGACAACCTGTTTTCCATTAGTGGCTTTTCTTGAAGGTTTCTACACAAGTAAATTCTGTTTGGCACAATGTCAACCAGAAACTAATTCTAGGTCACCAAATTATATAGACTGTATAAACTAGAAGAGCTAGGTTTGTACTGCTATACAGAGGCTTGTACATAGCATAGCCTGTGTTAGCACTGTTGTCTTACAGATCTCTTTTTTCCATTCCTTATGTCCCAGATTTCTGAATTAAACACCTCCCCCCAAAATAAATTGTGTTTAAAATATACAGACTCACAGATATTTATCAGAATAAACAAGAATACCTTCCAAAATTATCCAAAAGAGAATTGCCAAGGCAGGTCTGAATATAAAGCGATATGTATATGACACTGTTCTGTCATCAGCTTATATATTAAAGCAGGGATCCTTTACTAAACTTTGTGTGTGTCGTGGAATCCTTTGTCAGTCTGGTGAACCCATGCTCTGAATAATACTTTTAAATGCATCAATTAAATTGCATAGATTACTGTAGTGTTTATCCCAGAAAAATATGTTAATATTTAATGTTAATGTTAATTCAGTGAACTGGCTATACAATTGGATATCAAAGTCTATATGGAAAGTATTTTGTACTTGTTGAGTTTGACCTTTATTGATTTGTAGGCATTTCTCTTTTGAATAATTCTGAGAATTTCTCACTGAGAAATTCTTTGATGCATCAGTCACAAAAAGGGACATATGAGGGACCTTACTGCCATTTGGGAAGGCTTCAGCACCAATTGGGAGGGGCTTTTCCTCTTGCAAAACATAGTTGATGATAATGACAAACACCTTTAGCAAACATACATCTCCTTGATTTATGCCTCGCTTAACCTTTAATGATCAAAGTGGTATTGAGAATATCTCTGTGGCTGCATTTCACAAGGAATTTTTCATGATCTTAGCATATATGTAAGAAATTCCTTATGGAATTCTGTGTTTAGCTCTATTTAGCTAAATGTTTTCTGTACACAGCAGGTACTTGCATTCTCTGCAGGTTTTATTTAGTTGTCTGTAAGATGTGGTCTTCTGTAAAGAATAATTTGGGAATGCTTACCTGTCTTCTGTATTTTTCATCAAATACTCTGTATGTACATTATTCTTATGAAGGCTTCATAAAAATATATAATCCTATTTTTATTGTACTGTTATGAAAATGCTTGTTTTACTCTATTACTTAAAAATAAAATTTAAAAAGTGAAAAATTGGGGGCGGAGTCAAGATGGCGGAGTAGAAAGATGCATGTATGCAAGCTCCGAACCCACAACCCATATATTTAATGTAAGAAGAGTTCCCCAGAAGTTCTGGATCACTGCAGGGGGTGCAGAAACATAGTGGCAGAGATTTCTGTTCCAGAGAGCCCTGGAGAGCCGTCCCCAGGGTCCATCGCGCCCCGGAAAGTGGACCCCATCCCAGCGCTGCCCTGGCCGCGGCCCCAGAGAAGCTGATCCGAGAAGGCTTCAGGGACGGAAGCTCCCGCGGCTGAGAAGGTCCCTCCGCCCACAGACGCTACAGGTCAGTGAGAGAGACGGCTGGACGAGAGGGGAACGGGGTGTCTCTGTGGCTCGGGCCCCCTCGGGAGAAAGCGGTGGAGGCAGAGGCGGGGTGGCAGCGGAGGCAGTGGCGGCATGGCCGCGGCGGCCTGGGACTCCCCCAGCAGCAGGCAGGATCTTCATTACTGAAAGTCTCTGCATAAACCACCTGAAGGAGCTGAGCCTGGGAGACGGCCCTGCCCCCACCCCAGCACCAGAACTAAAGCTCCCATTGAATAGCAGCCGCACCTGCCGCGGAAAGCCCATTTGAATCTCAGACCCCAAGCACTAGCTGGGCAGATCTAGGCGGGGGTGGACAGGAATCTCAGAAGTCAAGTAACTGGCTGGGAAAATGCCTAGAAAAGGGAAGAAAAATAAGACTATAGAGAGTTTTTTTGAACAGATACAAATGATCCCAACTTTCGGATCTGACGACAACGAGGACATATTCTTCCCATCAGGGAAAGACGTGGAGGGCGGGGCCAGGACATCCCAGGGGGACGTCGGGTGGGCTCAGGCCTTGGAAGAGCTCAAAAAGGATTTTGAAAAACAGGTTAGACATGTGGAGGAAAAACTGGGAAGAGAAATGAGAGAGATGCAAGAAAAGCATGAAAAACGGGTCAATACCTTGGTAAAGGAGACCCAAAAAAAATGCTGAAGAAAATAA
Organism: Bettongia penicillata ogilbyi; assembly: GCA_023548195.1. NCBI lineage: Eukaryota > Metazoa > Chordata > Mammalia > Diprotodontia > Potoroidae > Bettongia > Bettongia penicillata. Next base: position 2,870,688 of record JAJHZJ010000382.1, on the reverse strand, counting down.
CACCTTGAAAAATAGGCTCACTCAATTGGCAAAAGAGGTTCAAAAAGCCAATGAGGAGAAGAATGCTTTCAAAAGCAGAATTAGCCAAATGGAAAAAGAGGTTCAAAAGCTCACTGAACAAAATAGTTCTCTCAAAATTAGAATGGAACAGATGGAGTCTAATGACTTTACGAGAAACCAAGAAATCACCAAACAAAACCAAAAGAATGAAAAAATGGAAGAGAATGTGAAATATCTCATGGGAAAAACAACTGACCTGGAAAATAGATCCAGGAGAGACAATTTAAAAATTATGGGACTACCTGAAAGTCATGATCAAAAAAAGAGCCTAGACATCATCTTCCATGAAATTATCAAGGAAAACTGCCCTAACATTCTACAACCAGAGGGCAAAATAAGTATTGAAAGAATCCATCGATCACCACCTGAAAGAGATCCAAAAAGAGAAACTCCTAGGAACATTGTGGCCAAATTCCAGAACTCCCAGCTCAAGGAGAAAATCTTACAAGCAGCTAGAAAGAAACAGTTCCAGTACTGTGGAAATACAATCAGGATAACTCAAGATCTAGCAGCTTCTACATTAAGGGATGGAAGGGCGTGGAATAGGATATTCCAGAAGTCAAAGGAACTAGGACTCAAACCAAGAATCACCTACCCAGCAAAACTGAGTATAATACTTCAGGGGAAAATATGGCCTTTCAATGAAACAGAGGACTTCCAAACATTCTTGATGAAAAGACCAGAGCTGAAAAGAAAATTTGACTTTCAAACACAAGAATGAGAAGAAGCATGAAAAAGTAAACAGCAAAGAGAAGTCTTAAGGGACTTACCATAAGTGAACTGTTTACATTCCTACTGGGAAAGACAATATTTGTAACTCTCAAAGCTTTTCAGTATCTGGGTAGTTGGTGGGGCCACACACACACACATGTACACGCATGCACGCACACACACATACACACATGCACACACATACAGAGACAGAGAGCACAGAGTGAATTGAATAGGATGGGACCATATCTTAAAAGAAATTACGGTAAATGGTGAGAGAGAAATGTAGTGGGAGGAAAGCGGGTGAAATGGAATGGGGTAATTATATGTCATTTAAGAGGCAAGTAGGAGACTTTTCAGTGGAGGGAAAAAGAGGAGAGCTGAGAAAAACAAAAAACAAGAAGTTTACCCTCATCACATTTGACTAAAGGAAGGAATAAAATGCACACTCATTTTGGTATGAAAACCTATCTTACAATATAGGAAAGTGGGGGAGAAGGAGATAAGCAAGGGGGGGAATGATGGAAGGGAGGGCAAAGGGAGGAGGGAGCAATTTGAAGTCAACACTCGGGGAGGGATGGGATCAAAAGACAGAAGAGAAACAATGAGGGGCATGTTAGGATGGAGGGTAATTCAGTTAGTCTTACACAACACGACTGTTATCGAAGTCATTTGCAAACACACAGATATGGCCTATATTGAATTGCCTGCCTTCCCAAAGGGAATGGGTGGGGAGGGAGGGATGGGGAGAATTTGGAACTCAAAGTTTTAGGAACAACTGTTTAGTATTGTTGTTGCTACAAGGAAAGAAGACATACAGTTAATGAGGAATAGAAAGTCATCTGGCCCTACAGGAGAAAAGAGAAGATGGGGACAAGAGAAGGGAGGGATGACAAAAGAGAGGGCAGATTGGAGATAGGGAAAATTAGATTGCTTGGTGTATTGGGGTGGGGGAGGTGATAAAAGGGGAGAAAATTTGGAACCCAAAATTTTGTGAAAACGAATATAAAAAGTTAACTAAATAAATAAATATTTAAAAATAAAAAAAAATAATAGAAAAAAGTGAAAAATTTTAGGCACTTGAGTTGGTTATTATTTGTGTTTTCTCAGTGGCTTTCTTTTAGGGGATTGTGTGAAATTGTTCCTATTTTTTAGCATCTTTCCCTCCCTGAAAAAATCTCACAAAGCAGTTCCTTATTTCCTTTCAATATTATGTCCAGGATAGATCTCCTCCGTGTCCAATTTATTCTGGTCCAATCACTCTTCTCAACTTAGTGTCACCTGAGCTTCCTGTAGAGAACACAGACACAAGGTGTTGACAGTCAAAGGTAGTGCTTCCTCCATTGCTGGTGATACCCATTGAACATTACAGGCACATTTCTAAATCTATTCCATTTTGCATTCATAAATATCCTATCAGTTTTATCTATCCAATGATTTGAGGCTGAAGTGCCTCATTTAGGTTCATTTATAACTCCTACTACTCTTGGATATCTTAAAATATGATACTGACCACTCATTATCTTGCACCATCCTCCTCCCTAATGTTTAACAAGTGGATTTATGTGGTCTTGCTCAAGTGTTATCAGTTTTTCTCCACTTGTCGAGATCAAACAATTGCTGACTTAGGTTCTTTTGACTTCATTGTTATGATGGTTGTTTTATATCAATTACTTTTTTTGGTAGTAAATAATGATATACAAAGTCAAGATCTTTGTCTTCTTCTATTTCCCACTTTTAAATATCTGAGATTCATTTAAAGGGGTCAAGTTAAAGCTATTGCAATCTTTCACTGTGTCTTCTCATCTATAGCTTTTTAAAAATTATATGGTATAGATTTTAAACTGCGCTAATAAGTTGATAGTCTAACTGCATCCAGAAAATGAATTCAGATATGTCTCCTATAACAATAATCTGTTATTTCTGGTTCATTTGCAACAGTCTCCTCATCTTTCACATGGCCACCATTGTAATTCATGCTCTTATCATGATCCTCTCTTGGACTATTGAAATAGCTTCCTGATTGATTTCCCTGCCTCACACATTTTCTCCTCTCCAATACATCTTCCCAACAAAGGGTGATTTTCCTGAAGCATAGGTCTAACCAAAATACCCCACCCTGTAAAAACTCTCTTTGGCACTTAAAATCCTTCCAGCCTTATTTTAACCTATTTTTCTGGTTTTATGCAATATTGTCATTCTCATATGCTATAGTTGGTCCAGGGAATCTTAACTTTTTCCTTTTTTTTTTCCCGTTACACATGTCTCTTGACCTTCAATTTCTGTGCCTTTGCCGGGGCTACCTCCCATATTGGGAAGGCACTCTCTTCTAACCTCTGCCTCTGAGAACCCTTAGCTTCCTTCATAGCTCAGCTCCAATGCCATCTCCTACATGAGTTTTGCCTTGATAGCCCCAACTTCCCTATTAACTTGCATTTATTTTTGTATTGAACTAAATGTGTACATCTTCTCTCTCCCAGCCTCTTGAGGACAAGGACAGTTTTAGCTTTGTCTTTGTATCCTAAGTACATGAAATCTTATAGGTGCTTAATAGGTGTTTGATTTTTTGTCAGTGAAGACATAACTAATTTCATTTTCTGAGATGTTCAATGTTCACTTTGCCTAGTGCCTTTTGCCTCTTTTCTGAAAGGAAGTATTGTGATACATAGGCATAAGACTTCTGAGTAATTTACAAATCTGTGGTCTCCCTTTTGTCTTTCAGACCTGAGTCATATTTTCCAATCTGTTTTTCCGTCATGCTTTGTGGTGACAACTCTCTTTTTTTGTGCAACTGATTAGTGATGCAATTACAGATGCGAAGCTTTGAGCTACCTAAATTTTAAGTTCTGGATCTGTAAAATGGGAATGATATTTGCATTATAAATATAAGGGTGGTTGGGGGGAAAGCATTTTGTAAGTGTTAAATTGTTAGATAAATTTGAGCTATTGTCCTGGATAATTTGGGATAAACATTTCCCTTTTATCTGGAATTATGGAGTTTTTCATGAGATATCCCTTTATTAAACAGAATATTTGATAGGCAGGCATTCTCCATTCCCAGTCATGCCAGGTATCAGAGCTTACTATGTAAATAAGTATCCTTTTAGGCCAAACAAGCTATAGCACTATGGTAAGTACAGAAAGTCCTCTTGTAATTTATAGGTAGGCCTGTGAGAAGATGCCAGAAATCCAGTGATTTCGTAGATATTAATTTTTTTTCACTCATGTTCCCTTCAAAAACAGTAGAAACCCTTGATAATTATAAGGAGATTAATGAGGAACTGCTAATAAAGACCAAAAAGTACATGCCTTGGAAACAGAACTGAGAAATGAAAAAGGACAAGGCAAGAAATGCTTCACTCATATGAGTAGTTTTATAGAGTAGCAATAAAAGAGTCATAGGAGTGGACAATTATTAGCTCTTCAAAGTTTGCAAACCACTTTGTGCACATCTCATTTGATCAATTTAAACACTAGAAATCTTGCTCTTGCAACAAGGTACTCAATTTGATTCAAGAGCTTTTATTTTTTATTTATTGAGTTTTTATTTATTTTATTTTATTTTATCAAGTGTTTATTATGGGCTCAAGAAGATGACAATCTAAGATAGAGTATGAAAAATGAAGAGGAGGAATCCAAGAAAATTCCTTTAAGAAAATGTATGTAGGGAGAGAACTCTCTCAGCTAACATGACGGCTCATGGAAGCCTTATTGGAAGAGAGAGCAGCTAAACCAGAGAAGGATTTCAAGGACGGGGAACCAGAAGAAGCTCTATTCAGGAACTGAGGACAGCTCACATAAATAAACATGGAATTAAGCCAGTCTAACCCAACAAGCATATAGTAAGTGCTTATTATGTGAACACAGGGCGGTATGAGAGTGACAGCTGGGAGTCAAGTTGATCTGAAACACAGAGTATGTGCGAAAGGTAATCATGGTTAAAGAGGTATAGTGGAACCAGATTGTGGAGAGCCTTAAAATCCCAGGCAGAGAGGGTTGTGTTTCTTAGCCTTTATTGATGTCACACTGAAATGGTGCTTTACAGCTTATAAAGTACTTTCCTCCCAACAACATGGTGAAATCAAAGGCATCATAGACAATTTCAGTATTGTCCTCAGATCCTCACTTAACATATCCACTTTGTTGTCAAATCTTATCATTTCTGCCTTCATGATGTCTCTCTTTTACTTTCTCTGTACTCTCCTACCACCCCCCTCCCCCCTTTATACAGCCCTTCCACACCTTTTGTCTGGACTGTTAAACAGCCTTCAGTTTGGTCTCCCTGCCAATAATCATCATCATCATAAATGTTGTTCAGTTGTATCCAACTCTGTGTGACCCCATTTGAGTTTTTCTTGGCAGAGATGCTTGGGTAGGTGTCCTTTTCCATATAAGAAACTTAGTCTAATAGGATTAATTGACTAGCTCAGGGTCACAGGGCTAGTAAATATGTGACATTGGATTTGAACTTGTGAAGAGTCTTCCTGATTCCAAGCCTACAGTGCAACCTAGCTGCCCTAATAATAACATAATAGGTGACATTTAAATAGGGTCTACTATGGACTGAGAGTTTTAGCAATATAATCTCATTTACAAAATTTTTCTTTTGTATTCTTCCAATTTTGCAGTTCAGGAAACTGAGGCAAACAGACTTTAAAGTGATTTTTCCAAGGTCATGCAGCTAGTGTCTGAGGCCAGATTTGAGCTCTACCCCCAACACTATATCCCAAGAATGTAGGAAATTGTACGTAGTATACCCTTAAAGAAAAAATGCTTATTGAATGAAATTGAACAGAAGATGTGAGGGCATTAGAGCAGGTTCAAGAGGAATTAGGCTATGGGAAAGCTAGAAGGCCAGCAGATATTTAATTACAGAGGGTAATCCTAGAATTCAGGATCTGGGTGGTGACATCACAGTCTTACATATACTCAAGGTGCCCTAATATTTAGATGCTCTAATCTTGGTAACCGTGACCAACAGTATCTGGTTGCTTTGCTTCATAAAATAGATATTTAGTCTCAGTAATACCATAGCCTTCCTTCTCTGCTCACTCTTGATATATAATTACTGTTATAACCTATACCATACAGAGTACAAGTTAAAACAAAGTGGGGAAAACCCTTTCCCTGGAGTTTCTTAGTCTCTCTGCCCATACTTAAGCTGAATGTTTCACTTTAGGTCAATAAGAGTGAATGAAGTGCTGAAATTTTAAGGAACTCATTTCAGTTTTCGGTGTAATTCTCCACAGTACTTTGACTTTCCTTAATGTAGTTTAATTTTCCCTTCAGTCCCCATGTGATCCCTGACCAATTGCCCTATTTAAAGACTTGGCCTGCCTCTGACATTTCTTTTCCACGTCTCAAGAAAATACAGTCAATCATCCTAAATGCTAACTCATGATGTTGCCTTCTATTTTTTTTAAGGCCATCAGTTGGTATAAAATTCAACCCACCAGTAATATCCTGACTTCAGTTCCCAGAAGAAATATAGCAAATGTGTGAACAAAGAAAATATTCAATAACGAGGGTGTTGACTAAGAAACACAGGGCCACAGGACAGTGGAAGAGTCCTTGGCTTCTCATGACATCATTTGGGATTTAGTAGAAGTTTTAGAGACCCAGGCTGTGTCCTAATCAAAACAAGGAAGAGTTTTAGGGGAGAAATCAACCAATCAATAAGCATTTATTAGAAACCTGCTACATAGCAGAAATCATGCCAGGTTCTAGGGAAACAAAATGAAAGAATTCCTGCCCTTATAAGTCTATCAGGGGAAAATTATATACACGTATTAGTATATACAAATGTATGCAATATAATAATTTGGGGCTAGTTGGGGGCACCAACACTTAGGAGAATTAGGAAAAAAAGCTTCATGGAGAAAGTGATAATTTGAGCTGAGTTTTGAAGGAAATTGGGAATTCTAAGAGGCAGAGTTGAGAAGGGGATGGATTCCAGGGATGGGGCTGTCTGCACTACAAAAGCTGGGAGATAGAGTGCTGCATATGTAGAAAAGCAAGACGATCAGTGTACCTGGAATGTATGTAGAGCACATTTAGGAGAGCAGTGTATGAGGCTGGAAAGTAGGTTCGAGTCAAGGGCTTTAAATGTAACGCAGAGCTTGTACTTGGTTTTGTTTTTTATTTCTCTTCAAGGTTTTAGAGGCACTAGGGAGCCACTGGACCTTAAGTCAATGAGAGATCCATGTGGTCAGTGATGGACTTTCAGGAAATCACCTTGGAAACTGGAGAATCAATTAGAGGAGATTTGCTTGAGGCAAGAAGATCAATTATGAGACTATTGCAATTGTTCAGGCAAGGAATGGACAGGGGTGGTAACCTTGTGAGTAGAGAGAAAAGAATGGATATAAGAGATTTGGCAGAGGTATAAAAAACCATATCCTTTCTTGTTGACTTGCTCCATGTTAATGTCTCAAAGATCTAGACAGCTCTCTAAAAATTTGTTTCAGAGAAGGTGTTGAACTACATTGATAGTGGGAGTTTCTTCATCTGAGGGTTCTACATATCAATAAAATAGCAGTCCCTATCCCTCTTCTAAAGACTATCATTTTGCCATATGCATCAAGGACCTTAGTATTTTTAATGTTCATTTTCTTCTGGATTGTGAAACAGAGTTTGAAAGGGTTAGCCTGGATGACTTGTAAGTTACCTTTCCAACGGAATTGATGCTATGATGGGTCCCTTCTCCTTCTGGCTTCTCACAGACTCTTGCATATGATCTCTTAGGGTGGAGTTTAAGTCAATGTCATGGCCCATGAGAAGCATCTGTCTGCTCTACCAAGCACAAGTGAATGGTCTCACAGTAAAAGGATTCTTTTACAGTGTCTAGCATTAGGTCACAGTTTCCTTTCTTTTAAGGTAGTGAAAATGATAACCAGGGGTCTCAGGAAGTCTGCAACCTCTGGTTTGGTCTATCCCAAAGTACTTGGTCCTTGCTTACATTCTGTATATTTTATTGTTATAGCAATGCCATAAAATCATGCTGCAGTCTAGATTTGTATAATTGTTATGTCAGGTGTGACAAATGTTTATGCAATAATATTGATTCATTCATCCTGCCTATTCACTGTGGGCTGGTTTCGCTGACATACAGCCATTCATTTTGTTTTACTTACAGAGGTGGTTTTTATAAATGGAGTAAAAGGCCATCTCCCTAGTGTACCTGCATATGCTATTCAGCAAAAAAAAAAAAAAAAAAAAAAAAAAAAAAAGTACAGTTACGTTAATCTTGTATAGGCCTAAAGTAACTGTGGTTTACCCCCTCCCTAAGAACAAGGGGATGCATGGGAGGCAATTGTTTATTTTTAATGAGTATGCTTTAAAAAAAGGACTCCCATATAATTACTCCTGTGGTTGTCAGAAGCCAAGTAGAGAGCAGTAGTCCCTATTAAAGAGAAATTTGTCCCAACCAAGAACCTTGGGGAAAGATGAAATTTTCTGCCCTATCGATTGTGCCTTCACTAGAATATGTCCATATGTCATTCTTTGCAGTCAGTCAACAGTCAAGCATTTTAAAGCACTTACTATGTACCAAACATTGTGCTAAAGGCTGGGAATATAAACTGAAGCAGAAATAGTCTCTCCCCTCAAGGAGCCTACATGCTAATAAGGAAAGATATCACATAAAAAAGCTAGGAGTGGGGAGGATGCAGAGAAGGTACCCAGGACAGGGTAGAGAAAGTCCTATGGAGATTAGCCGTGTGTGTGTGTGTGTGTGTGTGTGTGTGTGTGTGTGTTCATCCTTTGTTGCTGAAGAAGTCCATGCCATCAGAGAAATAATGACATGACTTGCACTTGACTTTGTTTTAAGTGAGAGAGGGCTGTGCAGGTCACCAGCCTCACTTCTCCTCCAGAGCCATCTGAATCCAGTGACCATATATTCATCAGGATGACTGGAAATGACCCAGGATGAGGCAGTTGGGGTTAAGTGACTTGTCCAAGGTCACACAGCTAATGAGTGTCAAGTGTCTGAGGTAAGATTTGAACTCCAGTCCTCCTGACTCCTGCACTGGTGCTCTATCTGCTGCACCACCTAGCTGCCCTGATTACCCCTATGTCCTGGAGAAAGATGAAGACCTCTTTGTTCTAAGCCACCTCCTAAAATTGAAAGTTCTGGAAAGAATCAGAAAATTAGAGGGTGAGGCCTTGGGATCATAGAGTACTTCCAATGTGAGAAGCAGTCCAGGGTGGAGTGAGCTTTCTGAGTGAAGAGGTTTCTATTGCATGTTAGAGAAAGTATAACTTAGGTAGGGATGAAACTCTTGTGCTACACATGAGTATCTGAAGTTATGCATTAACTGAAATTCTGTGAATCAAATTATAGCCAGGTCACATTTACTGTGAATAATGCAACCTGCAAAGTGGTCACATCATTAGAATTTGCACTATACTTTCCATTGGACTGGGAATGATCATTATACTTTAGATAATTGTAACTCAGAATACTGTGAATTAGATACAGGCAGCTGCTTCATAGGATTTATTATTTGCACCAATTAGGACTTAGTTCTATACTTGAAATTCCCAAGTAGAGTTTTTTAAAAAAATCTCATGGCAAGTGCATTTGGAGAACCAAGAATACATTTGTAAGATTTGAACTATACCTTTAAGGATGGACAGGATTCTGATTCATGGAGGGGAAAATGAACAAAGTGGTGCTCTGAACAAAGGAAGAAACCATGAACTAAGGCATGGAAATGAAATGGGATTGCCTTTTCTAAAAATATATGCCTTTCATGTACTTATGTATGTTTTTAAATTTCATTTTTTCTCACACACACACACACGCACAGAGTTCCCTAAATTTAGACTATATGTATAACTCATGTTGCCCAGGGAATGCCAGGATCTGTTAATATTCTACCAACTGGTCTTTGCTGTGGAAGGAATAGGTAGAACAAATACATACATTGTAGAGAAAGTTGGACTAGTGGTTGACTCTGTCTGGCTTGTACTTCTCTACCCATGCTTTGTAGGACCCTAGGGATAACCCTGGTATATAAACCTAGATCAGGCAGAATTCAGGGCATTTTCTCTAGCTCATATCCATGCTTATACTTCCCCGTAAATTGTAATCTCCCTGAGGGCAGAGATTATCTTTTGCCTTTCTTTACAGCTAGATGATACACTGGATAGAGAGTTCAAATCTAGCCTCAGACACTTAACTATCTGTATCACCTTGGGCAAATCATTTAAACTATGTTTCCCTCAGTTTCCTCAAGTGCAAAATGGGGATAATAATAGCACCTACTTCCCAGGGTTATGGGGCAGCCAGGTGTCACAGTGGATAGAGTGCCAGGCATGGAGTCCGGAAGACTTATCTTCCAGAGTTAAATTTGACCTCAGACATTTACTACCTGTGTGACCCGAGGCAAGTCACTTAACCCTGTTTACCTCAGTTTTCTTATCTATAAAAGGAGTTGGAGAAGGAAATGGCACACTATTCCAGTATCTTTGCCAAGAAAACCCCAAATGGGGTCAAAAGAAGTTGGACAAGACTGAAATGACTGAACAACAGTAGCCTAGGGTTGTTGTAAGGAACAAATAAGATATTGTTTGTAAAGCACTTGGAACAGTGCCTGGAACATAATAGATGCCATATAAACGCTATTATTATTAATAATTGTAGTAATAGTAGTGGCAGTATCCCCAGCTCTTAGCAGTGCCTGGTACATAGTAGGCACTTAATAAATGCTTATTGATTCACTGACTCCAAAAAAACACTTGCTCAAGTGCTTTCTTAACTGTCATCTCATAGCAGCCCTATGAACTAAACTAGATATATGATAATTGCTTTTTACATGAAGAAACTAACAGAAAAGCTAAGTGATTTGCTCAAGGTCCTACTGAATTAGTGACTGATCTAACACTACAATCTAGGTGAACTGAATATTAGTCCATGGTTCTTTCTCGCACATCAGCATCTCCCTAGGATGTTCATCCTGGAATCTATCCTCCCATACCCAGGAAATGGTCCTGAGGTCTCTGAAAACTTTGGTCACACCAGGGGATGGAGTTGTAACCAAGGAAAACCTAGAGCAGGAGAATGGATCTCAAGTCTGGTGAAGTAAAATCAAGGCTCATGAATGAAAAGGGCACAATGCCCATGATATTGTTATATAACTGAATGGAAAGCACTTTTCTAATATGGAAGCTAAGGCTTATTCAGGGTGAGTGATTATTTTTGGAAATATGGCTTTATTATACTTATTCTACTAAGTTAGAAAATGAAGTACACATCAGTCAATCATTATTCATTTAGTATCTATTATGTGCTCAGCACTGGGTGAGGTGCTGTAAGGGGATATAGAGTAAAAAATGATAATAAAAATATTTATAAGGCACTTTTAGATTTATAAGCAATATGAGGCTCTTATCCTCCAGAAGCTTATAATTTAATTGGAGAAACAAAAGAGACACAGAAAATACTTTTTTAAAAAAAAGTAATGTAAGAGGATATAAAGCTAAATCATGTGGTTTACTTTGTGTGATGCAGGACTTGTCAGGAAGAATTTCAGAGAGGATGTGGGACTTCAATTGGGCTTTGAAGGATTTGGAAGGATAAAATAGGAAAAGGGAGGACCGTCTAGGAAAGGGAAAAATATGTATACATATATGTATATATGTGTGTATGCACATGTATGTATGTGCATAAACACACATATATAAAACTATATATATAATGTTATATGTATGCATACATAAACACAAATATATATGGAGGTGGAAATTAACTTGATTTGTTCAGGAAATAGTGAAGGGACCACCCTGAATGGAGTGGATAATGCTAAGTTTGACTGGATAGAGGAATATCAAACCATTTCATGCTCTTCCTTTTCCTTTTATTCTATCCTAAGACATAGCTTTCTTTTGATCTTCTGTGTTGCACCAGAAACTTAATTAAGGTTGGCAAACAAGGCTATGTCCAGGGTGCTGAAATCAAGAAGAAAAGGTTGAACCAAGTGGTTTCCAAAGTCTTTTTTGATTCCTGCTGTAAATTGGATTTAAGTGAGGCAGAGTTACATGAAGTCCTGAGCCTCACTCTCTCCTCCAGAATCCTCCAGAATCCAGTGGCAGAACAGAGTCAAGATGGCTGGTGACGGCTCAGGATGCAGTGGATGACCTTGGCGTCTTCAGTGTCTAGCCAGACTCTAAGTGCTCCACATCGCCTGCTTTAACTGCCTTCATGGCCGATGGAACAAATTATTCTTATCTACCCATTCCACCAGAAAAAGTCCTCACATGCTTGGGGTAGACACATCACTAACTCACCAGTGGGTTTAAGACCTCTTGGTTACCCTCAACCTGGTTTGAGCTGTCTGCCTGGATGGTTTACCAGGGTGTGGACACTGCATGCTGCAGCTTCTTGGAGTCAAAGGTGAGAGTTGGGTGGAACAGGTGTACACCAAATGTGGAAAGAGCCCTGAAATGGCACGGCAGCCATCACCCCAAAGGTACTGGTCCTCCCTTAACAAATTTTAGTTCTAGATCTAAGATGCTATAATCTTATTATGCTTTGGCAGCATTTCCAATCCTTTAACACCATTGTAATGAATAAATTTAGTATCTGGTTGACAAGAATAATTCATTAAAGTAGGAAGCTACCAATTATATTTATTTGTTCAAATAGACTGTTCTGTTTGGGAGGACATTAGGAAGTCATGGGGGTAGAATTTTTTAAAAAAGAATTGATAAAATATTTAATTAAATTTAACTTCAAAATAAAACTGAATTGGGATTCATTTCATTCTATATTTGATAAAATATAGACAAAATATATCTTATAACTAACACAGAAAAAATTGAGCTAAGTAACTCAGTTAAAACTGGGGAAATCATTTAAAAAGCAAATCAGAGCTTCCAGCACTCTGAAGAATAAGATTCTCCATCTGAGTCTCTGTGAACTTTTGATCAAATATCTACTTTGCTGACCTCTACCTTAGCCTATTGTCATTGAGATCTGTTATGTAATGGTAAATGTGAATCTGATCTTTGCATATAATTCAAGAAGGCAAGGACACACTTTTTTGCCAGTTTTTTTCAAGTCTGCACTGGAGTAACAGTTCAGTGGTAATGGAACCAAGATCTTGTTTATATATTATTATTAAAGTGATAACAAACATGGAGGAGTGATTATATATGAACTGCCAACTAGGGATCCCTTAGTATCCTTCAGGGATATTTTTGTCATCCGCAATTCACAATGACATAAACTGCCAAATATAAAGAAGTTTGATATTTCTAGTGTAGTTGCTGTTTTACTTGGCAAACAACCAACTCTCCATACCCACCCTCCTTTCAGTGTTAGCCAGTGATTGCATAACATTTTCAGATCACTGTCTTTTTTGGAAAGCTAGCTGACACGTGGATTTGGAAGAATAATCACAGGGCTGTAAGGGAACTGAAGCAATCAGCTAGGCCAATCCACTGACTCGAGTCAGCTTTGTATTTTGACTGCTCCAGAAAGATACTGATCTACCCCTTTGATTATCAGTTATTAAACTGTAGTGTCCACATGTTTTTCATAAAGTGAATTCAATAGAAATATTTTTTAGATCATCTGGTTGCTAAAAACTTTTCATTTCATGAAAAATAATTTTATATAGTTCCACATAAAATGTGGCATGAGAATGGGGAACCTCTCATTTGAAGTGTTTTGAGTGTATGCATGTTTTGTATATATCATTATATAATTAAGATAATGAGACACATGCATATATGTCATATATATGCATTTATTACATGCTTACTATGTGTTGGACATATATTCCAAGTATGTCTATAGAGATATGAATATGTAGATATAGCTATAGATATATAGAGGTATTTGGATAGAGGTATAGCTATCATATACTTTATATTTAGAACATATGTCAAGCACATAGAAAATGATATACATATATACATAGAGATGTATTACTATTTCTATTCACGAATACCACGTGTGTATACATATGTGTACGCACACACACATACACATATAATACATAATCAAGGTAGTACAGCATAGTAGATGTACTGACCTTGAAGTCAAATCTTGGGTTCAGATCTTGCTTCTGACATATACTGGTTGTGTGACCTTGGACAAGTCATTTAACATCTCAGTTTTTTAGGCAGTTTTCTAAAATTATAATTGTGAAGAAAGTAATGACCTTTATTGGTAGAGGGAGTTTCCTTATCTGAGAGTTTCCTATACTAGTGAAATAACAAGTCCAATCTCTTCTCTGACTGTCAGTCTCTCTCTGTCTGTCTTTCTATCTCTTTCCATCTCTGTTTCTCTAACGCTGTCTCTGTTTCTGTTTCTCTGTCTCTCTAAACACACACATACTCACATATACATATACATATATATATATATATACACTTATATATCACGTTAAAGTGTTGAAACATGTGAACAAGGATTTATTAAGTGTCTACTATGTGCCAGGAACATATTCCTTCCAAATAAATATACATATACATAGGCATTTATTAAATGTCTATTATGTGACAGACACACATTCCAAGGGTGTGTATGTTCACAGATACGAAGAAACTCACTGCTTCACTCCCATGCCATATTTTATGGGGAAATACACCAGAATATTTTGCATGAGTTTAACCAGATGATCCACAATGTGTTTCTGGTGAATTCACTTTTAGAGAAAATGTGAGAATCTAGCAGTTTTGCACCTGAGAATGAGCATCTCTGCCTTCCTTTTTCTACGTAGCCCAGCACCTTTCCTGAGTAGCTGAAATGCGCACCTGACTGCAGGCAGTCAATTTGACTCGCTGACTCCTTCACTTCTCTCAGAGGCCTGTGATGACTTCCTTTATTCCTGTGTCAGCCAACTTTCCAAAAGGGATGCTGATCTAAAAATGTTATGTAATCACTGGCTGAAACTGAAAGGCGGCTGAGCAGGGAGGCCGAGTTGCTGGCCAACAAAAATATCAACAAACATTTGTTAGGCAATGACTATCTGTCAAACACTATGCTAGGCACTGGGGATGCTGAGACAAAAATGAAACTGGTCCTGCCCTCCATGAGCATACTTTTGATCAGAGGAAGCAACGTGTATTTTCAGAGTAAATACAGGAAAATGTCAGGGGGATGGGCTGAACTTCTTCACACTCTATGTGGCATAGAGCTTTTCCTTGAACAATCAATCACAAGAATTCCAAACATGACTTATTTTTAAATGTTTGTGTGTTAACATCTAGAAAAACCACACAATTATCCTCCTTGCCATTCAGAATTGTTCTTCCTGTGCCAAAGGATGGAGAGTGGATAGAATATCCATTTGACTTTCAGGGAACCTAGACTTTTCTGGGCTTTGAGTGGAAGCATTTGGAAGAGAAGAATGAACTAGAGATCACAGGCTCTATAAGATGGGGGAAGCCTGGTACAATGGAAAGAGCTCCGAGTATGGAACCCGAGGACTTGGGTTGGAATCCAAGCTCTGTCATTTAACTAGTTGTGTGGTCTTAGCAAGACCATTTCCCTTTTCTAGACTTCAATTTCTTCATCTGTTGGACCAAATGACCCCCAAAGTCCAAATTTAAAATTGTCATAAACTTCCCATCTCTATGTTGCCTGTTAGAACTGAATTTCATACCTATAAATACCATTTTCAGGTTAAATGTACTTTTACTTTAATAAGATATGACATTGGTATGGAATGTTCTGTTCCCAAATGTAGATGTCCATATGGTTCCATTTACCTACAGTGGTAGGTCCAAGAGAAGGGAGAGAAGAAGAGAGAGAGAGAGAGAGAGAGAGAGAGAGAGAGAGAGAGAGAGAGAGAGAGAGAGAGAGAGAGAGAGAGAAGTTTGCTAACTGTATAGTTTTGTTCAAGTCACTTCACAAATGTGTGCCTTACTTTCCTTATCCATAAAATGGGGAGAATCATGTCCTTGCTACTCCATAGGGTTACCATTAAGATCAAAGATACTGATACATGTGTGTGTGTGCATGTTGTGTGTGTGTTTGTGTGTCGTACTTCATGCACTGCAAAATACAATACAAATATTGAACATTATTTATATGCCATTATTTCAAGTACCTCCACAAAACTCCTCTGAAGCTTTCACTATGGCATCAAGGTTTCCCTGAGTAACCTTTTCCTGAGTAAGCTCTGTAAATTTTACTCACATAGAAAGGTTTCATGTATGAGTCCAGTGGCAAAATATCCAACAAATATAAAGATCACTCTATTGCACTGGACCTAATCCTCTTACTTGTAGGCAATGTACACATTTGGAAGTCTAGCAAATGCAAAATGTTTACACAAGTCATGGGATGGATGCTTGGGCAAAAGAGAAGAGGCAGCGAATTCTTCCATTATAGTCTAGAGTCACATAATGAATAGGAGGCTGGAATTTGGAATCAGGAAGACCAGGGTTTAAACCCCCAGTCTGACACTTAATAGCATTGTGACCCCAGGCAAATCACTTAACCATTCTTAGCCTCAGTTTTATCATCTATTAAATGGGGAAAACAGTAACACCAACCATAATAGCTAGCCTTTATATAGCACCTTTAAGTTTGCAACATACGCACGTATTAATCATTTCTGACTCTCCATGACCCAATTTGGGTCATAAAGATACTAGAGTGGTTTGCCATTTCCTTCTCCATCTTATTTGTTTTTACAGAGGAAGAAACTGAGGCAGACTGGGTTAAGTGATTTGCCCAGGGTCACATAGCCAGTAAGCACCTAACGCCAAATTTGAGCTCAGAAAGATGAGTCTTCTTGATATCAGGTCTAGGACTCCATCTGCTGCACCACCTACCTGCCCAAGCTTTGCAAAGCACTTTACAAATAGTATTAAATTGTATCTGTGCACATTGTGCACAGCAACAACCACAGTATGCAGGAGTTTTTTCTGGTAGACTTGGAACTTCTTAACAACGCAAGAACTTAAAAAAAAAAATCCCCAATAGTCTTCTAAGGCAAAATGCCTTCCACACTCAGAGAAAGAACTGTGGAATTCATTTGCAGAATGTAGCAGATCATATTTGTGTGTGTGTGTGTGTGTATGTATATTATGTTTTGATTTGTTATATGATTTCTTCCATTTATATTAGTTTGTCTACACAGCATGACTATAGTGAAAACGTATTCAATAGGAAAGTATATGTAGATCCTATATAGAATTGTGTGCCGTCTTGGGGAGAGAGGGGGTTCGGGGGGTAGGTGGGTGGGGAATCTAAGTTTTATGGTAGTGATTGTACAATGTTAAATAAATAAATAAATAAAATTAAAAAAAAGGAAATGAAAAAAATTTTATCTTTGCAGCACTGGGAGGTAGGTCTTATATTATTTGTTGCTGTTCAGTTATTTTCAGTAGTGTCAGACTCTGTGACCCCATTTGGGGTTTTCTGGAGTACTGCTGGAGTAGTTTGCCATTTCCTTCCCCAATTTATTTTACAGATGAGGAATTGAGCCAAACAGGGTTATGTAACTTGCCTAAGGTCACATAGTTAGTACATGTTTGAGATTAGATTTGAATTCTGGACGATGAGTCTTCTTGATTTTGGACCCAGTGCTCTATATACTGTGCCACCTAACTGCTTCTATTAAATTGTTATCCTCAGGTTCAAATCTGGCCTCAGATACTAGCTATGTGATCCCAGGCAAGTCACTTAACCTTGTCTGCCTCAGTTTCCTCATCTGTAAAATGAGCTGGAGAAGGAAATGGTGAACTGCTCTAGTATCTTTGCCAAGAAAACCCCAAATGGGGTCACAAAGAGTTAGACATAACCAAACGACTGAACAATACCCCCCCCAAATTAAAAAGCCCTGTCTTTTCCTTAAAGGGGAATGCTGAGGGGAAAACTGATTAGGTCATATGTCTATTCTTATAGTGTAAAAACTTGTAAGTGGCAGAATCAGTGCCACTAGGAAATGGGGATTTCACTCACCCATTAATCTTGTGTTATTCATGTAGCTTGATGGAGGGGGAACTCTACTGCATTCCAACCTGTAGCTAGGAGTAAGCACAGTAGGCAGTGGTCTAGGGCACAATACATAGGGGTAGAAGTGACAATAAAGGTCTTATAATAAGAGTCTTGTTAGTCTTATAATCTAGTTATTTTTAATGGTAGAGAATTAGAATCATGGACTCACAGAATGTTGGAGTTGAAAGGGAACCTTTGCTCTCATGTTGTATAATACTTTGTGACAGATGACAGGTGAGCAAGTTGAAGTCAGAAGACATCAACTGACTTGTTCAAAGTTGGGCCGCTAGGCTTTCTTTACCTTTCTAAATTAGATCCATTTTTCGTTTGCTTTGAGATCATGATTGGTACTTTTGCCTTCTTTACTTCAACCTTCTTTTTCCTCCCCTCCCTTTTCTTCCCTCCCAAACTCTGAAGTGGGGAACCACACTGGGCCCCTCCCTAAGGGTTTCCTTCTGGACCCTCCTGGCCTAAGAGTGATTATCAATAGTAACTGTTGCTGTTTCCTCCCTGCCTGAAGTTTTTGTTTTTATTGACCTCATTAAAGGGGCCATGCCCTGGCTACTTTTTAAACAGGCCTATTCAATGAATGGGTGTTACCTCACCCTAAGTGAGTACTTGCATAGACCTTGACCTAAAGGGGCCAAGGTCTCCCAGCGCATCCTGGGTCATCTCCATTCATCCTGATGAACATCTGGTCAGTGGATTCAGATGACTCTGGAGGAGAAGTGAGGCTGGTGACCTACACAGCCCTCTCTCACTGAAAACAAAAGTCAAGAGCACGTCATGTCATCATTTCTCTGATGGCCTGGTCTTCTTCAGTGATGAAGGACGAACACAACAACAGTGAAGGCTCTCATACTCTTGTGTGACAAACAGAGCTTACAAGTTCCAGGCTTCGCCTCTGGGCAAAACCTTGCTTGTATGTATCCCTGGAGCTTCACCTTTGTCACAATGCTGTGTGCTCCCTTTCCAGGTTTTGCTAAAGCAGGGACAGGCAACATATGGCATTAATGTTTTCAGCTTGTTTACAAAACTCTAATGAGGAATGAGCCATTCCCATGAACACTGTGGTTGAGACTGGGGTGAGGGGGAGGCCCCCCACAGTAAACACAGGTGCAGAGGATTAGCAGGACTTGCGGGGGTGAGGTGGGGGTAGGGGGAATTCGAAAATAGGAAAATAAGAAGGAAATGCTTAAGCATGAAAACAGCCCACAGACCACCAAACCCTGGGCAGGCAAATTCTTTTTCTTGCTTGTTGCTGATTGTATCTTGCCCCCAGTTTTCCTTGGTCTCACTTCCTATGACTCTTTTCTCTGAAAATCCTATACATGGTCCCTCTTTCCCCATCAGGCCACTTAAGTACCACTTGGCATCTAGCACCACTCGGTCTCTGAAAGATGCTTACATTTGGCATTGAATTCCTCTCGGATGTCAGGGCCACATGACCCTGGTCTTGCCCCCACCTACCTGCAACATTGAGCTTATTGTGATGAGGAGGTTACATGTTTGTATCTATATATCTACAGATGAATATATACATATATGTGGTGTGTATGTATAGGCATATATGTATACATGTGTGCATGTGAGTATATGTAATGTATGTATTTCTAGTCTGTACACTTACAGAGAGGCTGGCGTAACTAGATTTTAATATCTCTTAGCTAATATAGGTGGCTTAATGGATAGAGTGTTAGAGATTTGGAGTAAGGAAGGTCTGAATTTGAATTCTGTCGTAGACACTATCTGTGTGACTCCAACGTCTTTTAGTTTCAATTTCATCATATGTAAAATGGGGGTAATAATAGCACCTATTTCACAAAGTAGTTATGAGGACTGAAGGAGATAAAATATGAAGGAGATAAAAAGTGCTTCGCAAACCTTAAAGTGACATGTACTCTTATTAGCTGTTATTATTGAAAAATTATATCTTAAAGGAAAATAGGCACTATCTTTATGATTTAGATGAAGGTCATAAACTTTTTGTAAAGGAAGTTGATTTAAACTATTCCTATAATGAATCTTAATATTATATTTGGGAAATGAATGACCATGAAATTCTTTTATATATTTTTCCAATATGTTGACCAGGAGGTCAATGTATTTTTCTTATAGTTTCTATTAGTTCCCCTGTTGTCAAAAACTGAGTTAAAGAGCTACTTCCCATGAACAATAATTTAGCTCAATTTAACATGCTTATTGAGGAAGTCACGTACTAAATATTTTGGAGAAAATTAATTCATTTATTCAGTAATTATTGTGTGAAAATATTGCTGTAGTCATTAGATGAACTTCAGAGTTTAGATAAGACACAGTTGTTACTCTTGTGGAACTTAGACTGAGGAGAACATAATTCACTTTCGGTACTTTAGAGATTCGTATTTGCATCATATCCCCCAACAGATGCAGGGCACAGGGTCACAGTTATCAGTACAGATGCGAACTTAGAAGTCATCTAATCCAACCCCCTTATTTTACAGTAAGGAAACTGAGGTCCAGAGAGATGAAGTGACATACTCAAGGTCACATAGCTGGTTAATGTGGGAGACTGGATTGGAACCAAGGTACTTAGCTTCCAGAGCTAATGTTTTTTCCTACTGTACCACATTGTCTTCTTTCCATGGTTTTGTAGATTATTTCATTAGTTGCTATAGCCATCCATCTAATGGGAAAGAAGGAAGGAAGGAGGAAAGGAGGAAGGGGGGAGGGAAGGAAGGGAGGGAGGGATGAATGGAAGGAAGGAGGTAAAATGTTTACATAGATCATGGGGTGAGTGCTTGGGCAAGAAAGAATAGGAAGCCTATTACGCTGTTACAGTTCAGGGTGCTGGAGTTTAGAATCAGAAAGACCAGGGTTTGAATTCAACCTCAGAGACTTAATAGCAATGTGACCCTGGCAAATCACTTAACCACTCAGCCCCAGTTTCCTCATCTGTTAAATGGGGGGAAACAATAATGATAATAATAATATCTAGCACTTATATAATACTTTAAGGTTTGAAAAGCACTCTACAAATATCTCATTTTATCTTTGCAACACAGGGAGGCAGGTTTTATATATTATTATCCTTATTTTGCAAATGCCTCCAAAAGGAAGGAAGAAAGGAAGGAGAGAAGAAAGAATTAAGTATCTACTGTGTTATGTTCTAGACACTGCTAAGTATTTTACAAATATTATCTCATTTAATCCTCACAATGCAATGCAGATAATTATCATCCTCATTTGGCATGTGAGGAAACTGAGGCAGTTCACATATTTACTGTCTGAGGTCAGATTTGAACTCAGATCTTCCTTAGTTCTGGCCCAACACTATGCATTTTACCATCTAAGTGCCTCTTTAAACTGATGTAGGTAAAAGCTTGCACAAATGACATATAATCCACTTCTAAACTAAGATTTAACTCAGCAAAATAATAATGAGAAACATGGTAAGTGAATAAAAGAGATTCACTTGATTTGATAGGTCCTTAAAGGATCAATGAAGTTTTTTGATCTGGGGACTGATGTTTTAGAAAAATTAAACTGGTGGGAGTGCCCAGTATTAAGTTAGAGATGAAAGAAATTGGAGTAAGGACAATCAGTTAGGAGACTATTATGATAGTTTAAGCAAGAGGCAATGAGGGTTGAACTAAGTGGGTTGTTGTGGGAATGGAAAACATGGGATCAAAGCAAGAGCCATTGTGGAAGTAGAATTGACAGCATCTGATTTTAAATGATAGGTAATCAAGATAGAAAAGGTAAAGATGACTCAGAAGTTTTGATTCTTGGGGGGTAGGAAGATGGTGGTGTCTTCCTTTAATTGAAAAAAAGTGCTAGATGGAGTGGTGAGTTAACACTTGCCTGAAAATCCTAGCAGTTGGTTTCTGTATTAATTCTGTTGTTGACTAACTGTGTGAACCTGGACGAGTTATTTGATCTTCCTTGGTCTGGGTTTCCACATCTGCAAAATGAGGGGGTTGGATTAAATGATCTGTAAGGTCTGGTCTAAACTTAAAAAAAAATTAAGAGAAGCCCTTTCTTTCTTCAGATAATTTTCATTTGTTTCCTGTTTAATTTTTGAAGTTTAGTTTTTAAAAGACCTTAAGGGAGTTTTTGTTGATATTTATGTAAAAGTCCTTATGAGAATCGGAAGGTAGCATAGTTCAGTGTTTATCATGTTGCTTAAAAATGACCATAAATCTGCAGTAATTAAAAAAGAATAGGAAATGAATAAATTGCCTTCACATTTGATTCCATGATGAGAAATCCAAAGTCAGCTGGAAAAAACCCTACATGTTGGAAAATCAGAGCATGCATCAGTTATGAAAAGTGCATAAGGAATACTCAGAAGAAGGAAGGAGGAAAGAGGGAGCCCAGGTATCTCAAAAACTTACCTTTGCTCATGGAAGTAAAAATGAAATGATAGGGAGGAGGGGCAGGGAAAAGTTCTCATTAGAAAACCTACCTGTACAGATCTCTTGAAGAGCCAAACGACCTTCTTGCAAGAGAATTATACCTTTGAGAGGCACATCTTTTCAAATGATACAGCGTTCAGAGGAAATTCAAACTTGCTGAAATTTCTCAGTACCACACAGAATCTAGCATTTGATGGCAGTTTTCTTCCTTTTTTACCTTTTATGTTTCTCCTAAAATCATTTGGTATTTGGTACTGTAAACTCTACTTTAAAAAATAAATCTTACTGACTAAGGTAGGATGAAAGCACTAACTCTGATTCCAGGGTGGTCTGCGGTGAGCAAAGGTGTTTTACGATGGTAGAATTTTACCTTTTTATCCTTAGATATAAGTTCCTTGAGCCATGGAAAGACAGTTTTTGTCTGCGAAATCCTCCTGCAGGTGTACGGGGCTAACTTGTCTCTTCCTTTTTTCTTTCATCTCTCATAGAATTAATAGAGTTTATTCAAGTAAAAATAAAGGGGCTTTAATTTCCAAGAAGCTAGAGGAATAGTTCCTTGCTAACTTAAATATACATTAGGGGAAATCAAATGGAAAGAATTTTTCTCTTTGTCATTGTTTCCTACTGTACTGGGGTTTCCTTTGAAAGCAGCTATTTGTCTCTTTTTATAGTGAGAATCATGCTTATCAAACTGAATGGATAACAATGAATTTCGTTAAAGTGCACGGTTTCAATTTCATCATATAACATGAAGATCTTCTTCAAGCATGTATGTGTCAAATCTTATTTTTTTTTAGTCTCATGCGATGGGAAATGGTGAGTTATTTATTTCCATAGTTCTCTCTCTGTATAGCTCTTACCTAGTTTAGCACTGCCTTTGCAAATTAGCCATAATGTCTCTCAGGTGGGGTAGGTTTGGAAGTTAGGTAGTACAGTGGACGGAGCAATGGACCTAGAGTCAGAAAGACCTAAATTTAAATCCAGCTTCACGCTCAGATCAACTGTGTGACTTCTAATCCAGTTTCAGACTCGGACTAGCTGTGTGACCCTGGGCGAGTCACTTCAAACTGTTTGCCTCTGTTTCCTTATCTGTAAAATGAACTAGAGAAGGAAATGGTGAACCACTCCAGTATCTTTACCAAGAAAACCCCAGATGGAGCCAGGAAGCATCAGACATGAGTGAACAATAGCTAGGTTTGGAAGAAAAAGGTAATAGTGTAATCTGTTAAACTAAAAGCTAGCTGCTACTTCCTGGATGGAAAGTCAGCAGATTAAGTGGAGCTTGTAAAAAAGGAGCTCCCAGAGTAGAAACTCCTTTTTATAGAGAGAAGGTTCAGCAACTTCTGTGTAACTGGCTCTAAGTGATTTGGCTCAGGCACTGAGGCACCCATTGTCAGTAGAGGCAGCTAAGTGAGTACAGTGTATGGAGGATATAGAACTTTGGACCTAAAGGAGGAAGACCCTTAAATTCAGCCTCAGAAACAGCCTTGTGACCCTGAGCAAGTCGCTGAAACACTTTTTGCCTCAGTTTCCTCCTCATTAAAATGGCAATAATAATAGCATCTACCTCCCTGGGTTGTTGTGCAGGGTTGGGGGTGGGGAGGTGTTATATCAATTCTAGCTCTTCTTAAATTGTAGAGGTTGAAGTTGAAGCCAGCTTACTGGCAGCCAAATCCCTAGAATGAAATCCTCAAAGACTCTAACATCTTGTGGGAAGCACGTTGCTTCATTCCCTTTGAATTTTCCTTCAATCCCTGCGTTTCATCCTTCTTACTAACTTGCTTTTCCCACTGATACCCACCCCCTACAGACACACACACACACACACACACACACACACACACACACACCCCTTTTTGTACACTGCACTTGCCCTCTGCTCAATTACACAGATACACCCTTTGCCTCTGGCCTTTTGGGACTCATTTTTGCTAATCCAATACTAATCTTTCATTCTTCCTCCTACCCCTATCCCCACACCCACCTTCCTAGGACATTGGGTCCCTGACCTTGGGTGTGGTACATTGTCCTCTAAAGCCTGCCTTTATACTTGGAGGATACGTGACATTCCCCCTCTACACCTAACCCCAAAGAGGCAGGAAGCTCACTTTATCCCAGGGACCTGCAGTGTATTCTTAGAAAAGAACTGACAAGGTGACAGGACAATTCTCTCAGTCTATCACTTCTTCCCACCTAGAATATAGGTCTAGCTTTGGTGCCTGGCTAGATAAGAGAGGGAAGCTGTGACCTGATCTAAACTAATGTGAATAAGAGACAGACATGGAGATGAAACCACTGTATTCTTAATCAATCGTACTTAATTGTTTTACTTTGTTACAAGAGATCTCTAACAAAGTGGGAATTACTTGTCAGTGATTGTAACATAAAAACAAAACGTCAGTAAAAGTGGGGGAAAAATACATGATTATAAAAAGCAACCAAAACCATGAGGATATCCAAGCCCAGCCCGTGCGCATTGGGTTATAGCCAATGTATTTCTCTTACCTGCAGTGCCTTGTCCCTTCCTATACTATTTCGTGAGAGTTTTGCTACTTAATAGCTGAGTGAAACAGAGTGAACTTGAGAAACAATGTCTTTTAGTTTCCCTCCTCTGTGAAATGGAGATCCAAGGTAGGAGATACTTATCTTCCATGGGTTCTTAGAGACAGAAAGATCTGTCTGACCTCAGACACTTACTACCGTGTGACCGTGCACAAGAAATGGAAAACCATTCCAGTATGTTCAACCAGAAAACCCCAAATGGGATCATGAAAAGTTGTACATGACTGAAACGACTGAACGACATCAGTAAATTTTGCAGGGTTTTGCAAGCTTTGACATGTTGGATAGAAATCTGGACTTGGAGTTAGGAAGACCTGTTTTACAGATTAGGAAACTGAAGCAAAGAAAAAGTTAAGTGACTTGTCTAGAGCCACATGGCCAGTAAATCTCTGAAGATGGATTTCAAACCTGGTCTTTCTCATTTCCCATTCACAATACCATACTTTCCTTTCACAACTGTCTTGGCAAATCTCACAGCTTGATTTAATATGATTTAATTTGAAGTGGGTACTCTCGGCCACCAGAGAGAGCCAACATATTTTCCTTTCTAAGTTATCACCAGAATCAGTGATAGGGAGACACTTTCCTTATTTAGTGGGTAGATCAGAAAACTCAGTAGCCAAGGGCAACTTGACAATTTAATTTTTGAGGCTGGATCACAATATCAACCTTATAATTGACCATCGTAGAAGGAAGAGGCCGGGGAGAGAAAGCGAGAGCGAGAGAGAGAGAAAGAATGTTTGAGGCATAACTGCTCTTGAAGAATTTGGAGATAATGTAATGTAGCAAGATAGGAGTAAATGCCATCAAATTTAATCCACAGAAATATGTCGTTCAAATACTCAGTTATAGAGTTTTATGGTTTCTTTTAATAGGGATGCTTTATCTGTATTGATGTAAATAGTTTCCAGGTTTGTTTTTTCTTTGTTAAATAAGTATTGTATGGAGGCAGAGTTCTATTTCTGTTTTTTAAATGGACAACCACAGTAGTTTGGGCTACTTTTCCCATAAATGTAATTACTGCCTAGGTATTATAAGTAGAATTGTGTGGGTAAAATCAAACCCTACAGGCTTTTGGTTATGTCTGGGTCTGACTGCTCAAGGACACCAAGGGCTCACCAGCAGAGGGTCAAAATGAGGGCTTTGGGCTGCTCTAACCTTGATTTTTGCTGAAGCCAAGTCTCTTCTGACTACAAATCAGCCATTTATCCACCATGCCACACGGCAACTGGTCCCCTTGTTTAGGACTACAAACATTATAAGGATGGCATTTTTAAAAATTTTATTTTTATCTTATGGAATAAAACAAGCATCTCCATAATGTAGTATAATAAAAAAGATGATTGTACATGAAATTGCAAACCTGCTATGTACAACTTGCTATTCCTTTCTAATATACAACTAAATTATCATACAAATGTCTTTTTTCTTCCCCCTCCCCTCCCTCCTAGAGATGACTACCGTTACACACGCACACACGCACACATGCACACACACATACTATATATACACACACACATATATGTATGTAAACTTCTTCTGTACATACTTCTATTTATCAGTTCTTTCTCTCGATGCAGATAGCATCTTCACACGTTCTTTTTAGTTAATTTGGGTATTTATAGTAGTCAAAATAACTTATTTGTTCCAAGTCATTCATAATATTGCTATTACTGTATAGAATGTTCTCTTGGTTCTGCTTATTTTACTCTTCATTATTTTGTGCAAGTCTTTCCATGTTTTTCTAAAATCACTGAGACCATCATTTCTTACAGCACAGTAGTATTCCATCACAATCACTTACCAAAACTATCATTTGAGAATAAAAAACTTACCAGATATTTACCTCTATATGTTAATTACCTTTTATTTGTATGGACCTGTGAATTAGGAGCTAGAGGAATTTCCTCCACTGCCATTCCACTCACTGTTCCCTGAACTTGTGACTCTATTTCCCCCCTCTGTGCCTTTGCGTAGGCTGTCCCTCATGTCTCTTGCCAGATAGACCCCTAGTTTTCTTTAAAATGCAGCTCAGATGGTACTTTCTACAGCAGCCTCTCCTAGGCCCCTGAATTATTAGTGTTTGTTTGTAGTGCTCTCTCTTCTCTTCAAATTATGATGCATTCCCATACCTGTTTATTTGTTATATTTTAACACATCTTCATTCCCTAGTATAATGTAAATTCTTTGAGGCCTGGAGCTGTTTTTCATTTTATCTTAATATCCCTGATGCCTAGTATACTTTCTTGCACAGAGTAAGTACTGAACAAATACTTACTGTATTGGATCAGAGAGTTAAATGACTTGCCCATGGCTACATCTCTATTTATAAGATGCACATATGAATCCCAATATGAGTCAAATGTCCATATTCATTTACCATAGAGGATATGTTATCAGAGTCCATAGATAAATTACTTGTTCTATCAAATATACTGAAAGGACAAAGTCACTTTCACATTAGTAGTGTACTTTCCAGGGATGTACAAATTGATAGTGAGGTTGATGCATGCATTGCCAGAGCTAGCTTAGTGTTTGGGAGGCTCCGAAAAAAGTTTGGGAGAGAAGAGGTATTAGACTGACTACCAAACTGAAGGTCTACAGAGCCGTTGTGTTGACCTCATTGTTGAATGCCTGTGAAACATGGACAGTCTATCAGCATCATGCCAGGAAACTGAATCGCTTCCGTTTGAACTGTCTTAGAAAGATTCTGAGGATCACCTGGTAGGATAAGGTATCAGACACTGAAGTCCTTGCTTGAGCTGAACTGCCTGCCAAGCATTCAAACTGTGCTTCAGAGAGCGCAACTCTGATGAGCTGGCCATGTTGTTTGAATGTGAAATGTACTCTTGCCAAAGACTATTTTATGGAGAACTCACATGGTGCAGGCAATCACATGGTGGTCAGAAGAAGTGATACAAGGACACTCTCAAGGTCTCTTTCAAGAACTTTGAATTTGACTGTGCAACATGGGAGACACTGGCACAGGACCACGCAGCATGGCATGAGCAAAGCAGAATTGAGATAGCACAAAATAAACAATGCAAAATTGTAGTAGCCACCCCCCAAAATTTATATGGACTATCTGTGTATTGCCTCTAAATGATTATTTTAATTTCAGAAATGTTGAATTTTAGTGGATGTTGGACCATTGGAGCTCTGGGTTGGAGCTCAGGGGCACAATGGAAGGGAGAGATATCTGAACAGAGGTAATCATCAAAGCTATGGGAACTGATAAGATACTCAAGAAAAAGTGTGTAGAGAGAGAAGATGGAGCAAGAAAGAGAATGAGGAACCTAGAGAAGTAGGAGGAGAACTTTGAGATTTCAGAATCGTAGAAACCAAGGAAACCAAAGGCATCAAAAAGAAAGAGACAATAAAAAAATGTCAATCAATACAGCAAAGTCAAAAAGAATGAGGATAGGGGGAAAAAGTAATTGGATTTGATAATAAAAAGGCTATTTGTGATTTTGGGAAGAGCTATGTCAGGAAAATGGTAGCAATGGAAGCTACATTGTGAGAGTTTGATTAGTGAACACATGTCAAGGGAGATGAAGACAGGAAGAGCACACTACTCTTTCTAATTAGGGCAGGAATAGCCGTGTATCTTCATTACTAGATTTAGACTAGTATTTGGCACTAATTACCATGCTATTAAATTAGAAAAGTTAAGTAAATGAACTGTCTCAAGAATATATAACTTGTAGTAGACATTCTTAGGGTTAGGGGGCCAAAGGAGAAGAATCTGTTGTCATCTAAATTGGTATTCTTGCAAGTCATAATGAAAAACACAGTATGTTCTGGAAGAAAGAGTGCCAACAAGACTTTGAGTCAGAAGTCTTGGCTTTACATTCCACCTCTAGCACTGGCTAGCTATATAATCATAGACAAACCATTTTAGTTGTCTTGGCCTCAGTTTACTTAACTATAGAATGAGATGATTGGACTAGATGAGGTGGTAAAGTCCCTTCCAGCTCCAAGTTCTGTGACCTTAACAGGTGTTATAGATTGATAGCACTCTGGAGAATAAATTACCTAGTAACCTTGGTTCTTCCAGTTTTGAGTTGAAACAAATGAAAGGAAGCTATCAAATCCTTCCAGGAGATATCTGCTGCTGATGCTGAGTCAGATAAGAGCCTTGCATTTTTTAAGGCTATTCACTTATATCTCAAAAGTAAAGGGATAGGCTTAAAATGTATGAATTCAAATTTTCAGATAATTTTGCAAAGCAGATAGAAGTTGGAAGATTTCCACAATGGATTCTTAATGGACCATACTTTGGGGAAAAGGGATGTGAACATAGTTCGAGTTGGAGAAGAAAAAGAGAAGACTGTAAAAAACCAGTTTGTCCAGTAACTTTCTGGAATTTAAATGTTACCGTAGTCCAATCCTCTCCTTCTGAAGATGAGAAAACTGTGGTCCAAAGGGTTAAATGACCTTCCCGGTCACAAAAGTAGTAAGTAGCTGGTATTTATGAACCTGGCTACTCTCTCAACTTTACCCTGAACGTATGTGAGCCACTACCAAATTTCTTGTACTAGAAGTAGCTTCACAGTTTTCCTGTTGACTTCCAATTGGAAAGAAATTTGACCAGTTTATAATATGGCCTGACCCTGTCCCACTCTACCCTGCCCCACTGCCCTCCGGGAAAGTCATGTTGTATTCTATCATTTTGAGAGAAAAAGGATAGATATCATAGCCCCATGTGGTGAAAAGGCTATATAATGGTGCCAGATGACTTTTAAAGTCTTTATTGTAATCTGGGAACTAATTTACTACGTTATAAATGAATCCTGCACGTTGTGAGTTCACACCTTCCTTTGCCATTTATATGAGATAAAAATAGGAGGGGTTGGTGTGAATAACTGTGAAAACCTTTTCATTCTTCCATCCCAGAAATACATCTGGATGCACTTACATGATGCGCTTTCCATCATTTCGAAATTTAATAAACCTTATAGCACCTTCCATGTTGAGGTGGCTCAATAAATTATCTTCACCAAGTTAAATAACATCATCAGAAGGCAGGGAGCCCAGTAGTTTATAACTACCCCAGTGTTTGCATTAATGAGGTACCTTGGGTCAACAGAGAAAAAGTCAGTGCTTACAACCTGTAAGGTAGACTCTTTAAAAAGGGGGCAGGGGACTTTTTAGACAGCCACAAAAGGATTAGCACACCACTCAGTGCAAATGACCATGGGTGGCCTGGATTTTTTTTTTTTTTAAGTCTTAGAAGTGCTGCCCAAGTACCTATAGAGAATATTTGATTCAAAAGGAAACATGTCAAGCAAGTCATACATTCCTGTAGGGGCATGTGTATATGACAGGTAGCTGTAAATAGGGACAAGAAAAGAGAGAAGAGTTTCTGAACGCTTAATGTTATTTTTGTAAAATCATGTCAAAAAAAGGTCTATGAATAAAGATCAACTGTAGATTTATGACAACCTGCCCCTAAACTCCATCTGTGACAGGAGCTTTATAATTCTGTAAGCTATTAGGCAAGCAACCAGCCTGATCTACGGTGGCTGGGCTGAGAGCTTATTCGGTTCTGTGCAGTTACTAGGTCTCAGAAAAACAAGGTGATTGTTTACAGATTTCTAAAATCTCTGATGGGTTCATCATTTTTCTTCTCTCACGATGAAACTTTTCCATGAATGAAATACAAGGTGAACACCCTTGGTCTCTGATTACATAGTTATAGAAATAGCTTTGGCATTGCTTTGTAAGCTTACCTATATATCTCAGTTGTAGGTCACAATAACTCTATAGGGTAAATAGCATATTATTATGTGTAATGTTTATACATATCATAATGTGTATGTTATATATAATATGATATGGACAACCAAAACAATTGTAATTGACCTTCATTGCTTTCCCTTTAAATAATTGTTTTAATTTTTAACATTATTAATATAGTTGAAAATTGGTATTGATTTGGTAGATGTGAAAATATAACAATTGGATAGATGTGAGGTAAATGAATCAGTAGATAGCCTGGGCTCAAGAGTAGACATGCTGTATAAACAGCACCTAATTTGTGGCAGTTTAAAAATTGTTGATCTTTTGCTTTTGTATCAGCTTAATTTCCAAATATATTCCTACCACCTACTCTCTTTACAGAGGCATCA
Source organism: Bettongia penicillata ogilbyi (assembly GCA_023548195.1). Lineage (NCBI taxonomy): Eukaryota > Metazoa > Chordata > Mammalia > Diprotodontia > Potoroidae > Bettongia > Bettongia penicillata. Next base: position 2,839,867 of record JAJHZJ010000382.1, on the reverse strand, counting down.
CTTGTAACAAAGGGAAAAAAAGGTAATTCAGCAAATTTAACCAACATATCAACAAAGTCCAACAGTATATTCAGTTTATATGCAGCGCCCAGAGTCTGCAAAGAAGGGAGAAAGGTCTGTTTTCTCTTTCAGACCTAAACTTGATCATTGTATTTACATAGTGTTTAGTTTCCAAACAGGTTCTTTTTTTTTTCCTGAAAACTGGTGGTTAAAACTTGCCAGCACACCCCCGAGTTCAACTGTATCATTTTGTTGCTTTTTATTAAATTTTTTTATTCATTTTATTAAAAATTTCCCAATTAAATTTAAAAAGTTTTAACATTCATTTTACAAATTTTTTGAGTTCTGAATTCTCTCTTTCCCTTACCCCTTGAGAAAGCAAGCAATATGATACTATTTTACAAAAGAAAAACACCAAAGAAAAATAAAGTGAAAGAAGTATTCTTCAACGTACAGTTTTCTCTCAGGAAGTGAATCGCATTTTTTTATCATGTGTCCTTTGGAATTGTCTTGATCAGAGTAGCTAAGTCTTTCACAGTTGGTCATCTTTACAATATTGCTGTTACTGTGTTCAGTGTTCTCCTGGTTCTGCTCATTTTACTTTGCATCAGTTTGGATAAGACTTTCCAAGTTTTTCTGAAACTACCTTTTTCACCCTTTCATAATAGTATTCCATCACAGTCACAATCCCACAACTTGTGCAGCAATTCCCCAATTGTCACCACAAAAAAAGGCTGCTATAAATATATTTGTACATATAGGTCTTTTTGCCTTTTCTTTTATCTCTTTGGGGTATCAACCTAGTATTGCTGGGTCAAAGGGCATGCAAGTTTTATAGCCCTTTCAACATAGTTCCAAATAGTTCTCAGGAATGGTTGGATCAGTTTACAACTCCCCCAATATTTCTTTAGTTATATCTATTTTTCCACATACCTTATCTTCAATATTTGTCATTTTCCTTTTCTGTCATGTTAGTCAATCTCGTAGGCATGAGGTAGTATCTCAGAGTTGTTTTAATTTGCATTTCTTTAATCAACAGTAATGTAGAGCATTTTTCGTGTTACTATTGATAGTTTTGATTTCTTGTTCTGAAAATGACCTGTTCATATCCCATGACCATTTGTCAATTGGAGTTGTTTTCGAAGAGTTCACTTGTAAGTTGGTTATTTGGAATTCAAATTGTATTTGCCCATAGAAACAGTGTTATAAAAGATTGTTAAGTTCCAAGGCTAACCCACAAAAGCCCATTTTAATGTAGCTGGACCACAATGCTAATCATGTTGTCTTTGATTTCTCTTGGTTCAACAAATGTTTATTTCATATGTAAGACATTATACTAAGATAATGGGATGCAAAATAGAATGGAAAGTTGTACATATAAATAATTATTTCAGATAGTGTTTGATGTGGTCTTTTACATCTATTATTATATTTGATTCCCATTATAGCTCTGTTCAATGGTTTGATGGTTTTTAATCTTAAGGATGGGGAAGCTGAGACTCAGAAGCTAAATGATATGTCCTCCTAGATATAGCTAGCAAGTGTCTGAGACAGGATTTGATTTTAGGTCTTCCTGACTTCAAAGTCAGAACTCTATCCACTGTGCCACCTAGCTGCCCCTTAAGGTATATGGGACAAAAGAGGCAGCAGAATATAGTGGTCTAAGTACTAGGCTTAGAATCTGAAAGAGTTAGGTTCAAGTGCCACTTCCAGCACTTAATAGCCTTATAATCCTGGGGAAGTCACTTCAGTTGCAAAACAAGGGGGTTCTTTGAGATAAAGTCCCTTTTCCATCCTTAAATCTCTCTTTCTCTGGTTTTCTAAATCATCGAGGGGTGTGATCATAGGTCCTTCATATATTTGTATGAGAAAAAGAATGATAAAAAGGCATATATAGTTAGAGTGTTATGAGAAATTCAAGGAGGAAAATAAAACTTTTTAAATGAAGAGGTTTGCCTGGGAAGGCTTCATGAAAGATAGGGTATCTGAGTTCATTCTTGAAGCAATGGAGGGACATCAGGCAATGAAAATGTGGGCAGGGAATATGAGTCTTGATGAACTATTACACTTTGATTGAAAAGAATCAGAAAAGAAGACAAAGATATGGTCAAATTGATAAGAAGGGGAGGAGGAAAAGCATTTGTTAAGTGACTACTATGTGCCTAGCACTGTGCTAAGACCTTTACAAATATTATTTCATTTGATCTCACAACAATCCTGGAAGATAGGTGCTCTTATTGTTCCCATTTTACCATGAGGAAACCAAAGCAGATGCAGGCTAAGTAACTTGTCCAGGGGCACACAGCTGGTAGGTATCTGAGGCTATATTTGAACACAGATCTTCCTGACTCCAGGACCAGTGTCTATCTACTGTACTTCTAGATTGAGCGCTGCCAGAGATCCATATAGGTCATTTAGTCCAACCCTCTAGTTTTATAGATGAGGAAGGAAATGGAGGCTCAGAGAAGTTAAGTAATTTGTCCAGGATAATATGGTTTAAGTGATAGAGTAGAAATTCACACCCACTCTGCTAACTCCAAATTTAATAATTTTAATAAATAATTTTAATGAATTTAATATTGTATCATGGAAGAGAACAGGGAAAGTGTAACATCATAGAAGTTATAAAGAGAACCATTAAAAAGCAAAAGATGGTCAATTGTGTCAACTGCTGCAAGAAGAGACCCAAAAACAAGGCAGTCAGTCATCACTGACCTGGGAAAGAGTATTTCAGTAGTGCTGAGAATGGGAAGGAGAGCACAAAGGATTGAGAAGTGAGTGGGTAGTAAATAGGAAACTGGAACAATGAAGGCAGACTCCACTTTTTAAAGGTTGGGAGAAATAGTAGGAGAATTTTTGAGGAGTCAAGGGAAAGGGCTTTGTTGTTTATGTTTTTAGGATAAGGGAGATCTGAGCAAGTGTCTGGAAAGAGGGCAAGGAGCTGACAGGGAAAGAGAGATTTAACATGAGAAAGAAGGGATGCCTAAAAAAGAAACCTTAAGGAGGAGAGAGGAGATGATTCAAGGAAGTTGCATGTTGAAGAGGCTAGCCTTGGCGGTGAGGGAGTGGTAAGTTTCTTGAGGGAAAGAATGATTTTTTTCTGTTTTTGTATTCCCAGCACCTAGCCTGAAATAATTAGCCTGAATTCTCAGTTCTAGAAGTGCTAAGGGCCCCATGAGCTTAGCAGGGAGGAGGAGAAACAGTTTCCTCTCCGGTTTGGGGAGATGTGGGCCTTTTCTCAGCAAAAATTTAGAAATAGGCAAAATTCATCTTTGATATTCTCTCAACTTCCTTTCTGCACCTCCTCTCTCAATACTTATTTTGCCCTCTGGTTCTAGAATATCAGGACCGTTTTCCTTGATAATTTCATGGAAGATGATGTCTAGGCTCTTTTTTTGATCATGACTTTCAGGTAGTCCCATAATTTTTAAATTATCTCTCCTGGATCTATTTTCCAGGTGAGTTGTTTTTCCAATGAGATATTTCACATTCTCTTCCATTTTTTCATTCTTTTGGTTTTGTTTGGTGATTTCTTGGTTTCTCGCAAAGTCATTAGCCTCCATCTGTTCCATTCTAATTTTGAGAGAACTATTCTCTTCAGTGAGCTTTTGAACCTCTTTTTCCATTTGGCTCATTCTGCTTTTGAAAGCATTCTTCTCCTCATTGGCTTTTTGAACCTCTTTTGCCAATTGAGTGAGCCTATTTTTCAAGGTGTTAATTTCCTCAGCATTTTTTTGGGTCTCCTTTACCAAGGTATTGACCCGTTTTTCATACTTTTCTTGCATCTCTCTCATTTCTCTTCCCAGTTTTTCCTCCACCTGTCTAACTTGCTTTTCAAAATCTTTTTTGAGCTCTTCCAAGGCCTGAGCCCACCCGACATCCCCCTGGGATGTCTGGGGTACTGAGGCCCCACCCTCCATGTCTTTCTCTGATGGCAAGAATATGTCCTCGTCATCAGATCCAAATGTCGGGATCATTTGCATTTGTTGGAAAAAACTCTCTATAGTCTTATTTTTCTTCCCTTTTCTAGGCATTTTCCCAGCCAGTTACTTGACTTCTGAGATTCCTGCCCACCCCCCGCCTAGATCCGCCCAGCTAGTGCTTGGGGTCTGAGATTCAAATGCGCCGCCCAGCTGCTAATCAATGTGACCTTTAGTTCTGGTGCTGGGGTGGGGGCAGGGCTGCCTCCCAGGCTCGGCTTCCTCAGGGGCTTTATGCAGAGACTTTCAGGAACGGAGTAGGTGGGGGGGGGCGCCTCCCAGGCTCAGTTCCCTCAGGGGCTTTATGCAGAGGCCTTCAGTAATAGAGCGGGGTGGGGCAGGGCAGTCTCCCAGGCTCAGCTCCCTCAGGTTGTTTATGCAGAGACCTTCAGTAATGAAGATCCTGCCTGCTGCTGGGGGAGTCTTGGGCCACTGCCGCGGCTGCTGCCTCCGCTGCCGCCCACGCCTCTGCCTCTGCCACTTCCTGCCCCTGTCTCTGCCGCCGCCGCTTCCTCCCAAGGGGGCCCGAGTCACGGAGACACCCCGCTGCTCCCCTCTTCCAGCCCAGGCGTTTCTCCCACTGACCTGCAGCCTCTGTGGGCGGAGGGACCCTCCCGGCCGCCGGAGCTTCTGTCCCTGAAGCCTGCTCGGGTCAGCTTCTCTGGGACTGCAGCCAGGGCAGCGCTGGGGTGGGGTCCGCTTTCCGGGGCCCGACGGACCCTGGGGATGGCTCTCCAGGGCTCTCTGGAACAGAAATCTCTTACACTCCGTTTCTGTACACCTTTCAGTGGTCCAGAAGTTATGGGGGTCTCTTTTTACATTAATTCTATGGGCTGTGGTTTTGGAGCTCGTAAACTTGCGTCCTTCTACTCCGCCATCTTGGCTCTGCCCTGCACCTCCTCTCTCACTCACTGGAAAGACAATCTGTGTGTGAGAGACACCTACATCTGTATGTACATATGTATGCATATATGTATACCCACATGTACATACATATGGAACAAACTAATGGCATGACAGTTGATTAGTTATAATGGCAAAGATGTCATACTAATATATTTTCTTTTATAAATTTTGAGTAATAGCTTTAGAAGTAGTGGTTTGCAGATAAAAACAATGAAGGCAAGTTTAACGACAGTCTAAGTCACTAAAGAAGCTAAGAGTAGAATCTAGAACTCCAAAAGCCTCCATTTTTATTAAAATATTATTTTTTCTAGCTTATTCCAGTCGGTCCTTTAATTTGTTATTTGTTCTCTGGCAAAAAAAAAAGGCAAATAATTGCTAAAGGATGTGCTAATTTGGAAAAGGGAATACCAATGGCACTTGACTATGAGGTAATTATGTGATACTGACATGGAATGCTGTGTATTATGTTACACTGTGTAGAATATAATCTCCTTGAGAGAAGGGTTTGTTTCTATTTGTTTGTTTTCATTACGTCTCTGTCTTATACTATGTCTTGTACATAATTAGAGCTTGATAAATATATTTTGAATTAAATAAAATTTGTGTCTGAATTAGATGTCTATAAAGTTTTAGAAAGGTCTTCCACCTTCCTCTTTCCTATCCTTTCTACTTTGCTTCCCCATTAATGAATACAGCATTCCATGTACTGTATCACCTTTAAGTCAATTCCTTGAAATTATTTTTTTTAACTTTGCTGGTTTAAAATCAATTTTTACTGTGTAAACACCAGAGCCAAGAAAATGTTACTGTATAAACACAATCTTGGTGTTGGAATTATACCACGGTTCTTTCCTCAAGACCTTCCCAGAACTTCATTGGACATCTTGGATATTTAGTTAGTCACTCAGGAGTTTGTTCCCATTTAGCTACAGGTGGAAAAAAAAAACCCAAGAGAGTAGAGTACATTAAAACATGTTCATTATTCAAAATGGGACATCAAAGTAAAGAACCAGAAGTCTTGAGGCAAAATATGTGTCTCAGACCTAAAAAAAATGACTAATTTAATTTATTGCATTTACCAAGTGTGACTTAGGGTGAAGGAAACACCTGGAACGGTGCTTTATTTGGCTCCCCATGTGTACCCTACTTGTGAGAATCTCACTTTTCATTAAAAGTAGACAGGTGCATTCACCAAACTAGAGAGGGGGCAGAGTGCCCTTCTTCGCTGGGGGAAAACCATCACTATTTCAATCCATGAGAAATAGATTTCCTGGCTTTGATAATTAAGCTGGCAAAGCAAATTTGGTTCCAACATTTTAATGAGTGAGTGTGGGTGGCCAGCAAATTGCAGGTTCAGACATAAACGTTTCAAATGTGGGTGGCTGGCTCTTAACCCCGGGGCAAACTATCTGATTCTCTTGAGCCTAAAAAGTTTTTCGGCTGGTAGCTAAACTGAAAGAGAAGTTGCTAACTCTCGAAGGTGAACTTTGAAGCTTCCCTCAGAAATTTTTTACCAGTTAATAGGGCAGGTAGAAGATTCCTCACTTAGCATGGCCAAGTGGGTAAAGTAATTTCTTTTGAGTTCATAGGGAACGGATTAGTAATGCTTAGAACAATGACAGAAAACCTTACAGGATGGGAGTGAACGATTCAGATTCAGGAGGAACTGGGTTAAAAAAAACCCTCTAGTACTTACTGGACACATCAATTAACTTTCTTTCCCTTAAGCCTAAGTTTTCTCTTCTGAAAAATGGGGCAAGTAATAGACTCTATCTTACAGGGTTGTAATGAGGATCAAATGAGTTAATTTGCATAAAGCCCTTTGCAAACTTTAAAGTACTTTATACAAGTCAGCAGTCTTTATTACTAGCTCCTGATTGGTGTGAATAATGACCCCTGAAGTGGTTGCTTTTTATTTGGATTTACGTTGCCTGTTTATATTGGGCTGGAACCAATTACAATATTTGATATAATTATATCTTCAAAGAGTATTAATTGGAATGCCAGCTCACCTTCAAAGAACTCATTATTTACACTAATCGAAACCTAGTTGCTTTTCTATTATCTATGCATATAACTTGATTCTTATATATAGAAACATAATAATTTGTTTTCTCCATTTCATACATGCACTAGATTAACCCACTCTTTGACTACTGGATAAAAGCTAGACTCCTTTGTCTGCTCTCCAAGGTCCTCCACACCCTGGCATATACCTACCTTTCCAAATTTATCTTCCCCTATGTGTTCTATGCTCTACTGCAATTGTACTTATCCCTAAACCCATATGTGAGGCAGCTAGATAGGTCAGTACTGAGCCTGGAGTCAGGAAGACATGAGTTCAAATCTGGCCTTAGACGTTCACTAGTTATGTGACCCTGGGCAAGTTGCTTTATCTCTGTCTTAATCTACTGGAGGAGGAAATGGTGGATGACTCCACTGTCTTTGCCAAGAAAACTCCATATGGGGCCATGAAGAGTTGGATGTGACTCATCAACGACAACATCCCCATCTGTGATTCTTTCCTCCTTTGTGCTTTTGTTCACACAATTCCCAGTGCTCTAATGACTCTCCCTTCTGAAATCCTACCCATATTTAAAGATGCTACTTAGATATCACCTTTTCCAAGGAATCTTCTGATCCTTGTCACAAATGAGCTATATGTTTCTCCAGACATTATAGTACCCTATAACTGCCTTATGCTGTCATATTCTGTTTTATCACATAACAATGTTTTTATTAGATAATAAATTTAACAATAGTTTTATTATATTATAGCATTATAATAACATATATTTTAATAATTATGTTATATACATATATTGCATATTTGTGTAGAGAATGAATTCCATTAGGACCAGGACAATGTCTTAATTACATCTCTTAGCTTCTTCCATTCTTACAATGATTATGTGAATGTAGTTTGACTATTGGTTAATGAATCCTATAGTCATAGTTGCAAGAGGCCTCAGAGGCCATCTCATCTGACTCTAACCTGGGCAGAAATAAATGGCTGAGGAATCATTCTTTCACTTCACAGTCCTCTAGTGTTTATATATTTCGTTTGAGCCATATTACTTATACTCACTTGTTTAGTAAAGTATTAATCATTAAGAAAATTGTTAGATAAAACCAATCTTTACTGTTGAGAAGTCTGATTTACAGATTTAGGGCTAATAAAGTTTTGCCAAAGATACATCTTTCTTTAATAAACTCAAAATCATTTTTTTGTATTTAGTATTTAATTTTTCCTGTTACATGCAAACAATTTTTAACATTTGTTTTTAAAACTTTTGAGTTCCAGATTCTCTCCCTTCTTCCCTCCCCATCATTGGGAAGGCAAACAATTCCATACAGGTTATTTATGTGTAGTCTTGCAAAACACATCCATAATAGTCATATTGTGAAAGAAAATAGAGATTTAAAAAAAAACTCAAGAAAAATTAATAAAGTGAAAAAAACAAAAGTTGCTTCCATCTGTATTCAGGCACTATCAGTTCTTTCTCTGGGGATGGAATTTTAAATTTTAAATCCTAAATCCTTCAGATTTGTCATGGATTGTTTTATTGCTGAGAATAGTTGTCATTCATAGGGGATCATCCTACAGTATTGCTGTTACTTTTTTACCTGGGGCAGCTAGGTTGTGAATGGATAGAGCACCAGTGCAGGAGGACCTGAGTTCAAATCTCACCTCAGACACTTGAAACTCACTAGCTGTGTGACCTTGGGCAAGTCACTTAACCCCAATTGCCTCATCCTGGGTCATCTCTAGTCATCCTGATGAATATTTGGTCACTGGATTCAGATGACTCTGGAGGACAAGTGAGGCTGGTGACCTGTATAGCCCTCCCTCTCAAAACAAAGTCAGGTGCAAGTCATGTCATTATTTCTCTGATGGCATTGTCTTCTTTGGTAACGAAGGATGAACACACTTTTTACCTATTATATTTCACTTTTTATCAACCCATATAAGTCTTTCTAGGTTTCTCTGAGAGCATCCTGTACATTTTAGTACAATAGTATTGCATCACAATTACATACCATAACTTATTCAGCCATTCCCCAATGGATGTTCATCTCTTCAATTTCCGATTCTTTACGCCCAAAATAGAGGTGCAATCGATATCTTTTTTTTTTTACATAAAGTCCCCTTCTCCTTTTTTTGTTTTAATCTTTTGGAATACAGACCTAATAGTGATATTACTATGTCAAAGGGCATGCATCATTTTATAGCCTTTTGGGCATAGTTCCAAATTGATCTGTAGAACGGTTTAATCAATTCATAACTCTGACAGCAGTACATTAATGTCTCATTTTTCCCACATCCCCTCCAACATTGGTCATTTACTTTTTCTGTCCTGTTATCTAATCTAATAGATATGAGGTACTACCTCAGAATTATTTTAACTTGCATTTCTCCAGTCAGTAGTGAGTTAGAATATTTTTTCATATGGCTATAGATAGCTCTAATTATAATTTTTTAATTAGTAAAGCAGCATAGTGCAGTGGAAGGAGCATTCAGGCCAGGTATTAGGAGACCAAATTGGAACCCCTGGTTACACTAACTTATTTGTGTGACCTTAAGTGAGTCACTGACTCTATCAGAGACAGAGTTTCTTTATCTGCAAAATAGATAATACTTGTACCTTAAGACTATAATGTGCAGAACAGCTGCAAGCCAACTGAAAGAGGGAAATACTAAACTCACTAAAGGAAACTCAAGAAACAGTGAGCTCCCACACTGATGAAATTGCAGTTCAGATAAAAAAAAAAAAACTTCATTGAGTAGTTATGGGAAAGAAAAAAAATGATTGGTAAAGGTAAGGTATAATGAGCTATAAAATTAGCATATTATTTACAAATTGGTGTTACCCATATGATCTTGAAACCATGAAATGGATAGACTGAATGTGATAAAAAGAGAACAGCCCAACAGCCTGCAGCTATCAATTATTGGTGAAGACCTTATGGTACTCCCCTCAAAACCTTTGATAAGTAAGCAACTTACTTATTATTCTGCTAATAAGAGTTTCTAATTCTGTTTTTTTTTTTATTTTTTACACTTCTGAAAGGCTTCTATTTCTCTGTCTCAGGGGTAGAAGTCCTATGTAGTTACAATATGAGATGAGAAGAGTAGAGAGAAAAGAAGAAAGAAAAGAAGGGAAGGCTAGGAAAGGGGAAGGAAGGAAGGAAGGGAGGGAGGGAAGAAAATTCACTGTGCAATCTATAAAACCAAATCTGATGATGTCTAAGTTGGGGTTTTTCCTACCTGCTAGCATATGTAGCATGGAGTGCAAAATGCTACCACTCCCAGTATGGAATAATTTACCCTTCCTTGAACAACATGTAGAATTTTAATATTTGAAGTTGGACTATGGTGGGTTTTTTTCCCCATTTGGTGGGGTGACATAGCCATGAATTATGAAAACAAAAACATTTATTTAGGACTTAAAAGTCTTCCTGGAAGAGCATGAGAGGTTGCATAAAATATGTGGTAAGTAATCAGAATAAAATTGGATAGAGGGGAAATATGATTGATTTTATTTTGACATATAAACAAATTAAATAAATTGGCATTTTTTTAAAGTGTGAAAAGGGCAGATACTAAGCATTCATATACCTTACCTCATCTCTTGAATGAATTTGGAGTGTGTCTGCATCTGCCTAAATCAACACAGTGGTTTGGACAGTTTTCTTTGATTTTAGAAAATGGGGGAGGGAACCCCTGCAGTTTGTGAAATAAATGAAAATGAAAAATCAAATGTTTGATTTGTTTCTTGGTGGAGGAATTTCTGGGGTATTGTTTGCCTTCCCCCACTGCAAAAATATGAAAGTTTCCCTTGTTTCCACTATTCACCTATCACCTCAATATAGACAAAGAAAAGCATGAAAGAATCTTTTGAAAATTTATTATCAATAATCTGAAGGAAAAAACCCCTAACTTTGAAATAAGAGAATTAATCTCCAGTCTGGCTGCAGTAGGAATGTCTGTAATGTCCTTGGCCATAACCTAAGTCCCTGTGAAGTCAATAGCAATTTGATTGCCTACGAAGAGAACAGTTGTTCTCCTGTGTTTTGAGCCACAGGGGAACCGTAAATTTTTGTGATAAAGATAATTTAGAGAGGGATTATATTTTCCCCTTCAGTCATTAGTGCTTGATGCTGTCTTATCCTGTTACTTAGGTTTTCTTTTCATCATGCAATTGATCGTGTGGCAAATGCAATTTGGAATGAGGATTGGCAGTAGCAAATAACTTTTAAAAGGGTGAAAAATAAAAGCTTTATTAAGACTTGCTCCTTTCTTTGGAAAGGTTAGCCTGTGCACTGAAATATCAGATAGCACTGCATTAGAGTGGCTTTTGTCCAGTAGGACTCTATACTGAGATTCCATCTGAATAGTAACATATTTTGTACTCTGGGGGAAGGACAAAAGGAAAAGAGACTAAGAAATTTACACTTAAGTAATGTGACAGGGAGGTGGCTTCACATTCTTGAGTAATATTTAGCTTTATGGATCAATCTCTTCCTTTTGCCCTCTATATGGTTGGCTTGGAATCAGAATCATAGAATCATACGTCCACAAATTTGAAAGGACCTTATAGGCTCATCTTCCTGAAGCAGGAAATAATATCTGTAACATACTCAGCAAGTGGTGCTTGGGACTGGAAATGGCCTACAGTATGATCAGTCCATACTTTATATTTTGGAGAAGTCAAAGGGAGGTGGAAAACTCATTGCCTGAACTTTAACATAGGTCTCAGTAGAATTCCAAGGTGGATGGAATGGAAATGATTAAAGGGGAGGAATTGTTAGGTCTCTGATGTTTATTATGGCTGCAGGTGAAAAAGGAGAATTTGGAGAAAGATGAGGAAAAGACCATCATGAAAACAAAGAAGAGACACACTTAGCAGATAAAACTACAAGGGTTAGGGCCGTAGCACCCCTGTTATTCGGAAAATCCATGTAAAATTTTTGGCCCTTCCTTCCTACCAGAGAAGTATGAATTTTTTCATTTTCTTTTGTGGGGTGTTTACTAAAAGATAAACTATGTTGATATTATACAATTCTATACAAAGATTTTCTGCATTTCTGAATTTTTAAATTTTTTCTGTGTCATCTACTGGTCTTTGCATGTCATCTGTGACTTCTGCAAAACTCCCCAGAATTTCCCATTTAATTTCTTATGGCAGCTCATGATATATTGAAACCATGATGAGAAAGTCATGATGTGGAAGGGATAACTGTATTTTGCGATGCTGAGCATTCAGTACTTAGGTTCCCTTTTGTCATTTTCCTAGTCATTTGTCTGAAAAACAGCAGACTATTTTTGGTAATTTATCTATTGATATTGAAGAACTAAAGAGGGAAATAAGCATTAATGTAGCACCTGCTGTGCACCAGGTACCATACTAAGTGCTTTACAAATATTCTTTCATTTGTTCCCCACAAGAAGCCTGCAAGGCAAATGCTATTATTTTTTTTACAGTTGAGGAAACTGAGGAAATAGTTTCTTATTCAGAGTAAGTGTCTGAGGCCAGATTTGAAATCAAGTCAGTCTTTCCAACTTAGCTCAGTTCTGTATTCACTGTACCACCCAGCTGCCTGTAAGACTTGGGATAAGTTACAGGATCACAGATTCAGATCTGGACAGAATCTTAGAAACCATCTAGTCCGGCCTTCTTATTCTTTAAATAAGGAAACTGAAACTTAAATGAGATTATACATGTCATGAATTTTGTCAGTTTTACTTGCTATGTAAATTCAGTTATTTTTACTATTATTATCCCCATCCCTGTTGCTGTTATTATCATTATTATTTTGTTCTCATCTTTTAAAAATATTTGTTCCAAACATATTTCTGCATGTTTCTGAACTATTTTTACTTTAAGTATATCTATCAAACTTCTTGCATCTGGGGAAAATCACTTAACTTGTATATGCCTCCATTTCCTCAGCTCTAAAATGGAATCATCATAATAGCACATATTTCTCAGAATTTATGTGAGAATCAAATGCTTAATATAGTGACTGGTATATAGCAGATAATAAATGTTTGTTTCCTCTTCTCTCCTGATGGATACCAAGACATTGAACATGACACTTGATAGTCATACAGAAAGTTGAACAGTACCAAATTAATGTATGCCATCAGGCAGCCTGACCCAGGGGAAGAATCGGAATTAAGCAGTGCTGTTAATAAAGGATCTAAGTTTTGTTTTGTTTTTTTTGTTTATGCAAAAAATGTGGTTACTATAAAAACTTGTACACTACTTTTTTGTTAGTATCCTTATGTATCTTTACATTGTAATATTACTGAGGGCCTTCCAAAGGATATAAAATTACTTTTAATCACAGCATCACTGTATGACATGGAAATATTTTTTTTTTTACTTCATGCTTACTTTAATCTATAAAAAGCTACTTTTAGCTTTAAAATTATGGGTTGGTGTCTTTTATAGTATATCTTCAGTATGGTATCTTATTTGATTACACATAGGTATCATGTTCTATGGACCAAGGAAAGCTTTAAAAGAACTTTAAAAGCTCTCTTTTTTATTCAACTACCCCTTTCCCCCTGATTTATATGCATATTTTTGTTCTATCCAATATCTCTGAATTAACATGCCCAGAAAAACTCAACTACTTCTCAACTTTCAGTTTCATATTGCTGAGGTAAATGCTGCATTAGAGTTAACTCTCATGTGTACCAGGGTATAGAAGGATTAAACAGCAAATAACCTGCCATAGATTCACCATAGTTTAATGACTTAATGTATCAACTTTGGAAGACTCTATGGCCATGACCAATCAAATAAATTCTCAGTACTTCAAGAAAACTCCCTTGAACATTATATTACTGCCCGTTTGGCTTTTTGCATCAGTGGATGGAGTTTCTATACAAGGAATGTTCTGTCTTAATAATATCTTAGGTTTATACCAGAAAAAAAGGCTTTAAAAATTATCACTGAAATAAATTATTCTCTAGTAGATTTGCAGTTATTTGTACAATCATCTTTATATTGTACTATTCTTGTTTTATTCCACAAATTTAAAAATAAAATTTAAAAAGATAGATAAAAAACAAATCATGCTCTAAGGATATTAAGGATCCCTTAGGAGGTGTACAACCTGTGGTGTGGGCAATCTACACACATGGATACAGTTCACTCTATGCATGTTTTCTCATGAATTGCTTTGTCTAGGACATGAATACACATGCTAGGTTAACTTTGAAATGATCTGTGTTATATGGTTTGTGTGTTTCCGGAGCAGAACCATTAAATAGAAATTCCCTGGATTCTTGTCTCAAGGACTTTTGGTGTTATTTACATTCATCATAGTTTTAAAGTTCTTCAGATGAAAAGCAATAGAACACCAGGGGGACCAAGGTCAATCAACAATCATTTATTAAGATCCCATTAAGTGCCAGGTGTGGTGTTAGGCAGGGGAGAAATAGGAAGAATGTTCTAATTGGGAAAACAGGTATGTAAAGAAACAGATGCAGACAAAAGGACAGCTAGCTGATGCTGTGGGTAGACAGAGCTCCAGACCTGAGGTTAGAAGAACCTGAATTTAAATCTGGCCTCAGACAATTAGTAGCAGTGTGACCCTGGGCAAATCACTTAACTTCGTTTGCCTCAGTTTCTCATCTGCAAAATGAACTGGAGAAGGAAATGGCAAACTGGTCTAGTATCTTTGCCAAGATAACCCCAAATAGAGTCACAGAGTCTGTGGGACTAAAACGATTCGTCAACAACAAAAACCGACCATGCAGACCGAAAAGAAATAATGAAAAAGTCAACAACGAAAATCAGCCAAAAACCAATGATAAACTAACAGCAGACTAAAAATGAATAAATACAAAGTCATTCAATTACAAGGTAGTCTGGGAGGAAGGGTACACAAGCAATATGGAAGAGGGAACCAGAAAGTTTCATGTAGCTGGTGCTTTGGCAGGGTCTTGAAGGAAGACAGATTCTATGGAACTCAAATGAAGAAGTATAGGCACCTGAGAGTGAAATGCCAAGGCTGAGGGGATTCCAAGTCACCAACTGAGAGATCACTTAAAAAAATTAACCAAAAATGACAAGTAGAAATGTCACTGAGTGTGGCTGGCT
The DNA here is from genome assembly GCA_023548195.1 of Bettongia penicillata ogilbyi. Classification (NCBI taxonomy): domain Eukaryota; kingdom Metazoa; phylum Chordata; class Mammalia; order Diprotodontia; family Potoroidae; genus Bettongia; species Bettongia penicillata. The sequence continues at coordinate 2,824,863 of JAJHZJ010000382.1, read as the reverse complement.
CATTTATTTTCAAAAATCTTTTAAAATGGAAGTGTGTTCATTCTTCAGAGTGGGCTACAAAATGGATCGTAGGGTCCACCTTGAATAGCACCCTGCTGAATGAATGAGGTAGAAACAAGAGGATGGCAACCTCCTATATAAGCTTGCTCTAAATAATTTTGTTCTTGAAATGAGCAGTTGGGATTGGAGCTGTGGTTTTGTTCATATGGGGAACACCCAGTTGAGAACATTCTTGCTACCAATACAGGTCATCATCTTCTCTGCAATTTACAGTCTTAAGTAGTTGTTTAGAGCAGTTGGTTTAAGTGATTTTCTCAGGGTCACAAAACCTAGAAATGCCAGAGACAAGGCTCGAATCCAAGTGTTTCTGGCTGATACTCTGTCCACTGGGATAGAGGACTTCTCTGTTGTTCTTCAATAATTCAAGGTGTTCCAAACATCTTAGTGATGATTTAAGCTACTAATAGCTTTATTAAGCTTTAATTGTTTACCACGGCACTAAGACTTTTGAAGCATCTTGTACAATATAACCAAATACTAATATAAAAATCTCTATTGGAAACCTCACTGTGATTTAGCCTACCACCCATTTATAGCATCGTTTTGCCTAACTGTTATTACAGAAACAAATAAGGAAGGTAGCTGGGGTGTGCCTGGATGTGCTTTTTATGGCATAGTTGAAATTATTGGATTAGGGAAAGTCAAAATTCTTTCCTTCAGCAATCTAAGATTAGTCTATTTTGGAGGGGCGGGGGGAATCTCCATTCAAAAGAAATTGCCAACTGCTTCCATATGTTCAAAAAAAGAAGAAAAATGGAAAAATCCACTCTGAATTTTTTCTCTTGTGAATTAAACAGGGGTTTAACTTCTGTTCAAGTCACTGTTTGTTCAATTTGAGTCTGACAGGTTGAGTCTCACAGATACTTTGTTACTTCATTTATAATGCCACAAAAGAGCATTGTGATGTGGTCTAGAAATCTGACTCTTGTTTCTTTCAATGCCAGATTTATTACTGATCAAGTGTTATTTGTAAGGATAGAAGGTCAAAAGATTTGAGTTAAACCTCCATGGACAGAACAAACTGAAATGTAGACAGTATAGTAAAGTTGATAATGTTCTTACAAAGTGGTGGGAAAATAAAGCTTACGAGATTAGTTAAAGAAATATAATATCTTTGGGCTACATTTAAAGCAACTTATATTTGTTAGACATTTTAAAGAAATTGTGTCCTTTGTCTAAAAGTTTTAGGGTATATGGACAATAAAAATCTGGCATTTAACTCTTTAAATCGAATAAATTCTGGCATAAATGAAATATGTTAACCAAGAACATAAAGATATTTATCCTGTGTTACTTATGAATATGAAGTTAATTTCAATAGATAAGTTTTTATCTTCTTTAAAACTTAATAAGACGGGACTCTTTGTCAAGGAATAGCAGTCAGCAAGTACTTACTTTTTTTATTTTTTTTAAGTTTTAAACTTTACTAACACTTAAATACACAATAAGAAAAAGAAACATATTATAAACTTAAATATTGAAGCAAGTGCAAAATAAGAATAGAAAAAAAAGCACTGCCATGTGCACAGTAGAACATAAGAGAGGATTCAAAATATACAACGATAAATTTCCATTTCAAGAAAGCCTATAGAATAAATACTACGCATTGTGTTCCGAGCTGCTTATCTTTTCTTTGCTTCTTTCTAAGTTTTGTTTTATTCTCTGCTGTGCACTTTTTACTTTGTTCTTTCTCTCCTCTCTCCTCCCCAAGAAGGCTACAATTAACATGTTTATATACATATATACATGTGTACACATACATATATACACATTTATACATACATTATAATAGATACACACACATATGCTTAGATATCTATCATCATACTCATATGTAGACATCAGAGGCATCTATGTAAGACCATACTATACTTATGTGTTCTCTCTTTCTTTGAGGGTGGATAACCTCATCTTTCATAAGTCTAAGTCTTTCCATATTTTTCTAAGTCCATCAACTCATCATTTCCTGCACCACAGCAATATTCCAACCTTATGCTGTCTAGTTACTTTAAATAGTCTAAAATGATATTGATTAATACAGATGACATATAGTGTAGTTTCCCTAGTTTTCTCTTTTGATTAAATCTATTTTAGCTTTAACTTTGTCTGAGATCATAACTACCCCTATCTTTTTCCCTAGTAAATTTTACTCCTGATCTTTATTTTATGTTTGTGTGCATCTTTTATTTCCTATTGCCTCTACTCTTCTAACTCGCTACTTTTGCCTCCTATTACTTAACCTATCCCCACTTTACCCCCAAGGATCCCTTCTCTATCCTCCCATTCCTATTAATCTAAACACCCTTTTGCATCTCCCTTATCGTATTCCATCATCCTCCCCTCTAAAAATCCTCCTTATCCTCTCAACAAGTACTTATTAAGCACCTACTAAGTGCCCAGGCCCTGCTCGAAGTGTTGGGGATACAAAAAGAAACACCAGTTGGTCACTCAGGGACCTCACAATTGAATGGGAGAGATAAAATGCAAACGATGATGTTCAAACAGGATTTATACAGGCTAAATCGGAGATAGTCTCAGAGGGAAGGCACTAAGATTAAGAAGGAATAGCCACGATTTCTTGTGGAGGTAAGACATTAGCCGAGGGGCTTGAGGATATTATGCCAGTGTAAACCCTCCACAAGAAACAGTTTTGGGAAGTGGGTTAGAACCAGGATTTCATTAGTCTGTGGAGCTTCCTGTGTTGAAACACTGTTCACGGAGGTAGGCAGATCAGCAGTTTTTCTGAAACTTACATTTTAAGAAAGTTCCTTGGGACACTTAGAGGTTAAGTAACTTGCTTATGGTCACATAACTAGTTGTGTAAAAGGCTCAGTTTGAACCCGAGTTTTCTTGACTCCAAGAACAGCCTTGTAGCCACTTTACCACACTGCCTCAAAAACCTTCTACACCAATTCTTAAAAATGATGTGTCCTGCTCTCATTTGTGGATAGACCGGAGAGGAGGGTCTTGACCACTATACTCAGGCTCAAAAAGAAATGTTGCAGTTTTGTAACAGTTTATCTTATTTTCCTTCTCCTAGAAGCTTGTACTTACCTAGTTTGATTATTAAGGACGTGATTTTAGCCTTATTCCTGGTTCTCTTTGCTCATCTTCTCACCACATTTGGATGCCCCAATTCACTTTGGCATTCTCCTCTCATACCTTGATATCACTTTGAAATTGACTCCCTAAACTTCCTTTTTGTGTGCTGTTCCAGATCATTTCCTCCATCTTTCATGGTTAACTCTTCCCAGCGGACTGCCTGTGAACTATCACAATGTAGAGGCATACCCCACCCAACCTCCAAGTGCTTGCTGCAGTTGGGATTAGCATTTCACTTTTGATCATCTAGGGGACATATGATCTTTTGGCAGAATTGTCATAAGGATGTGCAGTGTCAATCAACAATTTTATTTAGGATGTTTTTAGGGGAGGAGATCATATTTTAAAAGAAAGATTGAGATAGCATTTTCAAATTATATCTTGTGCATGTAAAATATATACTCCCTGAGAATAGGGACTATTTATTTTTATCTTTGGATTCCCAGTATTAAGCACAGTGCTTGCCACAGAGGAGATGCCTAATAATTATTTGTTGGCTGGTATAATTTTATGGCTGTTGGTTCACATGTACTATTTACTTGTGCATACACACATATTTTTTTCTATATAATTAAACAATCATTTAATTAGCACCTATGCATATCATGTTAGGTGCTAAATGAGTTACAAAGCTTGGATAAAACATAGTCCTTCCCTCAGAGAGTTTATGGTTCAATAACCATCAAACACAATGTACACACATCCTAATTATCTTTTTACCACCAATCTTTTTGTATTATGTGACTTTAGACAAAGTTCTTAATATTCTGTGCCAATTTCTTCAACAGTAATATAGTGTGAGAGTATGAACCCCTTGTCTACATCACAGTGATGTTATAGAAAGACATGAGCATAACTCTGGAGCCAAGTTGGGACATAGAGATCCTGTTAGATGGATGGACCCATCACTGTCTTGGGAATTTCTTTCTAATATGGCTCATGTTTGACCTCCTAGCTTTTCCTTAGGAGTCTTCACTCCTTCCTACTACTTCAAGGACCTTAACTTCCTAATGGGCTCATGACTTCAGATTGCCCCAACCAATCAACCAAGCCTTGGTTTATCTTCTTCCTCTGAATAGTTCTCTTTCCTTCTATCATCATCTTCATTTAAAGTTTATAGCATTTAGGAAAATGTCTTTTTCTGGTAGAATTTCTGCCATATGTCCTTTATTTTTATACTACTTACATTTCCCAATATTCCTTTTCTTTCTCAAAGAGCCATACTGTGTAAATAAAAAAATATATTTACTGTGTAAATATAAAAATAAAACTAACCAAAGTATCAATCAAGTGCAACATTATATACAGAGTTCCACAACCACAACCACACTTACACTCTACAAAGAGAGGAAGGTACATTCTTGCACATTTTCTTTGGGGCCAAACTTGGTCATCATAATTTCACAGCACCATTTTCTTTATTTTGTTATCCTTTCTGCTGCGGTTATTGTATATATTGTTCCCCTGGTTCCGTTTACTTTGTGTCAATTTCTGTGTTTTCCTATACATCTCTATATTTATCATACTCATTGTTTAGTGCAGTAATATCTTATTACATTCATATCTCACAACTTAATCAGTCATTCCTCAGTCAATGGACATCTATTTTTGTTTCCATAACTTTATTACTACAAAAAGTATTTCAGTATATACTTTTGTACACAGAGTTCACTCTCTCCCTCTCTTTCCCTCTTCCTCTCCCCTGTGCTTTTCATTAATCTCCTTAGCCAATGCATATAGCGGTGAGATCTTAAGAGATACTCAGAATGCTGTGTGTTTGGAAAATGCAAACATGTTATAAGGCTTCAAACAGTCCTAAAGGAAGAGAATATCATGTTTTCTCTCAAATAGTCTTTAAGATAGACAATACCTGGTACTTCTTTTGTTGTGTTATACTGATGGCAAGAGCGGTAGAGCATCAGCATCAGTAGTTTCTTCCCTCTAATCTCCAGGAGGTTTAATGTCAGTGCCCAAAAGGACAAACTACAGCAAAGTGATCCCAGGTGAGCAGTGAAATAATAATATTTACAAGAATACTGAAAATTCTAGATACATGCTTGTGTTGACAAGTACTGCATAGAACCTGTACCATAAAGAATCATAGATATTTTCCCCCAGTTGGTGGGGGTGAGCCCCTAGATTTTATTTGGTTTCTAGAGTGTTCGCATCCTCCATTCATGGAATGTTTTATATTTTTTGAAATGCTTTCACATAGTGTGCCAGATTTTATTCTTGCACCAACCTTGTAAGATAGAGTGCATATATAATATATACATATATACAATATATATGAATATATATTATATATACATATATAATATATATGTATACTCATTGATCATTTCATTCATTAAGCATTTAGTGAACCTGTGCCATATGCTTGGCACTGTACTCTAGACACTGGGGATACAAAGACAAAATTAGAAACAGTCCCTGCTTTCAAGGAGTTTACATTCTACTGGTGGGAAATAATAGATACCCAGGTGAGTATATAAAAAAAATCTGTACAAAGTAAGTACAAAATAATTTGTTGTGGAAGGCACTAGAAACTGGGAAAGGAGAATTAGGATGGGTCTTTTGTAAGAAATGACCGTTGACTTTAGGCCTTGAAGGAACCTAGTGATTCAAAGTGGTAGAGGTGAGAATTCCAGGCATGAGAGGAAAAGGAGTAGACAGTCCAAAGTCACAGAATGGGAAAACATAACATCAAGACAAAGCATGTTGTAGTTGATAAGAGTGCTGGAATGAAGTCAGGTTTGCATTTTGAATCTGAGTTTGATTCTTGTCTCAGAAACTTATTAGCTGTGTTACCCTTGGATAAGTAATTTAATTTCCCTCAACCTCACCTTCCTCATTTGTAAAACAGAGGCAGTACACCTAACCTCAGGGTTAGTGTGAGGATCAAATGGTGTGATTTATAACACATTTTATAAACCTTAAAGCTCTTATAAAATTGCAATGATGATGATGATGGCGATAGTTATCAAAAGGACTGAGGAACTTCTTTTTTCCATTCTATACATGAAGAAAGCAAAGCACAAAGCTGTTCCACATTGAGTGAACTAGTGATAAAGGCTCAAATGTCTGACTTGGTTAGGACTCTTTCCAGTACTCTGCCTTCATATTACAACTTTGTCAAGGAGCATTGGCACTGCCTTCCAAAAATTTTCTTTTTGTACTTTGAATACTGAAATCTCTCTGGCGATGGTCTAACAATTGCTGTCTGTATTATGTAAACTCCAAATAGCTTTGGGGTGTTTTAAAATTTTGTTTTGTTTCACTTCGTTCAATTCTAAGTCTTTGCACAGGCTTCTTTTGTTTCCTTTCATAATTACCACAAGCTTCTTCCTCACTTCTACTTCAGAGACCAGTCAAGTTTAACACACCCATCATTGTTTATTTTTGTGCTTGGTCTGGTGCAGTTGGATGGGAGAGGTCTATTTTGGAAGCAATATTTTTTTCAGTAACTTAATATTTTGTGAAGTTAGGCAAAAAAATTCTGATGCCAATAACATGGGTAAAGTCTTGCAGACAACCTCTAAAACATTTGAAAAAATGACTTACCAAAACACAAAAAGTATATAATTAGTTGCTACATAAAGAGCCATGAGATCTTAAGTGTCTGGCCCTTGGGACTGCAGGATATTTAACAAGGGTGGGGGGAAGGAGCAACCTTAAAGAAACTGAAGATTTGTTGATGAGAATGTAATCCCCCTACCATGAACAATAATGATAATGATTATAGATTTGGTAAAATTCAGAGAGGCAAATGAGTCTTGTGTTGTATAGTACTACAAGGAAACCAGACATACCCTTAGAATATCTGATGTCAAGTTTTGGCAGGTTTATCTGTTTTGGCTTATAATTTTAAAAAATTGTTTTTTCTTTCATTTTTATATTGGTAGTAGAGCATAGCTTGGAAATTGTGATTATATTCTCTAATGTGGGTAAAATTTGACTACTCCCATAAACCAAGGATTATAGTCTTCCTTCTGTGAGCATCTTATTGTAATGACTCTTTGCAAGTGATAAGAAATGTTTGTTGGCTTGAACTATTAGTATTTATACAGTTGTAGAAATCATGCAAATGATATCACTATTGCTTTTGAAGAATAAAATTTTGAAGAATTAGAAATAAGGTGGGCAAGGAGAATTCCTGTTTTATAGTTCTTCTGTGGGGTGGAGAGGAGACAGTAAGGGATGGTATCTTCTATTAAGTTTGGAACAGGTGAAGAATGTTTCCCAGGTTATTGGGTAGAGTCCAAGGAAGAAGGAGGATCTGACCATAGAGCATCAACAAGACAAGATAAGCCTTTCAGGCATTTGGTTAGACGGCTATTACCATCCCTCCCAATATCCCAAGTCCACTTCCTGGGCTCCCTCCAACTCACTTAACAATTTATTTTTCTAGTCACTTGACTTCATCCTACTTGCTTTCCCATATAGCTAGCATGGGACAAATAGGGTTTTGTCCCAGGGTTCCATCATTCAGTGGTCATTCCTTTTTTAGAAGGACACAGTTCTGTTCCACAGTGACCAATTGGAATATCACCACTCTAACTACTTTTCCCTCTCCCTGCTCCCCATTCTTTATTTCTGAGTATGGTTGCTCTGCCATCTCCCAAAACTCCTGGTGGAATAAGGGCTGGTCTACCAACCCTTCTCCATTGCAACTGTCTATATCATGCAAATTCATCAACTCTGCCCCTAATCTCCAGAAAATAGCTAACGAATAAACATTCCTCCTTTTGGAGGCTGAACCCAAAGATAACCGATTGCATTCTTTAGAGGTACTCCCCTGTCTAATGGGGGAGAGAGAGTTCTGTGTGTCTTATCAACCTGTGATTCCATGCTCTCCTATCTTCTGAGTATGTTTGGAAGGGAGAAATACACTGGCCATAAATCTTTGACCTAAATTATTCTTCCTTTTAGAATGGTAAAAAGTAACTTTACCATTTATTTTTATGTGCATTTTGACTTTAAACAAATAATATTATTTTAACCCTTCTTCCTCCTTGTCTGCCCCAGTCCCTTACTCCTGTTCCCCATCCAGTTTTACCACTGGCCTTATAATATGCAAATGAGGAGTCTATACCAGCAACTGACAAACTCATTTGATAATACTCTACTTTGGGGCTTGTAATTTCTGGGCAGCCTGGCATATTGGAAAGGGCTCTGGTCTTAGGCTCAGAAGCCCTTGGTTCAAGTCCCAGGTCTTTACTTAACTCCTTAAAATATGACGTTGGGCAAGTCAATTCTTTTCATTCCTTAATTATCTATAAAATATTAAAGAGTTGGATTCCAAGTTCTCAAAATTCCCTTCCATTTCTGACACTTTAACACTTCTGTGAATATCTGTGGGAAAAGGTGGGGTGACATGGAAATATTAGAGCTAAATAGAGTAATTTAAGTTTATTTTATATGAAAAATGGCCTGTGTACATTTTTTGATAAGAACATAATTTTGCATAAACACTATTTTAGAGAAGAAAATATCTTTAGCATTAACAATTTTTTTTTTTCACAGAAACCCTTATCCAACTGAACTCCATCATCAGGATACTATGGAGCGTAGTTTGGGAAATGTTAATTTATAGAATTTTATTTATTTATGCTACTGTTTAATCTAAGGTATTCATCCTGATTGAAAGGAGATGGTCCAAAACTTATAAATTTATAGAAAGTTAATTAATGTTAGAGAGTCACTATGAAATAAATTTGGTTGATTTTGAAATGCATCTGTCTAAGGCTTTCGTGAAACTCTCCTTGGAGCCAGTCCAAAGTTTAGTGCCACATTTTTTTAATGTAGATATTGCTTCATGTGTACATTAAATCATAATAACTACTGGTGGGCCCAATGGAATGATATATCATACCTTCTCCCTTTTCACTAAGGTGCTATTATGTTCTGGACTCATACATGTGGTCAAATGGTGTTCAGTCTTATGAATAGCCTGACCCCTGAAAAGGAGAGTCAGATTTCTTTTTCTTTCACTTTTCACTTTTTGACCCTTTCCCTTGCAGATGAATTGCCTGTCTATATTAGTGGAGTTTTTATATTTAGAGTTCTCTACACTATTAAATCACAGATCTAGCACCCTTAGGACCCAGATACAGTGAATCTCATTTTAAAGATATAGAAGAAAATGGCTAAATAGTTTAATCATTTATAACTAAATTATTCTTAGTAAAAAACCATTCTCATGGATATGTCTTCTGTCTGTTTTGTTAATGAGAACTAATTGACTGAGATACATTTGCTAATTTGGAAAGATGTCTTCCCTGTAGTTCAGGACTTCTGTGCTTACTAGCTTATAAGAGAATTGCTGCTAAGAATAAATGGTAACTTTCTTCTGGAAGTGAAATTAGGAGAAAGAATGGTAACAGTATTAAATAAATCCTGTAGAATATTAGACTTTGGATGCTTGAGGAACAAAGACAGTCAATTTTTATTTGAAAGTATATGTGTTATTTTGAAAATTAGTTACAGACCTAAACCCTTGAAATCATTCAAATGTCACGAATTTTGAATTTTTTTTTAATTTAAAGCTAGTTAACAGTGCCAGAATGGCATTTCAACCTCACTTTCCTTTCTCATGTCTGTCCACATGCAGTTAGATAGTTGATAGAAAATGACAGCAGAAGTACTTCCATAAGCCACAGATTATTAAAGTGATAAAAAGACTTCATCTAGTCCAGAGGTATCATAAATGCCATGGACTGTACAAGGCTTACAATACTGCCAAGCATGCTCTGAACCATATTAAAATGTAATTAGGAAGTGTTTAATGAAATATGCAACACAGATAATATTAATTTGTAGTTTTCTAAGTCAGTGTGCTGCCCATAGGGATACATTCCTATTTTTTGACACTACTGATCCAATCTACCTCCTATTTACCTCCAATAATCCAGCATTTATTAAGTGTCTATCAGGCACTGTGCCAAACACTGGAGTTACTAAAAAAGTAAAAGAATTCCTCTTCTCAAGGCACTCTGATGGGGGAGATAACATGCAGACAACTATGGTATAAATTTTATAGGTATGTATGTACATATATGTGCACACACACATATATACATATGTGTAGGGATGTACATATGCATGAGTGTGTGCATATATGTATATATTTATATATACACACATATATATTTCCCTCCATTGATTATCTGCAGTTTATCATATATAGCTACTATATTATATTATATTACATTATGTCCTATTATAGTATAGTGTTACATATTTTATTATTACATTATATTACTATATGTTATATCATAAATATATCATATATATGATAAAATCATATGTGTATAATAAATTGCAGATAATTAATAGAGGGAAAGCACTAGAATGAAGGGGGATCAGAAAGTCTTCCTGGAGAAGATGAGATTTTAGTTGGGACCAGAAGGAGACCAAGGAATGTAGGGAGAACATTCTAGACATGGCAGACAATCAGTAAAAATGTCCATAGTTGGGAAATGGGAGTGTCTTGTTCAAGGAACAGGAAAGTACTACTAGATGGTGGATGAAGTACAATGAGGAAATTGAGATCCAGAGAGTGAAGGATTTCACTCCCCTCTCCCCAGACCATATATACTGCTGTTACATGTGCATATACATGAACATAATATGCACATATGTGTATATACAGATTAAGACAAGCAGGTACAAGAGTTGCTCTAATACCATCTCTTGGTACACTACCTTTCCCTTCTGTAATATCCCTACAGATTTTGCAGAATCCCAGCTAACTCAGGCACTGTTACACTCCACTGCCATAAAGAGCATGGTCTTGGAGGTAAATGATCAAATTTAAGAAAATAGTCAGAGATAAAGAGAGAAAAGGAGAACTCAGTTGAGGTTTTTTTTAACTAATAGCATAAGGGCAGAGGATGTGGTCAGAGTCGTGTGGGTTTAATAGTTGTTGTGCTAAAGGAAATCTAAGTGGGTGGTGAGGAAACTAGAGATGTGACCAGCTCTAATGAAAATATTGTCACCTTTCCAAAAGACTATTTACCATGGGAAGCATGTACTGAGCACCTACTGTGTGGCACAGTGGCTAGAGTGCTGGACCAGAGACAGAAAGATTCATCTTACTGAATGCAAACCAATCTCAGAGCCCTCATCTATAAAATGAGCTAGAGAAGCAAATGGTGAACCACTCCACTATCTTTGGCAAGAAAACCCCAAAGTGGGTCACAAAGGGTCAGGCATGAAGGAAATGACTGAACAATGACAGCAAATGTGCCAGGCAGTGCACTAAGTACTTAATGAATAAGATAATATTGAGATACTTGATGAGATATTATCTCATTTGATCCTTGCAAGAGCCCCGAGACGTAGGAGCTATTATTATCCCTATATTAGGATTGAGGAAACTGAAGCAATCAGTAGTTAAATGATTTGCCCAAGGACAGCTAGTATCTGAGGCTAGATTTGAACTCAGGTATTCGTAATCCTAGGCCCAGTGCTCTACCCACTGTGCCAATTTGTTGCTTCTAGTAAATATCCATTTAAAGAATATGAGGATACATTTGAAGCTGTGACAGGTGTTATGTACCTCAGACTTAGCACCTTTCCCACAATCAGTTCAGGATCTCTTTATTTCATTCTTAATTTGTTTTTTTAAATGTACTAAGACTTTTTCTAATCATTCTTCCACTCGGAGAAACTGAAACTCAAGAAATTAAATGGTTTTATAAAATTCCCTCAGAGAGTCTGTGAGTTGTAGAACATAGCAGTGGTACTCTCTATCCCTAGGTTATTTGCTATATTCAGGAGTGTCCTAGAACCAACTTAAGTTGGTTGGAGAGCTGATTGTTAAATTTTCAGTGTGACTCAGAAAGCACCTCAGAAAGCAAACCCCACAAATTAGGGCTTCCTTCATTTTGTTGATTTTCTAAACCCAATAAAGTAATGGAGAAAATTATAATAACGGAGATTATACTTAACAGTGTATCATAAGCATAGATATTTTCCCCCTGGAGAATCAGTTGTTCCATTTACTACCCTTCCAGATCACTCTCCTACTGGTTTCTTAAAGCTTAGCCAAGTTGAAAAGTAAACTGAGCCTGACTTGAAAGACTCAGTCTATCATTTTTTTCCCCTCAATTTCCATTCTCTATGATCATCTGCCACATTTGCAAAATGAGCACACTGCCTGCCGTGAGGATGGGAGTCTCACGGGCATCCCTAGAGTGCTGGCCATCTAGAATGCCTTGTGGGGAGCTTAGAGTCTTTTCCAAAACTGTGCCTGGTTCTAGACAGTCGTTTGCCTCTGAATCTTAAGCCTTGAAATTTGTTTTAAGTATGAGAGTCAGTGGGGTGGGAAGTTCAAAACAATCATCTTGTCCTTGGAAAATATTTGTACTTTAAAATTTTATGGCTATTTTAAGTAATGTTAAAAACTCTGGTTGGCTTAAAAATGGGCATATGTTTTCGCTTCCGTAGTTGCACAATTACTTTCAGAAAAAGACTAAAAGAGACCCATCTTTCCTGTTGTCTGGCCAATAACTTGCTAAAATGAGTAATACTGATTTGAAAGTCTGTGTTGAGATAGTGGAATGCACAACTTTGGGGAGTTTAGTTTATTTTTCTCTTTGGACTACTAGAGGTCCAGAGTGTAGAAAGAACATCTGCTTGACAGCATTCTCAATCCTTGCCATCTACATGTGTTGGAGCCAATGCTGGCCAAAAGCTCATGCTCATTTAATGGGGGGTGAAAATTATTTATTTATGAGTCAGGAGTTACTTTTCTTAGCCATAGTTTGTTGTTGGGGCTGGAGTGATCTCACAGAACTGTATTATTTCTTTATGATGGAGTGTGTGTTAACTTGGTTTTACAAAAATAAAAAATAAATTAAGTTAGCCCATGTTTATAGAACCTCTTTTCCATCTGAATTTCACTTTATTTCCACACTGGAGGTGTAGGAAAAGATTGCACACCTTGAACCAATGTAGGACACTTAGTTGTGACTACAGATTAATCTACTCAATGTAGAGGCCCAAGTTTTGCTGCCTGTTTAAGTCATTGGTTATAATGGAGAACCCCAAAGGCAAGGATGAGAAGAGTAATCGCCAACATAGCCTCTCTCCAGATGCTGATTCTGGCAGGCAGAGTTAGAGATATTGAGTTTTGTCTTCATAGCCTAAAAAAAAAAAATCCATCACATATCTGTGGCAGACGGTGATTTGTTAGTCAATACCTCAGTCCTTCTAACTTCTCTCCCACACATAAATAGCAATTTTTTTTTGTCAATAATATAGTCTTTGAATATGAAAGACAATGGAGAAATAAAAAGATGCATTTTTCTTTCTTTTCCTAATGGTTGTTACTGGAAATTTTCTTACTGATTTTCCATCACATACAATTACATACTATCCAGTGTTAAAGTTAGGGTAATTTTTTCTCCAGGTTTCAGTCTCTTCAAAATTAATTCATACTATATCATACTATATGATCATACTATAGACATATTGGGCAGCTAAGTGGTGCAGTGGATAGAGCATCAATGCAGGAGTCAGGAGGACCTGAGTTCAAATCTCACCTCAGACACTTGACACTCACTAGCTGTGTGACCTTGGACAAGTCACTTAACCCCAACTGCCTCATCCTGGCTCATCTGAGTCATCCTGAGGAATATCAGATCTCTGAATTTGGATGGCTCTGGAGGAGAAGTGAGGATGGTGACTTTCACAGCCCTTCCTCACTCAAAACAAAGGCAAGTGTAAGTCATGTCATTATTTCTCTGATGGCATGGTCTTCTTTGGCAATGAAGAACGAGCACACACATGAATAGTCATATTAATTGACTGCCTAATCATCTTACTATCTATGATTATCAAGCTAAATCTCTTAATTTTAGGTCATTTGGGGCTGAAAACTTGAGAAACAAAGGTTTCTCAGATATGAAATATGTCTTTAAAGCAAATTAGACAACTGTTAGTATTGGGCTATATATTTTGATTGTGTATTATGTAGGTAAAACTAGCTGCCAATATTAGTCATCTTGAAAATAAATTTTCTTATTCTCATGTATGCTTATTTCAGTTTGCTTTCTTCATTTCTATTTATTTATGTAGTGGGTATCAGAACATCAACCTGGCCAGCAATGAACATTCCGTTAGACCTCTAGAGTCAAGGAGTACCTGGAAGTCCCAAAATGGAGACATTAACCTAGAGATGGAGATATATGGAAGAGGAAGGTGCTGATGCACGTGTCTTCTGAGATTGTGGTGCACAGCACTCCATGCCGATGGTTGATGAATATTCAGGAGCCAGACCTAGAACTGATATAGAGAGTATTGAAAAGGTCATTACTGAGTTAACAAAATCTAAAAGGTCTGGAGGCAAGAGCTCTGTCTATATAACAGTGATATATTAGAGAGGCAAACTGGAGTTGGGGATTTAGGGGGCAAGGTTGAGTTCAAGGTTAGGTTGGAGAGCAAACTTTTAAGTCATTCAAATGGGAGACAAGGTATGGATATGGAAGGCAGAATTCCAACCTATAATAAAAGAGAACTGAGCCAGAGCTCTAAATCAATGGCACTTTATTAAAGGGTCCATGGTTCCCTCTAATGGAGTGGAACTCAGATCTTCTTCACAATCTGAGATGCCTTCTTCTTCCAGGACCTTGTTTTTATAGGGTTTGATGTTCATATATGCAAAAGAAGCATCTCAAAATACAGAATCTCACTAATTGATAGACCTTGCTCTTAAAGGGCAAAAATGACATATTAGCCAGGAATCACAGGTTGGGTGAAGTATAGGGCATCTCCACTGCCTAAGTAGTCATAATATGGTCATAAGATGATCAACTGCTCTTGTTGGACAAGAGAGTGGCCTGGAGGCACAAAAATAAAGTGGGGGATTTCCAAAGCATCAAGGCTTCCCACCCATGCTGGATTTGGACATGGAATTTGAATAAAACAGGATGGAGATATCTTTGTCAGTATCTACATGGTTATGCAAGTGAGCCTCATAACTTGGTAAAAAAAGTAGTGAACATTAAATTAAAGATTGGGACCCACCATAAGAATTTATCTATCCCTATATGATTTATGTAGAATATCAGACTGATTAATGTTGATTTGAATAGAGTAGGCATCCAAATAAATTATTTCTCATAGTAAGAGGATGGGATTTGGAATTAGAAGACTTAGCTTCAATTACTGCCTGTCATTCACTACCTACGTGATGTTGAACAACACACTTCACCTCCACAGACTTCAGTGTCTTAATCTATAAAAGGCCAGGGTTGTACTAGATATTCTCTGAGCTTCCTTCTAATTATCTCCCATTTTATAGATAAGGAAATTGAAGCTCAGAAAAGACTTATTTGATTTGCCTACTAATGAGTAAAAGAGTAAAAGAACCAGGACACAAACATAGATTATCTTCAAATCTAGTGCTTTTTCTCCCAGACTCCCTCTCCAGGGATTCCTTGAATTGGTACAGTTGCTACTTCGACTTTTTTCTTTCACTTTCATATATAAAAGAGAGTATGGAGTCGAGACTCCTATCCCGTACTAGCACTCCTTGATTCCTATCGATTCCTTTATTTAATTACTTTGTTATTTTCTGATTTTTAAACTTGTAGCTAATGGCTTCACCATGTCCTTTATTGCTTGCCTGCTCTGTCATGACCCCACTCATTCTCTCCATTGCCTTCTGGTAGCTTTACCATTGTGTCTCCTGATTTTTACTAGTAAAAAATGTCATTTCCACACATGGTAGTCAAGATTTTGTAATTAGGAAGAAAACCATATAGTTGCTTTTTTCCTCTAAATAATGTTTGTTATTGGTACAGAGTAGAAGAGTCTTAAGAAATTCTAAATCATTGCTGTTGATTAAAGATCAGCTAGATTTCAGTGGCAAACCTTATTTTAGTACTTCCTTCCCTTATTCAAATCCTTATCTTTGTACTGTGTAATTCTCTCCTTTCATATTTTTAGTGTGATGCTTTGATCTATATTACAGTATACTCTAAGCACTAAGAAAACATTGGAGAGAGGAAAATGAAGACAGAAGTCCAAAGAATCCCTGTAAATATGAAATGTTTCTGTCCTAGAGAAATCAATAGATTCTAAAATGGAAGGAAAGAATTCATTAGCATTTTGTCTTCTCTTTCATAGCTCTAAAAGTAGCTGAAAGGAAAAAAAATATTACTGAGGGACATTTGGTCAGCTTTTAAGTAATTGCATCAAAGGGTAATGAATTTTTAAAAAAATTTTTCTAAACTAATATACATTATGCTCTAAGCATTGAGAAAATGTTGGAGAGAGATAAAGAAAGAAATTCTTTAAAAATATTTGTAAATATGTAATGATTTTGTTCATGAAATTGAAGGACCACTTAAATTTGGGTCTAAATGAGTATTTTGGCTTCTGCTCCATAATTCTTGAAGTCGCTGTAAGGAAGAAAAATAATAGAGAGAAATATTTTTCTAGCTTTAAGTAAATACATGAAAGATTGATGACTTACTTAAAAAAATAAAATCAAAGTAAAATTTCTTCTAAAGCTCAGTAATTATTTAAAATTCACAAAACAAAGCACAACATACACACTGTGTTTACTCGTATAATTTACTCCCTTTTTCAGAGGGTACATATTTTACTCATCAAAGGGAGAGTTATGGAGAAGGAAAATTATCTGATGACATTATTCCACTAGAAACTCTTTCTTTCCTGTCCTTTACTTCCTTTTCTCCCCCCACCAAATGTATTCACTCCTTTAAAATTGGAAGTGAGAGAAATAATATGAAATAATATGATTTGTTGCTTTATCTTTCTGTCTTGGTGTTATCTGACTCATAGTGCCAAGTTTTAAAAATACGTTTTGCTCTCCCCCCACCTGTGCTACTGGCATTTTATTTGCGCTTGAATCAGTTTTAACTTGTTATTGGATGCAGAAAGGCATACTCTGACATGCCTCTGTAGATTCTTTCATCATTTATTTATCTGACTTGTTTAAAACATATAACTCCCCAGAATCAAAAGGATAGTGAGTTGATATTTTACTTTCTTGTAACTACAATAAAGTAAGTCAGGAAGTTTCCACCTTCTCCTCTTTCTCCTCCTTAAAAAAAAGTCCTCAAGTTTCTTTTCAGGAAATAAAACTGACATGTTTGCTGTGTTAGCAAGAAGGTACTTACTGAGGTATTGCCTTCTTGCATACCTTTTAAAGAGATCCCATTAATGAAGTGTTTCTACTGCAGTGAGGTCTTGAGCTCTGGAATATCATGCCAACAGAGCGTAACTTCTGGCAGGCTCTTCCAAGTGGGAAGGTCCTTAATTGTCAGATGGTAATGGACTCTATGTCTGCTGTCCAAGGACAATCTAACCAGTTTGGAGAAATTCACTACCATAAGGCTGGTCATAGTAACTCATAAAGATTATCTGCTAAGGCCAGGAGAGGTAGCAACCTGCATCGGTAGAGAGATTGATTGGCATGCTGATTGGCAAAAATCATGGATATTTTGAAATATTGATATGTTAATGAAGTGAGGACCAGACAAAGAACTGGTCAACTGTATGCGTGTAAGTACCCATTTTGTGCCACCATATCAGACTAAAGGAACACTTATGAAAGAAAGGCACAGGACAGAAATGTCTATGAGGATATATTAAATGTAAATATATTAAAGGCTATATAAATATATTAAATATGTTAAAAGAAATCTGTGTTTTCAGATTTCCGTTTTTTTCCAGATATTTCAGAAATCTGTGTTTTCTCAGATCTCACATCTAAAGAGCCTGAAGGAAATTTGAAGTCATGGTCATTTAAGAGGAGCTCCCCTTTTTATCTGGCACAGGGTTATATAATCACCAATTTAGAGTTGCAAGAGCCCTCAGAAGTCATCTCCTCCAACCTTCTTATTTTATGAATGAGTAAGCTGAGACTTAGAAAAATTAAGTGACTTGCCCAATATCACACAGTTAGAAAGTGGCATAGAATGTTCTTTCCCATTTGCCACCCCTAGTCAAGGAAAATATTCAAAGATAAGAATTGGAAAGGAACTACTTAATCTGCTAGAGAAATAAACACATTTGTTAAGGAAAATAATTAGCACTTGCTATGTAACAAGTACTGAACTAAGTGCATTACAAATATAATTTCATTTGAATGTCACAACAACCCTGGGATGTAGGTGCTATTATTAACCCCATTTTATAGATGAGGAAACCAAGGCAGATCACAGTGAGGTAGCTTACTTACAACTAAGTGACTGAGGCCAAACTTGAAGTCTAGTCTACCCGATTCCAGGTGTTCTACTACCTATCTGCCTTTAGGAAGGGGAGAGAAAAAAGGAGAATTTTTTTTAAAGATTCATTTGCCTATCTTTACCAACTGAATGTGTACTTCTGTATAGAAATATTTGTGTTGGGATCAAGCAAAGTAAAATATTGTTGGAACATAGTTTTTTTGGACTGATTGATACTTTATAATTTTTATTTTGCTGAACTCTCACTTATTCTCTGTGTGAAAAAGATACAAGAGTACTACCTTGGCAAGTGGTCTGAATTCCTAGGAGTGGTAGCAGTGAATGAGGTCCAGCCTTCTTCTGTATATTTTAAGAGGTCTCTTATAACAGGCCTGGTCTGTGGTAGCACTCGTAAGTAGCACTTAGGGGGTTTACAAACCACTCTGTCATGGTGATGACATACTGACTGTGGTTGTGTAAGCTAAATAAAACACAGGAAAGAGATATTAAATGAAATAAAGAACATACCTATATAATTACTGCCAGAAATGAATTTTCAAAACCCTAAATTTGAGTGTGGGCTAAGCACCTGAAGACTCCCAAAGATAAACAAACATAATTTCTCAGATGAAAATTTCAGAGACAAAATTCACACAGTGTTTCTTATTCAGGTTTAATATTTTAACACGTATAGAAACTCTTGGAATGAAGAAACAGTGTTTCCCCTGTAGGTGGATAAGAAAAAGAGAAACTGAGTTTTTATGAATTCACCATTGTGAAAATGAAGCTAAATCACACTGTGGTTACAGTGCTGGACCTGAATTCGAATCCACCTCAGTCACTCGGATGAAATAAACATTTTGTAAGTTCCTGTGATGTACCAGGCACCGTTTTGAGTGCTTTACAAATATCATCTCACTGGATCCACACTTGCCAGCTGTGTGATCCTAAACAAATCTCTTACCCTCTGTCTGTTTCAATTTCCTCAAATATAAAGTGGGAATATAACAGTAGCATCTACTTCACTGAGTTGTGAGGATCAGATGAGATAGTGCTCAAAAAGTACTTTGTCAGCCTTAAAGGTTTTGCTTTGCAAATATTGACTATTATTGTTGTATTTGTTGTTGGATGATCAGATTTTTCTTAATAACAGAGCTCCCATAGTTGTACTGGCTACATGCAAAATGTTGTGACTTTTAAACTTAATCTCTTTAAAACCAGGACATAAGATTTCTCTTTTGAAAATAACCTACTTCTTAAAGATAACATGATTATAAAAGTTTCTTGGATTCTTTTCTTGTGCGACATATATTTCAGATCTTCCCCTATCCTGATTGGAATATTTGGGGGAGAGGGGATAGAAGCACTTAATTTGAAGCTAGAATACCAAGTCTATCTGACAGAAAGTGATGGAAAAAGAAATTCCTTGTTGCTAGAAGTGTTCAGCAAAGGCTGAATGACCACCTATGCTTAGTACAGTGATGTAGGTCTTTTTAGAATGCTGAGGTCAAAAGTATGTCCTCTTAATTAAAAACTTGCCTTGACAATAATTCTGAAATTCCTTTCCATTTCTACTGAAAGTATCTTGGTCTAGACCCATTGAATTATTTCAGCAGTCTCCCAACTGATTTTCCTGACTCTAGTCTCTTCTTCTCTCTAATATTTTTCACCTACTTTCACTGTTATTAATCTTCTTAAAGAATTGCTATTAATTTACTTGCTCAAAAGCCTTTTTTGTGCTTTATTGCCTGCAAGATCAAGTCCAGATGCCTTTGCCTGTCATTCAAACCCCTCCACAGCTTGCCATGACCTACATTTACAAACATTTCTTCTAACACTCCCCAGCATAAAAATCAATTTCATGAGTATGGTGGGAGGTTGAAGGGGAGAAGCTTTAAATTTAAAAGGCTTGTGGTAGAGGAGAATGGTATTTTGCAGAATACATTGGGATAAAAGAGAAGAGAATTCCTCCTTTTTGAAAGAACCCAGCTAAACATATGATGGTTTCTAAAGCCATGGATTGATTCTCTCTCTCTCTCTCTCTCTCTCTCTCTCTCTCTCTCTCTCTGTCTCTGTCTCTCTCTCTCCCCCCCTTTCTCTTCTTCCCTCCCCTTTTCCTCCTTTCTGTTTCTTTCCCTTTCTTTCTGTCTCTGTCTCTCCAATTGTTCTTTTTTGGTTTGAATGTTAAGGGCTCTGTATGACTCTATAAAGTGGTGATTCCCAATCTTCTTAAGTGTCAAGACCTCTCCTTTAAAGTAAAAATATGAATTGACCTTCACGCATATGATATCAGTTGTACAATTATTATTGATGGGGAAAATATGTGATGACAAAAAATTACTAGGGATTCAGAAATGCTTTTAAATGAAGGTGTGGTTTATTCTGAACATCATTGACATACATATGAAAAATAGTAATGCAAATGTGCACAAAACATTTCTACAGGCTACAGGGTGTCTGTTTCCTGATTTATTATTGTGATCTATTTAATGAGATAGCTCATGCCATTCTGCCGGTTTCAGGGATTAGAAAGCAATGAAAATGTCAACTTTAGATCAGTGTCCCAATCCAGTTTGGTTTGGTATTTAGATTCCAATGCACCAAGTACAGCCAATCCATTTTTGCAAGCATATATTGTGAGAAAAGGCATCAGGTGCTTCATGGCTTAATCAGTGTATGCTGGGTGTTCAAAAGCAAACATAGCCAGAAACCAGTCAGGTGCTTTGTGTGACTGTTAGTTTTAAAGCATGATCACATGAAAGTTCTATTAAGTGATTTCATTCTTCTGTTACCAGATCTAGGAATATAATATTTTTGATGCTCACAAAAGAGTTTCTCCTGGAGGGAAAGTGTTCAGGCAGCTGGACTTGGGAAGCTTTGCTAGGATTCACTTAGGCCATCTTCTAATTTGTTTGATAGATTTTATTCATGATGCAATTTAAGCATAGCTAAATAAAGATTTAAAAAATGTTTAATGTACATATAGTGTCATGAACTCTTTCCATTTACATGTTAGGAGATGCTGCTGAAAGTCTTTTATTTCAATTCAATTCGACTCCCCTAAGCATTTAATAAAAACACAATGGACCAGAAACTATACTAAAAGCTAAGGATGTTTCTCAGTAAATTGTCCAAAGGTGAGCAGGTTTTTTTTTAACCTCTACCTAACAGCTGTTAACTTTTCCAAGTTTACAGAATCCTCTCCAGAGATAAAAAAGTTATTTCAATATTAATACTCTCTAAATATTTCCTGGTGGAGAATACAGTGCAAATATATAGAAATCATCAAAATTTAGGCATTTTCTGGATATTTTATAATCTGTCCCTGAAACATATAATTTGTATATATGAATGCAGTATACATATGCATATGCATATAATGCATATACACACATATTTATTGACAATATACATAAATACTGAGGTGTGCTGGTAAATGTTTAGCAATTAGCTCTCCAGGAAATAAAATTTTTAATCTGCATTATTAACATCTTTTCACTTATTTTATTATCAAGGGTGGGTAACCTGCAGCCTTGAGGTCACATGTGGCCATCTAGGTCCTCAAGTGTGGCCCTTTGACTGAATTCAAACTTCACAGAACAAATTCCCTTAATAAAAGTGTTTGTTCTGTAAAACTTGGTCTTAAAAAGTAGCTCCCAAGGATCTAGAAAGCCTTATGTGGCCTCAAGGCCACAGGTTCTCACTCCTGGTGTGTGTTTGTCCTTCACTGCCAAAGAAGACCATGCCATCAGAGAAATAATGACATGACTTGCACTTGACTTTGTTTTGAGGGAAGGGGCGCTGTGCAGGTCACCAGCCTCACTTCTTCTCCAGAGCCATCTGAATCCAGTGACCAGATATTCATCAGGATAACTGGAGTTGACCCAGGATGAGGCAATTGGGGTTAAGCGACTTGTCCAAGGTCACACAGCTACTGAGTGTCAAGTGTCTGAGATCTGAACTCAGATCCTCCTGACTCCTGCACTGATGCTCTATCCACTGCACCATCACCCCTTGTAGATAGTAAACAGAATACTACATCAATCTCTGATTTGTAGTCCTTGCTGATTTACGAGGTGTAAATGCTCACATTGAAAATTTAACAATCTGGTCTTGAGAGCCAGTATGAGTCGGCTCCAGCACACCTCTGAATATTTGTGTGTGTGTGTGTGTGTGTGTGTGTGTGTGTGTGTGTGTGTATGAAACAGACTTCCATATCTCCCTGGACAGGGAGCTTTGACAGATTCATGATTTTAGTATCTGCAGGTCAAAACCCCTTTGTGATTTCTTGCCTATGTCTTTCCATAAATTCTCCATGGGTATATATACAACAATTTGAAAGCTTTCCTCTACTTCTTTTAATGTCAGTCATTCAAATAACATTTATTAAGCACCTACTATGTGCCAGGTAGGTCAGCTAGGTGACACAGAGTTCTAAGATTCGTAGACATCACCCGTGAATGGACCTCCCATGTTCCCACTGCCCTTTCCTGTCTTTCTTCTGTTGCTATTGCCTCAAAAAAATACAATTTTTCTTTTCACTTCCAGTAAAGTATTTTAAAACTAAATCCTGTGATGATACCTCAAAAATTTTCCTACTCCCACCATAAGCAATGTGAAAGAAACTTGGTCACTTGCATATAATATGTGTAATCTTCCTTATTTTTTCCTAAGGATAGCTAAATCTGAATTTCAAAAACTTCCTAGTAGTTCCCCAAATTATCTTTAGTAAAAATAATACCCTTTGGTAGCTTCAGAGAGGGTTAATTTGAAATAGCAACAAAATTAATATTTTCAAATATTATATGGATGCCTCAAAGCAAAGAGTACCTTGTAGGTAGACCCTGCTGTCTTGGTTTGCAGATGACTGTATGTTCTATGTTTTTTTTGTGAATCCTTACAGGATGAGTTTATTATTTGGAAATAGCACTGAATATGAACATGATGGAAAATATATAGATGGGGAAGAATTCTGACATCTTATTTCAGGGAGATAGGATATTCATTAATGGACTGATATTTCAGTCTCTCCTAAAAATTTTTTGGCCCGTGTTTCTTCCATTTGCTGATCTAAATATGTTATTTTTCTAAACTGCATCACCTTGTATGTCCATGGTTTCACTGTGCTTTCATTGAGTTATATCTATGACATCAATTTGATAGTGTGACTTGATCAGGGTGTTTCTTTTCAGGTGTTAGCTTACTGGGGAATCAGCCTTCATTTTAATGCACAATACTCCGGTTGGTAATGTGAAATTTAGAGAAAAATTTGTTAGATTAGAAGCAACATTTATACAATTATATATTAAAGAAGTGGGAACAAGCATTATCAAGTGCCTACTATAGGTCAGATGGCTCTAAGAGCATTTATGCTCATTTGATCCTCATGATGACCCTGAGAGATAGGTGCTGTTATTATCCTCATTTGACAGTTAAAGAAACTGCGGTAGGCTGAGGTTAAGTGACTTGCCCAGGGTCACACTGCTATTAAATGTCTAGGGCTAAATTTGAACTCATGAAGACCAGTGCAGTAGATTATGCTGTGTCACTTTGACTGCCTAGGTAGATGATGACAAAGGAATTTATTTCACATTTTTTTCCCTTGACAAATTAAACAGTAGTTAAGGAATATGTCAGACAAGTAGGTGGTGCAGTAGATAGAACATGGGCTGGGAATCAGGAAGACTCATCTTCCTGAATTCAGATCTGCCTCTGACACTTACTAGCTGTGCAACTCTGGGCAAGTCACTTAACCTCACTGTTTACCTCAGTTTTCTCATCTATAAAATGAACTGGGGAAAGAAATGACTAACCTTTGCCATTAAAGTGCCTTTGCTGAGAAAACCCTAAATGGGATCACCAGGAGTTGGACACAATTGAAATGACTCAACACGAAATAGTAGGTTAATACAAGTCACATTGTCTATCCCCCCATCACCATTTCTTCCTATTACCTACAGACAAGATATGCACATTGTTCTGGCCAGAGCTTTTCAAGGGAGACTGCACAAAGGGCGAGGGGACAAGACTAAATTACATTGGCAATTATAAATATTTGGATCTTATTTAAGAATGACTATTTATATTGACTTTTTGATTCATGAAGTAAGAAATACTTGCTTTGTAGAGAGAAGGGGAGAGAGTTGGTTCAATTAAATTTGGAAAAATGTCTTCATGCTTTCCTCTGCTGATATTTTTTTCTTCTTAGTCATTTCTCAGTTACTGGAGTATTGATTGGTTCTGCACGTAATGGACAGCAGTAGATTTCTAGGCCTTTTGTTTTTTCTTTGCATTGCCTGGGTTTTGACTATTTCTTCCTTATTAAAATTTTCATCCAGTAGTTATTTATCAGTGGCATGTACAATGTACATTTTGACTGCACAATTTTTATTTTAAAATGTTCTAAGAGTAACTTATCTTTTACTCACTTTACAGATAAGAAATTTTAAATATGAGTAGAAATTGTATTTACTGTTGGTACCAAAGCATAATTTTTTTTATGTGCAGGCTTGGAAGTAGGCTCATTTGTTTTATTCAATAAACATAAAGTGGAAATTTAAACACTTTGTTTTCAGCAAGGAAAAAAACTCAACAGATAGATAAGGGACTAGTACCTGGGAGCCCTTTCAACAGAAGAGTGTTTTTTTCTCTTAAAATAAACATTTAAGATGCAAAAATGTAAGTCTGTATTTCTCAACTGAGTTGTTGTTCCCCCCAGTGATGATTATAATATTGACTTCATGAGAAATAATGACATTTGCACATTAAATGTGCAAATGGATGATAGAAGGCTGAACATCAGGTTTTTCCCTCCCTGGAGCTTTAGCTAGCCCATGATCTGATCACAGAAATTACTTTACAAGCTGTGCAACAAAACCAGTGTTTTGTACGTGCCATTTGGTTAGATCTGTAACATTTCATTTGAACATGATGCGTGTAGACTTGCCTTAAGTCATATTTCTGGTTAGTCTTCATGCCAGTACTAGATCATGAAAGTTTGGAGCTGAAAATCCAAGGATTTGCTTTTCCTCCTTCTACTGTACCTTTTCTCTGAGTTTCTTTTCTTTCTTTTCTGTTTCTTCAATAAAGATATTTTATAATGTGTAATCCAGTAATAATGGAATTTTTTATTAGAGCACTGACAATAGAAGCTGATAGAGATCTTTGTATGTAAAAGAGAATGAGGGTCCAAGACAGGGCCATATGGCATTACTATTTTGTGCCTTTGGAATATCATGCAACATTTAGGAAATCTTTAAGATTTGGTTGACAGAACTCTGCTTCGAGGTTGTATTTTTCTCCATGAGAACTGTAATATCTCATAGAACTACTCATCCAAACATGTCTGTTGTTGCTGTAAAAAAAATGTCAGAGGGATGGACAAATAGAATATTAGTGTGGGTGGTGATCCAGGTAGCAAAGACACCTTCCCTTACTAACTGTATCTGCCATTACTCTCACATATCTGTGGTTTATCCTCTCCCTTACAAGCATGCATCCTTACTGTCCTCTGTGCATTCCACATTTATTTCATCGGTCTTGCTCTTATTCTTGATCTTGTTCCTTCTGTATTGAGCACAAGGTCCAGTTCACGTACCCGGCGAAGCTTTTGTCAATAACTCCCACAATGTTGGTTTGTCTCTATTGTTGATGGTCAATGGACCTTGCTTCCTACACTATCCATACTCACATTTAGGAGCAGAATGTCATTGATTTAGGGATAGAAGGCATATCTCCAGTCATTGAATCCAACCCCATCATTTCATAAATGAGGAAACTGAGACCCAGAGAAATTAAGGGACTTACCCTTGTGACTAGGATTAGAGTTAACATCCCAAGGCTACTCTTTGAACCCACACTCTCTGACTCAGAATCCAATGTGTTTTCCACTACAGTCTGTTGCCTCTACATAATGAGTTATAGAATCATAGTTCAGTTAGAAGGGATCTCAAAGTTCAAACCCATTAATTTTCAAATAAGGAAGGTGAGCCCCAGGGAGCTTAAGAGACTTGCCAGTCATATAGATGTTAAGTTGGAGAGACAGGATTGTAGATGCCATTTATGTATCACCAATCTTGTAACTGTCTAGTGTTGAAAGTAACAGGGAAAGATACTATAGTTTTTTTGTTTTTTTCTTAAGGGGGAATAATAATTAGTTCTTAAAAAGTTATTGCCAAGTCTAGTACCCCATTCACTTCTTGAAGACAGAAACTGTTTCATAATTCCTTTGTATTCCTTAAAACTAGTGTTAGTTTTGAAGGAAAGGATTAAAAAACACTTTTACTGAACTGAATTTTGGGAAGGCAAGAAACATAGACACAATGAAATTAATTAGCTTGTTTGAGTTAATAGTAGAGCTGGAAGCCTACTCTTTCATCCATCTAGACTCTGGGTTTGAATCTTCACCAGTAACGATGTTGAAGGCAAAGCAGGATGATGTCTTAGATGGCCAAACAGAAGAAATATAACTAGTACTTCTTCAAAAGTTCTTCCCTGATACTTCTAGCAGGTGAAATTTTGAACTTAGCTAACCTTGTTTGTTCTGCTGCTTAATCTGGGGTTGGGATAGCTAGTGGTCGAGAAGCCACAGGAAGTTGGGTTTTGGTGGTATTTGGCAGGGCTCCTCACCAAATGAAAAGCTACCTCCTGGTTAAAAATTGCACAACTGGTATGTTTATGAATTCTGGAAAGTAGCATTTACCCAAAATAACATTATGGAATGGTATCATCTGAGATGACACCATCTAGTAGTTTCTAAGACTGGAAGAAACACTTAAATTTGGTTGCAAATTCTGTGAGTTCGTGAACTGTGTTGATGAAGTATGTCTATAATGTAATGAGTTAGAACTTTTGCTGGCAAATTTTAGTAAAAAGCCTAATAATTTGAGATGAACATTAGTAGCAATATATGATATTTATATAGCATGTTAAAGGTTGCAAAAACCTATACAGTCTTTATTTTATTTAAGCCTTACACCATAGAGCTAGTAATGTCCAGTGGTAAGATTTGAAACCAGGTCAGTCCTGACTACAAAGCCCAACATTCATTTCTCTTTTTTAAAAAAAATTAAATTAATTTTTCAATGAATGATAATCTGTCTTCTCTCCTTTCCATCTCTCCTCCACCCCCATTGAGCAGCAAGAAAAACAAAGCCCCTATTACAAATATATATAGGTTAGCAAAACAAATTTCTACAGTGTCCATATACCATATGTGTGTCTCTGTGTGTGTATGTATGTTTATGTATATATGTGTGCCTCAGTTTGTACTCTGAATTCATTACTTATCTGAAGGTATATAGCCTATTTCATCATGAATCCTTTGGAATCATAATTTATCATTTTGTTCATCAGAGTTCTTAACTCTTATCTCTACAATATTGTTGTCATACAAATTGTTCTTCTGGTTCTTCTCACTTAACTTAGCATCAGTTCATACAAGTCTTCCAAGTTAATTCTCTGAAAATATCCCTTCATATTTCCTACAACATGCGGATATTCCATCACATTCATATACCATAACTTGTTCAGCAGTTCCCCAGGCAATGCACACACACTCCTTGCCCTTGCCTTCCAGTAATTTGCCTCCACAAAAAGATTAGCTATAAATATTTTTCTATATCCTTAGAGTTTGCTTTGCTTGTGATTACTCCTTAATCGTACCCTCTCTCTTATTTCTCCCCCTTTCCTTTCTCCCTTTTCTCTCCTGTTTCCATATTCAGCAAAATAGATTTCTGTACCTGTGTGTATGTATTCTTCCTTCTTTTGACCAGTTCAGATGAGGGTGAGGCTCCCCATCACTTCCTCCTCATTGATATAGATTCTACTTGTGCACCCTAATTATATGAGGTAATTCTCCCATTCTTTTCCCCTATGTTTACCTCCCAGGACATTCCTCTTTCCCTTCTTTTCCATTCTTCTTTTGAGATCATCAGAATGTAACAGAACCATCCCTAGACTCTGCCTGGTTACATTCTGTTTATGATGCCTGATGATGACGATGAGCATTTGGGGGAACACATGTTGCATTTCTCCATATTAGAGTGTTAATGGTATGTTATCGTTTAGCCCTTTATGATTGCTGTGTTTACTTGTACATCTTTCATTGGATTCTTGTGTTTGTGCATCAAGGCTTCTATGCAACTGGTCTTTTAGGCAGGAATGTGTAGAAGTCTTCTATTTCATTAAAAATATATTGTCTTCCCCTTTAGGATTACACTGAATTTTTTCTGGGTAAGTTATTCTTGGCTACAAGTCTTTATCTTTATCTTTTTTTCTGGAATATTGTATTTCAGAACCTCTCTACTCCTTTGTAATGGTGACTATGTAATTTTGTGTGATCTGGATTGTAGCTTCTTGGCATTTGAATTCTTTTCTTCTGGCTGCTTGTGATATTTTTCTTTGACTTGAAAGTCTTGAATTTGGCTATAATATTCCTAAGAGTTTTCATTTTGAGTTTTTTTTAGGATGTAACTGGAAGTATCTATTTTTACTTTGCTTTCTGCTTTGAAAAGATCTGGGCAGTTTTGTCTTGTGATTTCTTGCAAAACTCTCATTTCTTTTCTAATTTTTTCCTCTACAGCTCTCATTTTATTTATCAAATAATTTTTAATTCTTAAAAAAAACCTCTTGCTTTATTACTTTTAGGAATTTTAGTTAAACTTATTACCCAATTTTTGCTTTGTTCTAGTTTGTATTATAGCTTTGCATACACACACACACACATATGCACACGTGTTTTGTGCTTTCTGGTTTTGTACTTTGTCATCTTCCTGTTTTCATACTTTATGTTAGAACCTGACTTTGTTAACTACTTGAAGGAATATCTGAGATAAGCTCTTGTCTTTCTGGGTCTGTTTGCTGTTTTCTTCGGGCATCGAGTACTATAGTATTCCTGATTATCAGGGACACCTCAAACTGGGGACTTGTAAGCTTTCAGTGCTCCCAACGTAGCCTGATCCAGGGCAGAGTCTAACAGCTGCCTTCCTGATCTGTAGCTCTTCAAATTTCTGATCTGGGTTTGTGTCTGAGTTCTAGGAGATTGATACTTGACTCAGCTGGAGAGCTTTGTTGGTTGAGAGTGACAGAATTTGCTGGCTTTTGATGCTTGGCTGTTGGATCAGGATTAATAATAGACTGAATAGTTGAATCAACTTAAGATATCCTCAATATCCATCTTGTTTGAATATGTTTCTCCCACTTTGGCAAAGCACATCTCTCTCTCTCTCTCTCTCTCTCTCTCTCTCTCTCTCTCTCTCTCTCTCTCTCTCTGTCTCTCTCTCTCTCTGTCTCTCTCTGTCTCTCTCTCTCTCTGTCTCTCTCTCTCTTTCTCTCTCCCTCCTGCTCTCCCCCTCCCTTTCTTCTTTCTCTTCTCTTTAATGTCCTATGATTGTCTCATTTTATTCCATTATTAAATTTAAACTTCCAAAGGATTAGGCTGAGTCAGGTCCAGCCCAGAACAAGTTAATACAAAATAAGGACAAATTAAATACAATGAAATTGTGAGGTAAGCTGGGGAAAATACTATGTTCTGAAAGAAATCAGACAGGCTTTCTTTAGGAGATAGAACTTGAGCTTAGCCTTGAAGGTAGAGATGGATTCTAAGAAATGGAGATAAAGAGGGAGTATGTTTCAGGCATGAGGAATAGTCTTTGCAAAGACATTGAGATGGAAAACATAATATGATCAAGGAGCAGTCCTCCGAGAGTGATATCATCAATATTAAGCAACCAGCAAATCATAACCTTACAAAGAACATTCTTGATTCAGTTTGCTAGAAAATATAATTGCTTAATATTTCTTTCCCTAGGCCTCATGTTCTTGATTTTGGTACATAGTATGCAGTAGTTCAAATTGTGTTATTCACTGGAATGCTGGAGAAGTTTTCTCTTCCAGATGAATTATAACTTTAATATGC
Source organism: Bettongia penicillata ogilbyi (assembly GCA_023548195.1). Classification (NCBI taxonomy): domain Eukaryota; kingdom Metazoa; phylum Chordata; class Mammalia; order Diprotodontia; family Potoroidae; genus Bettongia; species Bettongia penicillata. Next base: position 2,794,578 of record JAJHZJ010000382.1, on the reverse strand, counting down.
AGTTATCCGTACTGAATGGTTTTTATTTGCTTAAATTTTAGTTGCAACTGGGGAAAATACCAAACATTTGCTTGTGTCTTATTTGGGTTATATGTCAAAATAGCTTAGTGCTCAGGGTTTTAACTGTGAATATTAATGTCCATTTCAAACCATTAAAAATCAATACTGTTTTATCAGATCCCACCTAGGTCAAGGCAAACATTCACCTCTGTTGGAGTTAGGGGAAAGACAGTCAGTCACTTCAAGGATGACAGTGAAGGATCTAAATTGGGTTTGGGATCTAAGCATATGTTAACCCAAAGACACTCATTGAGTTGCTATGAAGATTTCTTTGGGGTGCTAAAATCTGAAAGGCTGAGATAAGTGCCCAGAATGGTTAGGAGGAGTTAGGATTGTAATTGGGGAGTCAGTACTAGAGCAGTCTGTCCATAAGCATCTATTAAGTGCCAGTCACTGACTAAACACTGAGAATACAAAGAAAGGCAAAAGTCAGTCCTTGCTCTCAAGGAGATCACTTTCTAATGAAGAAGACAACAAACAGATAACTATGCCCAAAGAAGGTTGATATTGGATAAACTGGGGCTAGTTTCAAAGGGAAGACACTAAGATTAAAGAGAACTTAGAAAATACTTATTACAGAAGGTTGGGCTTTAGCTGAGAATTGAGGAAAGCTAGCAAAATGAACAGTCAAAAATATGTTAGGGAGATCATTCCAGGCATGGGGACAGCCAGTGAAAATACCTGGAGTTGGGACATAGGTCAGGACAATAGGTCTGTTGGAGGATATAATTATTGGTACAACTCAACCCAAGAGGTAGTGTCAAGAAAATGTAGGTTTATGTTGCACTACTGGCATCATATTAACTCTGTGACCCTGGGCAAGTCATTGACCCTTTCAGTGCTCTGGGACAACTTTCTAAGACCTTAGGATTTAGAGTAGGTATTAATCTGTTTTGAATGAGATAGTCAAGAAACTTTTATTAAGTGACTATTATGTGCCAGACACTGTGTTAAGTGCTAGGAATACAAAGAAGAGGAAAACAAAAAATAAAACCCAGTCCCTACTCTTCTCAAAGAACTAACAATCCCATAGATTGTTAATGTCTAAGGGTGGTTTCTGAAACTGATGAAATCACAGTTCTGGTTGCTTTTTAAAAAAAAAATTCTCAACCCAATTCTCCAAAAGCTCTAGTCTTCTATGCCATTTAAGGCTTTGTCTTTTACTTCAACTTCAGTGACCAGTAAAGAATCAACATTATACCTAGTTGTCTAAAGTTTGCTGCTTAGATTCTTTCCTCCAGCCCTAAGCTGATGTACCCTCTAAGCTAAAATACTATCTCCATTCCTGAATGACACAGGGTAAGCCATGGGCCCCATGGGCCAGTCTGATTCATTTGTCACTGTAGTAACTGGTATACCACTGGTTATCCCATTTGATTGGTGAGTCAAGTTCAGATAGAAATAGCTGCTGCTAAAGAACTTCTACAAAATAAATGAACAGATTGTAACCCTCTGTGATATTCAAACCATTTTTGGAACACTCAAGATTGAAATAGATGCTTAAAAAAAAGTCACCAGACTAAAGCAGCAGCAGGATTTCTCTGAAACTGTCTTCCAGATATCTATCTGGGGCATAAGGCCGTTGTATACATTCAGAATTTGAGACAACGTCCCAGGGAACTTGCCATTTATGTTTTCATTAACACCCTAGGGCAAAGGTGGCTATGTTCTCACATTTATCATTATTTTGGAATTCTTTTTCTCTTTTAGAGGGTAAGGAAGAAGAAAGGGAAAAGGGAAGGAAAAGAGAGAGAGAGGGCAATGTAGGAAGGAAGAAAAGATGAGAATAATTAATCAATGAAGTGCTTAATGATTTGGTACTAACTAAAAATTTGGCAGTATTTTGAAGAGAAAAATTACTTGAGGTTGAAGTTACTTGGAGAGATTTAAAGGTAGAGTTAAGATTTAACTGGATCTTGCAGGATGGGTAAACAGGGAAGAAGATGGTATTCAGGATTTGGGGATAAGGAAAAGAAAGGGAAAGAAATAATATCAAAAAGCAAAAATACCAAAGTGGCTATATATGTGTGAGACAGTAAGGAAAATGGTCTGCCAAAATGGAGAATTACTGTAAGAGTGGCAATTAAGATTTAATAGATTTGGTGGGGCCAAATCATGGGGAGCTTGAGAGCAAAGCAAATGATTTGGCACTTGATCCAATGACCAATGGGAAGCTTTGTATAAGTAAAGGCATGACATTATAAAAATACTCTTAGGAAGTGAAACTGACAGTGATCAACCCTATTACTGGAAAGGCAAAGTGGTTTGAGTCGAGGAGACTAATTAGGAAGAAAACTGAGTTATCCAGGAGTGAGATGATGACAATGGTACTGAGAGGAGAAAAGGGGGCAAATCTACGAATCATTCTGAAAGCCCTTATCATGATAGTGGGATTGTTTGATATATATGTAAGGACATCCAGGAAAAGGGTGAAGATGTCTGAGAATGTCATCTAAAATCTAAGGAGGAAAGTATGGAATAGTTACCTGGGCCACTAAAACATGTTCATTGGTTTCAATATATATATATATTACCTAACCTTTCCCAGTCACCTGGGAATGAGAGTCCAAGAAACAGAGATTTGATGAGATATCTATTGGAGAATAGGAAGAAATTTAATCTTAGGAGTAAGGTTGTACTAAGAAGCAAAGCTTAAAAGGTTAAAAGCTTAAAAATAATCTCTGAGGTCATAGAGTCTTTAGAGAGATGTATTTCATTGTTCCACTAAATTAAATGTTCCACTAATATAATGACATAAATAAAAGCTTCAAGAGAAAACTTCGATTCTAGTACTATTTCTACTTTTCAAAATGAAGTTTGAAATTATTCCCTTAGCAAAATAAGTTTAATTCTAATTTGCTCTGTTATCCTCAATCTCCATATGCACACACACACACACACACACACTTTATCTTGGGGAAATTCCATTTCTTTAGGTTGTATTAATATATTTCAAGCCCCAAAAGGTTCCAAAGCCAAATTGTTTTTGGAAGTGCTGATCTATGACAATGATATAGAAAAACCAACTTCTCCAGTAAAGGCAAAATCAAATCCTTATGCCTGGAGAGCAAAACTATTTCAAAATAACTGGTAACCAGGATAAAGAGGTTAGATAGGTCAAGGGTGAGAGAGAGCTTTCAGCAGCAGGCACTATTTGCCTTCTGCAAGAAAGAAAAATAAATGGCTTCTGGGGTCACTGGAGGAAGCCCAAAGCCCACAGGAAGAATTCTTTATAGGAAACATAGGCAAGCAACTTTTTTGGTCATGAAACCAGGGGGGAAAAACAAGCTCCCATGGATCTGTGGTTAAAGAGAGGCTATGAGAACACCTACCATAATTTCCTTCCATGCCTAAATAAACTCCAAAGTGGGGGGGAAAGCTGGGAGGAAGAGGAGGTAGATGTGTATCTTCTGCAGGCATAAGGCTCCCATGGTCACTGTTACAGTCAGGGAAATTTAAGAAGGGCTGAAACACCTAGTAGTCTTGCCAAACCAAATCATGTTAGCTAGAAACACTAAGTGTGACTTAGCATGCATTCCAAAAAGGACTGAGTCAACAGACACTGAGGAAGAGACCAGGAAAAGAAGAGGTCAGTCAGCTTGTGGAGAATCAACTAAAAAGATTAAGCCCAAATTCCATGTTCATAAGTATATGGGACCAAGACTAAAATTTTTCCCCCTCCTAGCTTTTTTTAAACTTTAGATCTTTTTCCTATGATACTTTAAACTACCTAAAACAAATGTTGCATACAGTTTTAATGAAGTAAAAGCCCTCCATCTTTTCCCTCTCAGGCAGAGTTGAGGGTGATGGGGAACCTTGGTTCAAAGTGGAAAGGGGATTAAAACAGAAAACCAAAAGGAGATGCTAATGCACCTGGTCCTGGTGGCAGAATTGTGAGGTCATGGAATGCAGTTGTTCAATGACATTAGTTTAGGAATGGAAGAGAGTGAAGAGTTAAAGGTGCTAGCCCAGGAGATTTGGAGAGTGAATGATGATGCAGTTGAGAGAAAGGGAAGTAAGTTTGGGAGTTGAAAAGGAATTGGTGAATTCTCTGACTCTTGAGATTCAGATTCATCTTGAATACAAGGAGACAGGAGTGCTCTAAGTCGGATTGCTTTGTAGATAGTTCATATTATCAGCCTGTTACACAGGTGAGAGGTTCAGGTTGGAGATAAAGGTATGAGTTAGCCACTTAGACAATGACTGAAGTTGTAAAACAAGTAAGATCCCCAAGAGCAATGATTAGGTGGAACAGAGATTCAAGGACAGTATTCCAGCGAGCATTTATAGGAAGGGTGAAATAGGTTGGAAGCAAGCAAAAAAGGAAATATTATTACCAGAGTCTGGGCTGTCCGAATGAATGATGCAAAAAATATTAAATACTTACTGTGTGTCTAACGCTGGGAACGCAGATAGAAAAATGAACAGTCCTTGCCTTCCAGATAATTACATTCTAATACGAAGAAGCAACACATATAAGGGGTGGCAGCCAGAGATGAAGCATTTTGATTTGACAAATTACAGGAATGGTGAGTGGAGCTATAGGAGAAGATCAGCATAATTTTTCCAGTGGCAATGGTAATATTGATTTGATTGGGGCTATAGAACTAAAAAGTGGGAAGTTTCAGAGTGCAAAGGATTTAAGTCTTTCAAAACTTTCAAGACATGGTCTGTGGTCTAGGAGGCATGCAGTTGGTGAGGTGACCAAGGAACAAAGTCTGTCTATTCTGTTCCTATCTACTTTTCTTGTATGCTGAGGTCTAATCTGTAGTTCGTTATACATCACCCACCTAGAAATGACCCTGCTAACATAAGAATCATAAAGTCATGGTAATTAAAGTGTTAGAAGAGACCCAGAGGACATCTAGTTTATCCTGTACTTGAATAAGAGCCTTCATTAAGAGATGATTTTTCAAAGGTCTCCAATCTCCTCAAATCACGCATAAACTACATCATTTCTCATTTGAATCCACCACTAGAACCCCTGGTCTGCCACATGGCAGACTCCTGGTGGCTGTTCTTCAGGTGATGTGCTATTGACTCTGTACAATCAACTCAGCATCCAATAACTCTAGGAATAAACTACATGAGCTGAAGCAGCCAGGGTCCAAGGAAGGACTAGCTTGTAATGGTTAGAGACAATTCAGTTTAAAAAGCATTTGATCCTCATAACAACTGTGGGAAAGAGATGCTAGCATTACCTCCATTTTACAAATGAGGAAACTGGGAAAGATAAAGATTAAAATTCTTTGCCCAGGGTAACACAAGTATCTGGCCCTGGATTTGAACTTAGTTCTTACTGACTCCAGGCCTAGTGCCCTATCCATTATCAACCAAGCCTTAAAGGAAAAAAAAAAAGATTAATTATACAAATATGACATTTGATCAGTCTGCTCTTAAGATAATTCAAATTGAGGAAAGGCCCACATTAAACCACTAGCATGAACATTTATGGACATTTTCCCCTCATTTCTTAGGGAAATAATACTTATTTGCTGTATTTTGTCTCCCATATCAAATTTTTCTAATTGTTCCAGGTGATACCCCAAAAGGAAAATTGGTACTACTGAATCCTATTCCGACCCTCTAAAGCTGTAAGGAGTTGGTGTCTCAAGCTGGTTCTCATGAAAGAAGATTAGGTGCTTCTCATGCCTTTCTCTACATTCATAAAAAAGGGGACAGTTTTGTCAGCCAAAGATTTCTTTGGAAATAGAATCAATTCTTAAGAAGGGACATCTGGTTATCCTGGGTAAAATTCATGGGCAGACTAAGCCAAGATTTAATGCTACATAGTCTTTCTTTTCCCATCCTTCATTTCCAGTGCACAACTCCCTTAGTTATTTCACAAAGCAACCAGAAAATAAAATGAAATTAAAAAACTGTAGTGAAATGCAAAATATTATTCCAGATACTTTAAGGATTCTATTATTGAATTGAATAATAATGACTTCTTATTGAATATGGACTCAAGGACTTCATTCTTGTATATCTGTTTGACACTACTCCATTATTCCATTAAATATTAAAATAATAACTAGAATTTATATAGGATTTTAAGATGTGTTAAGTCCTTCACACTGTGTTATCTGATTTGATCCTCATAAGAGCCATATGGGGCAGATGCTATTACTACTCCCATTTTACATATGAGGAAATTGAAGCTGAGAGAGTTGAAGTAATTTACCCAGGGTCACATAGCTAATAAATATGTGAGGCAGCACTTGAACTTTGGTCTTTCTGATTGAAAGTCTCCATACTCTGTCCACCACACCACCTAGATTCATATAATTCCATTTACCTTCCTGCCAGCTTTCACATCCACCCACAATTTCAACGTCAATTTCATATGCTTATTCCCATTTTTTATAACACATATATTGCCCTTTATTATTTCTGTAGTTCTTATGGTCCTTGCCAGTGTTTTATCACAACTTATTTAAATGGATTTTCTCCAACTCAGTGGTTTTGTATATCCTTGAATAATTCTCAATGACCTACAAAGCACTTCCCCATCCAGTCATGCACTTTTTGCTTCTTATGGCACCAGCAAAGTCTGACTTTTAAGTTTATAATTGCTTCATTTGGTCTTGAAAAAGTAAAGGCCCAATACTGTACCAATTAATTAACTTTGCTACTGGTAAGTTTTTCATTTAAATAAGCTTAGATTATTTTACTGAGCGATCTTTTTGCTTGTTTCTTTAAAAAAAACATTTCAGAAGATTTACTGGAATGAGAGGATAGATTAGTTAAAAAAAAACCAATATAAAAACAAACAGTATCTATAAAATTTAAAGTATAACCTAGAGAACCTTCATCTAAATCTTCTACTTTTTATATGCTCAATATTTACCTCAGTAATTCCTTTCTGTCCTAATAGTCAACTCAGTCTAATCAGCAGTTATTAAGTGTCTAGTATGTGTTAGGCAGGGGTTTAGTCTCTATGAATCCTCAAATGGATCTGTGATCTCAGAAATTTTAATGTTCCCTTCAAGTAATTCAGATTACAATCCTAGATCAACATCTGCACATCTCATGCAACCCTTGTCAGTGTTTTCCTAGTATTTCTTCATGTGGTGTGTGCATCCAGCATGTTTGAAGGCTTCCTTAAAAACTTCTGCTCTCACAAGGCTATCTTCACAAAATCCTGTGCTGATACTTTATCAGGTTGTGGAGGTGAGCCAATAATTCTTGGAAACTAAGCTGGCAGAGAATAAGCCCTGGCACATTTTAGAATTCTGGAGAGACTTTGAATACAGCCATGGCAATGGAGGACTTTATAAAGACCAGGCTAGGGAAGCACAGGAAGAATCAACACCAATAGAATGGCCACTTGGTGATGAACTCTTTGACTATGCCAGCCTCTGAAATAAAGGTACTAGAGATGCAACAGTCCTTGACCTCAAGCAATTTGCATTCTCTCAGTGAACATAAGACAGGCCGATTATTGTACAACATCATTCTATGATATTGTGGTTAGAATTAAGTATGACAATTCTGACTACTAAAAATTTAATATCCTTGTATTAAAATTCATTCAGAATTATGTAATTTAATCACATGAACTTTTCTTCTGTCACCTATATAAAATAAATTTTATTTCTTTTTGATTCAGTTTTATTTGATTCAATACTAATATAACTCGGACTTTCCTACTCTTATCTTTCTTTATGTGAATATTTAATTTACCATACAAGATGGAACCCTTTTGCAAATTTCAGTGCTAAAAAATAACTAATATTTAAATATGTTCCCAATAATGACTGTTAGAAATAAACATACAGATGTGGAAAGCAAACTCTACTTTGTAAAACTCAGTGATTTTTTTTAAAAAGATAAAAAAATTTATGGTAATACCTAGCAAGTGTTGTCCATAGAATTTTAGAGTACTAGTCTATTATTTTTATCTTTATTATTGGCTCTTACAGATCATTAAGTATAACTTCTTGCCCACTGCAGAAATTCCTTCTATAATATTCTTGACAGCTAATCATGCAGCTTTTACTTGCACACTTCTAATTACAGGGAGCTCAGGGTTTTGCAAAGGATTTCATTTAGTTTATTCAGAGCTCTAGCCATTAGCCTTCCCTTTTTTTAATGATGCTTTGGCCAATAATGTTAGCAATTTTGTGATTTTAAGATGTAACCTTTATTGGAATAGGTAATCAAATTCATAATTTTACATTGTGCAAGGGAACTTTTCCAGTGTGGCATTTAAAAATGTTTTATTGATGCTTTCTGGTTGCTTTGGATTTTTTTTTAATGTCACATTTATTTCCTGATATGTTCTTCCTGCTATAGACCATCCACAACAAGAAATAAACCAGAAACAAGATTAAGCAAACTCATAAGATAAAGTGATTATACCTGAAAGTACATACAACATTCCTTGCCTATGGTCCCCTGTCCTTCCACCATGAAAAAGAAGTATGTTTCATCATCTGTTCTCTGGAGATTATTCATTACACTTAATCTATATTTGTATTTCATCAGAATATTTCCTGGATCCTTATTTTTGAGTAAACATCATGAAGCAAAGAGTTAACTAGAAATGGACACATATTTAAATTCTAGCACTAAGTCAAACATCTGTTGAATGTTAGGAATTTTCTTAACTGGGGGCGCTAAACTATTGTGATTGTAACAATAACTTATCATTTCATATACACTCCACAAGATAAAGAAAGGAACTGTGAAGAAATTAGCACTATTGTATTGATCCTTAGCTAAAAAGTAAGCCCATTCTTGTAACAGCATTATAACCATCTGATTAACTCTCCAGAGAAAAGATAAGAAGATGATGACTATGGTTGGGAAAAAGCATGTCTAACAAACTCTACCATCCCTCCCGCACTCCTCAAAGGAAAGAGCCTGGGACGGATTCAGTTCTGATACTATCCAGCATCAACTGTTGTTACAAATGGGTCTTTTAAATTTTTACTTCCATAACATCTCTTGAATCCCTCTTTCTGTACTCTCATGGCCATCAACCTAAGAACATTTTTTTTCACTAAGCAAGTTGATAGATAGATTCCACTCCATTTAGAATTCATGGATGTAGTTTCTCAAATTAGTATTCTGAATGCCAGGAAAAATAGCTTTTTGTCTTGATGCAAATATGAATTCATATTTTTTTCCTGCAGCGTATGTATGTGACTTTTGCTTCCAAATATCTACATTTGCTCAAAGCCTTTTTTTTTGGTAATTCAGGAAAGTAGCTTACTGCAACTTTGAGAATTAAATCGTTCTAAAATCTATTTTGGGTAAAAGTCTGCTAAATTTTGGTGGAACACATTTTCCCCCTAGATTTGAGAAAAACCCATTTCTCAAATCATTCATTCTTTCATATGCTGCCACTTACATCTATGATAGAAAAAAATGGAACTATTAAATTCTAAGGAGTATGCATGATGAAAAGTTGAGATCTTCTCAGACAATATCTAGCACAAAAATACTCCCAAAGAAACTGAAAATGTTTTTTTCCAGCTCTTGTGGTGAATTTTTAAATTAAATTTCATTAATATTTCAAGTATAGCTTTGTGTTCTGAATTTTCTCCACTATATATAGGAAAATATATAGGAGTATGCCATAGCATTTAAATGATAAAGTGGGAGGGGTATGGGAACTGAAAATTATATAATTGATTACTTGGAAGAGATTCTTTTTAACTGTTGCTGTTTAACCAACCTTGGTCTAAATAACTTTTATGTCCCAAGTGTTTGCTATATCCAGAAAAGGGCAGCCAGATTGCAACTGTCAAAACATTCAGCACTTTCAGTAATCCCAAATTGTGCTCTCTCTCCCCTCCCTCCCTCCTCTCTTTCTGTCTCTCTCCCCCTTCCTCTCTCTCTTTCTGTCTCTCTATTTCTGTCTCTTTCGTTCTCCCTCTTTCAATCTCTCTCTTCTCTCCCTCTCTTTCCATTTCTGTCTCTTTCGATCTCTCTTTCAATCTCTCTCTCTCTTTCTCTCACTGTCTCACACACACACACACACACAAGGATTTTTATATTTATGCTATATGACTGTGGGATATGAAGATTTAATAAACCATAAGGTGCTACAAGAATGTTAACTATTACTGTAATAATAACAAAGATTATTATTATCTGCTATTAATCAAGATCACAGGTACCCTGAAAGGAAATGGAGAAACTTATGACAGTCTTGTTGATTTTTACTCTACAGTATTTCTCACCTCTCTATCCCCGCCTCTAGACTCCATTGGCCACAATTCTAGTTCAACACCTCATCGAACTTCTATAATATTGTAGTATCTTTCTAATTGTTCTCCTCATTTCATGTCTCTTCTTTCTCCAATCCGTCCTCTACAACTGCCTAAGTAATTTTCCTCAGATCCCATGCTGGACATGTCACTCCTCTACGCAAAAGCTTCAGGTGCTCCCTATTACTTCCAGGAATGAATATAACTTCTGTTTGGTCTTTGAAGTCTTTCATAACCTTTCTAGCCTACTTTTCTGGAATCTTTATGCACTAATCTGTTGTCCCACAATCTACAATCCATCCGAGCTGACATTGCTGTTCCTCTTGCATGGCTCTCTATTTTATAGCCGTGTTCATTCACATAGGCTGGTCCCGATCTTTGGAATGCTTTCTCCTCATCTCTCTCTTAAGATCCCTACTATCTTTCAAAGAAGCTTAGATCAAGTGACATCTTCTGAATGAGACCTTTTCTGATTCCAACAAATACTAATAATGATTCCCTCCTCCTATCTCATATTTCTTTGTATTTATTTTATAAATATCTTCTATAAGCTATATGCATGTATTGGCTTTCTGGATAAAAGTAAGCTCCCTGAAAGTTTTTGTGTGTGTCTTTGTAATGTCAGCACTCACAACAGTACCTGCCACAGAGTAGCTAAATGCTCAAGAATTTTTTTCTTGTTTAAATGACGTACATTGTCAATTTATAATAAAAATATATCACCCAGGAGAGTTATGATTAATAAATGAAGTAGACTGGTTACATACCTACAGCAAGTGATGAACAGCTTGAGTAGTACTGGCATTCCAACAAAACTTTCAAAGGCCTAGAGAAAAGTACATAAGGAATACTGGGTATTTCTTCTGCGGAGGTTGAATTGGACACTACGAGCAATAACTTCACAGAAATGGAGGATCCTTAACTATGAGATCACAGATCTATTGAAACCTTATTTTTTTTTTAAAAAAAAAACATACCACCCACTATGTCTCTGTAGAGATATTTCTGACTTCTAGCTACTGACACTCCTGGCCACCTCTGTGTACCAGGAAAGAATGTCTTTTTTATTCTTCATATTTTAATCCTTTTGAATAGAGCAGATAATAGAACGAGGGAAGAGGAATTAAAGGAAATCCACTTTTTTTCTTCTAAGCTTTATTTGACTATATTTATTAGATTTCTCAGGTAATTTTGTGAAATTTACTGGCCAGGCTAACTTCGGCAATTCATGCAACTTTATTAGAATTTCTTTGTCTATTAGAAGATCCTGTAAAATGGAGAAAAGATGACATGTTCCTGAAAAGCTACAATTGACAATCTGAGATACGACAGCATGAAAAATCCTCCAATGGACTAGAAAACAATTAGTTATTCATCTCTGCTGGATCCTAGAATGCACCAAGGGGAGTATGTGGTCCTTAATATACATGAAAGTGCAGTCACAGCTGGGCTGATTCTTCTAGCCCTATTAGATGCCAATCTGCATAATACTAACTTTGCTATTATAACACATTTCATCTGCAGTCTTTCCAAATCCACAATAACTATTCACATATCTTATTCATATGCACATGATTTTAGCACAGTTTGTGTGAAATGCCCAGTAGACTTTCCCTTTTTGTTTATGCATTTCCCTGAAGCACCAAACAAGTTGTCAGACTAGCAAAAAGTAATTTCCCATCAGAAATGCATACAGAGCAACTACAACTTCAACCCTTATCAACAGTCCCTGGGCCACAGCCCACAAAGCCACATACAAGGAGTTCAGAGAAGCAAAATGCTTTCTGCTTTCAAAAATATGTACGTGTCTTGTTGCCAGCTTCCAACAGCCATATTTTCGTGTATCCATTAAGAGGTTTTCTTCTTCTCATTCTTTGCCTGGGAAATCACTGTTTTGCCAGTTTTTCTTCTCTTATACTTTTGTTTATTGGTTCTGCCATACCTTCAGAGTATAGTGTCTTGAACCTTTGATTGCAAGCACTCGCCTCCAGAGAGAGCTTTCTAGCTGACCCTCTCCAACTTTTGATGTGCATAGATACCACAGAATTGTTTCATTAATCCAGCAGTTACTTCTTTTAGACCCATGAGTGATTTTTGTTTACTACTCAAATTGAATGAAATCATGAACCTGAGTTTAAAAGGCTCCACCACCGACCCTACTTCCTTACCCAAGTGATTTTCATCTTCAACTACTCTCTTATCTCAGTCAAATAAATCTACTTGTAGCCCCTTACTGATAGAAATTCTCAGGGGCCTTTGAGTGGTTTACCACTTTCACACAGTAGGGGCAGCTAGGTGGTACAGTGGATAGAGCACCGGTGCAGGAGTCAGGAGGACTTGAGTTCAAATCTCACCTCACACATTTGACACTCACTAGCTGGGTGACCTTGCGCAAGTCACTTAACCCCAGTTGCCTCATTCTGGGTCATCTCTAGTCATTCTGATGAATATGTGGCCACTGGATTCAGATGGCTCTGGAGGAGAAGTGAGGCTGGTGACCTGCACAGCCCTCCCTCACTCAAAACAAAGACAGGTGCAAGTCATGTCATTATTTCTCTGATGGTATGGTCTTCTTTGGCAACTAAGGATGAACACACACTTTCACATAGTCAACTTCTGTCAAAGGAATGCCTTTTCCAATCTTTCAGGAAAACTTGGTTCCTCCTCTTCCTCAAAGTTCAACATTCACCACTCTCTCTCCCAATAGAACCTGAAGAACCACACCCTCTCCCTCCTTGAATTCAAGTCAATTCAACAAACATGTATTAAGCATGTTTTATATGCAATGTTGTGCTAGATGCCAGGGAAGCAAAGCCTCTGCCCTCAAGAAGCAGAGGTACCCAACAGGTCAGATACAATCATACTTCCTAAGGATTGTGAGTCTAAAGTCTGGCAGTACAAGGAAGCTTCATTTCAGCTGGGGAGTAAGAAGGCACTACTCTGAGACTGCCTGAGTTATCACATCTCCAGAAGCTACTTGTCTGCAGTGCACACATGAGGATTAGGACTTTGCAACTCATGCTTCCTGATCTCTATGTAGCTTCCAACATTGCTAGCCATCCTCCTGGACACTGTTTCCCTTCTTCTCCCTTGGTTTTCCTTCTACCTGCCTGACTGCTCCCTCTCAATCATTACTATCCTAATCCCACTCCTTACTTGAGAATAAACCTGGCAAGGCTCTGCTCTGGGCTGTCTTCTCTCTACATATCACCTGGGTTACTTCTGTAGCTCCCATGAGTTTAATTACCAACTCTAGGAAGATACCTTAGTGGGGTGTGCTGGAGCCAGCTCAAACAGGCTGTGATTGTACATTTTCAGTATGAGCATGTTTACCTGTGAAATCAGCAGACTCTGAAAGTCAGGGCTGGCTTTATTATTTTATTGATTAAACTTAAGAAAACAATTGGGAAATTGTATTTAAGATTAAACTTGAAAGAGTGTCAGGAGTAGAGGTTTTTTTCCAGTCAGTTGTTAAACATTTCCTTGCATGTTCTATATATCAGTTCTATATATATCAAGATTTGGTCTCTTTTCTGAGTTCAAGGCATGGGTCACCAACTGCCTAGTGAAGCTGAATAGCCCCATAGGCATCTCAAACACAAAAGCAGAACTCAACATTGTTCCTCCAAAACCTTTGAGAATTTGCTGCTTCTGTCAAGGGCACTCTCATCTTTGCAGTCACCCAGGTTCACAGCCCTGAAATCAGCCTTCTTACTTTCCCTAACTGTCTATCTGCCAGGTCTTACCAACTCAACCTCTATAGATCTTGCACCTTTCTCCCTTCTCTCTATTCCCATGGCCACCACTCTTAAGCAAACCCTGATCAACTCTTACCAGTAATATTGCAATAGCCAAATGCATGTCTCCTTTTCTCAAATCTCTCCCTTCCCCATTGCTTCCTCCACGCACCTGCCCAAGTGATTTTTGTAAAACACAGATCTGATAACATTGTACTCCTGCTCAGTAAACTTGAGGGACTCCCTATCGCCACTCTAACCAAGTAGGAGTCTCTCTGGCACTAAAACCTTATTTTGTCAGTCCTTTTATATATTATTCCCCTCATGTATTCTATAGCCCTAATTCCCAGAGTAGTGAGGATCAAATGAGATAATGTTTGTAAAGTGCTTTGTAAACCTTAAAGTATGACAAATATGATGAATAATATTACTGAATATAATTATGAAATATTATTAATAATAGTAAAATTGAACCATTAGCTCTCCTCTAATATCTTTCTGACTTTTCTTACCTCTCTGCATTCATGGAGGTGTGCTCATGTCCAATATATACTCTTCTTACTGGTAGCTAATGAGCTGATTGTTAAATTTTCAATTACATTTCTGAAATAGACTAACACTGCAAATCAGGGCTTGATCTGTTATTTTGTTGATTGTTTAGACTTAAGAAAATGATATGGGAAATTTTAATAACACAGTTTAAACATAAAAGTGTGTGGTACATATACATATTTTTTTCAGAGTCATTTCTTGCTCTCACCCTGTCTTTATCTCTTGAAATTTCTCTCTTCCTTTAAGACCTAGTTCAGGCATCACCTTCTCCATACAGCTTTTTTTTTTTAATATCCCTACCCCAGCTAAAAGTGATCTCCTAATCAGATTTTCCTATAGCCCTTTTTCTGGATCTGCCTCATTACAGCTTTACTTTATGTAACACTTTTTTGTATACATCTGCGATGGCAGGAATGATAATTTTTTCAACTAGCCAAGTGCCTGGGACATAGGAAATGATTAATAAATATTTGTTAAGAATGAATTGAATTATGTGTTCCATAAATGGCCTGTGAAGGTGTTCCCAAAGGAGGCTTTCATGAATTTTGTGAGCCCTGGCACCATCATTAGAGTAACGAACAAATAGTCATTTGCATGTGGAAATTCTTACATGTTCGTTCTGAAAAAAATTAGATAATATGTATTTTTAAATAACTAATAATATTTCTATATAAAATGTTGCAGTTTTTAAATCTTTTTATATCCTTTATCTCATCAAGTTCTCACCATAACTATGTCAGTTAGACCAGATACTATCTCCATTTTACAAATAGTGAAATAGATTCCAAGGGGTTGTGACTTATTTCACATGTCACAACTGAGTGACTGGTGTAGGGCAAGAACCTAAGCCTACTTACTTTTAGTCTAGAATGTGTTCCTAATGATTGCTAGGTGGCTTAGTGAATAAGGCACTGATTCAGGAGCCAAGACTGTGGTTCCTTTGTTCTGTAAGAACAGAACAGTGACATCAGGAGGGTACTGTCTTGACTTGCAGGTAAACTGGATTTAAGTGAGACAGGGCTTTGCAAAGTCATCAGCCCCATTGTCTTCTCCAGAGTCTTTGAAGTCCAATGGAAAAACAAAGGTTAGGACAATTGGCTATAGCCCTGGATACAGTGGGAGACCCTGGCCTTTTTAAGATAAGGTCTTCCCCAGGTCTAAGTTTGTCTGAGGCAATGCCCATTCAGTGATTAGAGACTAGGTAAAATTTGAAGCAAAAGATGGTCTAGTTTGTCTTCTTAAAAGAATAAATATGGGAGAGGAAGACCCTCAGAGGTTCTGATCAGAATGGAAACATTTTCTATTTACACTGAGGCTTGAGCTGGAACTGATTATTGGCCAATCAGTGACAACCAAAGGGATTTGGGTTTAAAGGCATAGTCAAGTATCTCCATTTCAATCAAAATGGGTTTTATCTAAGCCTGGTTTTTCAGAGTTTTATTTCAAGAAATCATAAATGAAAAGTACTTGAGACAAGTTAATTGTCCCAGTTTTTTAAAAAATGAATAAATAGGGAAAGAAAAAATCTAGTCCCCCAAACCCAAGATACCTTGTGAAGTATAAGCAATCAAAATTTATATTCCTTTGGATGAAGCACCCACATAAAAAGTTATGACCTGGAGTCAGGAAGATCTGAATTCAAGTCCTGCCAGAGACACTAAACTAGCCTTTAGTATGCCCTTAGGCAAGTCACTTAACTTCTAATTCTCTTTCCTCACCTGTAAAATAGGAATAATGAGACCCATCCTCTCCAGGTTATCATGAGGATCAATATCTGTAAAGCTCTTTGTACAATGCCTGACACTTTGTAAGTGCTTTTTAGAACTATTATTCAACAGTTCTAATTGCCGTTGCCTTCTCCAACAGTAAGTGCTTCATAAATCCTTCTTTCTTCCCCTCCTCTCCACCACCCTGTCTTCTCTTATGTTTCACCTGTCTTTTCCTGTATTGAAAACTTTTTCCTGATAGTTTCCTACAGCATCTGCTTTTGTATATCTGGAAAATAATAAAAAATCTTTCACTAAAGACAACTTCACCAGCTTTGAACCAGTTGAATAAAAGGAGAGCACTGACTTGCTGGCTGATAAGAAAGGCCTTTTTAAAAAGCTGTAACAGCTGGATGAGCAGGTGTTAAAATTTCAGTGAGGGGAAGGAGGGCTAGAATATTCCCTTTGGATAACTGTAGCAATCAAATAGGATGAAATTAAAAATCTGATGGCACTATGGCAGCACCTCCTTCTCTCATTGACATTTATTATTCTCCAAGTCTATATGGTCATAATAAAATCACTCACCCAATAAGAAAATTCCTGGACCCATTCCCAAGTAATTATTACTTTTTTTTAAAGTTATGCTTCATGCTTTTTATATAATCAGCACTTAATAAATGTTTCTTGATTGATTGTTCATGTTAAAAAGAACCTACAATGTGGCCATGGGGTCAGAATAGTTTATCGATTATTTTTGTTTATATGCGAATTTCATAGGATCACAAAATTATTAAATTTGATGGAATTCCATTGTGCTTTTCTTGGTTTTTATAGCATTGAGAAGTAACATCAGAGAAAAGAGAGAGAAGAATTATAAAAAGCAGGGTAGAGTGGGACTGTTTAGCACCGGGACCAACCCCCACATATTTCTCAAAAGTCCCTGAGGGCCCCCATTCCAATACTGTTACTAGTGTTCATAAAAACTTACTTTGAGTCTCCAAAACATGTTCAGTCTCCAATGTTTAGGGCAGGTTTACTTCATTATTCACTGAATGCTTGCTACACCATATGAGGAAAACTGTGCTAGATTTGTGGTCCACAAGCTTAGAGACAAGATCCTAGTCCTCATAGAGCTTCTGCTAGTAAAAGGCAGAGAGGGCTTTCAACATATACGCAAATTGGCATAATACAACATGTAATTGCAAAGGGAAAGATAGAAGTGCCGTGTGCCAAGCAAAGTGCCTTTGAGTGGGCTGGACTTAATGAACAAGATGACCTTCAAGTTGAATTTTAAAGATGTGCAATCAGTGCATTTTAGAATATTTTCTCCTCAGAAATAGTTAAAATGTAAAAGTTTTGGCAATTAAAAGAATAAGCTGTAGCTAGCTGAAAAATTTACTTTGGTTGATTCCCTCACCTAATTAATTGGCTGTGTAACAGTGAGTAAGCCATTTGGGCCTCTGTTTCTTCATTAGTAAAATGAGGGACTTGGACTTGGTGATCTTTAAAGTCCTTTCCAAACTGAATCTATAATTTTGATTCATACTTGACAACATAAAATATTTATTTAGATGATTTTAATGAAAAATGAATGGTACAGCACAAATTGAGTTACCTAATATGCAACCTTAAAAAAAAGAAAATTAAAAGGGGAAGGTCTTTGCCAAAATTATAATTGATTCTGGGTTGAGTAATTTATATTTATTGCCTAGAATGCTCAATTTTACTTTTTAAGAATAGGGATGAATTTTAATGTTTAGTGGTTTTGCTTTTTTAACTGGTCAGGTAAACGTTTAAGATTCGGCTTATATATTTGAATTGACTATGCCAATAGATAATGGAGGTCACTTATTTTAATTATTAGAGGATAATCATCCGCTTGAAAATAAAATAAGGCTTCACAAGCAACTTCATCTAAGTGCCCATTTTCTTTTGACTGCATTCATTATAAGGAATGGTTATTATTGAAGATTTTTCATTATGGCGTACAGACTCCTCACTGTTAACAAAAACTAGTGTGTGGGGATTGTTGCCACTTAGAGAAAAGCAACCCACAGTTACTTGTAGAAAGTGGAAAATCAGCATAATTATTTTTGGCCAGGACAATACAATCCTCTGCTTCCCAGGGGATGCGATGTTGAAATTATGCCTTATCATAGGCACTGATTTTAGAAAAATCATCTAGACTCACACTTTCTCATAGGCGTTTTAGAAAAGAATGATTTCTTTTATAATCAGATTGTATAAAACATTTTTAATGCAGCAGTCAACCAAAAAGCTTTTGTTATGTCCTTGATAGCTACGAGGCAGTGTGCCCTGGATACAAAGACACTAATGAAATAATCTTGGCCTCATGGAGTTTACATTCTGTCAGAGATATAAGACTATAAAAACTTATAAAACCATATGAAGAATATAAACTAAAAGAATACAAGGCAGTTTTGGGAGGGAAGACATATTCGTCTTGGCGGATGGGGCAGGAAGGATAGAAGGGAGGAAGACCAGGAAAGGCTTCATGTAGAATAGTCTAGAAGGAAATAATGAATTCTAAATGACAAGGCTGAGGAGCCAGATGCATTCTGATTTTGAATCGGAGCAAAGACACGCAGACAGAAGATGTAGGTTCTTGTATAAGGAACAACAGCAAGTCCAGTTTGACTGCGTTGAGGTGAAAGGGAAGTGGAGTATAGTTTAAGGAAGTAGGAAAGGTAGATTTAGACTTAGCTGTAAAGGATTTTAAATACTGAAGAACCTGTTGTATTCTTTGGGAGTTAGTGGAACCCTCTGGTTTGCTGAATGAATGATATGGTCAGCCTTATTTTTAAAGAAAGGCAGGTTGGCAGCTGTAAATTGTGCATTGTAGAGTGGACAGACCCAATTAGAAGACTATTGCAGTTAGTTCAGATAAGAGCTAATGAAGGCCTAAAAACTAAAGGTGTGGCCCCTTAAGCAGTGAGAAAGTGATGAGCACAAGGGTTGTTACAGAATTAGAAATTATGCAAGATGTGGTGATTGATGGTATATGTGGGTTGAAGGAGAGAAAAGAGTCAAGGCTGATTCTGGATCTGTCGACTTGGAATTCTGAAGGGATAATGGTGCCCTCCACAGAAATAAAAGAAGTTTGGAAGAGGGATAGGTTTGAGGGGAAAAGATAATGAGTTCTTTTTGAATAAGTTGAGTTTGAGATGTCTATGGGAGATTTAGTTTGAAATGTCTGGTAGGCAGTTGGTGATGTAAGACTGGAAATCAGCGGAGAGGCTAGGTATGGTCTCAGATAAACAAACAATGCCAGTTACTTCTAATTATTTTTAAAAAGTTGTTGAATTGATTTTTTAAAAAAGGGATTGTAGTTATCATGCACATTTGAAGAAAGCCTGCTTACTATGGAAGCAAATTCTTTGATAATGTATTTTATACTTTCCATGAGGGAAATATAATTCAGTATATTTTTATTCTTTAGATACTGATTCAAACAAAAATGAATTCCTTTGTGATCCTATTAGCCTACAAAAAACAAAAGCAAATTATTCCCCATAGTGCAAAGTAGATTTACGTCTTGCTAAAAACTAGTCCAAGTTTTGAGAAAAAAAGTTATTTATAGATCTTTAGACACCATGTTAATAGAAAAAATAACAACTGCCTAGTAATTATGATATGCAAGTCATTCATGCTTTTCTCAGGTAGCCAACCCTAGGTTCTGCAGAATATAGCACATCAAAGAGTTGAGGGAGACTGTCAGATAAGATTATTATCCATGGAAAATTGACACATAAGTGACATTTCAGCGAACTAAAGTTAATTCTTTCAGATCTCTTTTCCTGATTTCCTCTTACAGTGGAAGGGCATGTTTTGGTCTTGAATATATGAAACTAATCATTTTTGTTTTTTAAATGTCATCCTCTCTCATATCACAGTAGCTAGTGATGTGTTTTTTTTTTTTTTAACCTGGCTAGTTTCCTCTTCCCCGCTTAACTCAAATATTTATGTCCTCAGGTAATATTTTTTTGTCGTTTTGTGTAATAGTAAGACTGGTATCGTTTCTTGTACTCAGAGGAGTAATCCTCCTTCAAACTGAGAAATTTTGCCTACTCTCTGGCCATGAAAACATCCTTTCTGAAGTCTCTTCCCCCTCCTTCCATTGGTGAGCCTTCTGGAATCTCCATATTGTGGAGGGGTAGAGGCTGACCTGCTTTTCTTCGCCCAGTTCTATTCCTGACTTTATCTAACATACAGTAAGTGCTCATTAAAGGCTTGTTTCCTTCCTTCCTTCCTTCCTTCCTTCCTTCCTTCCTTCCTTCCTTCCTTCCTTCCTTCCTTCCTTCCTTCCTTCCTTCCTTCCTTCCTTCCTTCCTTCCTTCCTTCCTTCCTTCCTTCCTTCCTTCCTTCCTTCCTTCCTTCCTTCCTTCCTTCCTTCCTTCCTTCCTTCCTTCCTTCCTTCCTTCCTTCCCTTATCTGAAAAAGGGTGCTTAGTTCAAATGAGATCAGTGTGTCTTACGTTGGGTTTGTCTAGAGCACTTTGCATGTGCACAGAGAATCTGCAGAAAGTCTATTTATTGACCCTTTTGTCCATCCAGTGACTTCACCTCTTTATCTAGGCACAATAGTTGATTAAATAGAAAATGGTAAAAAGGCAGAGGCCACCTTTTTCCTCTTAATATTCATAAAATATAGGAGAATCAAATAGGATAATAGAGTGGGCAAGAAGTCCCAAAGTCTTTGTATTTGTACACTCTCTCCCTCTCTCCCTCTCTCTCCATCTCTCCCCGTCTCTCCATCTCTGTCTCTGTCTCTCTCTCTCTCTCTCCCTCTCTCTCCATCTCTCCATCTCTCTCTGTCTCTCTCCGTCTCTCCGTCTCTCCCCGTCTCTCCATCTCTGTCTCTGTCTCTGTCTCTCTCTCTCCCTCTCTCCATCTCTCCGTCTCTCCATCTCTCCCCATCTCTCCATCTCTGTCTCTGTCTCTCTCTGTCTCTCTCTCCCTCTCTCTCCATCTCTCCGTCTCTCCATCTTTCCCCGTCTCTCCATCTCTGTCTCTGTCTCTGTCTGTCTCTGTCTCTGTCTCTGTCTCTCTCTCTCTCTCTCTCTCACACACACACACACACACACACACACACAATGGTGTGTGAAAATTATTCTTAAGAAAAAGTCCAAGAAGCCTAGAACTTCTTGATATAAATTTAAGGCAAAGGAACTATTCTATTTTCTGCAAAACACGTAAGTGTCAAGAGATGATCACTTTGTTCAGTTCCTATAAAGCCATAAATGGGATGAATGAGTGAGCTGGCCTGGAACCTCTCCTCTTCTTTTCCTCATGTCCTTGGAGACTACACAGAGTGGACAGACTTAATGTACTTCCAGTTCTCTTGGAATTCTTTAGAATTTCCATTTTCACTAGCTCATTCATTGGCAGGGCACATACAAGCCATTCTGATGGAGGCAGGCTGAGTAAGATGAGATCTTTTGTTTCTCTTTGCTTTTTTTTAGTGGAAAGGAGGATTTATCTTCATAAAATGATAACAGGCAACATTGACATCACATTTTACATACATTATGTCCTTTAATTCTCATAGCAACCCTATGAAGGATGTGTAGTGATTATTGCTTCTTTATATTTTTATTATAATTTTCCTTTTACAAATGAGGAAACTGAGGCTTAGTAGTTACTTGACTTGTCCCATATTACACAACTATAATTGAAGTATTAGAGCCTCTTAGCTGGTTTGTTTTGTATAGCTTAAGCAAGTATCTTACATCATTTGAACTATGGAGAGTGGTTTGGCTCTTGTATTCATAATAATCACTCCTAAAAGATTTAATTTGCATGTTCTGGGATGGCTTTCTTTTGGATTCTCCATTTGTCAGCCAGGCAAGTAGGTGGCATAATTCACAGAGTATGAGGCCTGGAATCAGAAAGACCTGAGTTCAGATGCAGCTTCAGACACTAACTGTGTGACTCTGAGCAAGTCACAAGACCTCTTTCTGCCTCTGTTTCTTCAACTGCAAAACAGGAGTAATAAGAGGACATATATCTCAGGGCAGTCATAAGGATCAAGAGATAATGTTTGTAAAGTGTTTAACATTGTGTCTGGCATGCTTAAATAAATGCTTTATTTCTTCCCCCTCCTCTCATCTAGAAACTGGAAAGCTTATGTAGTTAACTAGCTATCTTTCCAAGATATATTGCATGCAGCAAAGTCAGGTATCTACAGAACCATGCCACAAGACATTTTGAATGTGCTGAAAGATTTCACCTATGCCAAAAATGACCTATATGACAACACAAGCATATTTCCAGGACCCTCTGATGGGTGCCCAGGAAGGATCCACTTTACGTTCATTCTTATATGTATGTAATCCTTTTTGCTAATTATACAAATTACTGCCATATTCCTTTGTCCATATTGCCTGTAAAGTGGTACACAGTTAGGTGGTACTCTTCTTAGAAGGATTACTGAACTTGGAGTCAGAAGAGACCTCAGCTTGAATATTGCCTTTCACTCTTTCTACCTATGTCATGATGGATAAATCATTTAACCTCTTCAGCCTTCAGCTTCTGCATCTATAAAATGGGGGCAATGAGACATACATACCTCACAGGTTGTGGGAGTACAAAATGCAGCAAATGGTTTGCAAACCCTAAGGTCTCTATGTTAGCTATTTTACAGAAGAGAAAGTTGTTAAATTCAGGTTACACAACCTTCCCAAAGGGTCTAGTCTGTTACAGAGTCAGGATTTTTTGAGAACTCTTGAGTCCTGAGCCAGTGCTCTTTCCATTAGACCATATGGCACTCAGACTGCAAATGACTCCCTTTTAGTACTACCGAACTACCTAACAGGGAAGAAAAATAGTCTTATTTTAGAAATGCTACCTCATTAATCTTTCACTTGTTATTGAGCTATGTACAAGAAGGTTGTTTTTTTTTTCACTTTCCTCAGTTGATTTGATTACTGAGGGTTACTCCCAAAGTACAGGGTTGGTGTGTTTTGTTTTGGTTTTTTTTGCCTACCAGATTTCATTAAATTCATGAACACATTTATTAAGCCCATATAGATTGCAAGGTAGCACTGTGCAGGGAACACTGGACCTGGAGTTGGGAAAACCTGAGTCCAAATCAAGCCTCATGTATTAGCTGTGAACATAGTACCAGTCACTTTACCTCAGACTGCCCATTTCCTCAATTGGAATATAAGGTAATAGTAATATCTACCTTCTAGGGTTCTTGTGAGGATCTAAGAAATGGTATTTCAAAGTGCTTCGTGAAAGTTAAAGCCCTCTAAATGTTGCTATTATTTCATTGCTGGTGTTACCATAGCTGCTGCTGCTGGTGCTGCTACTACTACTACAAAAGACAATGTTAAGACATGGTCCCTGTGCTCATGGAGCTTATAATCATTCTGTATTTAAATCTGCCATAGAAAATAGTGCTCTAAAGTGACATTCTGAAAAGAAATAAACTGAAAGTCATCTCTTCTTACTTCTTATGGCCCACAAGGTGGATGCCTTCTTGGCTTAAGAAACAATTCTTTTTTGGTACTATGCCACCACACTGGAGGAAAACCAGGAAACCTTTGATTGCTCAAGAATTTAGCAAAGGGCCAGAACACATGTCATTCTCAATGGAACCAAAGCATGAATGCTCAACTTCCTTGGAAGTGCTCCAATTCATCCCCTTGCCACAATCCAATTCTGTAGTCAAGAAAATGAAGCCTTAACTTGCTTCCTGTTTCCCAAAATGGCCAATTCAATCTTCATTTTGGATGCTGATATATAATATACCTTTGGGAATTGTTGCTCTTATCTTCAAATGGAATGTATACTACTGAAAGAAGTCATTGTCAATTGCATTGTCATTTCTGTGGTGTCAGAAAGAAGACTGTAATTAGAGACCATAATTACAGACATACTGCAACCTTCTCAATGAGATGGTGGTAGGAATTTATAGTGTCCATGTTGAGGGCTTGAACGTGGTGGACACCATTTTATTAGTTGACTTACTTGGTAAACACTTCAGTAAGATAGCCTGTCAGTGGAACAAGGGTTGCTAAAGTTAAAGAGAGTTTATTTATATACATTTTTTCAGATTCAGAAACTTAAAATTAAAGGAAATAAGGGGGACTTTCACTGCCAAGTGCTTCATCGTGGGAGGAGAGTGGCATTCTTCTGTTGTACCAAAGAGTCCGAGGTCTGGACCTCTTTTATTGTTGTCCTTTGTTCTTGAAGAGAACCAAAATGGCATCACTATGCTAGAGTCAAGTTAGAGTATATCTGACTGTGGCTGATCAGACTAACATGAGCTCAGAGTGCTCAGTCAGACACCAATAGTCCTTGTGAACATTTGGAGTGGCTTCTCTAAGTTTGTATATTTCCAATTTCTTCTGAACTACTTCACTTCTGCTTTGCTTATAGAGCACAGCACCCTCTCTGATGAGGATGTCCCATGCTTGGCAGTCCTATGACATATGTCCCATTTCACACAATCGACTCCAAAGTTCTTAAGAAACACCTTGAGTGTCCTTGTGTTGCTCTTTTTGACTACCCTGTGAGTATCTGTCTTATGTGAGTTCTCCATAAAATAGTGTTTTTGGTAAGTGTACATTTGGCACTTAGACAATGTTGCCAGCCATTGGAGTAGCACTCTCTGCAGTATAGTTTGAATGGTTGGCAATTTAACTTAAGAAAGGACCTCAATGTCTGGTGTCTTATCCTGCCAGGTGATTTTCAGGATCTTCCTAAGACAATTCAAGTGGATGCAATTCAATTTCTTGGCATGGCATTGCTAGAATGTCCAGGCTTCACAGGCATATAACAATGAGGTCAGCACAGCAGCGCTGTAGACCTTCAATTTCGTGGTCAGTCTAATACCTCTTCTCTCCCACACTTTCCTTTGGAGCCTCCCAAACACTGAGTTAGCTTTGGAAATGTGTACTTTTATTTCTATAGCTTCTCTTTTTTATTTAATGCTACGATTATCGGTGTCACCACTCAAGTTTTTCTCTTAAAACTTATTTTAGTGTAAAGGTAACCCTAGCTCCTTGAAGGCTGTACTGGTATCATTTAAGGTTTGGTAGGTTCTGTTGCTCAGTGGTTTCGGTCATGTTGATTCTCTGTGACCCTGTTGGGGTTTTCTTGGCAGAGATGTGACTTGCCATTTACTTTTCCAGCTCATGTTACAGATAAGGAAGGCTAAGTGACTTGCCCACAGTTACACAGCTATATACCCATTTACATATACGTACGTAGACATGTCTACACCCTATAAGGTTGTCCATATGGTATAGGAGTTTTCTTTAGTCCCAGCAAGTCATGAAGAACAAGGCATAGAGGATGGGTTGTCTGTGGTGATGACTACATGGGTGAAATCATGGATTTATTGGATACATATGTAAGTCATTGATAACCTGCATATTTTTATGAGACCTAGCAGAGTAAGAAAGATTGTTTCTCAACTTACTTCTCCTTTACGGGTTTATTTCCTTCACTGTAAAATGAATAGGTTGGATCAGATCAGGGGTTCTTAACCTGGGGTCCATAAACCCTTTTTAAAAATATTTTGACAACTTTATTTAATATAAATTGGCTTCCTTTGTAATCCTATTATTTTATTTTATGCATTTAAAAACTTTATGAGCAGGGAGTCCTTAGGCTTCACCAGATTGCCAAAGAAATCCATGATGTAAAAATGGTTAAGAACCCCATGATTAAGTGATTGCTAAAGTTCTTTCTAGATGCTTCTATAATTCCTCTACTAGGTAGGTTAAGTACAGCATATAAGGTGATGTCATGGCATGTGATCCAAGAACAGCTCTGCAAATTGCTGAGGAATTTTTTTTGAGCACTCTCCCTCTCAGGGCTCCTGTAATCTCTGTAGTTTTTGGAAATAAAAAGACATAACTTGTCTAAGTGACCTTCTGAACTCTGTTGAATGAACTGAAAGTTCCTCTTGTCAGTTGTTTTCCATGTGGCACAGTACAGCACAACTCTCAATCTCGTGAAACATCCTGGGCAGTCATTAGTCAAGGAAGTCAAAGGCTCTCAAACCATGATGTTGGGCTTTTAGAATCAACTTGTAAGGCACTGTTATTGATGCAAAAGCATTTAAGGCTAAACTTATAGACAACTTTTTAGGATGTTTTTATTCAGTCATTGTTTTCAGTTGTGTTTGATCTCTTCATGACTCCTTTTGGGGTTTTCTTGGCAAAGATACTGAAGAGGTTTGGCTGTTTCCCTCTCCAGCTGATTTGACAGATGAGGAAACTGAGGCAAACAGAGTTAGGTGACTTGCCCAGGGTCACACAGCTAGTACGTGTCTGAGGTCAGATTTAAACTCAGGAAGAGAAGTCTTCCTGGCTCTAAGCCTGGTGCTGTATCCACTGTGCCCTATCCACTAGCTGACAGTTTAGGGCATTGGCACTATTTAAAATGCTTGTAAAACCATTCTGTGTTTAAAGGACAGAGGTAACGTGGCACAGTGGATAAAGAGTTGGCTTTAGAATCAGGAAGACTTGGCTGGAAGCATGCTTCTGACACATAGTGGCTGTAACCCTTTGTAGATGGCTTAGCCACTCAGCGTTCAAGGCAACTCCCTAATATGACAAATTTCAGAAAATGTGCTCAGGTGGACCGATAAAAGGAGTCTCCTCACTAGGAGATCTCAGTTATGTGGCACAGGGAATATCTTCCTGGGCCTGGAGTCAGGAAGATGTGAGTGCAAATCCAGTATCAAACACTTAGTAACTGTGTGACCCCAGGCTGGTCATTTAACCACTGTCTGCCTCAGTTTCCCCCTTTGTAAGATGATGATGGTAATAATAGCACCTACCTCCCAGGGTTGTGGTGGAGATTAAATAAGAATTTAAACAATTTTTCAGCTGTGTCTGACTCTTTGTGATCCCAGTTGAGGTTTTCTTGGTTGAGATACTGGAGTGGTTTGGCCATTTCCTTCTCCAGCTCATTTTACAGAGGAGGAAAGTGAGGGTTAAGTGACTTGGCCAGAGTCACCGAGTTGGTGTCTGAGGCTGGATTTGAACTCGGGAAGAGGAATCTTCTGACTCCCGGACTGGCACTCTTTGCACTATGGTGCCACCAACTGCCCCAAGATAATAATAGCAAAGCATTTTGTGCCTTTTCTGGCATCTAATAGTCACTTAATAAAAGCTTGTCCCAGTCCCCTCTAGTCTGAAATCAAAGATTCAGGCAAAAACCAAATAAAATCTCATCTTTCACCTGAGAAGCTGTGGGGTAGTGGGAAAAGCATTGAATCTGAGATTTGAAGTCTTAGGTTCAAATTTCAGTTCTGATGTTTCTATGTGACTGGATACGCCATTTCAGCACCTCAGTTTCCCCAAAATGAATGAATGAGTTTAGGTAATGGCTAAAGTCCTTTTACATCACTAAAAGCTTATGAATCTTTGTTAGAGTGATAAGAGAGTAAGAATATTTTGTACTTTTAAGGGCTATAATATATATTCTTACCACAATCATTTGAAGAATGTTTTTAGAAATGTACCTTTTTTTGTTAAGTATTGTAGAGATATAAAGCCCATTGACATTTAAAAATATAATCCTTCTGTTGTTTTCAAAATATAGATGCAGGATCATTTAGCCTCACAAGTTCCTTAATTCATTGACTTATGTGATAACTATTAATGCTCATTCCTGTTTATATCAGACAGTTTATGATTATATAAAATCCAAATAAATGAAAGTGTTTAGACAAGATCATGAGTAAGTGTAGAGCAAAACAGGAGCTGAAAACTCTTGTTGCTAACGTTTATCCACCTTCCCTCTATTAAATGAACTCAACTGAAGAAACATTTCTTTCTTCCAACTTTTTAACTCATCCTTTTATTTTCTCTTCTGGGGAAAGCCAACTCCTCCCTAGGACTGAGTAATTGCTTCTTTTATTCCTTAATTGTCTTCTTCTCTGCAGATCCCTCTATGTGATCAATATTATATTATATTAATTATATTACATTATATTATATTAGTGTGTATAGTCTTGAGATATACTTAGATTAGCTTCCATCTTCAAATCATCTGCAATCACAGATTATGAATATATAACATCCTTTGTAGAAAGGGAGTATGATGTAGTAAATAGAGAAATCAATCTATCTTCTGGACCTTACTCTAAGTAACTGTGTGTGTATGACCTTGAGAAAGTCACTTAACTTCATACTTTAAACCTCAGCTTCCTCTTCTGTTCAATGCTGAGAATTAAACTAGATTACTAGATCCATAAAGTAGATCATAGCTCCCAGAGCTGGAAGGGACTTCATTCACCATTTAGTCTAATCCCTTCATTTTACAGAACAGGAAACTGAAGATCAGAAATGTTTTGTGTCCTTCTGAAAGGTAAACAGGTAGTGTCAGATGTGGAATTTCAACATAGATTCTCTACCTCCAGATAAGGTTCCTGTTAGGTCTAAAATTCAATGATTCTACTGCATGAGTTCACATAACTATGACTACAACAAATTTGTAGTACTCAGAATCACAGATTTAAAGCTATAAATAACCTTTGTCAAATCTTATCCTTTTTTTAAGCACTAAAAAAACTAAAAAAAAAAAAAGATCACATAATACTAGATTTCCAAGTGATGTTTTCATCTTAGGGCACCAGCACAAATGATTGATAATATTCTGGGATAATCCAGTCTTTTGCAGTTACAAGTAATAACCGCAAATTATGAAGATGTACCTTGTTTAGTGAAGGCAAACAAAACTTTGCTCCCTAAGGAAAAGAGAAAATTAAAGCAACAAAGGAGAGAATTCATAAGGACAGCATGAGGAGAAAGAGTAGTGATTATGAAAGGAACTATTTAATGAGGAAAGAAAAGGTGACCTCAAGCTATAAGAAATCTTCTAAAGAAGCTTTTTTTTTTACTTCTTCTCTAAAATGCTTTTAATATAATATTGCTGTTCATGGTTTCTTGCCTGACATCTATACCATATACATTTAAACATATACTCTATTTTTTGTATGTGCCATATTTGTAAACCATCAAAACTATAAACCAAGAAATATAACATAAACCAAAATTCTGATGAAGAGCTTTTGAATTATTTTATTTCACATTGTTTACTAAAAGGAAATGACTTTAAAAGACTAATTTTCTCTGCCATCCATATGCAGAGAAAAAACTATTGAGTCAATGCAAAGTGAAGCAGACTATTTTCTTTTTTGTTTTGTTTTGTTTTGTTTTCTTTCTTGTGGTTTCTCCCATTCTTTATTCCCCATTCTCCCATTCTTTATTCTTCTATGAAACATGATTAATGTGAAAATGTGTTTAATAGGAACATATGTATAGATCCTATATCATATTGTTTGCCATCCTGGGAAGGGAGCGGAAGAAAATTTAAAATTTGTGGAAGTGAATATTGAAAACTAAAAATAAATATGATTAATTAAAAAAGACTAATTTTCTCTTCACTAACAACATTAATTGTTTTTATATCTTGGTGTGGTTGGAGAAAAGCTTAGCCTTTTAATCAGAGCGAGTCTGTTCCCAATCCTGACACTTATTTAGCTATGCGACCACGAACAAGTCATTTTAACTTCTTTCAGCCTCAGTTTCTCATCTGGAATCATGTTTACATTGACTAACGAGGTCATTGTGACAAAAGCACTTTATAACCAATAAAGCACTTTTACAATCATGAGTTATCATTGCTATGTATAGTCCAATGGTGGTCAACTTCCTAGTCATGAGCTAGTCTAGCATGGCTCAGTAGACAGAGTTCGTTGCTAGGTGAATGAAAGCAAACAGTCCAATCTGGTGCTTAACACAGCATATGGCACATAGTAGACCCTTAATAATTGTATATTGACCAACTGGGGATGTGCCTTTCCAGGTTTGTAGATCTGATTAGAATTTGCAGTACAAAATCTTCTAGAACTTGAGGATTCAAATTAAGCTCAGTTCCACAGTGAGGCACTGGATTGGGACATCAATAAGTTATATAATTAGTATAACTATTGTAAGTAAATTACATAGTTCTTCTCTCATCTCCTATTTTTCTTTTTTCCCTAGGTAATTCCACTTATTTGGATGACCATGGACCATTCCCTAGCAAGGTAAGGTGTTTAAAGGGAGTATGAAAATCTCACCTTGTTCATCGTCTTAGAAAATGTCATTTCATAAAACAGATCAGTCACACAGATAATGGAAAACAAAGGCTCCTTTTTCAAGCTAAAATAAACTAGTGTAAATATCTTCCCTTCTGTACTTTTTCATAGAACAAAAATTTGGAGTGGAAAATTATTCTTTTAATGGTCTCTTTTGTGTCTTGTAATGTTTTGGAAAATCAAAAATTTTCCAGTAATCATAATAATAAATTGGAAAGTTAGGATTTTTAAGTTGTATATTGGGAATGCTGAACTGATGGGGTGTATTTTATAGCGTCTTAGATGCCTACTTCTAATCTCACTGCTTATTTTCAATTTATAGGGCTTTGCTTTTGTTTTACCTTTGTATTGAACCAGAGTATAATTCCATTTATTTATTTATTCAGTATGCCAGAATTAATCATTTGTACCAGATCAATATCATGGCAGTTCTTCCTTCTAAATTTTTAAAAGGTGTAAATTGATGTCTGTGCTATATGACCAACAAACTATGAAGACCAATGTATATGAGCAGTATAGGGCTGGAATTCACTTCAACAAAAATCATTAAATATATGTTCTGTGAAGGACACTATGAAAAGAGCTGGAGGAGGTGCAAGATAATAGATCTCTGTCAGAATCCCTGTTTCTGACACTAACATGTCAGAGAATATAGAGAGGGATTTAGAAGGTATTTTTTAAAGCTGACCTTAGGAGAAAATCAGTATCACCCAGCCCTTGGTGTTTTCATTGCTTAAGACTGCAAGGAGTACACAGCATGTATAAATGCATAAGACTTTCCCCAGGGCTACACGTAACACATGGGAACATAATCATAGATGTACAGGGAAGGTCACCCAGGTAACCAGACACCTGATAACTATGCTGCTCTGCCACATGATCAAGTCTTACCTGTTTTGTGTTCTCTCTCTCTGTCTCTCTGTCTCTCTCTCTGTCTCTCTCTCCCCCCTTCCTCTTTCTCTCTCTCTCTCTTCTCTCTCTCTCTTCCTCCCTCTCTTCCTCTCCCTCTCCCTCTCTCTCTGTCTCTGTCTCTCTCTGTCTCTGTCTCTCTCCCTCTCTCCCTCCCTCTCTCCCTCTCCCTCTGTCTTCCCTCCTCTCTCTCTCCGCCCCTCTTCTGTCAATACCTTCTTTTTTTTTCCCAATAACTTACTTGTTTATTTTTGTAATTTTTCAACATTCACTTTTACAAGATTTTGAGTTCCAAATTTTTTTCTCCCTCCCCAAGACAGCAAGCAATCTGATATAGGCTATACATGTACAACCATGTTGAAGAGACTTTCACATTAGTCATTATGTAAAAGAAGAATCAGAACAAAAGGGGAAAATCATGAGAAATAAAAACCAAAAGCATGAAAATAGCATCCTTTGATCTACATTCAGACTCCGTACTTCTTTCTCTGCATGTGGATCGCATTTTCCATCATGAGTCTTTTGGAATTGTATTAGATCATTGAATTGCTAATATCAGAATTAATCATTACACAATGATCAACACATTTAACTTTATAGCCACAGTAGGGGATAGGAACTAATAAACCTGTGGTTTAACTGGTACAAGTGCTGCAGGTGATTTCAGTGATATAGGAACTCCCATATGAAGAAACTCCTTCTACCAATTCAGGTTGGCATTTTCTCTGCAACTTATAGTCTTTGAGAGGTGCTAAGAGCGCTGAGAGTTCAAGTGACTTTCCCAGAGTCACACAGCTACCATGTTGTCAGAAACCAGAATTAAACTCAGGTGTTCTTGGTTCTCAGATCAGCTCTCAATCCATTACATCTCTGCCTCTCTACAAGCAAAGTAGAAACCAATTTAGGAAGATTGGTTCAGACACTTGGGCTCTCCTTGCTTTGATAATCTACCTTATAGGCACCTTAGAATCAGAATGGAATGAATGCTCTCATTTAGGTTATAGGCAGCACTGTTGCCTTTCTATTTCTAGAGAGTAATTGCTAGATAATAACAGCAATAAAACAATGACAATGATATTTATGTAGTGCTTTAAAGTTTACAAAGAACTTAGAGCATCCTGGGTAGTGAGGTTATGACTGATGCAAAGTAATTCAAGTATATGAAATATGTGTTTATATATGTATGTATATGTCTGTAATGATTATAAAATATCAAATATTTTAAATAAATAATATATATAAAATATAAAAATGTAATGATTATAAAATTGTAGAGAAGTGTAAGTATATATATTAATTATATGAGAAGTGGACTATGATGCTATGACAGTGGAGACAGAAAAGAAATGATGGAGAGACATAATGAATGTGCAATCCACAGGATTTAGGAACTGATGGAATATTTTAGGAGTGTGAGAGAGGGCAGAGTAAAATATAATGACAATTTCAAACACAGGAACAAGCTGAATGGTGGTGACAGTAATAACGCTGGCAGTGAAATCAGCATGAGAAGCAGGTTCAAAGAGAAAGGTTTGCTTTTGGATAGATTGAGTAAGAAGTGTTGATGTCCATTCAGGTGGAGATATCCTATCGTGCATTAGAAATGTGATCAGTTCTGGGGTTAAGAGATTTGGCAATTATCTATGGAGATTGCCATTATCTATGGCCAAAGTCAAGGCAGGTAGAGTGTCAATATAGGAAGTTTCCAGGGAGGATGGGAGAGATGTAAGAACAGGGCATTGAGGAATGCCCACTTTCAGGGTTAAGATGGGAACTGAGAAAATACCTTGAGTTTATCATTAACAAAATTATCAGTGATGTTTGAGTGAACTTTTTCAGGGGAGTGTTTAGGTTTGAGAAAAGAGGTTTGCAAGGGTTTGAGAAAAGAGGAGATGATGAAGGAAAAAAAATCATCAAATATAGACCTCTTTTCCCACAAATTTGGCTGTGAAGGGCAGAAAAGGAAGACAAGACTATTGGTAGAGGGTAAAATATTCAAGGAAATGCTTCATTAGGATTAAGGAGGTTCCAACAAGTCTGTAAGTATGTGGGAAGAATCTAGGGGCAAATGAAAAATTTAAGAAGCCTGAGAGAAAGTAGATGATTGCCAAAACAAGGTCTTGGAGGAAGCAGAAAGTGGTATTACTGTTCCCACAATTACTAATAGTGATGATAATGATGACGATGACGATGATGATGATGATAACAGCTATCATCTCTGTAGTGCTTTAAGATTCATGAAGTGTTTTGCATGTTATTTCAATTGATCCTAACATCAATCCTCTGAGGTACTGGCTTTTTTATCCTCATTTTATAAATAAGAAAACTGAAACTAAGCGAGGTTAAGTGACTTGCCCAGGGTCATACAGTTAGTAAGGCCCTGAATCAAGATTTGGATGCATATTTCCTTGACTCCCAGCCCATCCCTCTATCTACTATGATACAGAGGAATTAGCTTTAGAGAGGGATGAGGATAAGTTTTTCTCTGAAGCAGAAGAGAAGACGGAAAATATATGATGATACTGAAAAGTTTTAAGACATGAATGTAGGGAATTGAAGGCAGGCCCATCAGATAATTTAGGAAGCTAAGTCTTTAGAAGCAAAACATAGGTTTTGAATGTGGCCTTGCAACAGTATTTGTGGGGAATGAGATTGGGAGTCAAGCAGTATTAAGGACCTAACTTCCTGAGATCTTCAGGAAAATACTGTAATAGGTCCTACATGTTATTCAAACAGAAATTTTTAGATAGTCCTTGAACTCTTGAAGTTTACATTTTAGAAGAGAGGTAGATACACAATAAGTATTCCTAATACAAGCCGTAATATGAAAATGTAATATATAAACATTGCTGTTTGTTCAGAGAAATTTACAATAAATTTATCTCAATATACCTACAAGAATATGCATATAATTACTGTGCTGTAGGGTAGTTAGAGAGGAATAGTGAGCTATCCATACAAATTCTTGCAAATGGTATTACTTTGACAAAAATAAATGAGGTTTCCATTTTCTCTTTCTTTCTTTAGCTCTACAGTATCTACTTTATTCTACTTCTCACAAATAGATACTCTACCTTTAAAAGACAAAGGTCCTATACTGAAATCTCCAACCCCATTACAGCTATACTTTGGGTAGATGTTCTAGACGGGAGAAAGCATAGTGAGAATGAGTTCTTGTTCTCTCCTATCTGAGAGTAAGAAATGAGGTGAGGCTAGTTGAAAAGAGAAAGACAATTAGCCACTGGGAAAAAGCTCTTCTGGAGCAGGGCTTATTCGAGGTCCTCAGACTGTAGCTAAAATAATCTCATGATCCAGAATTCTAGAAATATACTTTTCTATCCCAACCAGATCCTAGGACTCCAGGCTTTCAAGCTAATTCAGAATCAGCTCTGAAACTAGTTTACACTAAAACATATGTAAGTAGTCTTTGATCTATAGGGAGAACTTGGGAGAGAAAACCATGACAGCACTGAACATCTGGAAGAGGAGAATGGAGAAAGGAAGGAATAATTTTAATTTCTCATTAGCAGTTATATACTTTTTTTTGTCTCCAACATCACTACCACCATTTTCCAGCTGATAAATCACCTGACATGAAGCATGTCAGTTACACTAGATCTGTGCTTTGTCAGCCCCCTCAACACTCAGTACCATGACTGCTAAGCAAAAGTAGAAATAAGTATTAAAAAAACATTAGCCTGGGAATTCCCAGATAAGGAAACTCCCTCTACCAATTCAAGTCAGCACCTTCACTGCAGCTTAAAGTCTCAGAGAATTGTCTATAACATTGAGAGGCTACGTGATTTATCTGGGGTCACATAGCTAGTATGTGTTGGGGATCATAATGGAAACCAGTTCTTGCTGGCTTGTAAGCCAAGCTGCATGTTGTTCAGGTGTGTGTACAGGTACATAAGATAAAATATACAAAAGAAAGTAATTGGGTGGAGGAGCAAAAGTATATGGAAAAAGAAAGGTATGATTGGTGGTGCAATTTCTAAAAGAAAAAGAATGTTGGGAGTATCTAAAGTTTGTAGTATCTGCAAATAAGAGAATTTATAAATTTATACTACTTGGTCTGTGGTATGTGATACTTGGCTTCAGTTTTCCCCCAAAATAGAATTTTGACTTATGAGGACTTTAAGAATGGAATTATGGAGCTAAAATGGAGGAGAACTTAAGTTCATAATGATGATGTGGTAATGATAAAAATATGCTGAAAACAATTTAATGACTTCTGACTTTAGCATAATTACACCAACTTTCTAGAATGTATTATCTTTGTCGTATCTGGAGCCCATCAGGAATGAAAGCATACAAGGGGACTTAGGGAGTTTCTTGCTGATGAACATAAACTGTAACATTCTTACCAACACTAAACGAAGGAACAGGAAATATCAGAGCGTTAAAAGATGTTAGGAAACTTGTTCAGGATTCAAAAGTAATTTTAGAATGTATTACTAAATTTAAATACTAAATTTAGTATTATAGAGAAGGTTATAGTTTTAAAATAGAGATAAAAGTAGGAGGGATAGATTTATGTTTCATAATTATTATTTATTTATTAAGAAGTAAATAAGGCTTCCCTTAAGATAGTTAAGCACAGACTCAAAGATAGGTATGGTTCTTTTACAAAAATATCTTATTTAAAATAACAAAATGCATTAGGGTTCTACTTGACAGTCCCACAAGGGAAGAGGATCAAATAGTGAAAGTAAATGGGAAGAAATGAAAAATAATGGGGGAGGAAATGAGGAGATGGTGTTTTCCCCTTAAGGCCATGACATTCCTTTCCCCAAAGGTATAAATGACAGTGTTAAATCCCAAAGTGGGCAACATCATTAACCAGGGAAGTTTAAGTATCACAAGGTGATACATTAGCTATTTTACTTTTTCTCTTCCTAATCCTTTGTAGATTCTACTCCCTTTACCTCCCTCTCTTGAAACATAACATCTATTTAATGATTTGCCCATTGGTCAGTAAGCATGTTATTAAGTACTTAAGCATTTATTAAATACCTACTATGTGCAAAGCACAATGCTAGGCACTGTAAATACAAAACCAAAAGTAAAACAGTCTCTGACCTCAAAAAGATTGCATTCTATTGGGGAGATAGCATGTATAAAGATGCAGGATATGGATTGGATCTTTTTAATTAAAGTTTTATTTGTTTTAATTTTTTAAAAATTATTTTGTTTTCAGTGTTCTACAATCACTTCCATATATCTTAAATTTTTCCCCTCCCTCCCCCTCCTTCCCTCTACCATATATTTTTTTAATTTTTAAATTTTTAAAAGGCTATTTTCTCTCCCAGAAAAAAAGAAAAACCAATTTCTCATAATAAATATTTGGAGACAAGCAAAATAAATTCCGTAATTGACCATGTTAAAAAATATACATTAGTCTTATTGTTTACTCTGAATCCTTTACTGTCTATCGGGAGGTAGATAGCGTGTGTCATCATCAGCCATCTGGAATCAGGAGTTGTCATATTGATCATAGTTCTTACCATTTTCAAAGTTCTTTGTCTTTACAGTGTTGTTGTTATTGAATGAATGTTCATTAGATTGTCAGTTCCTGATTAAACTGTGAGCTCGTTGTTGGCATTGACTGTCTTCTGCTTCTTTTTATTATCCCCAGGGCTTAGCACAGTGACTGGGACAAAATGGTATCCATCTCGGGTTGGGGGTGGGGTGAGAAATGAAAGTTACATGCTGACTATATTATATATTTTAAAGGAATAGCAATATCAATACAATTTTAAAGGAATACAATTTTTAAAGGAATCATTTACAATATAGATTGCAATTTCATGTGCAATCATCTCTTTTCATTCTACAATGTTACGGAAAGGCTTGTTTTATTTCATAAATTAAAATAAAATAAATAGAAATTTAAAAATATTATTCACTTATTATTTATTGACATTTCTGGTTCTGCTCATTTAATTCTTCATAAGTTTATTAAAGACTTCAAAATTGCTATTACTCTGGTTAATTAAGTTTGTAGTTTTCCAAATATTAAGCCAATTATCTATGACTAGCATAAATCCAAACTAGACATGGTGTATAATCTTTGTGATATGTTCTTTAAGCCTCTTTACTAATATTTAACATTTTGCATCAATTTTCTTTAGGAATATTGGCCTATATTGTTCTTTCTCTGTTTTGACTCCCTGGTTTATTTATATCTTTGTAATAGAAGGAAATTGGTAGGATTGCTACTGTTTTGCTATTTTTGCAGTCAGTTTGCATAATGTTGGGATTAATTATTCTTTGAATATTTGATGTAATTCACTTGTGAACAAATTAGTTTGTTTTGGAGGTTGTTTTCCTTGGAAACTCACATATAACATGTTCAATTTCTTTTTCTGAGACTGAGTTGTTAGAATTCTCAATTTATTTATTAATTGGGGTAGTTAATGTTTTTGAAATACTTATTTCTTGTAAGTTGTCCATGTTCTTGGCATACATCATCGGATTGGCAAAGGTAACAGAAAAAGAAGAAGGTCACAAATGTTGTAGTAGTGTGAGGAATAAAAAGGCACACTTGAAGGACTGTTGGTTGACTTGTGAA
Source organism: Bettongia penicillata ogilbyi (assembly GCA_023548195.1). NCBI lineage: Eukaryota > Metazoa > Chordata > Mammalia > Diprotodontia > Potoroidae > Bettongia > Bettongia penicillata. The sequence continues at coordinate 2,756,690 of JAJHZJ010000382.1, read as the reverse complement.
TGGATATAGCCATTCTAGGAAGTGATTTAGAGCTCTGCACAAAAGTTATTAAACAGAGCATCCCTTTCAACCCAACCATACTACCACTAGGTCTTTAACTGAAAGGAGACCAAAGAAATAAAAAAGGTCCTGATTATTTAAAAAAATGGTAATATATCCCTTTGTGGTGAAAAAAGACTAGAAATGAAAGGGAGGCCCATCAGCTGGAGGAATGCAGAATAAATTGTGGTATATAAGTATGACAAAATACTAATATGCTGTAAGAAATAAGGAAATGATTTCACAGAGTTACAAAAAGACTTACGTGAACTGATGTAGAGCGAAGAAAGAACCAGAAGGGCAGTTTATACTGTAGCATCAACATATGATTTCATTCCTATAGGGAGAAACCAGATGAAGAAATTCCTTCTATCAATACAAAAAGATACTTCTGAAAATTTAAAGTCTCAGAGAGTTACTTACACCATGCAGAGATTGCATAGCTTGCCCTGGGATTTGAGACCAGGTCTTTCTGTCTTAAAGACTGTCTATCATTTCATCCACTATGCCATATTGCCTCTTAAACACACGTTTATACTAAATATACTCATACAACATGAATACAAAATAATTTTGGGGTGGGAGGGAGAAACATGTGGGAGAATTGAGCTGGAATTTAAGGGAAAGTAGGCCTTCCAAGAGGCAGAGGTGAGGAGATAGTGCAATCCAGGCATGGGAGATAGCCACAAAGGATGAATACTCTTCCTTGATTTACATACTCAGTCTGACATTTCAACCAGACACGGTCTTCATTCTGAACTATAAACTTAAAACTTTTCAAATTTAATTATAAGTTTATGTATTTTCACTCAACTTTTAAAGAATTTACTGCTTAAAAGATAATAGTAGGATGCCACTAGTTCATGGTCATGTGAATAAGGAAAATAAGTCATATGTCATGGCTCTGGATTGCCAGAGCTAGTGTTTAATTTTTTAAATACAGTGCTTTATTAGAACTGCTAGGCTGAAATATTCAATTCTAGTATCAGATACTATACTTAAAAGATGATAATTATACATAATGAGCTTTAAAATGAACTATTTTTCACTTATTCTATTTCTAATATTATTCATTAAAATCATAGATTTAGAAGGTTGGGAAGGAACTTAGAATTTTTCTATTCCAGTCTTTTACTCACTGAAAGAGCCCCTCTAGCCTATAATTAAGAATTAGAGTGACATGGCACTTATTGGATTATATAATTGGAAGGGACCTCAGACACCATCTCATCTAATCCCTGTCCAAAGCATGAATTGCAGCAAATGGTCTTTGGAAGTCTTCCAGCAGTGGTGAACAGATCTAACTGTATGGAAATCTTTATCTTACATCAGACTTTAATCTGTCTCCCTGTTCCTTCCTGCCCTTGGGTTGTACTTGGGTCTTCCCTCTGTGGCAAAATAAATTTAATTCCCCTTCCATGTGACATATGATTTAGTTAGTTAAAGGATCTGTGAAAACATCCATTGTCCTGTAGCCAGCCTGGCAATGCATCTCTGAGCTTAGTGAAACTTATTGTCAAATGACAGGAATGAGGTCTCTTGACAAACCTGTCCTTAGAAGAACATTTCCACCATGGTAGGAATTGCTGGAGCTTGTGCTGTGCTCATATAGATTTGGCATGGATCACTTTCATACTCAGATAGTGGAGGGATCAGCATGAGATTTTAGTGGAGTCTTCCACATGGCAATCTTTTGAATGTTTAAAGCATAACCTTCTCCTGCCAAGGCCTCTCTTCTCTAGGGTAACCATCCAATCTTCATATGGTGTCATTTATAGGGGCAGCTAGGGGGTGCAGTGGATAGAGCACCAGTGCAGGAGTCAGGAGGACCTGAGTTCAAATCTCATCACACACACTTGACACTCACTAGCTGTGTGACCTTGGGCAAGTCACTGAACCCCAATTGCCTCATCCTGAGTCATCTCCAATCATCCTGATGAATATCTGGTCACTGGATTCAGATGGCTTTGGAGGAAAAATGAGGCTGGTGACCTGCACAGCCCTCCCTCACTCAAAACAAACTCAAGTGCAAGTCATGTCATCATTTCTCTGATGGCATGGTCTTCTTTGACAATGAAGGACAAACACACACACACATATAGTATCATTTAAAATACTCTATCTTCCTGGTCAATCTCTATGGTGTCAAAATTTGACATGAAGTGCCTGTGCCATGTATAACTCAGGTCCAGTGAGGAGTCATGCAAAATACATGATGTTTATTATAAAGGCAGGTATAAATGCGTAGGTCAGGTATGGTGTTGGGCGAGTCCTATAGGAGTTGTCTGTCTGGAGCTGTCCATGCTTACAAGGGAGGGTGGCTCCCTTTGTGCAGTCAAGTGGGTTCCTCCATCCTGCTAGTGAGTCAGCATCAGTGACCAAGCTGGCTGGTCTTCTCTGGCTAAGGTGGGCTAACTAGTGGATAAAATCATGGGTTTTTAATGGAATTTTTAGAAGGGCATAGCTGAATATAAGGGGAAGAGTTGGAGGTTTAACTTGGGTGAATGGCAGGGTGAGTTTAGGCACTGCCATGGGCCCACCTAAGCTTATGTATATGAAACATGTCCAGAGAGCATCACCAGTAGGTGTAACTATGAAACTTATATGCTTCTTTATATTAAGAAAGGAATTATTCTGTTAAAGTGGGGGAGGCATCCTTCAGTTACATTCATGTATAATATGGGGGCTTTAGGAATTTAATTAAGCTCTGGAAATAGCTGACAAGGCAATATCTTCTGTGGTACCCATTGCTCTGTTCTCTGTTTCCATAGTCCAGGATTTGTAGATGTTTCCTTCCTTACACCTGATTATCAACTCTTTTAGTGAGAGGGGTCATAGGTTTCACAACTGGGAATTTCTCAGTGTCTCTTCTATAATGTGGTGCTCAGAAGTGAACACTGTTCTTGAGATGAAACTGATGGTGAATGGATTTAACACTTCCCTAACTCTAAAGTTCTGTTAATGAGAAGATATTATCATCAGCATTACCAGAAGCATCACCGGCATCATCAACACCATCCAAATTACTACCACCACCACAACCACCGCTGTCACCGTCTTTGTTATCAACAGCATTACCAACATCATCATTGCTGCTGTCATCATTAGCTGTCACCACATGCTGCATATTGAGTTTACTAACCATTACAATCTCTTGATATGTTTCACATGAATTATTATCTAGCATATTGTCCTCTTCCTGGACTCATACAGTTGATATTTTAACCCAAATGTAGGACTTTGCAACTAGCCTTATTAAAGTTTGCATTTTTAGTGCAACATTCCAGCCTGTCAAAGTTTTAGCACTTCTGACAAATTTGACAAGAAAAGTCTTTGCAAGTAACTTTTTTTCCCCATTGGATCTCTTCTTCTAATGAGGAGCACAGGCTTTAATATGCCTTTCTGTATTCTGTCTGTCCTCTTATTTCTTTGCCTGAGGGAGGAGAGGAAAGTGAAGAAAGATTATAGTCTCTGAATAGACACTGCACCAATTTTCACAGATTCTCCCACCATTTACTTTTTTTGGGGAAAGGAAGTGAATGACATTCCATCCTCAATCCTGCTCCTGGCTTTTGCCTAACCTACCTAGTGCTCTATAAACTGAAATTTATTTGTGATAGAAAGACTTAATGGTTCAAATTCTCATAATATCAGTATTTAATTTAATTAATAGGAAAATTGGTCAGGTAGTAATTGCAAACATATTGTGAAAAATATCATCTTATCTCCTGTAAAAGCTAATGCTTGATGAGTACAGTAGAAAGTCTAATTCTCTTACTCCATATAGACTAATTTTTCCACAAACCCACAAATATTGTGTTTTATATTTCTGCCTCTAAGTTTGATATTTTAGTTACTACTGTTCACTTATACCTCTACTTGACACTAATTTATTACTCTAATGCCTAAGTTTGATATTTTAGTTACTACTGTTCACTTATACCTCTACTTGACACTAATTTATTACTCTAATGCCTCCATTGCTAGGCACTATACTAGGTACTAAGACTACGAAGACAAAAACAATCCCTGCCTTCTGAATGTCACATTGAAATGGAGAGGACAACACAAAAATAACTATAAGCATACAAGATACATACAGAGAAGATATTATTGTTACGTGGTCTGGAAGCAGCTAGGTTGTGAGACACATCCTGCAGAATATAGGATTTGAACTGAGTCTTAAGGGGGAGGAAGGCAACTAAGAAGTGGAAACGAGAAGGGAAAGAATTTCAATAAATGGCAACAACCAGTGCAGAAACATGGAGAGGAGAGAAGCAAGTTGGTCAGTATAGTTGGATTATGGAATGTGTATAAGGGAAACTGAAAAGATAAAAACAGAAGAGGTGAATACTTGATATTGGGTCCTTTGAGTAATAGGGAGTTATAGCAGTTTCAAGGGGTTCTGGGAAAGGGAGGGAATGATAGAAGAGAACGATATAGACAGACCTGGAAATTTGGTAAATGATTGGCTGCTGAGCGGAAGACGTATTGGAAGAGGAAGAGATTTGAGTGAGGGAGACCAGTTAGAAGGCTATAGTAATAGTGTAAGACAGAAGCAATGAGAGGCTCATAAGAGGGTAGTGACTGCAAATAGAGACAAAGATGTATCAGAGATAGTTTCTGAAAGTAGAAATATTTGGAACTGAACTGGATCTGTGATGAGTGAGAGTGAGGAATTGCGAATGATACCAAAGCAGTGAGCCTGGGTTACTGGGAAGAGGATGGTGCCCTCAGCATTCACAGGAAAGCTTAGAGAAAGGGTAGACTTGGTGGGGGGGTGGGGAATGACTTTGAGCCCAGGTTCTGATATGTTGAGATATATATGGGACATATGGTTTGAGATGTCCAAAGGCAGTTGTTGATGTGGGATTGGAGCTCAGAAGATAGACTGAGGCTGGGTATAGAGATCTTGGAGTCATCTGCAAAAATGAAAGTATTGAACTCAAAAAAGCTGATATGGTCAGCAAATGACAAAACATAGAGGAAAAAGGAAAAGAGGACACAGAAGAAAGCTTTGGGGAATTACTTATATATATTGTATCGATTTTTCTGTTCGTGACTGTTCATTCTATCAGGTAAATACTGACTATTGATTCTTCATAACCCGACAATTACTGAATCTACTCCAATGTTTTTTTTTCATATCTCAGAGGTGACCCTAAGTTATTAGGCAGACTGGGTGAAGATACTGTGAAAAGAGACTCAGGAGAGGTCAGACAGCTAGGCAGAGAACTAGGAAAAAGCAATGCTGTGAAAACCTAGAGAGAATGCAGGGGTGGGGAGAGGTGATCAATAGTTTTGAATGTTATGTAGAACTCAATAAGGACAGAGGACAAGGACAGAGAAAAGAATGTGATAATAAAGTTAGTAAACTCTGACAGATTCTTTGTAACTAGAAAGGTTTTGAACATGACCAGCTATATAGAAAAGATATGTGTCTTTTGCCTGAAGCTCATCAGAGGGTCAGCATCAGAGTGATGAATTTTTGAACCAAAGAAGATCTTTTAAACCTCCGACTTAGCTGGGGAGGAATCATAGCCTTAACAATTTCTGTTGGTAGAGGGAGTGCATATACTGCTGAAATTAGAGCCTCTGAAGGTGTCAAAGTTAGTTCACTCAAAATTTTTTTCTTTTCAAAAATTTAACATTCCCAAACTTTTACCAGATGCTACAAAACAACCAAAATATTATATGATATTGTATCTTCCTTTTTGTGGTTCTAAGAAGTCATTATTACAAAAATTTACATCTCAAATAGAAAGGACATATTGCTTCACATTTTTTCACTCCATAAGGTTTATAAAACACATTCCTCACAACTCTAGTTAGTGCAAGTATTATTTGATAGATCAGGGAACTAAGATTCAAAAATAGATAAGTAGCTTGCCCCAGGAAACACAGCTGGTAAGTAGCAGAGTTGGAACTCTGATATAGGGCTCCTTTCTTCTTAAACACCAACACACATATTTAAATGGAAAATAATATTTTAAAGTAACACAAATGTTTAAATAGATAACAATATTTTAAAGGTAACTTCCTGAGCATATGGATTTTTGGGGGTTTATGGAATAGAAAGTACTATGAATAAGAAGAAAAATACTTAATACTTTAAAATACTAGCTCACTTCCAGAAGTTAATGCAGAGTTATGAAAATAAATTGACTAAAATGACCATACCCTTTCTTTTATCTGCTAGTCATATATCCCAATGAAGTTAAAAAAAGGTACCATATACATTAAAATGTTTGTAGGGACACTTTTTTGTGGTGGCAAAGAATTTAAAAAAAAATCCATTGGAATTCCCCTGGGAAAAGATTCCATTGTTTGGGGAATGGCTAAAGGGATTGTGTTCCATGAAAGCAAAGGAATATTGTTGTGTTGTGAGAAACAGTATATGTTATAATTACAAATACATGGAAAGACTTACATGAACTGATACTAAAGAAAGTAAGGAGAGTCAGGAAAAACAATATATACAATGTAAAGTAAATAAATTGAAATGAATAGAAAGAACAACCACAAAACAACTGAAACTGAATGAACAAACTTGACCTCAGAGAAGAGAAGACTCCTTTCCCAGCCTCCTTTGCAGAAGTGGGAAAAGGGTGGTCCATGGCTGTTAAACAGTGCATATTACATCAGATTTTTTTTAATTGATTGGTTGATTGGTTTTGATGATTTCCATCTCCCTTTTATTCCTCTTTTGATACATGGAATGGCTCCCTGGAAGGGAAAAGAAGGGATATCTGAGGAAATGTAGAGAATGTAAAACCCAAAAGATATAAATGTACATCTTTTAAAAAATACCAGTTATCTAATTGATAGTCTACTATACTAATAGCCTAATTTACATCTTTCAAAAAATACCCCTCATCACAATGCTAATTCAAACAAAAGTGAGTAGGAAGGGAAATTCTAGAGACACAGAAGAATGAGATATACATTATCTTAGAACTCAGAGGTTCCCAAATGTATTTGACCTCCTGCCTCAGATTTTAAAAAAAATTACTCAGCAGCCCCCAGGAAACCTACTTTCTTTAACCCTTCAATAGTTTTTTTTTAAACTTTACATCATTGTAGAAAATATAAAATGTTTTAATGACATCTTAAATTTAGTAATTTATTGTAAATTTAAGAGGGTTTTCCTGCATTGAAATTTTGATGACACAATATTGCATCATGTAACTGTCTGTTATCATATTGGAAATAAATCATTTCACTTCACACGCATATACCCGCCTTTGCATGCCAGACTTCCCAACAATGTGCAACACACTTACTTGGTAACACTTGTTTGTTAAGACCTGGTGGCAGACCTGACTACTGATTGATTATAACATATTTTGGGTTTATTTGAAAAATAATATACTCACTACAACTTTAACTCTGTTATACAACAGATGAAACTTGTATGAATGGTTTTTCAAATTTTTCTTATCTTCCCTTTTTTCCTTGTTTCCACTGCCCCCTTATTTTTATTTAACACCCCCCAACTGCACCCAAGCCTACTATTGCCCCCCCAATCATTCTAGCACTTCCCAAGGGGCACCCACTTTGGGCACCTATGTTTGAATGAATTGCATCTGGAATAAATTTCATCTGGAATGTACCATTCTGTTTTGAAGCATTGTCAAATATGGTCCCTTTAAATCAGTAGAATCTCAAATAGTAAAAATGTCACCACTATTTTAATTTCTGTCTTTATTATATAAGAACAAAATAGTCAGAGCATGTCTGTCTTCCTAACATTAATCTGTTAAATGAGCATAATATAATAAAGAAGGCTAACAGTATCAGCTAGTCAGCTCTTCTCCTCCATCCTTACTACTTTTGTGGACATGATAATAAATTCTAGCAGAGTCTCCATTAAACTAAAGAAAGGACCCTTGTGTATCCATGCCAGAAGGTGGTTCTAATGTTTTTCAGGTATATGGTCCATTTCCTTATCCAGAAGCACTGTGGTATCCAGAGGATAAAGACTTACACATGTCTGGCCTCTAGACTGAACCTTCAGCCTGGCAGAATAAAGCAATGGTTATTTCAGACCCATATTTTTCATATTTGTTTAGCACTCAGAAATTACTTCCAATGCCAAGACAGAAAGGGCTGCAATCTAGATAAAATAAGACTTCTGAATCCAGAAAATGACCAATTTTTTTAAATGTTGAAAAAAGGAATTGGTAAGTTTCACGTTCGACAATTCCTAACTGTTAGGGGGTGGGATGGTTGCCACAAACACAGAAAGAGCCTAAGAGAAAAGAATAAAGTGAGCCTGGATTTCTCTTGTTTTCTGAAATGCAGACCCCTGTTTTTAGGGATCTGAGCCCTTATTAATGATTATGGTCAATATTCCCCCCTCTTTTTTTTTCCTATTCCATATATGGAGAGGTAAACTTGTGCTTAAAATGGGGGCATATTGTAGCCTCTGCTGGATCACTAGTAGCTACTAATCTCTTAGGCTCATCCTGAGTAATTTATTTTTCAGGGTTTAAATTTGTCTTTCTTCTTGGCCATTCCTTCACCTGAACATGAGATCTTGGGGGGGAATGGGAGCAAGTCTTGAAGTTAGTTATAAACCAGGTTGTTATTCAGTCATTGAGTCATGTCCAACTCTATAAGACCCCATTTGGAGTTTTCTTGGCAAATATATTGGAGTGGTTTTATATTTCCTACTCCAAGTGATTAAACAGAGGCTAAGTGACTTGCTTAGGGTCATACAACTAGTGAGTGTCCAAGACTAGATTTGAATTCGTCTTCCTGACTCCAGGCCCAGTGCTCCATCCACTGAGCCACCTAGCTGCCTCTGTAAACCAAGTAGCAGGTTCTTATTATTTCATATTTATTAATATCCTGACTCTTATGGCTAAAGGTAGCTATTCTGATTAAATAAATAACCTATATAATAATATAGTAAAAACTTTCAATATTGTTTTAAGTTTTATATTTTCAACCTTATGAATCACTAATAGAATTCAATTAATTCAACTAGCACTTAATACAAAGATAAAATTTAAAAAAAGTGTATTTCCATTTTATTAGAGGGAAGTGATGTGAAGACAGATAAGTAATTTGACGTATATACAAAATAAATACAAAGTAATTTTTTGTATAGTGGGAGATTAACAACTGAGAGAATCAGGAAAAGCTTCTTGTGGAGGAATCCCTCTAAAGCAATTAACAGGAACTAAAAACAAGTTTTAATCACTTATTTTATCTGTCCCATACATCAAATAATGATTTGAATCAGCAAATAATATTAGCCCAGATATTTCTCTTTTGATTAATTCACATTGTCTGCATTTTATTGTGTTCAAGAAGCAACCTTAAGAAGCTGAGAAGTAGTAGGGCCTGATTTCTCCTAAGTATGAATTCATCATTGAGTGTTTACTTTGTGACTTAGCTGGCTATTCTAAGGGGACTAAAGAAATGTAAGATACTAGGCACTGTCCTCTGGGGGAAAATATGCTACACTGGAAAGAGTACATCTGCTTTTGCCTCAAGAGACTTGGGTTTGAGTTATAGCCTTGCTACTTACTAGTTTTGAGATTTTTGGTAAGCCGTTGCCAGTCTGTGGATGTCAGTTCTCTCATCTTGAAAGTAAAGAGTTTGGAGTTGATAAAATCCCTAATCTAGTAGAGAGAATACTATACTTGGATTCAGAAAGCCCTGGATTTGAGTTCTGTTTCCAACATTTAATAACGATATGACCTCATGTAGTTTCATTGAATCCCTCCTTATCTGTAAAATGGGGTATAACATCTATAACGTCTACCTCACAGGGTTGTGGTTAGGTTTAAATGAGACAGTGTTTGTAAGGCATCTTGCAGTCCTTAAAGCATTATGGAAAGGTCAGTTGTTATTATTTTCCTGTGGTGTTTGAGAATAGTTGGGTCATCGACCTCTTATATGTAGACTTTGTCTCCATATTTATTCCTTACTCTAGATGAGATGGGATTAGATCTAAACAGTTCTGCTAAATGATGACCTACACCTTTCCCAGTGGGATCACAGAAAGTTAGATCTATAAACTTCTTTAAACCTATTTCAGGATCTGACCCAAAGATAGAGTCTTTCTGTGTGTCATATCATTTAATCACTATATCCAAAGTGACCAGCACTGGACATAGTAGGATGTACAAATAAGTATAAAAAATGATCTCTGACCTCAAGGACCTTGCAGACAAATTGGGAGAGACCAATAAAATAGAGAACAATAGATGGTCAGACTTATAACAGAATTTCAGAGGAGGAAGCTGTCAACTTTCTGTAGAGAAAAGATGTTAAATAGTATAAAATGTTATAGCATGTTGAACCTAGTATGACAGGACTACTGTGTATGCTGGGAATTCATAATAATTGATCAAGAAATATTTATTAAGTGTCTACTATGTACAGGGCATTGTGATAGGTACTGGAAACATGAAGACAAAAATAAAAGCCTCTGTTCTTGAAGACACTCTAAGTAGATATATGTTTAGAGATAAATAAATTTATCATATATACCAAATAAAAACACTGTGAAAGAATGTAGTGTGGTAAAAAAAAATACAGGAGGAAATAGAAAAAGTCTCTCAAAAGATGTGTAGTTTGAGCTAAGGTAACTCACCTGTTATCTCCAAGAGACAGAGGTGAGGAATGAGAGAGTATTCTAGGAATGAGGAATGGCCTGAGCAAAGGCACAGAGATAGGAGAGAAGGAACCCATGCAAAGGAAACAGCAAATAGGCCAGCTTGGATGACACAGAATGCACGAGGGAAAGCAATGTCTGATTGACTTAAGAAAAATGGTTATCTTGAGTAAGGCTATGAAGGACTTCAAATGTTTAACCAGAGAATATCTGTCATCCTGAAGACAATGAGGAGCCATTGAGCCTTCTTGAGTGGGGAAATGATGTAGTTGGACTAGTACTTTAGGAATATCAATTTGGCCACTGTGTAAAGAATTATTTCAAGAGGGAGAAAAATTGGATGAAAGAAGACTAATTTTGAGACTACTACAATAATAGTATAGGTGAGGGCAATGAGATCCTGAATTTAGGACTGAGTTAGTCTCCATTTAGCAGCTGACTTTCACGTTGCAATGTTTTTTCTGACTCTATGATTAGATTATAAAAATTTGTTATGTGTCTGGAAATCCAAACCCTACATGCACAATTCCTGGGACTTTGCTGCCTTCTTCTCCACTTATGACATTAAGTATTTATAACTGACAAATTCCATTAGTATGGAACTCTCTGTTAGGTATAACTAGTTGCTTCTATCAATTTTAAGACAAATTTTGTGCATTAAACTTACTTAGAATGAAAGATAACAATATAATTATTTTTATGGAATAAGACAAACATTTACATAACATAGTATAATAAAAAAGATGATTGCATATGAAACTGTAAATCTACTATGGACAACTTGCTGTTCCTTTCAAATATATAACAAAATTACCATATAATTTTTTTTCTTTTCTCCCCTCCCTCTCAATGCCCTTCATCCTAGAGAAAGCTACCATTAGACACTAATAGGTATAGATATGTAAAAATTTTATACATACTTCTATGATTAGTTCTTTCCCTGGATGCAAATAGTATCTTTATTCATATGTCCTTTTTAGTTAATTTGTACCAGATTGGCTAAAACGATAGAAGAGGAAAGTTACAAATGTTGGAGGAGATAGCAGTTCATTGTTGGTGAAATTGTGAACTTATCCAACCATTTTGGATAACAGTATATTTATTATCAAGAATTATACCAGGCTTGCATTTTTCCATTACCAAAAGAAAGTTTTTAACAATAAAGAATTCTAAATGATGTAATGCTTTGGTTATGGGCATAAATAACTTTAGAACTACATTGGAGACCCAATATAATTTAGTCTTCAGAGAGATGTGGCCCTTATTCTTACCACAGCAGACCTCTCTACGTGTTTTCTTTATCCCATCCCTTCACAACTTTTCCAGACTTCTGCACAGTCATCTTCACTCTTGTTCTTATCTTTACTCTCTACTGGCTTCTTCCCTTCTGCCTAAAAACGTGTTCAATATGCTTCATTCTATAAACAAGAAACAAAAACTCACCTATTAGACCATATCATCTTATATCTCTCTTCTTTTTCTTGACTAAACTTGATACAGTGGTCTACAATCGGTGTCTCCAAATCTTCTCTTCCCAGTCTGTCTTCTCTTTTTCTCCATTCAGGTCATACCCACTAGTTATTGGTGTTTGTCAGGGTTCTATCCTGGATCCCCTTCTGTTTTCATTCTAGATAATTTCATATGATCATCAGTTCCCATGAGGGCAATTGTCATCTCTATTCAGATGATTCTTAGACTTATGTATATAGTCTTAGCTTCAATGAACTCTATAGTTATAGGTTTATATTTATGTATCATACATTTAAGACTGTGGGAACATTTCAAACTGGATATCCCTTAAGAATCACAAACTCAAAACATCCAAAACAGAATTCATTATCTTTTCCCCCAAATGCTCCCAACTTTGAAACTTCCGTATTAATGTAGAGGGAAGCACCATCTTCATAGCCACCCAAGCTTACAACCTTCATCCCTTTTTTAATTCCTCATTCTCCCTTCTTCCACCAATCCATTCAATCCATTTCCATATCTATCATTTGTACCTTCACTACATCTTCAATATATGTCTCTTTCCCTCTACTGATATAGTTACAAGCCTAATTCAGGCCCTTGTGCCTCCTCACCTATGGTAAGCTTCAAACTGGTCTCCCTGCCTCATGTCTCTCCCTGCTCCAATCCATCCTCTATATGTCTGATCATGCCACACCCACTCCCTTCAATGAGGTTCCCTGTTACCTTTCAGATTAAAATAAAGTCCTCTGACCCTTAATGCTTTTCATAAACTGTTCTCTTCCTATCTGTCCAGTCTTCTTTTTATACTTCATTCTTCTCTACATACTCTACAATCCAACTCTGCTATCCTCAGTGTAGTTCCAAAACAAGACACTGGCTCCCAGTTCCATGCCTTTGCACTCTGTCCTCTCTTCATGGAATACTCTGCCTGCTCATCTCCTCCCTTTGTTTCCCTGGCTTTATTCAAGACTGAACCCAAATCCCACCTTCACAAGAGACCTTTCTTGATCTACTCTCCCCATTTGAGATTACCTTCCACCTACTATGTCTACGTCATATGTAGATATAGATATCTGTCATTTATATATTGTTTCTGACATTAGAATAAATGTTCCTTAGGGCAGGAAGTATCTGTGTGTGCGTACCTTTCTTTCTATACATAGTGCTTAGTGCAGTACTTGGCATATGGTAATCTCTTAATAAATGCTTGTTGGCAGAACAACTGCTTGAAGTGAAAGTTAAATTAGCCCTTGAAGGGTCGATCTTATTTGGCTCAACAGAGGAAGGAGAGCATTCTAAGAGGTGGGAAATTTGAGCAAAGACACGAAGGCAGAAATGAACATAGCCTGTGTGACATATAGTAACTAGATAGGGATGACTCTAGAGCAAAGGTGCCACATGGTGGACAACTTGCTCCCAAAGTAAGGAGACTAATATTAGGGAGTTAGGCTTCCTAACTGGATAATAACTTTGGAGGGCTATGGTGTATTTAAAAGGAACACATAGAAGGAATAATAGAGTAGTGGCAGATGTTAAAAAGATATATTCATGAAGAAGAAAGAATCATCTCACCCCAACTGATTCCATCTCCTCACAATAGTGAGGAGCAGGTCAAAGGCTATGAACAGGCAATTTTCAGAGGAAGAAATTAAAGATATACATAATCATATTAAAAAATGCTCTAAATCACTTTTGATTAGAGAGATGCAAATCAAGGCAACTCTGAGATACCACATCACACCTATAAGACTGGCAAACATGACAGAACAGGAAAATGATAAATGTTGGAGAGGGTGTGGGAGAGTTGGAACACTAATTCATTGTTGGTGGAGCTGTGAGCTCATCCAACCATTTTGGAGAGTAGTTTGGAACTATGCCCAAAGGGCTACAAAAATGCGCATGCCCTTTGACCCAGCAATATCACTACTAGGACTGTATCCCCAAGAGATCATAAAAATGGGAAAGGGTCCCACATGTACAAAAATATTTATAGCAGCACTCTTTGAGGTTGCCAAAAACTGGAAATCAAGGGGATGCCCATCAATTGGGGAATGGCTGAATAAATTGTGGTATATAAATGTAATGGAGTACTATTGCACCATAAGAAATGATGATCAAGAAGACTTCAGGGAGGCCTGGAAGGACGTATATGATCTGATGCTGAGCTAAAGGAGCAGAACCAGGAGAACTTTGTGCACAGCAACAACCACAGCGTGCGAGAGTTTTTTATGGTAGACTTGGAACTTTGTAATAACGCAAGAACTTAAAAAAGAAAAATTCCCAATGGTTTTCTAAGGCAAAATACCTTCCACACTCGAGAGACAGAACTGTGGAATTCATTCACAGAATGTAGAAGATCATGCTTGTATGTATATGTGTGTGTGTTATGTTTTGATATATCATATGATTTCTTCCACTTATTTTAGTTCATCTACATAGCATGACTATAGGGAAAACGTATTCAATAGGAAAGTATATGTAGATCTTATATAGAATTGTATGTCATCTTGGGGAGGGAGGGGGATGGTGGGGAGTAGGTGTGGAGGGTTAAAAAGCTAAGTTTTATGGTAGTGATTGTAGAACATTAAAAAATAAAATAAAATGTAAAAAAAAATAGTGAGGAGCATTTGGAGTAAAGATCAACTAGGAACAAAACAAAGGTGATATTGTCATGGGACCCAGGGAGAATGAGGATTTCAGGTTAGAAGTCTTGCACAGAAGCATGATAAAATGAACAAGAGGGACTTCGGCCCTTCGAGCATAACTCTCTTTCTGCCAAAAGCAAAGCAACTCATCCAGTCTTGACTTGCCTTAATGATCATTGTATTCTTTGAAAGTTGGAGGAATCCACAAAGGGAGCTTTATTTCTGGATCAGATTCATACCAAAAAGGGAGCTGCTGAAGTAGAAAAAGCAGGAATCTTTTAAGGAAGTTACCATGTCGTTATATACACACACATATAATGTGCCCACAAAACCCACACAAATACATATATATGTGTGTATATACATGAGTATACCTGTGTGGCAGATCATGTGTACATGTATATACATTTTTGTGTATATACACACATGCATATATAAATAATATATGTGTGAACTGCTGGTCAACCTCTTGGTGATGAAACATTTTCAATTTAGGCAAATTTATTCTAGGATAACAGGTGTGATCCCTAATTCCATCATGATGTAGATAATGGTGTAGCTTTCAAGAATACTAGACCTTTTTTATACCATGAGATGTCGCAGGTATTGATTTGAAGATCTTTTTCAATCACTTTTTAAAAATTTAACCTAATTTTAAATTTGGAGACATGATAAGGAAGTTGATAGAAGCTAAGACAAAATGTTTGTTCGTTTGTCTTTTAATAACCAAAATAAAGGGCTCTAGTTCAGATTTCTGATTTCTTACACTGAAATACCTTAGAACTCCAGGAAGATGGTTGAAATATAGTTTTATTTAACTGATTACTGATTAATTTTGGATTTTAAAAAGTACTGCTTTCTGTATGCAGACTTTCTGTTTCCCTGATAGAAGAATTGTTGTGAATTTTATATGCACAATATGAACATATACACTCCTATTTAGACAGCAATTTTATTTTTTTTACTTGGAAGAGTTAAACTGAGAATCAGGGAGAAAATGCATTTCTTGTTTCTATATCCCAGTACTAATTTCCTTGAGAATCATGCCATTTACACTCTTTTCTCCTTATTTATGAGAACCACTAGATAGGAAATGAATCTTCTGGCACTGGAAAGAAAAGAGAATTTTGACATGTTGCTCACTCCTTCCATACACTTGCCTTTCAATAAACCAGTCTCATCTTCCTGACCAAACACTATTTTACATTGCCCTTTTATGTTAAATTAACAGCATTTGCTATAGAGTTGAGTTTTCGGGTTCTTCTTGAAAAGACTAGCACTCTTAAAGAAGCTTGAGAAGTTTCTCTGAAAATGAACACTGAATTTGGACGCCTGAAGACCTTGGTCCGAATCCCAGCTATGCCATTTAAGCTTTGTGATACTGGGAAGGTCTATTCATGTCTCTATTTGCTCATCTGTATAATGGGGATAATACTTTGACTACCTTCCTCCAAGGCTTGACAATGTGGACTAAATGAAATAATGTGAAGGATGTTTCGTATGTAAAATATTTTCCTCTCATTTTACAGTTTACAAATCATTATTTTTTAAAAAATCTTATAAGATATAGACTATGATTATCCTTATTTTTATTTAGTTTTTATTTTCAGTTCTGATTTCTCTCCCTCCTTCACTCACTGAAAAGGCAAGAAATACATCCTATTTATACAGCTGAGAAAACTGAGACTCACAGCAGCCACAGGCATGCATAGAGTTTAGATCCCTCAGGGGAAGAGCCAATGGTAATGCTTGCGTCCAGGGTATTGGCTCCCTCAGTCATACCAGGCTTATGGATATCTCTGTGAATAGGAGAGAACTTGGAAGCTAATTCTTCTTTTTTCAGTGCATAATGCTTTCCAGTATATATATGTATACATATATATATACACACATATACACACACATATATACATATGTTTGTATATGTATGTATATATACATGTATATATACATAGATATATATAATTCTTGTTACAGTTATCCATTTTCATTTCCCAATAAGGTTGAAACAAAGCCATTTCTTTCTCTGCAGGCATTTAGCATTTCTCAGAATTTCATGACCCGTTCTTTAAAGTAAGGCTTTTTTTGCCATAGTTTTTAAAAATGTGCTTGTTTCTTTAGACTATTTTCTCCCAGAGGGTTGATTTAATTTAATAAGATGTGATTGACACAAGGCCTAGTTGTAATATTCAATTTGCCTTGAGAATTTAGGGGTCTGGCACCTATAATAAAAATGAAATGCTTTCAACATAGTGTGAAATTTGAAAAATTGTACAGTTCTCTGTAAAGCAGCTAGTTAGCACAGTAAATAAAGCTGGAATGGGACAGGACTGGAATCAGGAAGACAAGTTCAAATCCAGCCTCAGATATTTGCTAGCTGTATGATCCTGGGCAAGTCACTTAACCCTGTTTCCCTCAATTTTCTTACCTGTATAATGAGCTAGAGAAGAAAGTGGCAAACTATTCCAAGTGTCTTTACCAAGAAATTTCCTAGTGGGGTCACGAAGAGTCAGATATGATTGAAATGACTCAACAACAGTTCTCTCAGGACTGAAAGCAGATTTCATTGGAAATGGCCTTGGTGAACTGTGAAACTTTATCTCCTCTTTCTTTGGAACCATGAGAGAGATGGTAAAGAGTTTTCAGATGAAGTTTGAATGTCTTTATCATCTTTGCTGTCTCCACTTCATGTCTGAATCTCCTTTCTGAAGCTTTGTTGTTTCATGGAAATATGGTACTTGAGAGTACAGTGTTCTGTTGAAGGACCTCTGCTCCGACTATGCTCTGGAGATGAGAGCTAGCAGTAAGGGTGGGATGGAGGACATCAGCTGGGACTGTGCTCTGGAGGTGACTATCAGGGATGCCTCATAGTTAAAAAAGCTTTGAACTGATTGCATCGTTGGAGCACATTGTTCAGCCCAATCCAATCTTTACAAAAAAGTTTCAAGGTAGTATTAAAAGTGAGGAGGTGATGGCAAGTAATGCTCTGTGAAGCTGTAGCACCGCAGTCATCGCAATCTAGGGTAATCCTCTCCTATCTTCCTTAATAGTGTTGTCTAGCAGTGATTTTTACTACTCCATCTCCTTAAGGGCCTGATTCTTTATTTCCTTGGTGGTCTTGTGTAGTCCTGTCTTTTCATGGGTGGTAGGTAGTACACAGAAGATTTCCAAGAGGGAATATATGAGGTGATAAGTTATCCTGGAGATCTGGGCTCACAGTCACTTCTCTGACTTTTTACATCTGAGTTTAATCTATATCACTGGGAAAGATATAGCAGTGGACATCTTCATGGCAAAACATGACAGTCTTTGTTTTGTATACTATGTTTAGTCGACTTGTATCTCCAATCTTCAAAGCATCGGGAAAGGATAGGGAGGAAAGGAGGGATAAATGGACTCTTATTGGCATCTAGATATTTATGCAACATGGTCATTTAAATATGAATGCTGAAACCAATTTTAATTAACATTTTCATAAATGACCTGGAATTTCAGAGTGAAATATCTTTCTGTGCAAGTGATTCATGGAATTATAGACTTTTTTTTAATAAAAATTTATTTATTTAACTTTTTACATTCATTTTCACAAAGTTTTGGGTTCCAAATTTTCTCCCCTTTTATCCCCTCCCCCCACCCCAATACACCGAGCAATCTAATTTTCCCTATCACCAATCTGCCCTCTCTTCTGTCATCCCTCCCTTCTCTTGTCCCCATCTTCTCTTTTGTCCTGTGGGGCCAGATGACTTTCTATTCCCCATTAACTGTATGTCTTATTTCCTAGTAGCAACAACAATACTAACCAGTTGTTCCTAAAACTTTGAGTTCCAAATTCTCCCCATCCCTCCCTCCCCACCCATTCCCTTTGGGAAGGCAGGCAATTCAATATAGGCCCTATCTGTGTACTTTTGCCAATGACTTCGATAATAGTCATGTTGTGTAAGACTAACTGTATTTCCCTCCATCCTATCCTGCCCCCCATTGTTTCTATTCTGTCTTTGGATCCTGTCCCTCCCTGAGTGTTGACTTCAAATTGCTCCCTCCTCCCATTGCCCTCCCTACCATCATCCCCCCCTTGCTTATCTCCTTCTCCCCCACTTTCCTGTATTGTAAGATAGGTTTTCATACCAAAATGAGTGTACATCTTATTCCTTCCTTTAGTCGAATGTGATGAGGGTAAACCTTGTTTTTTTCTCAGCTCTCCTCTTTTTCCCTCCACTAAAAAGTCTCCTACTTGCCTCTTGAATGAGAGATAATTTGCCCCATTCCATTTCACCCTCTCTCCTCCCACTACATTTCTCTCTCACCACTTACCTTAATTTCTTTTAGGATATTGTCCCATCATATTCAATTCACTCTGTGCTCTCTGTCTCTGTATGTGTGTGCATGCACGTGTGTACGTGTGTGTGTGTGTGTGTATGTGCGTGTGTGGTCCCACCAACTACCCAGATACTGAAAAGTTGTAAGAGTTACAAATATTGTCTTTCCATGTAGGAATGTAAACAGTTCACTTTTGGTAAGTCCCTTATGACTTCTCTTTGCTGTTTACTTTTTCATGCTTCTTCTCATTCTTGTGTTTGAAAGTCAAATTTTCTTTTCAGCTCTGGTCTTTTCATCAAGAATGCTTGAAAGTCCTCTGTTTCATTGAAAGACCATATTTTCCCCTGAAGTATTATACTCAGTTTTGCTGGGTAGGTGATTCTTGGTTTTAGTCCTAGTTCCTTTGACTTCTGGAGTATCATATTCCACGCCCTTCGATCCCTTAATGTAGAAGCTGCTAGATCTTGTGTTATCCTGATTGTATTTCCATAATACTGGAATTGTTTCTAGCTTCTTGCAATATTTTCTCCTTGACCTGGGAACTCTGGAATTTGGCCACAACGTTCCTAGGAGTTTCTCTTTTTGGATCTCTTTCAGGCGGTCATCAATGGACTCCTTGAATACTTATTTTGCCCTCTGGTTGTAGAATATCAGGGTAGTTTTCCTCGATAATTTCATGGAAGATGATGTCTAGGCTCTTTTTTTGATCATGGCTTTCAGGTAGTCCCATAATTTTTAAATTGTCTCTCCTGGATCTATTTTCCAGGTCAGTTGTTTTTCCAATGAGATATATTTCACATTCTCTTCCATTTCTTCATTCTTTTGGTTTTGTTTGGTGATTTCTTGGTTTCTCGTAAAGTCATTAGCCTCCATCTGTTCCATTCTAATTTTGAGAGAACTATTATCTTCAGTGAGCTTTTGAACCTCTTTTTCCATTTGGCTAATTCTCCTTTTGAAAGCATTCTTCTCCTCATTGGCTTTTTGAACTTCTTTTGCCAGTTGAGTGAGCCTATTTTTCAAGGTGTTATTTTCTTCAGCATTTTTTGGGGTCTCCTTTACCAAGGTATTGACCCGTTTTTCATGCTTTTCTTGCATGTCTCTCATTTCTCTTCCCAGTTTTTCCTCCACCTGTCTAACTCGATTTTGAAAATCCTTTTTGAGCTCTTCCATGGCCTGAGCCCACCGGACATCCCCCTGGGATGTCTGGGATACAGAAGCCCCGACCTCCACGTCTTTCCCTGGTGATAAGAATAGTTCCTTGTCATCTGAATTGAAAGGTGGGAACATCTGTACCCCATCAAAGTAGCTTTCTATAGTCTTATTTTTCTTCCCTTTTCTGGGCATTTTCCCAGTCAGTTACTTGACTTCTGAGATTCTTGTCCACCCCTGCCTAGATCCGCCCAGCTAGTGCTTGGGGTCTGAGATTCAAATGGGCTTTCCACGGCAGGCAAGGTTGCTATTCAATGTGAGCTTAACTTCTGGTGCTGGGGTGGGGGCAGGGCCATCTCCCAGGCTCAGTTCCCTCAAGGGGTTTATGCAGAGAGTAATGGCCCTGAACTTCTGCCTGCTGCTCGGGGAGTCCGGGCCGCTGCCACTGCCTCTGCCGCTGCCTCTGCCGCTCCCTCCGCCACTTCCTCCCGAGGGGGCCTGAGCCACGGAGACACCCTGCTCCCCTCTCAGCCAGCCCAGTCGTCTCTCTCACTCACCTGTAGAGTCTGTGGGCGCAGGGACTTTCGTGGCCACCGGAGATTCCATCTCTGAAGCCTCCTCGGATCTGCTCTTCTGGGGCCGCCTGGCCAGGGCAGCACAGGGGTGGTCTCTGCTTTCTGGGGCGCAACGGACCCTGGGGATGGCTCTCCAGGGCTCTCTGGAATGGAAATCTTTTCCACTGTGCTTCTGCGCCCCTTGCAGTGCTTCAGAATTTGTGAGTAGTTCTTCTTGCAAGAAATATATGGGCTGTGGGTTCGGAGCTAACATACGTGAGTCTTTCTACTCTGCCATTTTGGCTCCACCCCCCGGAATTATAGACTTTTAAAGCTAGTGAATACTCCAGAAGTTGTCTTATCTCTCCTTTAATGAATAAGGATATTAAGGGTGAGAAGGGTTGAGTGACTTTTCCTGAGGTCTCATAGCTACTTAATGACAGAGCTAGAACTAGAACCATGGTCTTTTGACTAGAGGTCCTTCCACTTAACAATGCTGCTACCCTTCATTTTCTGGGGAGGAAACATTTCAGGAAGCTTTAGAAAAAGTATGTCTCTAATGGACTGTTATGAAAAGTGACTATTGCTAACCTTATGAGATTTAAGAAGCTATGTTCTTCCACAATATATCAGTATCTCATTAAAGAAGAGATAATGGGTCAGATGAATCATGGATTTGTCCTTGCTCGGCAGTTATAGTTATAAACAATAATTCCCATTTCTGTAGAGCTTTAACTCTTAACTGTCATTTCCTTCATAACAATCCTTTGGAGTAAGGAGACATGAGGAAACAGACTCAGAACGTTTAAATAATATGCCTATGAGTACATAGCTTGCAAGTTAATGGAGCTGAAATTTGAATTTCTACTCAAGATTTTAGCCCTTTTTCTACCCTAGCACTGGAAGACTGGATGACCCTTTCTTGAGATGTTATTGGTGAGATCCTTGTGTTTGTTTCTGTTGGATTAGATATCCTCTAAGATTCTGTAATTTTGTCTTAAGTTCAGAGAGGCTTATGATCACTTAGCCACTTGACAGCTACAATTTGAAGGAACAGCAACTCCAGAACAACATTTACTAGGGTCAGAGAGTCATAAATTGGCAGAGGTAGAACCATTGAAATCATAGATCCTTGAAGTATATAAGAGTGAAATAAAAAACAATAGTGTCCCATCTTGTGTAGTTCATCCTTGGGAGTTGAATTGGAAGAGAGAAATCACAATCTCACATCTCCTTGATTAAAAAGACTGGGAAGGTAGTGGAATCTCATGGCTACTTGAAGAAAGAGAGGAACCTTGGCATATTAGAAATTAATGAACTAATTTTATAGGCTAGCTTAATCTAATCAAAATAGGAAAAAGTTGATTCCAGAAAGGAGAATTGGAAAAGTGAAAAGAATCTGGGTTTTCTTTGCCTTCAGAAGTCTGCACCCTGCCATGTAGTTACATAATTAGTGATTCTTGGTGGATTGGCAATAGACTGAATTAAAGTGATAGCTAATGACTGTATTTAATTAGAGTGAAGTACAAATAGAATTTGTTTTAATATGACATGAATTTTAGATGTGGTGCCAAAACACCCTCCAAGCTCTAAGCATTTGTTAGCTATATTTGTTCTGGCATTTGCTGTGGACACCTGCCAAATTAAAGTAATTTGTAAAACAGTATTAAACCATGCTCACCCTAGTAGAACTAAAAATAATACTTTTCGAAGAAAATTCAATTTGGGATAGCAGAACCTCAGTCAATGTCAGATAGAAGACAGTTTTAGGAACCCCTGTTGCCTCACATTTGGTAAGAGAGATGAATTTTGAAGAAAGAGCTCCACCATGATCACCAAATCACAGAACTGGTATTATTAACATCGTAGACAGCTATGGTAGAGTAAAGAGTGTTTTATTTATTTGGAAAGAGCTGATGGGTTCAAATCCTGACTTGTAACTTTTTGTCTGTGTGACCTTTAAGAAGCAATTTCATTTTGTTATATCTGTTTCCTCATTTATAAAAAAAAAAAAAAGCAAATAGATAATGTGATGAATAAAGCACTAGACTTGAAGTCAAGAAAGTCTTACTTTTTAGATTCTTACTGGTTTTGTGATCCTGGATAAGTTATTTAACTTCCCTGACCCTATGAAAAGGAGATAATAGCACCTCTCCCACAGGTTTGTGATAAGTGTCAAATGAAGTAGTACACTTATTATTGTAATAGTTATTATTACAATATAAGCAGCTAGGGGGCATAATAGATAGAGCACCCAGCCTGGAGTGAGGAATACCTGAGTTCGATTCTAATCTCTGACACTTAGCAGTTGTATGACCCTGGGCAAGTCACTTAACTGTTTGTCTCAGTTTCCTCATCTGTAAGATGAGCTGGGAAAGAAAATGGTAAATGGCTCCTCCATCTTTGCCAAGAAAACCCAAAAATGGGGTCATGAAGAATTGGATACAACTGAAACAACTGAACAACAATATTACAATGAGTAAAAAATACTTTCGTTACCCCCTTCATAGAGTTGTTGTGGCAATGAATGAAAACCATTTTGTAAATTGTAAAGTACCACAAAAATGTCAATTACTAACAGTATTGTAAAATCCTATTGTTGTGGTAGGCACAACCACCAAAATATAGGCATGCTAAGCATAGCCTCTGACTACTCTGAGCATGGATTATGCAGACATTAAAAAATGGGGAAAATTTATGATTAAACTTTTCCTTTGAATTCCATTGATTTAGAATTCTTGAAACTTCAGCAGACCGGATCTCTTGAGCTCAAGAGTTCTGAGCTTCAGTGGGCTAAGTCACTTGTATCTCTGCACTAAGTTCAACATTGATATCATGAGTCCCAAGGAGTGGGGACAGCAGATTGCCCAAAGGGGTGCATGCTGGCCCATATCAGAAAAGGAGCTGGTCAGAGCTCCAATGTCAATGAAACTAGGACTGAACCATAAGTAACCTCCTACACTGTGAGCCTGGGTAATATCCAGAGACCTGATCCTGAAAAAAAAAATTAAATCCAAGCAGTATCTGATCTGACATTTGCCATTGCACTTTATAAGTGTTTTGCCAAGGAAATGAATAGTATGAATGACATTATAGGGGAATGCTTAAACTGCTTGTGAGATCATGGGCACAAGGTACTGAGAAAGATCAAAAAATCACACATTGGGGAGTTTATTTACTCATAGGCACACAAATATTTAGCTCCCCACCCCTACAGACCCATAGGCAAAGACAGGTGGTGGCATAGAGATATAGTGGGATCTGTACCTCAATCAAGAGCTCAGATCTCTGGGTCTCTGACCGTGTAGCTGATTATTGTTGCTGGAAAGATTCATAGAGACCAAGTGGGAAGTGGACTTTAGGAGCAGTTAATAAGCAAGTTTCTGAACTGCAATCCCCCCACCCCTTTTATTGACATCAAAGTCATTGTGATTAGGAGTTTGCTGACCATGTATAATTGCATTCGATGAAGTTCACTAAAGTGATTATGATCAGGAGAGCTTTGATCATAGGCAGATCAAGACCTGCCTAAATATAACTGACTCAAACACTATTGGGTGGCTAGGAATTTCCCAATCCATAGGTGGGTCAATCAGTAGTTAGACAGTGGTCAGAAGATGTTCCTTCTGTCAGCTAGGGTCTAGCAATAGGCCAAAGTTCATGCTACTTAAGAAAACATACTATTTTCTGGCATATTCATGTCAGAGCATAATTTATATACAATAGTTATATGCTTAATATAAAACATTCTTATTTCTTTGTTAAACTTTCGGTTCCTATGGAATTTCCAATAACCAACCCTTTATTTGTCAACTATCTATTACTATGTGTAAATTTTAGAAAGTAATAAAGTTGCATCTCACTTCAAATATTCTGTAACATAGACTCTTCACTAATTTGGATATCCTTTATTATAATTTGTTGAAATTACTGAGGCTTAAAAAAGCAGAATTAATAGCAACATTTTTGATTGAGTAAGCTAATTTAATTCTCTCCAGTAATATTATGTACTGTGAATCATGTAATACCCTAATCACAGATAGATCAAAATTTATAGGAGATAAAAAAGTACATTAGAAAGATAACTGAAGGGTGAAAGTAGGATGTTGTATACTAGATTAATAATGATATATTACATCTGAATGGGCTGTAAAAGGCATCATCAAAGACTCATCCTTAGAAAGGTAGATGAACTGGTCTCCTTGTGAGATTGATAGTGTTACTCTGCTATCTCTGAAATAGTTCGATCTATCTACACAGGAAGAATCATATGGATGAAAGATGTGTACAAAGATTAAATGTGGAGGTAATACTTTAAAAAAAAGAAACTTAAATAAGGGCTGAGGATGCATATTATTGACATTACCTATGACATTACAAGGTTGTATTCAAATGTAGCCATTATATAGCTGATTTACACCTGATTGTTTACATGTTGTCTCCTCCATTGGAATATGAGCTCCTTGACAACAGGGACTTTCTTTATATTCCTAGCACTAAGCACAATGCCTGGTACATAAGAGATAGTTAATAAATGTTGAATAACTGAATATACACATAGGTATTCAAATATGCAAATTATCAATGAGAATATGCTCTCTAGCAAGGAAGATTTCCACCCATCTATGCCTGTCCAACCTGTGTGACTTACGTTCATGTTCTCCCAGAGACCAAACCATTGTGTTGGAGGCCTTTGTTGAGTTCTCCTGATATCGAAAGACAGGAAGCATGGAGGATCATCCATTGGTCATTGTTTATTCTTGCCATTTAACCAACCCCATCTTCTTTTTTTAATAATATTTCTTTGTGGGCATAACTATCACCATTTCCCTTTCATAATTCCTTGCTTATAATGTGCCTGTTCATGCCTGCCATGTTACCTCTCCGTTGTGATTTGGGTAAATGAGCAGGGTAGCTTGGCTTGCCATTTGGAAACTGAAAAGTTCTTTTTAATGACTTTAAGCTACCCCCTGAAACAAGCCCTTCTTTTGGATATTCTTTCAGTAATCTTTTTTTCCCCAGTGATGTTCTGTAGTTTTGTTT